>OY759191.1:7532484-8174634 GCA_963662085.1 Eupithecia inturbata
TCAAACCATTTATTCGTTTGTAATTCAATTTGTAAATAATAAGTTTTTAACACTCGGATTACTTAATAAGGGTTCTCTCGGCACGAGGCACGATGAGTTTGTCGCGGCAATGATGCGTTACCCAGTCGATATAATGGCCATAAATGAGACGTGGCTGCGGGAGGGCGAGGAGGCGCGAGCGGCCAAGGTACCCGGTTACACCCTGCGGCATGTACCACGCCCCTACGGCAGCGCCGTCGTCGGCGGTCGCCGGCGCGGCGGAGGAGTAGGATTTTACGTAAAACGCGGCGTTACCGCGCGCTTGCTCGCCCATCCGGAAGCGCCGGGTGTAGATCAGATGTGGCTCAGACTCACTACAGGGGGCCTGAAGTTAGCTATAGGTACTGCTTACCGCCCACCATGGCAAAATGTCGATATGTTTTTGGATTGTCTCACTGATACAATAACCTCGTTCTCAGCTTTTGACCACATATTATTGACAGGTGATTTTAATATAGATCTCTTAGATTCCCATACTGACAAAAAAAGTCTTTTAGATTTTTTGAACTGTTTCCGTCTAGAGCAGTATGTCAACACCCCTACTCACTTTACTGATCACAGCGCCACATTAATCGATATTTTATGTTCCAATGTGCAACTCTCCGAAGTCGTTGTCGATCACATTCCAGACTTAAGTGGGCATGCTTTTCTATCGTGTAAGGTAAGAGTTAAGAAAAAGAAATCTCCACTAGAATGGATTACTTATCGGCCGATTAAGGACATGGATTATGAACTTTTTCTCAACGATCTCAATGATGTAAAATGGGACGACCTCATCTGCGATGACGTTGATAGTATGGTAGAAGGCTTAAGCTTAAATGTTTATAGTCTATTCGATAAGCACGCTCCGGTTAAAAAAATCCTGATTAAAAACAAAACCTATCCCTGGATAACGTACAACATTAGGGAGATGATGAAGACACGTGATAAAGCTTATTCAAGATACCGCTCTACCAATGTTGAAGCTCATAAAATTTACTACAAGGAACTGAAACATGTTGTTGACAAGGCACTTCATTCAGAAAAGAAATCTTTTTTTAATACTAAAATTAATTCAACCTCTAAAAACCCACGGTTGTTATGGAAAAATATAAAACAAAACGTTGTAAATTTTAAAAACAAATCCGTTGACCTACCATCTCATCTCCAAGACCCAAATTTGATCAACAATCATTTTTTATCTCTTCCCGGAGATAATACAGTTAATATCAGTGATTTAACCTTTTTTGAATATAACAGGTATGGTTCTTCAACTTTTAGTTTACGTCCTTTAGACAAGAATGATGTCTATAAAATAATCCGTACCTTTTCTACAAATGCGATGGGTATAGATGGTATGTCAATGGACATGATTCTGTTAACTCTTCCACAAACACTTTCTTTAATAACATCTATAGTTAACAAGTCTATTACAACAAATACCTTCCCCTCTTTTTGGAAAACAGCCGTAGTAAAGCCGTTACCCAAAACCAATTCTCCAAACAGCTTACAAGACCTGCGACCGATTAGTATTTTGCCCTTTTTGTCGAAAATAATTGAAAAGGTTGTTTGTACACAGATGAGTTTTTATTTAGAAACACATAATATTTTACCTAAAAAGCAATCAGGTTTTAGAAAAAATTTCAGTACTGCCACCGCTTTGCTAGATGTGGTAGATGACGTACTAGCAGCTCAAGACGTAGGAGAAGGCACCTTGTTAACACTTTTGGACTTTTCTCGTGCCTTTGATACAATTAATACCACGCTCCTCTTATCCAAGCTTGCATACTACGGATTCGAGCACAATAGCATTAAATGGTTTGCAAGCTACCTGAGTCATCGTTCACAACTTGTAGAAATCCGTTCGAGTAATGGCTTCATCTTAAAATCTGACAAAAGGCCTGTTTTACGTGGAGTTCCACAGGGTTCAATTTTAGGACCTATACTTTTTATTTTATATTCTGCAGATATCATACAAAATATTAAAAATTGTAAATATCACATCTACGCTGATGATTTACAGCTTTATACGTCATTTAAGCCGTGCAATGTAGAAAAAGCAGTAAATGAACTTAACCAAGATTTAGATAGGCTGGTAGACTGGTGTAGCCGAAATAGCTTATGTCTTAATCCCAACAAAACCAAATTTCTGGTGCTAGGATCCAAACATCAAATTGATGAAATTGTAAAGCTTAAGCCTTTAGTTCAAGTTAATGGCATCCCTATACAACGAGCTAATGAAGCCCGCAATCTAGGCCTTCTGATGGATGGATCCATGCACTTTGAGAGCTATGTTCGGCAAACAGTCCAAAATTGTTTTTATAGGTTGTCCGTTCTGTACCAAGTTCGCCAGTACATTGATATAAACCTGCGCGTGTCACTTTGTGAATCACTTATTTTATCCAAGCTCAACTATGTCGACAATGTTTTCGGAGAATGCTTACTTGGATGTTCTAAAAGACTGGTGCAGCGCATTCAAAACGCCTGTATTAGATTTTGTTTTCCCATACCTCGTCGAGCCCACATCTCCCCTTACTTATACAGTCACGGACTTCTTAACATGTCGTCGCGTCGGACTTTACATTTTGCTACATTACTTTTTGGTATAATTAAAAAACAGATGCCAACATACTTACATGAAAAAATTGTTTTCTCTAATCGCCATATCCGATTTGCCGCACGTTTAATGTGCCCATATCACAGAACGACTGCATTTCGTGGTAGCTTTCGTTACGCTGCCACGAAATGTTGGAACAATCTTCCGCCACCAATTAGAAATTGTAATAGTTTATACACTTTTAGGCACTCACTAAGGGAACATTTGTTAATTCTTCAAAAACCACACTAATGTTTTGTCGTTCTTGCTCGCATTCGCCAGCCCAAACCTATCACTTGTTTATTTTATCCGTCTATTATCCTATATTTATATTATTTATTTCACACACACACACACACACACACTTACTTTGTTGGTTGCTTCTGTTGCCCGGACTCTCATGAGATCGGTGTCCTCAGGAGCACCAATCATAAATAGGTAATCGCACACATAACATATAAGAGAAACGCACACACCCTCATATGCATACACACTGGTGGCTCCTGTTGCCCGGACTCTTAAGAGACCGGTGTCCTCAGGGGCTCCACCAATACCTACACAAATTGCAATAAAAAACACATTGCATTGAATTTTTTATCTATTTAAGAAATGAGCCTATTTTTTATCTATTTAAGAAATGGGCCTATTTACTAACTACCATCACTATTATGGCTCTATCTATAGCTCTTTTTAATTATTTCTTCTGTAGATATTTTGCGTGTTGTTCTGTAAATGTGTAATTTTGACACATTTACAGAACAACATTTATGTTTAACTTTAACTTAAATTTTATTAGATTATAACTTTGTTTATATTTACGTATGTAAGATTGGTGTAGCGGGTAGCACTGCACTTCACCCTGGCACCGCTGTAAACCAGCGCTGCTATGGCCCTTGTGCCATAACAGCATTAAGCTGAGCTGGTGGCCTTTTTGTGTAGCATTAAGTCTAATATTAATTTTAGTCATAATGTCATGTTATGTAATGTTACACAAATAAAGATTTTCTATTCTATTCTATTCTATTCTAATTTTTGTCTGCTTAAATACCTTCCTCCAATGACATTACTAAAGATAGAAGACAAGGCATATTCATACATTGCGTACCTACTTATTCGATAGTTGAGCTAGATTACATAAACACGTAGCAGATACATTCTAATGTCGTCCACATTGTAATCAATTATAGAGATATGGAGACGTACTAAAACTGTAGCGTGAAAGAGACAGCAAAGGTTATCACAGCTCCGCATCCACACATATCAGCCTCAAACCATCGAGGTAGAATTCTATAGAGTCCCAATCTTTAACTGACAGCACTCAAAAAACGTCCGAGCGCTGTTCTACATATAAATTTGTTATTATATAGTTCACAATGATATTTACGCGAATTAAGACGTTATCTTGGTTGTTTAATGTTCAATGTCACTTGTACGCAATGTCATAATAATGCACCGAAGACATACCGAAGGCCATGCGTACGAACAGGGAACAGGGCGAATGGAGACGCTATTTGTACTAAATATTTGTGAAACGTGAGTTTATAATGTACCTAACTAGGAGGACTACGGAACTAAACATCTGCTTTCAAAAATTATTTCACCAATATTTAGAATGGACATCTAGGTTTCAGGATGGACATAGGCTATAAAGTTATTTAACCAGGAGGAGCCGGGGCGGGTCAGCTAGTCACAATTATATGCAGATAGCTTATACCCTGGATTAACACTTATGCTACCTACTTTTATCCCGGAAAACACGAGTGATCCCGCGGGGCGCAAATTATTTAAAATAAAACAAAATTAAGCAATGAATTTTTATTTATTACGCGTAGGTAGGTACGGAGCCAAATTACGAATCACAAACTTTATTTTCATTTACATGATAACAGGAAAATTTTGAAAAATCCTGAAACATGTGTTCAATAGTTTTTTATTCTTAGTAGGTACTTACTTAATCTGTGTAAGTTTCAAGCTAATTGGGATCCTGGATAGAGTTACACAAAACACCAAAAATACTTCAAGTAGGTACCCAAGGGAGGTTGAAGTTTTTCACCAAAAATCCCTTAGCGGGACGTTCGTGTAGTAACAGGTAGGTAGGTATCTGATTAATGATTATCAAATTTCAGCTTTCTAGCTTCAGCGGTTTGGGTTGGGCGTTTGTTACCTGAAAATCGCTTGTTCTTTTAATACATTAAGATTATGTTTTTCAGTTATCTACACTTGCGAGCTATAAACTGGAATCACTTCATCGCTGGTTTTTGCAGACCATATTTTACAGTTTCCATGCAATAAACTGTAGGTTGTGGTATATTATTTAAAAGATAATTTTATTAGCTTTCAAACTCTTTCGATATCATAGCGAAAAAAATGTTCATCATATGTCATGGAACGTGAAAACAAAAGACATAAATTTTTGGAACGAAACATCCATTTTTTCAAACTCCTGAATCTCTATAAAACCAGGGATTTTATGCAATTTTGTCATCAGTCCAATATATCACGTCACTCAAAATATTGGAATTACAAGAAAATGGAAACCACACCAATAGAAGCCGCTCAAATCGTCACCCTAATACAGCAAGGGTTCTCTCAGCGTACTATCGCTCGACAGCTTCATCTAAGCCAGTCCTGTGTCTCCAAAGTATACAAGAGGTTTAGAGAGACTGGAAACTTAGTCCGAAGACCAGGATCTGGACGACAGCGATGCACTTCGGCGAGAGATGACCGATTTATTGTCAGCACTTCTCTCCGAAATCGACATCTAACCGGCGTTGACGTCCAGCGGGAGCTCGGAGAAGTTCGAGGGAGAACTGTCAGCGAGTGGACAGTGAGGCGAAGACTCAAAGAAGCTAACTTGACCCCAAAAAGGCCAGCAACGGGACCCAAATTGTCTACAGCCCACCGACAAGCCCGACTTCAGTTTGCTCGTGATCACTTAGATTGGGATATACAGCAATGGAGCCGAGTTTTGTTCGCGGACGAGACTAGAATGTGCCTGCATGGCAGCGACCGTCGACGGAGAATCTACAGGAGACCGGGAGAGCGATACGCACAATGCTGTATAGCGGAAACAGTGGCATATGGGGGTGGGTCTTGTATGATGTGGGCGGGGATTTCAATTGAAGCTAAAACGGAGCTGGTATTCGTACCCGGTGGAGGTCGGGGAGGAGGACTAACCGCAGAAAGGTATATCAACGACATTCTGCTGGGCCATGTACTCCCTTACGCCGGGTTTATTGGTGAATATTTCTTGCTAATGCACGACAATGCCCGCTGCCACACCGCTCGTGCGACTAGACAGTAACTGGAAGAAGTCGGGATTCCCACAATAGACTGGCCAGCCGTCAGCCCTGACATGAACCCTATCGAACACCTGTGGGACGAGCTGAAAAGGCGGGTACGAGGAAGATCTCCAGCTCCGGCGTCAATAGAAGACCTAAAAACTGCTCTTATCGAAGAGTGGCAGGAAATTCCACAGGATTCCATCAGGAAACTCAGTAGGTCAATGAAAAACCGTTTACAAGCAGTCATTCGGGCCAGGGGGGCAATACAAAATATTAAGTGGGAAATAACAAAGATTTTAAATAAAAATTTGATATTTTCATATTACTTCTTATTAATTTAAACATCCACAACTTCGACCTACTGTATTAATTCACTAAATTAAGGTAGGAAACTTAAATAAATTTAAATAATTTTTATACCATTCGAAAGCTAATAAAATTTCTTTTCAAATGGTATACACCAATCTGCAGTTTATTCCATGGAAACTGTAAAATATGGTCTGCAGAAACCAGCGATGAAGTGATTCCAGTTTATAGCTCGCAAGTGTAGTACCCACAAACTCTGCCTAGTTTGGTGTTAGATGATGCCGTGTGAATTGTCCAGCAATAAATATTTTTTTTATTTTTTACTTAGTACGCGAAAACAAACGAAATATGCCCAATTGAATTGGCCACTGTAGGTAGGACAAACAAAACAGTGTATAATCTACAATTTTATTTAAATTCCATAAAACAACAAAACCCAGTACATGTAAAATAAAATTTGTGAGATAAGTACTACTGTTTTTGCAAGTAAGCTTAGAGCTTAAAAACGTTAAAGAAGTAATTAATCTCTATAAAATTCGTCATAAGTAAAAAATCATTCTAGAAAAAATCACAAAAAATATATTAACTTACTTTGACTAAATCCTATAACTTTATCTAATAAAAAGAGCCATAATAAAAAGAATTAGGGCTTTAAAATGTCAATTTTTCAATATGTACAGAAATAGACCACAATTCCTTATTTATCAATAATTATGCGCCAAAAACTACACATATATGTATATTAATATAAAACTGATTCTAAAACCATGCAAGGCCTACATGTCTTCAATCTAGTGTCTCTGTGTGCATATCTACAGCTATTTTATGACTACATTTATTATTGTATTGTACAATTGCCCCTACTGAGGCCTGATAAGTTTTGTCTCAACTTTAACCATGTCATCAGCTTTGTGTAAATGCACTTGTAGGATTGAGAACACTTCAATCACCTGCTTTGCCTCAGGGTGATTATCTTGCGCTCGCCAAGTTACCTCCATTTTGGACATTTTAATACTTCCACATTCATGCTTGATACAGTTAAATTCTCCGGGGAAATCCTGTAAATAATTTTAGGTAATAAAATTTGAGAATATCCCACTGCAATGATGATATGTCATTTTGTGATTAATGTTTTGAACTAAATTAAAATAATAACATAGGTCACATCAGACCAATATTCTATTTGAAAAGCTTGCATGGTTAGTTAGATGGATGAATGGATATTTGTGAGCTCATTATGCCAAAACTGAACAAATAAGGCTGAATTTTTGCATTGATGAAGTGCTAAATGAGATAACATACGGCTTATTTCTTATCCAGTAAAACGTGCAAGAAGCCACAGACAAACGCTAGTATTAGAAAAAAACAAAACAAAACTAAACTAGTCTTACCGGGTTGAAATATATCCGTCGATTCAGGCCCATAGCCACCAGAATAACGTCTAAGAATTTATCCCTAACTTCAACTACAACAGCTTCAGTCTGAATTGGAGAGTTCATTTCAATATATTTCAACATGTATAGGTCAGAGGACATTTCACCAGCTTTCTTAGCATTGTACTTCTGCTTGTTGCATTGTGCTGCTATCGAGCGCACTTTGTCTACTTCCCACTTTGGATCATCTCGAAACTTGAGACTTGCTGCCAATAATCTGATAACAAAAGAAATATATTCTAAAGATAGGTAGGTATGCATCATTAGCGTATTGAAACTATTGTATAGTAAGATAATGCATCAAAAGATTTTATAATGAGTAATTAGCTGATAAAACATACCTGTGAACCATAATATCAGCATATCGTCGTATAGGACTCGTAAAATGAGTGTAAATCGGTATATTTAGTGCATAGTGAAGAAAGTCATCGTCATCACAAGAGGCAGCGCAAAAATATTTGGCTCTAGTCATTGGTTTCGCGCATAACATGTTCAAAACCATGGCCCTTCCTGGGTCGCACGTTGCGGGATCCGTGTACGGTAGCAAAGAGCGGTGTAGCGCGCCGGCTGATGAAATATCCAGTTCTATGCCCATGGGTAACAGTGCTTTAGCTAGATTCTTCAACATAAAACCACTCGGAGGCGGATGACATCTCAGAAAAGCTAGTTGTGGATGGTCTTCGTAAATTCGCCGTGCCACAGTCATATTTGCCAATAGCATGAACTCTTCAATCATTTGGTGACTCGCTTTGATCTGATAGAAAGAAAATTCATCGGGCAATCCATTAACTGGGCTCAAACTAAATGCGATCTTCGGCTGGTCAATTCTAAGAGCGCCATTAGCAAATCTGTTATGTCTGAAAATTGCCGATATACCCCCAATTATTTCTATGGATTTGTGTATATCTTCATATTTAAAGTTATTGTATGTTTCGGGAAATGAGCTCTCTGCATATTTCTTTCCATCAAGTATCTCTTGAGCATGTTCATATGCTAGCTGAGAGCAAGAATTGATAACAGTTTTGGCAAATCTGTGGCTGAGTACTGCGCCCTGCTTAGTGATTTCCCAGAAAACTGAGAAAGCTAATTTGTCAACACCCGGAAAAAGGGAACAGAGCATACATAGTTCATCAGGCAGCATATGGTATGCTCTTTCTATTAAATAAATAGTTGTAGCTTTTTGTGCAACTCTCTCATCCAATATGGTGTTTTCCGTCAAGTAATGTGCCACATCCGAAATGTGAACACCAATCTCATAATTGCCATTACTCAGTTCCTTACATGAAACGGCGTCATCAATATCACGACAGTTCGATGGATCAATGCTGAATAAGCAAAGATTGCGGCAGTCTTCCCTTTTCTTGATTTCTTCCTCAGGGATAGTATAATCCAATCGAGGAAAGAGATCTCTCACTTCAGGTCCATATGGTGTGATGTCTAAATCATTCTCAGCAAGAATTGCTAAAGTTTCAGTTTTCATATTTCCTGACTGGCCAATGTTTGACAATAGCTTTCCAACAGCAAATCTTGTATCAGTCCAAGACTGTATTTTGGCTAGAAATAGTGTATTTTCATATCTTTTAGCATCCTGATAAAAATTATCAGGCCAGCTGGTAAATGGTATGTTAAGCCTAGGGACCCTATGATCCCTTGGAATAAATAGGGCTCTTTGCCTATTTTTGTCAGGCATTAGTTTTAGATTTCCAATACACGTCCTTGTATGAACTTTCTCTTTTATATATACAATTTTTCCTCGTTTCTGTTCTTTCTTGTCCTTTTTTTCAGTATTGGCTTCCCCTTGTTCATTTACTTCATTATTTTGGTCAGTTTGAGTTTTTTCAGGACTTTTAATTACTTGTTCATGATTACCTTCTTCTTTTTGTTCCTCTGCTAGTTCTATTTTATTTTCTGCACTGGTAGCTTCAACAAGCATTACTACTACTACATCTCCTTCTAATGCTCGGTTGCGATTTTTCAGTCCATCTATGAAAACATCCTGCTCATCACGGTCTATGGTGGATATGTATGCATGTTGAAATTGTTTAGGATTGATTCTCAAAATACCTTCCAGTAATGTATTATTTTTTAAGCCCGCTTCCACATCTTCTGCAGACATGTATGCATCAAATTTTTTCTCTTCTGCTGTTGGTGTAGATTCGTTTTTTGCATTCTTTTTATTGTTTTTATTTTTGTTGGTTGGAGTTGATTTTGCTGTAGGTGACTCTTTAACTGGAGTATTATAACTTTGCACATTGGTGTTGAAATTGCTTTGAATATAGGAATGATTCAATAATGGATGTTGCATCATGTTTTGAAAAAACCCTGTATTGGGTGAATTTGGGATGCTGCCAGTGGAAGGTCTCTGATGCATAACAAGAGGAGTAGTCGGAGCACTTACAGGGTGTTGCCGGTGTTGTATAGCATTCTGCATAGCAGCAACCTGCATAGACTGTTGTACAGGAGATGCTTGCATTGAGATCTGCCTACCAATTGAATGCCTTGTGTGTTGAACTGCTGTCGCTTGGAATGTCTGCTGCTGCTGAAGTTCAGCAGATTGCACTGTCTGCTGTAAAAACGCAGCTTGCATGCTATGTGTAACACCAGTCTGAACATTCTGTTGCATACTGAAAGCTTGCATATTCTGGTGCACATTTCTGGGTCGTAATTGAAACTGTGGATGATGTGTAAGGTTTTCCAAATACCTTGAATTTTGGTTTGGAAATGCTGGACTATCATAATTTTGAAAAAAATCTTGGACTGATGCAGAACCAGGTGATGCTCCAGAAAAGTATGATTGATTTTGATTTACAGTTGTACTGGCTAAAGGTATTTTCACTTGCCTACGTTTTTTCTTCGCATTTTTTCCTCTGATTGGTTTGCTTTCGGTTATTTCTGACGGTGTCGATTTATCACCCTCATTGTTTATTTTCAGTGCATGCACTAATTTATTACTCAGGAGCTCCTCATACTCGGTTTTCATCTGATTTGTTGCTAATGCGTTCATTTGCGTGGGTAAATCTTCTGTTTTCGCTTCGTTAAGACAAAATTTCGACTGTGTTTGTGGGTCCCCTTCGCTCGACGGTGACGACGTGGGTAATTCATTTGTAGTGGCCCCACTTTGGCTTAGATCGCCCGATGGCGATATGTCCTGAACGCTAATCATATTATTAGGAAATCATTGATAGATTTGAGTAAGTAATAATTTGTAAGAATTCATTTCATTTTGTTAGCAAAAGTCACAAGTAATTTTCACAGTTCAATGCCCGACCAACCAAAGAATTGTTTTTTTTTTAACGAGGACCAGTGTTCCGCCCTCTGTTTTTCATTTTTCCCGAACTTCTCGCAAAATTACCATAAATTAGGTACTTTTACTTTTTACTTCTACTACTTCTACTTTTCAAATTATTTTCCTATAATCATTTATTTAAGGAATAAAACACAAATTGAGGTGGATAAGGTACTTTATGTACATAAAGGATGATTGGCAGAACGTTTGTCATATAGTAACAGGGGAACGAACGAACGGGGGGGAACGAAGAGCTAACTTAGAGATAGCTTCACGGCTTTTTCAACACAGAACAAAAACAAAAAAAAAATTAAATAGCCGAGAGGGCTATATAAGATTTTTACGATTTAAAATTTGAACTATTTGTGGCTTACATTTTGTTTAAAATTACATCCGGAATCTTAAATATTTACGTGAGTTATAGGTAAATAAAGCAGCTATGGCCTTAGAAAGTGTTGAAAAGTGGAAAATAAAAACAGAGTTCAGCTTTGTACTATTGACTATAAAAAAACTAAGTGAGTCTTTGATTTTCCAATTCACTGAAAACTTCTCTAGTTCATGGCCAAACGATATAATATAACACATGAAAATCTTATCATGACAAAACTACATCATATACAAAACAAAATAAATGTTTATTTTAAAAATTTACCATTTTCAATACCTTAGAAATGAGTTTTGTCTGGTAATCGTGATGTTAGCAGCTTGGCAAAAATGTCTTGAAACGGAACTATTTTTTTTTGTTGGTTGGCAAAATTCTGACGTTTCATGTAAACAAAGATTACGAATTATCAGATTTTTATCTTGGAGCGCTCAAACGGTGATTTGAATACGCTAAATTGAAAAATAATTAATATAACTGTTAGAAGTGCTGCCAGGGAGGTTATTTAAAACATATACAGGCGATGTCTGGTGGAATTTGAGGCCAAAATGATTCTTTCGGATCATAACGATGTTTACCAAAGAACCGCTGATATGACAGTTATGTGAGAGTTTGTTTTGTAACTTTTAGTTGAATCAAATGTTACATGATGACCACAAAGCAGGATTGAATTAATGTCATACGGAAAAAGTGGATAATTCAACAATATACATCGGGCAGTTGGGTTATGTTTACGTTTGTTCTGCGGTACTTTGGTATAGCGTCTGCAAATATGTATTAAATTACAAAGTTAATTAATATAATAAATATCTCAAATAAAATGAGATACCTACAAGAATAAAATAATGCAATTTATTTGTATGTAAATAAATATGTATTACTTGTGCCATCAGACAAAAAGTTCAATATTTTTACACCGCACCGTGAGAAAACAGGTACAGACAGAAGCGTTAATTGATATCCCCCTCTCAGAATATGTAATAGTGCCATGCAGTAGCACGCCAGTGTTTCGCGTGGAACAAGCTAGCTGGTCAAAATTAAATTTTGGGGTATTTTGCTTCATACTTTCTTATGATCTTTTAATGCGGTTTTAGTACAAAACATCCAATAAAAGAAGGTATGGGGGGGGGGGTATAAAGTAGATAAATAATATTCCATTTTCAATTTAGTACTCGAGAATACACATGTTATAATTCGATTTTTGTTTGCTTATCTAATCTAATGCATTAAACAATTTGGATCTCTTGTAAATCGTGGAATACTACGGTAGGTTTTTTGAACATAAATGAGGTCAAATAGTATTTTTTCTAAGTACTACGTTAGAAGGTAACATTGCATTAAAGTTTAGTAAATAGTGATAATTATCGTCTTTTTTGAACTAGTGATACTTATCGCTAAATATCGTAAAGGATAACTAAGTATAATTTGTTGTAGTCTGTTTTTCATCTGAGTAACCATGTTCCATCCCATATTGTTACCTCGCATTAGCTCCCTGATAGATAATTAAGTATATCAGCTGGATTCAAGTGCCTTCTATCTAACTGTTGATGTTGACATCGAATATTGTTGAGCAGTTGAACGAGTGGATGCAACTCTATTGTAAAATCACCATAATATAGAGTTTCACTATATTTGACCTTTGAGTCGTGCAAATAGTTAAACTTAAAAATAACTTTAATTAAAGAATATTAAATTAAATAACATTAAGTAAGTACTATAATGTCAAAATAAAAATTATGTGCATTTAAATTGCAAAAAATGACAAATAAAAATTATGTGCATTTAAATTTCAAAAAATGACTTATATTATAAAAACAGTTACCTATATAATTTATGAATAAATTATCTGTCAGTTCTCTCATGTCAAGTGGAAGTTTGTTATATAACTGTATGGCCATTGCGTAACAGTTCTTAGTACACATTTCTAGTCTAAGTTGGGGCACCTTAAGTGGTTTTTGTACTATTTTTCTTCTGTGTATAAACTTTTCATCCCTCTCAAACAATGTTGTTATTTCTGACAAATTTTAGCTTCTAGAAAATATTGTTTTTATTTGTATTTGGTCCAGTGCTCGACACCCGTTTAAGATCATTACTGCGAAAAATTAACAAAATTCTAATTTTATCGCGGCTCGCTGCACTCGCCGATAACGTTTAGAGGTTTGCCGTAGGGACTGCAAGCCCTCTCCCCTGTAGTGAATTCCTGGCTACGGCCCTGACCAAGGGTGACCCCCAAAGCCTTGGGCTGCGACCGCGCCTGGTACCAAGTGTGAAATAAGACAACGTAACGAACGTAATGACTACGATAGTTTTTATAGCAAAATGTTAATTCTTTATAAAAATAAATGAAATTATACGATAATGATTAATAATAAGACAAAAGATTTTGTATTATATTATTTGAGTTGCCTTGATTTATGCGCATGCTGCGGCTGCCTTTATATTATTATTATTTATGTGTTATCTCTAGTTGGTAGTCCTAATAAATAAATAAGAGTAACAGCCCGTCCGGCCACACACACGCTCGGTCTTGCTTGCGTAATCCAACTGCGTGCGTAGTCCAATCTACAGCACAAAACGATCCCTCATCATCATCGTTTCACGGAAGTGAACTGCTCATTATAACAATAACTCAATTTGACATTTATCTGAATGTCAGACCAGACGCAGACAGAGCCATAGAAATAAGAAGTTGAAGTCAGATTTTTTAACGTTGAAGTGATCTGATCACATTGCAAATTCTAAAATTTATATAATTTCAACCGTCAATCGTCATAATGGTCCACAATTAGTTACCAGAAGAATTCCATCGCATCGCTATAATATTGTCACAAAAGGAAGTTCATATCTACTCATAAATCCAAAATGAAATTAATAACCCACAACATGCTTACTTCCAAGTGCCTGAAAGGTGTTTTGACTGGATATCCTCTTGCTATCAACGCTACAGACGTAAAAGTGATCGGGGTAGATTATAATCCTGAATTCATAACTCGAATAATACCAAAACTGGATTGGGAAGTGCTCTGGACTGCTGCAGACAGCATTGGCCACAGTGAAGGATTACCAAAAATCATAGAACCGAAGTATGAAGAAAATGAAGAGTTCTTGAAGAAAGCTCATAGAGTATTATTAGAGGTAGAAGTGGAGGAAGGACATCTTACTTGTCCAGAGTCAGGAAGACAGTTCCCAATATCAAAAGGAATTCCTAATATGTTACTAACTGAAGCTGAAGTGCAATAAAGTAGTCCATTTAGAAAGCTACAGATTGGTTTTCCTTCTTCATAGTCCTCACACTGCCCAGCCAGCTACACAGAGATGCTGTGTCATGGGCACTGTTAGTGTCAATCTTTGCTGCTTCAAGCATTTAAAATAGATTACTCATGGGAATCAAACCCAACAACATCTCATGGCGGTGGCATCATACTGTGCTCCCATTTAAGGGTTTGATGTTATTGTAGTTTAAATAACTAGCTGTGTCATAAATAACTGCATAAACATAATGTAACAGAAACTTTATTTTTTGACAATAAATATAATCATATTCATAACACAAATATTTACCTGATTTTACAAAAAAAGAGTACAAATTATATTTCATCTACAAAAGGAACAAATACTAGGTTGCCCACTGCACCAAGGGAGAGTTTGGTGCGCACAGCTTTCGCATAAGCCTGAAAAAAAAGATATTATTAGACATGCTTTTGTATTCAAAGTTAGTTAGTCATTATTACTGTTATTGTTATAAAAGTCGACATAAATTTGGCCAAGCCTTGCTGCCTCATGGCAGCACTGTTATCAGTGCACGAGTTTCTGGGTCTCAAGAATGATAAAAAACAAGATTTTTATTTAATTTTTTTAATTAAAAAAGATTTGATTATTTTTATTTATCCCCAAATACTCGAACACAACTCTGAATAGAAAACTGACAAAAAAAAAAACGCGATTTGCGTTGCGTTTGAGTATTCGGAGGTTAAATCAGTTTTCTTTTTATATAAAAAAGACTTGATTTTAATGATAAATGCTTTAGCTATAAGGTTTCGAAAAATTGTTTTAAATGATAAAAACGACGTAGGTAGTAACAGTGACAGAAGACACCAAGGTTGAATCTTTTTCATTTCTATCTTACATGTTCTGTTCAAGGTGAATTTTTATTATTTTCGTCCATTAATTTTTTATCTTTGTATATTATTTTTTTATTAATATGCCTACACACGGCTATGATTTGCAGAGATTTAAGTTTTTTGTCCTATATCTTTATTACCTTATTCAAACTTTCGCCCATCAATATTTATGGATGGAATGAATGAAGGACCAAGAAAATTAATAATAATTTACAGTGTGTTCCACGAATAATAAACCAGGGAGCATGTATAGGTACATTATGCGTGTATGCGCCGAAGCTCCTATTCATTTTCGACTGGTTTCTGTCATTATTGCAGAAAAAAACACCATTGATTGATGACTTCAATCAATCAAAGGATTTTAAAAGAACATTTTATTTAAATCATCTCTAGACAAACCAGTCACTTTTATGCTAGTGTCCAGTTCATGGAAATGTCATAGTCATGGAATGGAGCCGGATTTAAATAATAATTTATGCAGTAAATTTTGAAAATACCAATGAGATTTTTACCTCGAAAACAAATAAGTATAAATATCATTAAATGGAGAAAAAAATTAATAATTTCAAAACTATTAAAAATAATAAACAATTTAAGGCTAAACTTCGTAATTAGATAAAGCAGATATTTACAATTTTATCTTATTTACATCAATAAATTTATACAGAAGAAATATAATTGGAGGAGAAAACGTAAGGGAAAGTAAACATTTCATGGATACAGGACGCGGTATATCGAGAGGGAGAGAGTAAATCATATAGAGAATATTGAAGATTGGGACAGTTAAAAAATATGTGATCCACGTTTCCTTCATTCTAATCCATACTCACACATCAAGGAATCCCTAAACCTGAGTTTGTTCAGGAACACAGGAGTACAAGAACGACCAAGACGCAAGCGACACTGAGTGGATGTAGATATATAATTAGCCTTTTTAAAACGAAAAAACCAAGGAGTTAAGGGGATAATAGGTTGAAGATCACCATTATGTTTTCCTTTGATTTTCTGGGTTGTGGACCAAAGATTCGACCCTTGGAGATAGACCTTAGGCAGCAGACATAAGTCATGCGAGTAAAGGGAATCATGTTCCAAGGAACCAATGTTAGAGGAATCCTTGGCAAGCGAGTCAGCAACCTCATTGCCCGGAATTCCCGATTGACTAGGGACCCAAGCAATTACAATATTAATTCCCATGTGACGACATTCGAAGAGGGATTTTAAGAATAATAGGAAACCGAGACATAGAGCGAAAGGGATTAGAATAATCGATTGGAGACAGCTTTTTGAATCAAAAGAATTAAAGAATTATTTTATTTATGGGACTTAACAAAAAGAAGTGCTTCTAAAAAGCGACAGCTTGTCCGGTGAAAATTGAAGTTAAAGGAGGACATTTGAAACATAAACAAATTTTTGTAAATGGGATCTATACAGCAGAACCAACAAAACTATCAGAGGATTCTTTGGAAGCATCTGTGTAAATCAGATGCCAATAGGGAAAAATAGAACCAATTTGTTCATTAAATTTAGCAGGAGCATTTTTCCAAAGCAGATTTATTGAAAAGATTCGGAAGGAAAGCACCATAATCAAAATTACTTCTGATTATGGTTTTGTACAGAAGTTTTTGAGAATAAGGGTGAGATCCCCACCGAAACGTGACTACTACGGTTTGGGTCGGAACCCAAGTAACCTTACCTTCATCGATTTTCTTTCAGTTTAATCTTCGCGCTTTAAGGACTTTAGCACCTACAGGGTTAGAAGCTGCCTCCGCAAATTCCTCCATTGATAGGTCAGTGGGGACGTCTCTAATAAGACCCATACGGGTAACATTGTACGTAGGAATGACGTCATGTAATTTGTGCATTGATAGGATCGAGGAGACTACAAAACAATTAGCATCTTTGACAGATGAGAATATGACGCTAATTTTATTACGGCCTACTAGTTTTACCCCACCAGGGATAATATTTTGAACTTTATTTTTATGCAAGAATTGGCCAAACTTGATTGTCCTTAGGGTGAACCCGGTTTGGTCTGGGTCAGCTCTCGAAACGTGGACCACAAATGGACCCTTATCAGAAGAGTTGTATGATTGGACTGCCCCAGTCACAATGGACGGATCAGTGTAGACAGTCTGAATACTGAATAGAAGGAACAGACAGATCCGGACAAGAAACTTTCTTTTTTGGCGTGTGTCTGCTTTCGGTGCATGAGATTCGGACAGAATGGGAGGAGAAACGGGATCAGGAGAAACTGGTGCCGGCTCTAGAGCCGACACCAACTTTTCAACTTCCATTTTAGATTTGGAGATGTCAATCACTAAGGATTTTAGTGACGCCTCCCAAAGACTGAGATGAAGTAGATAAAATTGCAAAAACTACGTTATCTACTTACCAACACCTTAGAAGGACAACACGACGCACATCTAAATCAAATTGTTGAATTTATAAAACAATAAATTTGAATTTTCCCACAAAAATCTCTCCACACAACTGGTCGTTTCCAATGTCGGGCTGACATCAAATACAAAGAACTCATCCGACGTAACATTTGTTAAAAAATGTGGTGGACGTAGAAAATTTATAAATTCTTATCAATCTTCTATGTAGTGTTTTTCGAGTTGAATCTATTCAGATTCAACTCGAAAAACACTTATCTTCTCTGATCGAAATGATTTACATGTAGTATATTATCGTGTATCAATAAATGAATTGGAATCAGACACGCATCGTTTCGTCGGGTCGCGCGGTGTGTCAGTGTGGAACCCATTAGGCTTAGGCCCATTAGGACAAGTGACCACTTTGTTAAAGGTCAATAATCTTAATCTCGGTTCTAAAATCCAAGATACTTTTTGTAAACAATAACTTTTATGAGTGAAAACTAAAACTGATAACAAATCAGAAAACTATTTCTACTGCTTCTACAGCACTATATCAGTTGACAATAATAATAAAAATCCGACAAAGTACTCACATCAGTAACATGTTGGTTTGATACTTGGTCGATCATTTTGACCAGCTCTGTGGGGGCCACCACTTTGCCTGTATACATGCCCTGCGTGGCGATCGACTCGGCCAGAGACGTGCCTGCATCAGCTTCGCTGAGGATCTGCAGCTTCAGCTGGTTCCTGCCCATGGCGACGGCTTCTGCGCTGAGTGATGGGTTTTTCAGGAAACTGACGGCATTTTTGATGGCCTGAAATAATCACATGACATAATTTGTGTTTGTTTTTAGAATTTTGATTTAAGGCGAGTCATGTTGTGTACATACTTAGTTGTTTTAGTTTTTATATAAGTATTTTTTATTGTATACTACCTAGCTAGTAGGTGTTTTAGACACGATCCTAGACGTAACGCATTGGAGAACTCTGATATGTAAGTTATGGTTATATTAGTAAACGAATTGAAATATTTCAAATGCGAAAGTTTGTATGTTTAGATGTTTGTCACGTCTTCACGTCAAATGTAATGAACGGATAGGGCTGCAATTTTACATACCTGATGTAGGTCTAGACTAGGACTAGGAATTTTGGAGTTTGGTGAGGTCGGGTTAGCAAGAAAGACAAGGAAGCTTAGACGACGGACGGCCAGCGGAGATAGCAGCAGCATTTTAGTTTTTTTCGGCGATTAACAAAAAATACAAAACGAAACCGAAATTTATGTTAATCTCCAAAGTTTTACCCAATTTTACTCTCCTTAACTTGTTTGTGACCACACAAAGGTGGATGTGGGTGGTGGACAAACAAGTTATCAAGAAGATTATGAAAAAATAGCAACAACAGCGAGCGGAGCGAGCCTAATAATTTAGGAGTGTGGCGGCTGAGAAAGTTGTTAAAACTGGGTGGAGTCAGCCGCAGCCTTTTTTGAAATTAGTGAGGCATGCTTAGCAAGAAAAGGAAGCTAAAAAAATAGTAAGTTTTTTGCGATAAACAATAAAATAGGAGGGGAGGACAACATACCCTTCACTACAGAATCTACGACAAGTGAAGCGAGCCGCGAAATTTTGTAAGATCTGGCTGTGCGCGTGAGTTGTCATTGTCACCCCAAAGGACGCCAAGAAGCCACCCCCCCTTGGGTCCTTTAGAGCTTGGTACCAACACCCCCCCCTCCCTTATACCGCTAGCGGCATGGTTTGTTTTTGCGAACGAAGCTAGCCGCGTAAAATTCATGTTTTATTAATTTTTCGCAGTGGTGGGCAAAATGATCCTTATGTGAGCACTTAACCATACAACAAGAAAAACACGACAAAAACACACACGAGTAGATATTACCCGCGGAGCGAGCCGCGAAACCTTTGTTGTTTCGTTAGATTTTTTGCATATTGAACTCAAACGAGGGGTCAGCCCGGACCACATCCAGAAGGCAAAAATGATACCCGCGAGCGGAGCGAGCCGCGTTTTTTTGCATTTTGTTTTTTTTTCTAATTTGGCACAGTGGCCTTCAGTGGCGGGGTCGAGCTTCGGACCAAAGGACTTAATGTGTAAGCTAGCCGCGAATATTTTATGGCGTTCTTAGATTTTTTGTAGTGTCTGGCAAACTGTTCGTCAAAATGTTGTCAGCGAGCAGAGCGAGCCGTGCCAATTTTTGGTATTCGTTAGATGTTTTTGTTTTATGTTTTAACAACAACAAAACTCCTAGTGAGTTACAAAAATTATCAGTAAATAAATTCAAACAAATTGTCAAAACCTTCTTGTGTAAAAAGGCCTACTATAAAATATCTAGAGGATAAAAAAGCTTGGCTCCAACTTGAAAAATAACAACTAACTAACAGGCTAAAGATTTCTTCGTCGCTTCTTTACTTTAGTCTACATACCGAAGCTACTGAAATAAAAAATATCACTTTATTTCCGTGTCAGTGTTTAATTATGCAGAATTTGACCTTTTCTAAGTTTACATTTATTGTATTTATGGAAATAAAGAGTTTTTGACTTTGAACAAATTTGGCCAAGTGACATAAAGGGGGGTCGAGCTCTGGACCATAGTCAGAAGAAACTATGTGTTATTGGCGAGCGGATCGAATCTCGAAAAATTTGTTGTCTCCTTAGATTTTTTGTGATCTTTGACAAAGTGACCTCTGATTTGTTTATTTTTGCGCTACTTGTGTTTTGATAGAAAATGACTGTAGCAGACCAGACCACTCCAAAATAGGTAACCTAAAACTTCAGTAATATCAGCGACCCGAGCCGCTTATTATTTGCCGCTGTGGGTAACATATTGTTTAGTTAGATAGGTATTAGACCCACAACAACACAACGTGCTAGTAAATAGGTTTATCTTATGTATGTTAGACTAAGGTATATACTTTATATCGGCCGTAGTTTTTAAGTGCTTTACATCCTGTACTAGACTAATGTTGCCTGATATAAATGATTTATTATTATTATTCACATCATTTATTTTAAATCTCGTTATAAAATACATTTTTTACTATAGAAAATAAAATATATGACTATTCTACAGTAAAAAATATATCAAAACGGTACAGTAAAAAATATTATTATTATTATTATTAGGCATAAAGGAGTAAGTAATTCAAATTTATTTAAGGTTTCGGAGATTTCTGTAATTTTTAGGGTGTCGAAGATCGGATATCGGTTTCGAATCCCTTATGGTCTCGCTTTTTCTGTCTTTAATATCTCAGCAGCTACAGCAGCTAATAACATGAAATTTAAAATAATAATATTTTTCGTGCGCTTGTCCAGATATAAGGAAAAAAAAAACAAATGAAAATGAAAATTTAAAACTCACATGGTCCCCCGTTGGCCAGACTCTTATGAGACTGGTGCCTCGAAGGAACCAACATTCAACACACGCATGCACAACATACCTACATAACATTAACACAACCACCAATGAACATTCCCATATACGCAATAATATCCAGCCTAGTAATTGTGTATGTAGTTTTATCAAATGCCGTGCTTATAATTGTATGTATAAATATCTATTCACTGTTAAGTTCTCTAGATCTGATTGTAATTTTTTTAAATTGTTTTTTTTTTATATTTAACGTTATATAATCCTGCTATCACTTTAAACTCTCGGTAACCGCTATCCGAGCTATCCGAGAAGAGTAAATAGAAGAACAGCGCTGCTTGCATTACAGCAAAATGATGAATTTACTCCTTTTGCCTTTTTTTTTGTTTTATTTAAATCGGTTTATGTTTAATTTTATCGTGTGTATTTTTTATATTAAGGCAATAAATTATTTTCTATTCTATTCTATAGAAGAAAAACACTCGATTCCAAGAAGCTTTCGAAAAAAATAATAATTTATACAGAGCTGCTGGAATCGAGTTCTAACTTTCGGTCCCCCCTCAAGCGCTGGCGCTCGCGCCGACGTTTTTACTTAAGGTGGCGAACCGCGTACGCTTGGTTGCCGCGCGCTTGCAGCTTGCTTGCAGCTTCCGCATTTTCTTAATCTTTTTGTAGGAATACCTAGTAATATCTATAAATATCTAGATTCTCCATGAAATTTCCTACAAATTAGCATGTAAATATGCTGTAGTTGAATAAAAACAAATAAATGAGAACCACGTAAAGTAAGAGGATTTGTAAAATCGCGGCGAAAGTTAGTAAAGTAGGTATAATTTTTCTTTTTTCCAAGTTTGAAGTACTAAATGTGTTTTAATCGCAAGTTAGATAGTCTATTGTTGCATTACAAGCAAAAACCAGCACGTGCCCATACAATTTGTTTACACAAAGAGCTCGTAAAACCACTCGTAAAATTGCGACGCGGCGGGAAAAAAACCGCCTCGTGCCAAAAGGGATTTATGACGAATTCTTAGCATTAGGGTGGTGATCTTTGTGTTAGTAATCAGCTTGGGTGGTTGGCTACCTGTATTAAATCTTTTGACAGTGTATCTTTTTTCGTTTCCGAGTAAGGACCAAAGAGGCCGATAGCAAAAACGAAGTTTGAATTTGCCGCCCTCGCGGCACTTTTCATTAATTTGCTTTTTCAAATTTTTCGACGGTTTTCGACTCAAATCTATCTATTTTCACGTAGTACGTACATTTTACCATAGATTACATACATAAAACAATCTACTTGTCATCCAAGATCAATTAGAAAAACGGTTTATCCATAGACTGGCAGACATCGAAATTTGGTCGCCGATCGACCGACTTTGGGACGCTTGCCAGTCAAAAGATTTTTTCTACACTTTTGTTGATTTTAGGCTTGTTATGACCTCTATTTCGTCTAGAATCGATGGTATCGGTTTCAAACCGATCGTGCCGACCGTTTAGACGCATTTTTCATTCAAAAAAAGAGCGAGCAAGCGACCCAGCTCGGGTCGCTCACCACTACCGCCACTTTTAGGAGCGACCCAAATTGGGTCGCTCAGCAATGGAGAGGTATTTGTTATTACTTGAGATCTCTATGTCCACGGAGCTATCAGAATATTATCATCATGAAAAAATGATGTGTAAACAATTAATTAATATCTTACATGGCCGGCTTCATCCTTAGGCACGGTTAAAACAATTCCAAAGAGTCCGTTGTCGGAGTAAGACACGCTGAATCCGGCGGCGGCATATGGGCCGATGTTGCCGATAGCCATACCCAGCGGCGTATTGTTAGCGCCCCATTTGGTCACGGGGCCGTTGCCAATAGCTGGAAAAAATAATAAGTGTTAGGAAATATAGGAAAAATTAAAATAACCCTTAGTGACTAGTTTCTGCTCCCCGTTTCGCACGCGTAGTTTCTATGGAGACGTTGAAAGGTTATTTCTATCCAATGGGAACTGGTTTATGGTTTAAAATCTAGCCTATGTTTTATTTATTCCAGGCGTAGAACGTACTGAACGGATCGGGCTGAAATTTTGCACACAGGTAGTGTGCAAAATTTCAGCCCGATCCGTTCAGTAGTTTTGGCGTGAAGATGTAACAAACATCCAAATCTTTCGCATTTATATTATTATAGTGTGATAAAGGAAAATTCAAAATAGCACCAATCATGGAAAATATCCGGATATAATGTATTATTGTTGGTGCTGAATGGTGACATGCTAATATATATACACGCTAGCGGCGCTAGCGGTGGTCCGCCACGAACCCGACCCCGAAGGGACGACAACGAAAACTCACGCACAGCCAGATCATAAATAAAATGGCGGCTCTTTTCACTCGCCGTTTTATAAGACTATATTCAATAGGTAAGTCCCCAAATAAATTCGATTTCCAAGTTAGTTCCAGGTCTTGATTAAACTAAGTATACCCACCTAATACGGTTTTAGCGTTTATTTTATTAATTAAAAGGCAGTGGTGTAATGAAAATTTACAAAACTGAATCGGTGCAATAGTACATTATGTAACGTGGCAACCTGAATATTTTTAAAAATTAAGAGACCGTTTCTCCTCTCACATCTGTTAAGCTACCCATGGCCGCTCTGCAAGCAGGTAGCTTGGATGCTAGAAAGGAGATGAGAAAACAAATGTATAAAAGAAAATGCACGGTCATCGAAGTCATCCAAGATGTGACTATTGATGCAACAATATTTAAGCTGGTACAATCCACATACCTTTAGCGGCAACAGCCAGAGCCAGAGACTGGGGCGTGTTCGCCGGAGCGCCCTGCACTGCAATAGCCAGGTGGGCTAAGTCACCGCCCATCTCCTTGCTGAAATATTATAAAAGTGCATTAGCATTTTTAAAATTCATTACTAAAATATACTTAGTCAAGTAAGGGGTTAAAGTATGGAATTACCGTTTTATTGTAATATGTACTTCGAATTGACATAGAACCTTCATAGTTTTATGAAGGTTCTACGTCAATTCGAAGTACCTTAGGTGAATAACAGTGAATTGAAAGAGATGGTGGAAGCCGATACGAGCCAAACTACCCAGGAATTAGCGGCATGGTTTAACGTTACCTTACCAACAATATTGACTCATATGCGTCAAATCTATATAATAAAAATATATGAAAAATTGGTGCCTCATTATTTGACTGATCTGCAGAAAGAAACGCGTGTTGAAACTTGTGTTGCCTTGTTGAATCGATACAGAAATGAAGGAATATTGGATCGAATTGTGACATGTGATGAAAAGTGGATTCTTTACGATAACCGTAAGCGAAAAATGCATTGGCTGACCCCAGGTCAAACGCCGCAACAGTGTCCTAAAGCAAAGCTTACCAATAAAAAGGTAATGGTAACTGTTTGGTGGTCTCAGCATGGTGTTATTCACTATAGCTTTCTCCGATCTGGTTAAGCAATAACGGCAGATGTCTACTGTGCCGAACTCCGAACAATGATAGCAAAACTGGCAGTGAAACAGCCCCAACACATGAATCGATCTTCACCATTATTGCTCCATGATAACGCGAGACCTCATACAGCACGAGAAACCGTTTTAACTCTACAGGAACTGCAATTAGAAACCATTCGTCACCCTCCGTATTCGCCAGACCTTGCTCCAACGGACTACCATTTGTTTCGAGATTTGGACAATTTTATACGTGATAAAAAGTTTTCTTCCCAGGAGGCAATACAAAATGCTTTGACACAGTTTGTCGAATCTAGATCACCAGAGTTCTATCGCAAAGGCATAAAAGACCTTCCTATTAGATGGCAGCAATGTATAGATAATAATGGTAATTATTTTGATTAAATAAATATGTTAAATTAAAAAAAAAAAAACGAATTGAAATTTTTCACTTCAAATCGGCAATTTCATACTTTAACCCCTAATATTAGTTATAAATAATCCAACATTAAATCATTATTCATTACTATTTCTACAACATATTTTATCATTATTACTTCTACTAGAAATAATGGTAAATTTTCAGTTTAGAATAATTTCATTTCTAGCATTTCTATTTTATTCACATAACTTACACCCGTATTAAAGAACAATACTTATGTCCAGCGATAAATTTAGCACATTGACCTTTGGAAAGAGACAATCGGCTAATTTCGGCTTCGTACATCGTTATCTCTGTCGCACGAAATACTAACACTCCGGTATCATAATAGATAACCAGCTCCTAATGGAGCTGTTAAAACAATTATGATTTGCTTCTTTTGATAATTCTTTGTATAAATACAACAATTTTTTTCTATTAGTGCTGTCTTTAGGCTCGATTGGCCAGCAAATAGCCCGGACCTTAATCCAATCGAGCACCTTTGGCACGAAATCAAGATAAAAGTTGCCACTAAAAATCCAAATAAAAAAATTATGGTAAATTTTTTTCTTCAAAATCAAATATTTGCATTAGCTTTGAAAGCTAATGTAAATTCGATTTTGTGCTAAAAAAATATATCACATAATATGTTTATCTACAGCCTATCTTAAAAACTACTGGCTTTCATGAAGAATAAACCCTGAAAATTTCATTTGGCTAAAACTAGGGTATCATTTTGACAAATGTGATGATCCACCCCTCAAGTTACACCGTGTATAGGTGACGATATTGTTAGGGGGTTAACTATTAGCAGTGTTATAGACAACAGTTGATCGTATCGCGCATGGTATCCCTCTACTGGCCTAAGCAATTATTCTCGGCAGGTATCAAGCTTACCGTACTTCACCGCCATAGTAGGTGGAAACTTCAGCTTTCACAGAGTCACCAGAGTTCAGCCTGAGGTTCTGCGCGATCAGGCTAGCTCTATCCTGAAAGAGAAAGTTCATACTTTCATAAGTTGTTATGGTTTCGTGCACACATTTTGTATTAAGGGGCGAACCTAATGGGTATGGTTATCAAACTACGCCTAGATCTCAGTACTCAAGGGATCCCCGTGGTAAAATACTGGAATTACATAAATTACTAAATGTTTTCTATGGTTCCTTGAATGTGAAAACACGATTGAGAAAAAAACATACGATAAAACTAATTATTTAGTTTCTTGAACCATATTCTTCATAAGTGGTGTAGTTTTCTTGTAAATAAGCGACAACTTGATTTTTGCGCTTATTCTGTTCCAAAAACGTATGTTTAGTTCCTATGAACGCGAAATCCTATGCCTATCCTTTTCACAAAATGGCGCGCATTGCGCCCTCTTAAATATAAGTAAGTAAAAGAAATGTTTACTACTGATGCAACTTTGTTTTTTAAATCTTATTTAATAATGGATTTTGAGTCTAATTCTGCATTGCACTGCAAAACTTGTCTATTATTTCATAACTTTGAAAATAATAGTTCCATCCAATTAAGGCGAAAGTTTATGTTTAATTTTGTAAAATGTTTTTTGAAGAGTTTTTTTTTGTCTGTGCATTTTCTTCCGTGTTATTATGGGTGATGTTATCGTTAAGCGATGAAGCCCTTGTAAATTATTTAAAAAATGTATGTATGTCTTTGGCCAAGAATAACATAAATAGGCTAGATAAATAAAATACAAAAAAAAACACGTGCGTAGCCGCAGCCAGATGCTAGTAGGTAATACCATAATATTTAATTTTTATGTACACGCGACCCAATCGACTAAGCGCCGCGTCATAAACATAGAAACTGTAAACATGATATACAGGGTGTTCGGCAGACCGTGTGCCATATGAAAACTGGGGGTAGGTGCAATAACTTGGCGGCTGCTTTTTTAAAAGCCTCCAAGCTATTTTAAAGATTTTTAGATATTTTTCCGAAATTTGAACTATGTGCCTGTAACTTTAATTGTACGAAATAATATGGCTCATAGTTTAAATTGCATCTTGCATGTTACTCCTTACTAATTAAATCAATATTTACGTATGATCTAGGTAAATAGAGCATCTGCTATGGGCATGTTAAATGTTGAAAAGTGAAAATTAAAATCCGAGACATCAATTTTGGATTGAATTAAAAAAAAAACTAAGAGTGTATCTGATCTTCCATTTCAAAGAAAACTTCTATAGTTCATGGTTATTCCAACGGTATGCCACATGTGTCCAAACTACATTAAATAGATAACAAAATAAGCGTTTATAAAAAATACTGTAATTTTGAATACCATGAAATTTTTTTTTGTCCCTCATTGTGTTGTAAGCATGTTTAGTTTGGTAGAACTTGTGCCAAAGGGTAAGTGGGGGTAGGTAAAACCAAGTGAAATAGACATAGACAATAATTTATTTGCTGCTCAAACACCTCACACAGTAAGTACAAAACAGATATATTACGACAAAAACAATTACACAATTATTATTAGGAGTTTTGTTTGTAAGTTATCCACCCAAAAAGCGCATAAAACGAGGATGGCCGCTACTGAGGTGAAATGACACACTGAATTCAGAATCCTAGAATGTTTTTGTAAACAATGGGCTTACAAAACTAAAGAAATATTGGTAGAAAATATTTTAAGACCTTGGTACCTATATCCTATAGGTACCTATGTCCGGTGCAATTCCGTTTCCCAACTTGAATTTGCACATTTTGCGTATGTTTCGCTGTGAGTATAAAATTATGCGTTGTTGAACACTACAAGTTACGTTGTACTTTTATGTTATTGCTAAGTTTTCATACATAAATGTCTTAGTTGACAAAAATATCTCCAGAACCTCACTTCCACTCCACTCGCTAAGTCCGCCTAGTCATCGATCTCGGCTCGGACAGACGAAGAACGGCCGACGCAACTTCATTTACAAAATACAAGCCAGGGCGAAGGTCAAATTTCTGTACCGTTATTATATAAATGCTGTACCGAAATGTGTTCCGGTATCCGAAAACTTTCTGGCGCTGCAAACGCGAAGGTATCGTCATATAACTGTATGACGTCAAACATAAATTTCAAGATACCTTTATTTAGCGGTAGCAAAGTCCCTGCTTGCCACTATAACAACAAATAATAAAAATAAAATCAATATCCAAATTAAAGTGGGCTTCCATACATAAAACGTGATGTTTTTCGCTATTTTTGCTCTTCGTTTGTGAAGGCTGTAGCTCTTGAACCACAAAAAGTAGACACATTAAACTTTATATAAATAAGTAACACTTCAATTGTAATAACAACAAATATCTACTAAAAATAAACTTGAAAATTAAAAGGGGTCTCCGTACAAGTGAAAATTTTATGTTCTTTGAAAAAGTTGCCTGATTTTTACGGTAGGTACGTAACCCTTCGTGTGCGAGCTGACTCGCACTTGGCGGTTTATTTATATTTATAAAATAAAAAAAATTATCAGCCATATTATTTCGTACAAATAAAGTTACATCACTAAATAGTTAAAATTTCGGAAGATTATCGAGAAATCTTCGCCAAGCTGTTGCACTTGGTTCGACCTACCCCCATTTTTCATATGGCACACGTACTGCCGAACATCCTGTATCTTAATTTCTCATCTTACGCTATTGTACAGTGCCAATGCACTTTTAATTTAAATTTTGTATCTTTCATAAAACTAAAATGAAGTATTTTACCTGAGTGTCTCCCACCACAACGACAGCACAGCGGCTGGGGGTTATCGTGCTGTTTGCAAAGTACTTGACGGACTCTGAAGACACCTGCCCAATCCTCCTCGGCGAGATGAAGAGAGAGTTGCCGAGACCGCGGCGGAAGGCGGCCTTATGCATTAGATCGACGGCGCGAGCCTTAAAAGGAATGAACACAATTTTCACTTGGGTTTTGCAACCGCACACCAAACAAAAACAAATCCTAAGTTCCTTAAAAAAATGCAAATAGCAGAAAAAAACTATGTAGAAAAACAAGATAGAGAATTAGGTAATACTTGAAAGCTGTATTCCAATGAGGACTTAACGGCTAGCCCCCTTTTTGTTGTCTTTTAATGAATATACACTAATATTAATAAAGAGGTATACATAAAGTTTGTATAAGAGTTTGTGAGTAGGCGGGTAATCTCTGGATGGTACTGGTCTGATTTTGAAAATTATTTCATTAATTGAAAGAAATACAATATCCCTGAGATATGCTAGATATTTAATCCAGGTACAGCATGAGCAATGCCATGAGCAGAAGCTAGTTCGAAATAAGATGGGTATATACCTGAGGAGGCAGTGTAGCAATGTCATGTCTGAGACGGTGAGCATTGTCATCAAGCTCCCATGGTCTGAATTCCTGGCATGAGACAACATTGTTCAGTAGTTCAATGGCCTCCTGCAGATTGTTTTTGGTGGCCTGAAAATAGATTAGATAGATTAATATGCTAAACAAAATTAATTAGATCTTGCTTTTATGTTAAATTTCAAAAAGCAAGTTTTTAGAAGCAATCATAAAAGTTATTTGTTTTTTGTATTGTATTATCCCACTAAGGCAAAATTCTAAGAATTTAATTCTCAAAAATTTCCAACTTAGTCACCAGCCATGGGTTCAAGTCCCAACAAAGGCGTTAAATTTTGGGATACATCATTTCTTAGAATAAATAAAAAAAGCTGAACAACTCAAACAGCATCCAGCCCCAAGCTAAGCAGAGCTTGTGTATAACACAAGTAAGTTTTAAGTATATCAGTTAAACTTTACTGATATACTTAAAACAATACGTCATTACATAGATATATATTTTTTATTATACATTGAAAACATCCAGAACACCGGGAACAAATATCTGCAGATCATACAAACATTACCTCGTGTGTTCATAAGTCTTGAGACACAGTAAAACTAAAATATTTTTGGAGCTAAGTTGAGTATTCATTTATTGGATATTAAAATTAAAACTACTGACATCTAGATCTGTATTTAAAAATAAATCATTCAAAATGGCCGCCTTTGCATTCAATGCAGGCCTTCAAACGCGTGCGCCATTCATCTATGGCGGCACGAATCTTTTCAATGGGAATCCGTTTCGATTATTTAATAAGGGCTCGCTTGAGAGAATCCAGGTTTGGGTGAGACTTTCTGCATGCCCTCAGCTCCAATTCCGTCCATAAAGAATAATCCAAAGGATTCAAGTCAGGGCTTGACGAGGGCCAATCTTCGCTCCGAATGAAGCCTGGCAAATTGGCCTCCAGCCAACGTTGGGTAGTCTTAGCTTTATGGGAGGGAGCAGAGTCCTGTTGGAAAACCCAGTATTTTCCAGCGAATAGCGTATCATTTAATGGTTTAACCACCGCTTCCAATATGTCGGTTTGGTAATTTTGTGCCTTCACCTTGACGCCTTGCTGGCAAAAATGAAGCGAAGTGACCCCCTCGTAGGAAACACCCCACCAAACCATCACACTTGCTGGATGATGAGTGCGCTGGACATTGCGTACAGATGGCTGGACGTCCTTTGAACTTCTGGCGTAAACCTTATTGTTCTGCCGGTTAAACTTTTCTTCCACCGTGAAGATCTTTTCATCGGTAAACAGGATATTTTTTGGATCGTGTCTCCTCAATAGGTTCCGACATCGTTCCAGTCGCAATTTACGAAGACGCTCGTTTAAATAATGCACTTTCCTTCGACTGTAGGCCTTTAGTTTAAGATCATATTTAAGTATCCTGTTCACCGATATTCGCGAAATGTTGGTCTGCAGAGCTAATTTCTTTTAAGTCCGTCAAGAGTTGCGGCGAATTCGCTTTCTGATTACTTTGATGTTGGCGGGCGTCCTTACAGACCGCGGGCGGCCACATCTTCCACGGTCTTCTAAAGAGCCGGTCTCCTTGTACCTCTTTATGGTATAATACACAAAGTTCCGACTACATCCCAAACTTTGGATTTCACTAAAAACTTGCATTGGTTTTTTTCCTGCTTGAAACAGTGAAATTACAGTCGCACGCAAATCTTTTGTTGGTGCCATTTTCACGGAGAATGAAACAAATATTCAAATGTATATTTTTTCTGATTCAAAACATTCGAAATTTAAAATTTTAAAAATTTAAAAATGGTTGCATGAATAATGTTACTTTCTTTTTAAATTAATTAAATAAGTTCGTCTCAAAACTTATGAACACACGAGGTAGTCCCGAGGCGGGAAGACAACCCTCCTGCGACGCAGGCGGACCTTCGCCCCCCGCACCACAGAGGTGGCCAATCCATCCCAAGTCTATTTACAAGAAAACCAGCCATGTTCACTTGTTTTGAACATGAATGTAAGACAACAACAGTAATTAGGTGTCTAAGCATACCTTACAGCTATTCTTCCTATTTTTGCCATTTTCTTACCTCCAGTGAGTAGTAAACAAACTCGCGGTCTCCAGAAGCAGTAACTGTAGCTCCAATCTGAGCCAGTTTACGAGAAATTATGAAGTTGCTAGCACCTGCTGTAGTTTGTCCTGCAGCAGACCTCAGGACATGGGATACTCCGAGATCTGTAAGGTGCTCATAGCGAGAACCAGCTCTGAAATATAGATATTAATGACTAAACTTATACAATAAATTTTATTAACAAAGTCAATTACAATCAAATAATAGAAACAAATTAGAACTAGAGTATTTACAATTGAAACAGTTGAGCTACCTGTAGATTGTTTGCAACAGTCTGCAGTTAGCTCAGTTGTTTTAAATTGAATTTACAATTGATCCATTGGTCCATATTAATACTAGTCGGAAGCGTCCCTGAGACGCTGGGTGCCCTTACACCTTTTTACCCTGGTGTATGGCAGTGCTGATGCGCTGCGCCAGATACTCACCAGCTTTCGGGTCGGTAGATACGCCACAGACCTAGGTCTCGACTCCTCGACCAAGGGGATCAAATGTGTAGGCTCTGTCGAGACTTGCATATTTGCGCCTCCTGAGATCCTCTGCCAAATCTGCCGCCGACCCAGCCCTCAAGGATCCCGACACGCAAAAAGGGCCCACCTGTGGCCTAGTTGCGGAAACCAGTCCAGAAACTTGTTTTTGGACTGGTCACACCATGACCCCCATGGATGTCCTCGGAAGATGGGAAGGCGCAAGTGTGTCGACGCATGTAGCGTCCCACACAATGGGCCTCCTCAACTCCCATGGCATTAGAGTAGGTTGTCGGGCTTCTTACCATTGTCACGCAACAGACCATTCTGTTCGAGAAACGTTAGCGATGACAAAGGCCCGCCGGATGATGTTGTTAAGGCTGGCATGATGATACCTTGCACCCAACCGAAGAAATGTTGCAATATGGAAAGTTACGGGATTCAATAAGGTGCCAGTGATAAATGAAGGAAACGCTTGCAACCAATGTCCTGACTCCCTTTTAGAAACGGCCAGGAAACGGGCATGAGCCGCAATACATTTGTAACAAACAATTCCATGTCAACTCACACAAGAGGCCCATCCCATTGCCGTTGGGACAAAATAGATTTTGGGGGCACAGCATCGGGGCAAGCACTAAGCCAAGCAGTTCGGGCTTAGTCTAAAAATTAAATTTTAAATTAAATTCCAGGTGGGACCAAAAGAGATTGCTTTAAAAAAAATCAACTAAAAAACTAGTGCTGTAGATGGATGACAGGAATGCTGGTAGGAACTTGAAATTTTGCGTATACCTAAGCCTCCCAATTGGACAGGCAGGCTTGCGACCATACCTTGTCATCCAAATCAATATTTAAAACCGATGATAAACTCTTATTTATTATGTTGTCTTGCTTATTGACTCAGTTTTCATGGCAAGATCTTAGATTTTCTTCTAAAACTTAAATCAAGTTTTTTAAATCTTTATGAGACAAAAATAAGCGACTATTGTTCTGTGTCTTTCTATCTTCTGTTCTGTGTAAGCTCAACCTCTTCTGCGATCACCAATCCGCTGTCAATCTTGATGAGTATGGCAAAACCACCCTTGTTTGGGGGAGGCACGTTCAGCAGTAGACTTATAAGTGCTGATGAAGCAGTAAACTCAACTTACTTGAAAGCAATGGTGACACGGGTGAGCGGCGATCCATTGTCCACGGCAGCTACCAATGTGTTGGTGGGTAGAACAGTCGACGAGACCGCAACATTTTTTTTCAAGGCCGGCGCTGCCTGGGCGTATCCCCTTTTCTATGAAAATCAAACAAAATACATTTTACTCCGTCGAGACATACCTAGGTACTGTACTTTACAAATGGTTTACATAATCAGAGGTTTTGACAGTCAAGGAACATTTTCAATAAACATGAAAAACAAAAGGGTAAATAAGTTCGGCTCAAATGGAACTTACGGTAACATGACGAACTAAAGGGCTAGCAAGGGCTTTAGATGACATTTTTCACAAAAATTCAGGTTTTGTTCCTGCACTGCAGCAGACAAATCCTCACACACCACTACGGCTGTCACAAATTCACAATTCACATAGCTGGACTCTAGTTATGTCTATGGATGGCATTGTCCATGGGATCTTCGTTGGTTTAGGTTTTTTTCTCGATGGGATGGACTTTGCTGTTAATTGTCATAATTTTCGTTTTGTCAATGTCAACGTCATAGATGCATTGGTTGTCGACTACTTACTAACCCTTCTAGTACCCACCCTTTCCTTTTCCCGCATTCAAACACTATTCGTTCCCTTTCAGGGGTATGTTGGGGCTCTCATCCGTACCTACTCCCAAAAATTATACGTTTATGCCAAGGTAAAAACGCTTCAAGTGTAAAATAATAACGCAATTTCATTTGTTGACACCAGTCTACTAAGGGATCCAAAGAAAGAGGACTTAGTTCGCGCAGGTAGTTTGTTATTTGCAGATAGCTAAGTGATTAGTGGTAAAAGGATTTCCTTCTCTACGATAACAAGGGTCGAGTGAGTACTTACCTAAGATTCGTTCCTTCAGATGTAAACAATACCTAAGTTTATGGGATTAACGAAAGGGATTATCTTATCTAGACACAGTTTCAGTACACCTATTCTAGTACCTATTTACATAAAAAAGTGACATTGGGCTGGCAATTAGTAGCCAAACTAACAACTATAAATATAGGGTAAGCTCAATGTAACTTCATTCTACTTTTAACACTGAACTGTGAAAGATCTCAGAAAAACGATTACAATGGCTGGTCTCGGATCTTATCTTGATTTGTTCCTGGTTCTTAGGCAGAGTGGAGATCTTAACCACTCAATCATACGCGCCTCAAAATCGGCGAATTAGAAAAACGCTTGATTGTCCCGCGCCACAAAAATGGCGTTGAAAATGTTGGATGCAACATGTCTATTTCGGTTGCTCCAAAGCCAATCCTTGGCCAATGTGGTATGTCATTGTCATAGTTGACAAGCTGTTGAATAGTTACGTATACTTTGCGAAAAGATTTCGATGAGAGACCTTAATTTACTTTATAATCTATGGTTCAAATCAGTCTTTTTCCGCGCAAATTCGGTGAAAGAGTGGAAGTGTGTTTTTGATCTGTAAGTACATTTATTTATTGGTTTCCTTTAAGAATAATATACCATTTTGTTCGTTAATTAACCTTCTTTTCAATTGTATATTTTTTAAGCGTATTGGTAAATAATTACTTTTTTAACAAACAGAAACTTCGAAAAAGTTTTAACTTTTCGTTGGTCATTTGCCACAAACATGGCTAAAACGACTAAATTTATAGTATATTTCTAAAATCATTATAGAAATCTATGAAGCTTGTTTATTTACGAACAAATTGGCACTATTCGTTTATAAATCTAACAAGTTTTTGATGTGCTATGAACATTTTACCAAGTCGACGCCCGCTAAAATCATATCCGGCGTTATAATCTTACGAAAAATAAGGCTCGCTATACACACTAGTACCGTTTTGTTTTTATTATTCGGACAAAAGCGGTACGAATGTTTTTGTTGATTGTAAGTAGGTATGCACTTTACTTACCAATAATATAAAAATATATTTAGGCTGTTAATTAACATCATCATCATCAATAACTGAGAAAAAAGTTAACAAATTATTAAATATTATTGGCAAGTAAACTGCTTACTGTACTTGCCAATAATATGAAAAAATCTATTGTCAATTCACTGTCATGACATTGAAATCTTTTTTTATATGGTGATGTTAAATAACATTAGGCGAAGTGCGGTTTTCACTTTAAGTGTAAACCGCACTTTGCATGTACATGACTGTATGCCGATAATATGCAAGGCTTTAACTTGGTTCTTGGCTTATTGCTTTAAGAATAATATAATATGGAAGAAGGGTGTAGCATTGGGCTTGGAAGAGCACGTCGACGAGGACGTGGACGTCAACGAGGGCGTGGATCGTCACAAAATCAATTTCTGTATATGAATACATTTTAAGTAACTGAGAATTTTGGTTTGATGCCGGCGTACTAAAAATATTTAATCGTATGTTTGTTTCAGACTTTAGGATGATGACCGTGGGTGATGGCTTTATGGACATGGATGCATACTTGCCCCATCTCCAAGTAAGATTAATTACAAATAGAAAATACTGTCAGTTTTAGGTAAGAGCCTATTAATATTTTTTTCAAATTTTTGTTACAGATGATTTCGTGGAACTAGGTATAACGGTCACATCAAGCCCATCAGGCGAAATGGATGTCACAAAACAAACTGTGAACAAATTTCAAAACCTTCCTGTGCAAAAAGGCTTACTATAAAATATCAGATTATCTAGAGGATAAAAGAGCTTGGGGCGGGATTTGCTCCAACTCGAAAACTAACAACTAACAGGCTAAAGGTTTCTTCGTCGCATCTTTAGTTTAGTCTACATACCGAAGCGACTGAAATCAAAAATATCATTTTATTTCCGTGTCAGTGTTTAATTATTAAGAATTGGACTTTTCTAAGTGTACATTTAAGGTTTTTATGAAAATAAAGAGTTTTTGATTTATTCTACCTAATGTAAAAGGCGGTGATTGTTGGGGTGGGATTGTAACGATTCTATTCGACAGAGAACCAAAGTTATTGACATAGCTCAAAGAATTAGCATCTCCCGCCGTATCTCACTATGTCGAGCAGTAGACACTTAGCAGCAGTAGACGTTTAGTCCACTGCTGCCTATATTAAATAGGCTAATGATGATGATGATTATTCACAAAGATTGATGCTGGTCTGCGATATAATCTGTTGGTGCAAAAATACAATAGTTCATGGTTTTTATAAACACTCATCCTCATTTGACCTTACAGGTCCATTTTAAATTTTGTGCCTAAAAAACTTGTGTGTGTGTGTGTGATATTTATTTCAATGTTATGTAATGTGTGTCATTATGCAAACAACGAAAAAACGATAATCAGGTAAAATGGTCCGTAAAGTGGCACGAGTTACCATGTGTGTGGTAAGCCTTATTTGAGGGCGAGTGACTCTCGTTGAAGTTTTTTAGTTTTGTTTTTTCTTTTTGTGGTAATTCAAAACATTCTAAGGACAATGTCATAAATTTGTTGTCGATTGAAAGCTAACAGATGGGGCTTTGTTATGGTATAAATTGACAAAAAGTAAATTGTAAAATATAACAGTTTTTATTTTTCTTTTGTTTATTATTAAATACCTAGCCCATTTAGAGTTAAATATTACATTGTGTTGTGTGCCTCTGTTCATCTACTTTACAAAACAGTCATTGCTTTGATATAGAGCTATACAATAAAATGTAATGAGAGCGTTGTTTATGTGACGCCGCGCAATAACCTAAACGTTCAGGACACTATGAGCACCCCCCGCGCACGCTTGCGGGCAAGCGAGTGGTTAATAATTACTGTCATCTGAGTGAAATGATAATTTCTAAAATTTCAAGTGAAATATCTGCAACAGACCGTGAGAAAATTATTGAATTTAGCCGTTTATTTGTCAAACGAGTAATTTCGAAGTGGACAGATTCAAGTAGAAATTTAAAGACATATGTATGCATCGGTAATCTAATAGAAATTGGCTAGAGAGCAAAATTATATGGCCTACGTGTGACACTTGTGATTTAGCTTCTATAATGGCAATTCCGTGGGAGTTGGTGGTTGAGCCAGAACATTTGCCGGACCCTGTTCCAACTGTTTGCAGTGCAGAAGCTGGAACCTCTACAGAAAAGGAGAAAAGAATGCCATTCTCGAATTTGAGTAACAAGCAGAAGAAAAGACGCTCCTATTCCTTTATACATGACAATTCTGAAGAAGAACTGGAGTACTTCTATACATCAAAGTTGAAAGAACTTGGCAAATTTGCTGTGATTTTTCGGTGCGAAGCTCGGACGTTTGAGGCTAGTGCAGGCGATCCTGTTGGACGTGTGAGTGGCTACACTACTGGCAGAGTCGTAGCAAAAACCAAGCGGTGCTATTAAAAAAGAAGTTGAAGTTGATTGATTGACGTGTTTTCTTTTCGCTCGTCGTTCGTAATTTTGATAGAAAATTATGCCGCCAATTTTACTGTAAATTGGATTTCAGGTTTGTTTTTTGTTTTACCTGACCTAAATACCATAATAATCGAAGAAAAATATCTAATGGAAAGCTAACAAATGTTTGATAAACCCTGAAAATGATATTAGTCTATTTAATGTTGTAAACCACTACTGGGGCAATGGTCATGTTTTATTTCGCTCAGAACAGATTGGGTGTATCATTTCTTAATATAATTGATCTATTAGATTGACTTGTGTTAAATTTAATTCATTACGTATAATTTCAGAGAGTAATGACAACTTTGGTTGGACAAGTTTTTGAAGAAGCATTATCATTAATTCGTAAGGACGCAAACGATAACAGCATTCATCAATGCCGAAATGCACTACGATCAAAGGAGCGTAAACTTCGACACAAATGCAATACGGCTTTGAAAAGAAAATTGAAGAAATACAAGCTCAGACAGGATGGCAAAGAAGATCAGGATATTTTAGATGTTTCAGGTATTTTAGAATCATCTTTATTCATCAAGTCACCCAATGAGGTTAAAAGCAGTACTGAACTGGAGTTGGAACAGTTAAGACCCTTAAATTACCTGTTCAAAATGGGACGAAGAAAACAAGCAAAAAACATTACAGAGAAGTCAGTAAAATCTATAACAATGGCAACAGAAACCAGTGATGATGTTAAACAATCATCCCCTACCATAGAGGGCACCAAACAAAATGCATTCAAATTACTCATGGACTCTAGAAATAAAACTATGGGCCATAACTCTCCTGGTAAAGACAAACCTATTGAGGAATCAGAAAAGCTAGAGTTACTTGAGATAAAAAGTAATAAGGCTAAAAGAAATTTGTTACTACAAAAAATGGCAGAATCTAAAGGTTTTCTAAAAAAAAAAGAACTTGATGAAAACCTGACCAAGTGCTTAAATAAGAAAATGGAAAAAAGGGCTAAAAGATTAAAATGTTTGTTATCAAATATTGAATCTAAAAATGAGAAAAAGGATCCAAATACTCAGAATGGGCGCAATCCACTTAACAGCATAAAACCTGAAAAAAATGAAAAAATATCAGATAAAACAGTGAAAACTCTGCAGTTGGTAAACATGTTTACTGAAATTGAATGTACAAATCAAGTAAAGAAAGAAATATCAAAAGAGGATGCAGAATTCCTTAAAAAATTATCACCATCTCTTAAAAAGAAAGAAAGCATGTTAAGTTACTTTAAAAAACTTGAAACTGAGCCTGATTGCTCCACAATGGATACTGAAAATGATAATTCAGTGATCAAAGTTAAGTTTGGAACCAAAACTAAAAAGAGAGACAGAAAAAAAAAGCTAAGTCTCAACAGAGATAAATCACAGATGGATTGTATACATACACAGGAACTTCAACCTGATATAGATGAAATTAAACCTCAGAATATACAGATTTTACAAACAGACATTATAGAAATAGAAGAAATTAGTAAGAAGGAAAGGAAAAGAAAACGACAAGGCAAAGTCACTTTTTGTGATGATGCTGCAGTGTCTTCTTCAAACATTTTAGTATCAAATGATGATGGCCGTTCAAGAAGAAATGCTAAAAAACCAACAAGGTACAATGAGGATGCTGCTATTTCCAGTTCTGATGAAGAACATCATATATTTACTCCCAAGAAGAAAAAGGTTTCAAATGAAAATAATATCACAATAGTGGACCTAACCCCAGAAATTTCAGAAAGAACAGAGCCAACCAAAACTGCAGAGAAACATGTAAAGGCTAATAAATGTACTCTTATACCTAAAAATACAGATAAAGGCAAAAGTGTTCAAAAACCTGTAAAGTTAGCTCCTATATTTGCTACAAAATCACAGCTGGACCCGGCAGCCAATGAAGCAAAACAGAAATTCTTACAAAGTGGAGTTCCAGAGAAACTAAAAAAAATAATGTTGAAGCAGGTGGACAAAAACATTGTTAGTAATAATTTTGTAAGAGTTGTACATATCCAACAACTCGAAGTGTCAAATAATTTAGTACCAATTCAACTCAATATTGTAGAAGATAGCTCTATTGATGAGCATAATGATGTAATAATTTCTAAGGATTTGACCTTTAAAATGCTGCTGAGTATGCACACCTCACAAGAAACCTCCCCAATCTCTCCGAATCACATGAACCCACAGACAGTCTTACTAAATTTAAAAGAGAAATATCCAAGGTACCCTGTATATCGTACATACCGCTTGTTAATAGGTAAAAAGAAAGGTGATTACAAAGTTAGCACCAACTACCTAGATCTTGATAACAGTGTGGAGGTTTTAAATGCATCAATTGATAATCAGAATGAGAACCCAGAGCAACTGAGTTGGTCTGATAAGTACAAACCTCTAGCAGCTAGTGAAATTATAGGAAATTTTGAGAGTGTGAAAGAACTGAGAAAATGGCTGGTCTCATGGACTGAAAGTGATATGAAGAGAAAAGCAACAAATGGTTGTTCTTCAGATTCTTCAGATTTCTGCCAGTCAGATGGTGATAGCAGGGATAGTGTAAAATCAAACAACAATCTTTTAGTACTGTCAGGCCCTGTTGGAAGTGGCAAAACCTCAAGTGTTTATGCAATAGCTGCAGAACTTTCAATCAAAGTTATTGAAGTCAATGCAAGCAGTAAAAGAACTGGCAAAATAATGTTGCAAGACTTGCAAGAAGCCACACAATCCCATAAAGTAAATAGGCAAACAAGCAACAATGAAAGTTCACAGAATTCTCAGAAATTAGATGTTGTTCAACCTACTACTATCTCAAATCCCGTCAAAAAGCGCGGGCGGCCAAAGAAAAATGTAGATAGTGCCACAGAAAAACCGCTAGTAAACAAGAAAAGTTTAAAAGAAAAGACTGAAAACCCAAATGGACTATCAGCAAGCCAGGATAGTACCAGGACTTGTATGTCTCTAATCCTAATTGATGATGCAGACATCGTTTTCGACCAAGATGATGGATTCTGTTCTGCTATTGTTCAACTGGTTCACAGTTCCAAAAGACCTGTTATACTGATAACATCATCATTATCATGCCCACATTTGCAGCGGTTCATACAAAGCAGCAAAATATTGAAATTAAATCCTTTATTACCTAACATTCTTGGGACATGGTTGGACATAATGTGCTTGGCTGATAGTGGAATATGCTGGCCAGGGTTTGGTTCGAAAGTTTTAAACTTCTTTAAAGGTGATGTACGAAAAACCATAAATTGCTTGCAATTTTATGTATGCAGCCAGGAACAAGCAATAAAACAGGAGATTGAAACTTGTACTCAAAAAACCGATTACCGTCTTAACATCGATGATGAGGCTTCAAACATGTCTTGGACAGATCGAGATGTTTATCATAAAAACCTAAATCTTGAAGCAATAGAATGTGTTTCTGTCAAAAGATATATGCTTCAACAAGCCCATTCAAGGCACAACAGATGTCCAAATGGTCTGTTCAACATTTGGTGGAATGTGCCAAAATTATTGAGCATTTTAACTATAACCTCAGATAAACTCACAGATAAAGATAATGCTCCAAAAATTGAATCCAAATCAATTGAATCAATAAGCCAAGTACTTGATTCCCTATCTTTGTGTGATTTGTACAGCCAAAGGTCTTCCAGTGTCAAGGGCAACTTGAGCTCAGAACCGTGGTTCTCTGATGAGTCTCACAGTGTGTCTGAATTGGAGAACTTTGATAAATATGATAGGCATTATGGCACAAGCAATGAAATAGCACATGAGTTGGCGTATGGTTCAATCATTATTGCACAGGATGAACTCTGCTGTGGTAAGAAAATTGAACTAGATATACCTGGGATGTCTCAGCAAAGGTAATGTAATATTTTTACTGTTGAATTATTTTATTTCACGTACCTATGCAGAAGATGCGATAGAATGCACGTAATTTCATTTGCTCAACGCAAGACTCAATTACATGGTATTTCTGTAGTACTTAAAAAATAATATTTATCAGGCTTTACATATCCAAGTGAGCCTTGTGCTCATACGGCGAATAAATGAGTATGAGTTTACCACGCAACCAGCGTGTGTGGCAACCGTGATAGCCTACTTTCAAACAGAGGTCGCTCCTCACTATGAATGCGAACTAAACAAAATAATGTTTAAGTAAGATAAGAAAAAATGCGGGTGTTTACGATATTAAAACATCGTAATCACCCGAATCGTCCATAATTCCAAACTACTCTGCTGCGCGAATGTTTCCCCTATCCTTTAGGCGCTTACTCTCGATACACCAAATCTACATAACCAATACATTCTTTGTTTACAGGCAAAAAGACAGGATAGTTTCCCGACATAAAAACTTGACTAGTTTCCTAAGCCCACAGGCGGTCCTGGACAGGAGAGCTCTAGCGCTGGACTACTGGCCGACCTGCAGATCCATTTGCAGGATAGAGAAATGCAAGACTGACACCAACTCCAAACGAAACAATCGATTTTGCCACTACTTGAAGTCCTTGAGTGTTCTCTGCAAGAACGAGTCATTCGATAAACTTACTTACAGTTTATGTCCAAGTGAAATGAATTTAGTTCCAACTGAAGTTAAAAACGAACTTTCATAAGTTATATAGAACTTACTGGATAATGTTGTGAATATCATATATAATCATGTTGTATGTTGTTGATAGTATAAGTATAAGTAGGTAGTTATAATTTATTATTATAAATTTCTAGAAGTAATTTTATTTGTTTGATCCTCTATTTCATTCTGTGAATCGGTTTGAAATAAAATGAATTAATACATAGTTTTAACCTACGCTAATTGGTTGTTATTTTGAACTTGTTTTTTACTGCGAGATTATCTCACCTTTGAAGGTACCTAGGTACCACATAGATGATAATATTGAATATGTATGACTGGACTGCGTACACGTTCTTGTATTTTTGTCATCATTGAATTACTAATAATAAAACGTATTATGGTAAAAATTATAATAAAAAATGTTGTTTTTAGGGTTTCGAAACCATTATGGTCTCGCTTTTTCTATTCTTTTTTCCGTCTTTAATATCTCAGCAACTACAGCAGCAAATAACTAATACATTTCGTGCGCTTGTACCTACAGAATAAATAAAAAATTTAAAAGTACTGCATGCTACCTGTACAAACATAAACAGCGCGAGTGTACATCGGCCGTAGAGCTTTCAAGAGCAAGGTACCTGACTAGGAATCTTATTTCAATTTATAGTTAGTTAAATAGAGTTAGTTCAATTTGTAGAGTTAGTTAGTGTCATTGTAGCCAAAAAATAGTACTTACAATCGAAATAACGCCGATCAAAGTAAGCGCGAGAGAGGAAAAATTGGAATAACACGGCGAGTTTCCTAACTTTTTGCCCCGAAATTAATTCGAAGTTATAGAAGCTAAAACAAAATAAATAACGGCGAGACGGAGCGAACAACCAAAACTTTTGAGACAGGTACTACCAGCGCGCAGCGGTTCACAAAAAATATGAAGGCGAAATCACGAGAATAACGGCCAGCGGAGCGAGTCCAATTTTTCGAGATTTTGTGGCGATTGGTGTTCTGTCGCCGCCAACTCAACCTGGAAAAAAAGCAAATGGCGTATCACGGTACTTTCATTCTGTATTGACGTACCTACGACGTAGAATTTTTTAAACAAGCGGCTGAACGTCTGAGACCGTTTCGTCTACCTACAGAAACGCGCGATCAGAATCCTGTGCGGCGTGGAATGGGACCATCACGTTCGGGAACTTTAAAGAGGGACTAAAATACTGACGTTGTCAGGTGAGTTTATTCTGCAAGCAGCCACATCCCTAAGGGCTCCCCGACACGTGGGCTGAAACCCACAAACTACCCCACTAGACATCGTCATCGACTAAAGCTACCAAAAACAAGATTAGCGAAACCAAAATACAAAATAGACTACCTACATAGAAGTGAAAATCTACAATAAACTGCCCGACTCTATAACTAATACCACGTCGACTGCAATATTTACAAACAATACGATAGCGTTGCTTATCCCTGAAGAAAGCAAACAGTCGATAACGACGAGCGAAAAGAGCCGCTAAAATTTTGCATTGATTGGCAAAGAAGTCCAGAACATAAAATAAATTATAAAGTAAAAAAGACAAATAAAAACAGCAAATTTATATGTATATATATGGCGAATATACGTATTGTGCCGAGTTAAGTAATTTGCGTAACTTTTACGGTTAAGTATTCTGTTCAGGGCTGGCTGGACATTAATCATCAGATTACCCGCAGCGGATCACAAAATTACCCGCTTTTACCCTCCTTTAAACACAAAATACCCGAAATTGGGGTATGTTTTTGATGCCATAAAATAAAACATTTTTTTTGTAATCAACACTTATAAACATGAAATTTAAAGAAAATAATATTGCTTAGTAATATTACTTTTTGTTGTACACTAATATAAATATCAATTGGTTCCCTAAAAATTAATAATTACCCGCCAATTGGCAGCGTTGATTCTGTTAAACCTTGTTTGTGATCTAAAGCATAGAAAATTCATACTTACAAAGAGGGGTGTTATGCCAGATGCATAGTGCAGTTTCTGAATGATCTGAAATGAGGCCTGTGAGTATGTTAATAGGCCTTTGTACAAATTTGGTGGCTCTGAGCAAAGACTTGTGTGAGCTCTTAACTTCAAACCCTCATCTAAGACTCGAGACTCGACTAATCACGAAACAAGTGCGCCGTCTCGTCCCAGTTTTTGGAGTCCGGATTTCATGGTATTCCTTATATTGACTATGCAATGTAACCATACTACATATACCTAGGTAGGTACAATACGTTACACATAGAAACAATACGGTAATTTGTACTTCTAGAGTACTACCTACGAGTTTACCTAGGGTAGTTTACATGCAATGGCAGCCCCCAACGGATTTTTTTGTACCTAGGTATTTGTAATAATAGGTAGGTGAAAAAAATTAAGGTAATATTTGATTATATATAAATTATCATTGCTGTTTTATCCATTCCTCTTAGTCGGGGGTTTTACTAAAATTATTTATTTCTTTTTCGATTACAAAGTATCCGTCGTGGGTTTTGCAAAAGTTTTATTTTGTTTTTATTTTAAACTTTTTGAGATTTCCTCGTTACTTTCTGCCTGATGTGACGTAGTAAGTAACGTAAGTGACGTCATTTAAGCGGTGTATGTTACCGTATTAATTAAAGTAAAATAAATAAATTAAAATTGATTTTGCGCCTGATCTCTCCCAGGTCGTTTTAGCCTGCCGTCCCATCGGAATAGAGAGTGCACCTGTGTTTGCGCACACATTTGGGAACTTTATTAGGTCCTGCGCACCTGGCTAGTCTCCATTACGACTAGCCGGCGCCACCGCCGGGCAAAGATTCGGCTAGGAGGACATCATCATCACCTATGTTAACTGAATTCCCCACGCTGAGGTTCTGGTGCATCAGTAGAGCACCAGCTGTTCTCTGCTCTTAAGCACACTTGCTTATGCTTAACAGCTGGTGCTGAGGGTTTCGAACGTTTGTCAAGTATACCTACCAATATTATGTAATTATAGGTACCTACCGGTTAGAGACTTTGCTATTTATTGCGTACCTAAAGTTAAAGAATCTTTTAAACTTCGGAATATAGAAGTTAATATAGTTAAATTTTCGACTTTTTTCAAAATATTTAAAAAAGTATGAAATAAACCGATACCTTTCATTTGATACCACACTTGACCTTATAGGTCTATTTTTGAAATTTCGACATTACAATTTGTTCTACTAAAAACATTAATTTTAATTTTTTTTTCTTGTATCTGTACAGGCGCACGATTATTATTAATTTAAATTTCAAGTTATTTGCTGCTGTAGTTGCTGAGATATTAATGACGGAAAAAACGACAGAAAAAGCGAGAACAAAACTAAAAACGTGACTTACGTACGAGTATGGCGAGTAAACACCATATAACTTAGATAAGAACCATCGGCAATGAACCTCACACCTTTTACAGAAAATTGTGTCTAAATTTTAAAAGGTTGATTGCAGAGCCCCTGGTGAGTGACTATACCACTTAGCTGAGAACCATCAGCAATTAACTGCATACATTTTACAGAAAACTATGTCTTAATCGATCAAACCGTTCTGGAGATTAATGGTAAAATTGGTTTTCATTAAAACGTTGATTGCAGCGCCACCTGGTGAGTAAACACCATACAATTTAGCTAAGGACCATCGTTAATGAACCCCATGCCTTTTACAGAAAACTGTGTCTAATTCGATCAAACCATTCTGGAGATAAATGGGAACATTGGTTTTAGCAATATACACACAACTGCGCCCCCTAGCGAGTGACCACCATACTACCCAGCTAAGAACCATTGCCAACGAATTACGAATCCAATACAGAAAACCGTATCTAAATCGATTGGGCTGTTTTGTAGATAATTGGGCAGATGTGCAAATGCACACACACACCCTCACACACCCTCACACACAAACATACAAACAAACAAACAACATCACGCCCTAAACGCATATTAACGTCTCCGTTCCGTCGCGGGTCGCGGGTAAAAGGTGTTATTTTTTACAATTTTAGTGGGCTCGATTACCGGATAAGGCCAGTAGTTTTTAAAAATTCTGTGAATGCAGTTCTTTTTATTTTTTAAATTATGGGAATGTTTCCTTTCAGTATAACTTGCTATCTTGAATATTTCGGATAGTTGCCCTCCAGGTAAGTTCGTTTATACACCTGTAGTATAACATTCTTCAACAAGTCTTCATCACTTGGAAATTATTTAAACAAACATGATAACAGCTCCATTATCCAACCAACAAATTACCCAGATTTAAACAATGTTTTGTCTAATTACATGGTAACAGCAGAATATTTTATCAAAGTTGCTATACAGTTTATTTTTGAGTTTACGTAGAAAAGATAAACAGAAATAGGTGCCTGTTTTCAATATTATCGACAACTTGGAAGTAATCAAGTTTTTATAGATTGGGGTCAAATCTTAATTGTTTTGTGACCCTGTTGATAGTGTTAGAAACTTCACTTGCTGTTGTCAGCCTGCCTTGACATCGGTTCTTCTTAACTCCTAGCTTATTAATGTTGTTTTTTCAATGCATATTTTAAGAATATGTAGTTAGGTAAATGCTCGGTAAATGTTAAACCTGAGGCATTATATGTTTTTTTTATTTAGCCAACAAACCATAAAGATCATACTATTTACAGTTTTGTTTGACGGCTTAATATTATCTAATCAGTAGTAGGTACCTACCTAATAATCCATCGATACTAAAATAATAAAAGCCAAAGTAATTCTGTTTGTCAATTTGTCTGTTACCTTTTCACGATGATACTTATTTAGCAGGGAGGTAACTACACGGTATCCCGGGACAGACTTAGGGTAGGTACTCTTTATCCCGGAAAGCGCGTACGAAGCCGCGGGCAGATGCTAGTAAGTCGTTGCGTGCTAGTGTAGGTATGATACAAAGATTAATTACGAAAAGTTTTATTAAGTAACAAATAAAATTACCTACTCTGGGACTCTTCATAAAACTTCATAAAAAGGAAAAAGGTTTTTGCAATTTCTTTTTCATTATGTACTCCAACCTCAGTTGGTCCGATAGAAGTTTTTGATCAGTATAAGAAATACAACACAAATACTGGATCGATAGCATCAAAATAAGTTTTGAAAAATTCCCATATTCTTGCTAACGGTATTTTATTTTTTTTGGGTTCTAAAATTTATTTCTAAATTATGGATAGTCTCTTTTCCCGTAGCTAAACCGGTTCTGATATTTCTCCTTACTGCGCCCCGTCAAAAAATCCAGCCTGTGTAGAGTGCTTTTCGCGAAAGAAGTCCCCTAGACGCAGCGCTGTTGGTAATACAACTGATTAAATTAGCGTTAAAATAAGTTTTGTTCCACTAAATGCCGCGGGACTTCTTTCGTGAAAAGCACCACACAAGTTTATTTTATTCAAACATAATGTGATTTTGTGATGATTATTTCGGAACGTGGCTGTATCTATTTTACTATTCTCTATCTCATTCCATTCACATAAAGAATTCTTAGAAATAGAATACAAACGTTAATGACCGCTTATCAATTTTATTCGTCTCGCGAATTGTTTTTGGGTATTCTCCTGGATTTTGGTTTTACTACACGTCACATGAACTTTTTGTAGCCGAATTTTTTCGCGTCGGGTGACTGATGTTTTACAACTTTTGTTTGACTTCATAGAATTGGTTAAATCTTGCAAGCCTGAGATTTAGTATTTCAGTAGGTACCTACTATTTATTAATTGCTTTACATTAATATAATATATTAAGGTAAAATTAATATACCTACTCTGTAGGATAGGGTACCATCATAGGTAGTTAATTATATTTATTTTTATTAGATACTATTATTATTATTTAAGGTCAATATTGAACTCTATATTGCTTACCTTATCCCTTTTTACTTGTAACTTGGCGTTATTAATAATAGTACATTATGGTACAAGTGTGTAGGTAATGTTGGTGATTATTACCGCTGAGGCGCCATTGAGACCCGAGCCGTTAGGTGAGGGTCTTAAGAGAGCCGAGGACGGTAATCATCAATACACACGTGTATCATACGACGTTTTTCAACGCACTTGTGAAGAAAATAATACCAAAAATCATTTTATTCAGTAGATAATAGATATTTTTCCTTGGGAGTTTTCAGGTAGTAAATCTTTCATAACGTTAAGGGCTTCACATCTTATATCGGGCGGTGTACAACATAAATAATTTTCTTCATAATTAGTACTTGTAGACATTTTAATTAATAATTAACTGTAATTTCAACAGTAAAAACGAGTAGTGAAAAATTTTTCGCAATGGCGCGAAAATTTAATCAGATTTCCTATGCGCGCGCATCTTACGATGGCGATCGGCCATAGACTAAAAGAATGAGGTTTCTTTTTTTTTGGCTTTTCGCGGGTAGCGTTTTAGCCACGTACAAAATGGGGAATTTCAAGTTTTCTTTATTACAGAAAAAACAAAAGTTATATTTGAGTGAAAGTTTTATTTATTAAACACGTACAAATTGAAATTATCTATTTAAATACGAAGTTGCATGAAATGAGCAAGCAATAGGTACATTAATTTATTTGTACTATCTTTTTTGTATCGAAACTTTTTTAAGAACAAAGCAACTCAACCAATAAAATAAAAACTCTATAACTCACTTGTGAATAAAATCAATGAAAAAGTCACAGTTAGATAACAGGTGTCATTATGTACCTAATTGCGGTGAAATTAGAGCCACTTTATGGGCAAGTGTCTTGAAAAGTATTGTATTGTACAATATAGATACCTACCCACAAATAACCTTACACCTACTCTGCGAACTCCTCAACAGACAGTTTTTGAGTAAATTGTTTCGTAAAACGTGCAATCAATTAAACCTTACGAAATCTATAAAGCTGGGTGGCCTTCTTTGAAAGTCCCGATGGACAGTCTGGTTCAGCGGTCAACTTATTTCCAGATATTTATTAATAGCATCGAGTTGTTTACACCATGTCGTCAGACGTCAGTCTGATAAGAGAAACTTCATCTAGATCCATCCAGAACAAAAGTCCAGCGATTATGATAGAGACGTCTTCTTACTAACATGTGACTCAAATACCTACCAGCACACATGCGTCCATTACTGTACTGAACACGTCTTTCACAAACATGGTGGGTTCAAATAGGTACTGAACAAGGTAATCTACTTATACACTAGCCAAACTCGATGTAGAATGTTTGTAAACCAACAACACACATAAAAATTCACTTGCTTGGCATCGAGTTGCATATACAAAGTGTATATTGTCGAACCTTGAACGAGATGTGCGGATACGCGACATAATTATCGATAAAAGGAAAAAAAAACCATCTTAGCTATCTCAAAAACTAAGCCGTTTTTTAGGGTTTCGAAGATCGGAGATCGGTTTCGAAACCCTTGGTCTCGCTTTTTCTGTCCTTTTTTCCGTTTTTAATATCTCAGCAACTACAGCAGCAAATAACATGAAATTGAAAACAATGATACATTTCGTGCGCCTGTACAGATTAAAAGAAAAAAAAAATGAAAAACGAAAATCAAAATTTTCAGTACAAAAAATATTGATGTCGAAATTTTAAAAGAGACCTTGGACCTAGGTCACAAGATCAAGTGGGGTAACAAATGAAAGGTATCAGTGTGTACATTTCCACGGTTTTTGAAATTTCTGTAGGTTCATAGTTTTTTTAAATATTTTGGAAAAAGTCGAAAAATTACTTATTGGCCCCCCTATCTCCGAAGTTTGCAGAGCAATCCATCTGAAATGTATATAAGTAGCGTTAGTAGATATGGATCTATATTTTACAGAAAAAATATAGAGAAGTATCTGTACGTAGAACACTTTTTAAAAAATTGACAGAAAGGGGGATTTTTTTTCAAAAGTGGCGGCGGCGGCCACCTCACTGAGTGGGGTATTAAATGACAGGTATTGGTTTGTACATTTCTTAACAGTTTTTGAAATTTCTGTAAGTTTTATACTTTTTAAAATTATAAAAATAATATTCTTCTGTACATTTTTTAACATTATCACAGAATAACTACTTATACAGGGTTACAGGTTAAGTCGACCTAGATCCTGGAGGGGGTTGTAGTTTCCACCATTTCTGACTGATTTCACTATGAAACACCCTACCCCAAACTTAACCGTTTTTAAGTTATTGGACTTTGAAGTTTTTTTTAAAAATTACCGACTTTTAGCCTATTGACCAATTTTTTTTTGGGTCTTTGTCTCTAATTTATTTGTGTTTACGATTTTTGTGTAGTAGATGAGTTGCTTTATTATTCTTAATACTAAAATTGCAGTTAACTAAACCAACTGGGTCGCAGCAGACGATTGATAGTAATAAATTGAAATGAACTCATAAAAATATTTTTTAATTTCAGAAATATTTTAATAAATATCTATGACAGCCATGATGCAGATGTGCCTAAAAATATCTACGTTTCATCAGCTATTCAACAAGATAAAACAAGCTAGGGTGTTATCAGAATTCTTAGAAAAAACTTCGATGAAAGGATCCCAGGTAGTAGTAAAAATAACAGTACATACCTATTTCGTTGAGTTACTTGCTGCGCCTATCGTCCTTCATGGAATTGCGGTGCGTGCAAGTGGGATACCATACGATGTAAGCAGGAGTGAGCGAGAAAAAAAACCCCGGCCAATTAGTTGTTTGGTTAGTCTGCTTACGCGATTCGTCCGTGATAGATGCGGTACTTGTGCTCTTCATTTCTCTCTCGACTTGGCTTGATTTCTGAACTGTTTCTTTCATTTCGTGACCGTGCTTGCAAACTGGACTCTGATTGTACTTCTGATTTGGAACTGTTGAATATGACGACCTTCACGAACGATGAATATGCGGATATTTTGTTTTGTTACGGGTACTGCAATTGTGTATCTAGCCGAGCTCGTGATGAATACATATCACGTTATCCAGGCCGCCGAATACCGGATGTTAGTGTCTTTGACGGAGTTTACCGACGACTTAGAGAGACTGGCTCTGTTTCGAGGAGACGAACAGACCTGGGTAGACCACGTGTTAATGATGATGAAGAGCAAGACAATGAAATAGTTCAACGGTTTAGATTAGATCCAACTACTTCGACTAATATTGTTGCCCGAGAACTTGGACTATCGCAGTGGAAAGTGTGGTTTACGGTGAATACTGCCGGCCTCTACCCCTATCATTACACGCCGGTACAAGTTATTGAAGAAGGAGATCCTGTGAGGAGATTGGATTTCTGCAGATTCATGCTCAATGCAGATTTAGAGGACCCATCATTTCTGAGAAATATCTTGTGGACTGATGAGTCGAAATTTGATAAAGACGGCATAACGAATTACCACAACGCTCATTATTGGGCCCCGAAAGTACAAAGAAATCCCAATAAGAAGCGGACTAAGGGATCACAAAGACGATTCAGTTTGAATGTTTGGATGGGAATCATATCGAACCATTTGATTGGGCCTTACTTTCTTCCTGACAATTTAAATGGAGAACGTTATGAAAACTTTTTAATAGAAGATTTACCCGAGCTACTAGAAGATTTACCACTTAATCTCATACGCGACATGAGGTTTCAGCATGACGGTTGCCCTGCACACTACAGGAGAAGCGTCAGAGAATGGCTAGACACTAATTATCCTAATAAGTGGATCGGGAGAGGTGGACCCATACCGTGGCCAGCTAGAAGTCCAGACCTGACCCCGATGGATTTTTATGTGTGGGGACACATGAAGAGTTTAGTTTACAATGAACCGAATCCAATCACATCTGTTGATGTTTTGAGACAAAGAATAATCGATGCGGCGATTGAAATAAGAAGGGGATTAACAACTGGTGTAGTAAAAAGTGGATTAAGACACAGAATGAGAGTTTGTGTACGAAACAGAGGCGGACACGTGGAACATGAATTGTAATTGTAGGCTTTTATGTAAAAATTGTAATAAAAGTCATTTTGTACCTATTTGGATTTTTTTATTTTGTTTTCTGAAGTGGGTACCATTATTTTTTACTACTACCTGAGACCCTTTCATCAAAGTTTTTTCTAAGAATTCTGATAACACCCTAGCTTGTTTTATCTTGTTAGATAGCTGATGAAACGTAGATATTTTTAGGCATATCTGCAGCATGGCTGTCATAGATATTTATTAAAATATTTCTGAAATTAAAAAATATTTTTATGAATTCATTTCAATTTATTACTATCAATCGTCTGCTGCGACCCAGTTGGTTTAGTTAACTGCAATTTTAGTATTAAGAATAATAAAGCAACTCATCTACTACACAAAAATCGTAAACACAAATAAATTAGAGACAAAGACCCAAAAAAAAATTGGTCAATAGGCTAAAAGTCGGTAATTTTTAAAAAAAACTTCAAAGTCCAATAACTTAAAAACGGTTAAGTTTGGGGTAGGGTGTTTCATAGTGAAATCAGTCAGAAATGGTGGAAACTACAACCCCCTCCAGGATCTAGGTCGACTTAACCTGTAACCCTGTATACTTACTTAGTACCTACTACTTGTACACCAAGTTGTTCTGATTTCAAACTAAAATTGCGCAGAAACTCGTTTTATTAAGGTAGGTATCAAAATACGATACTGATAACATTAACACGACGTTAAGCATTGCAATTCGATTACCAACGAGGTTAGTGAACTAGTATTTACCAGTTCAGGATCTAGAGCAATGGGAGTTATCGATAATTTGACATTTGGACTGACTTACAAAGTTATATTTACCGAAACAATAGCCGCTTGCCCCGGTGAGTGGCACGAGCCCAAGGTAAGCGATGTTGTTGAGTCTTGTAGTGTTGACTTACGGCGCATTCTCACAGCGGCCCTTTTAACAGGATCGCTTTAGTTTAATGTATGCTTTTTTTTCATCGATGGCGTACCTACGTAGTTATATGAAAGAGTTCTCACATACGACATTATTCAGGATCCCGTAAACACATAACCCGGCTGTATCCTGTATGAGAAATGACAAATTACGGGGTGAACATAGGCTCTCAATAGTGAGGCCAAATTTTGCGAAATGGCGTTAACAGTGCGACCCGATATGGGCTGCCCACACTGTTGGGCTTGCAAAATGTGCAAAATAACTAAAACTGCGTTTTTTGGTGTTTTTAAGCAGTATAACTATCTAATTTAGATACAAACTAATTAAGAAATGTTTTTATTACCATTTCAAAGCAAAGCAATGAATAAAATTGACCAAAACAGGGAGCGTCGGCAAGTGAAGTTCGACTACGGATTTCTAGGTTGGAGCAAGATAGAAGCATAAACCAAAGTGAGCATAAAGTGGGTGTCAGCTGACTGGGCTGAAATGGTCCTCTGTACTGTTGAGAGGCGTAACGACGGATACCCTAAGGTGGTTAGTGACGCTCGAAAAAAAAAAACGGGCTGTTTACTATTTTATAGGTTCTACAAGTAATTTATAAAGCAAATAAGAATTTTACGCATTGTAAGCCATTTGCTATGAAGCTTTGCTAAAAGAAACTATGAATCAATTGTAGTTTTGGAGTTTATCGACATAATGTTGATTTTAGAAAAATCTCATTTTATGAATAGACTCCAAAACGATTAGTGATTCGTAAAAACAATGTTTTAGCGTGGGTTCATAGGAAATGGCTTATACGATAATGATAGGATTCGTAACGAATACATCCGACAGAGAACCAAAGTTCTAGACATAGCTCAAAGAATTAGCAAGCTGAAGTGGCAGTTGGCCAGCCATATCTCGCGAAGAACCGACCACCGCGGGTAAACATGTTCTCGAGTGGAGACCGTGACTCAGCAAACGTAGTGTAGGCACCCTCCGGCCAGGTGGAATAACGATCTACGAGAGACTGCAAGCAGATGCTAAGATGCGGCAAGCTGAAAACAGGGCGCTATGGCGTTCATTAGGCGAGGCCTATGCCCAGCAGTGGACTAAGATGGGTTGATAATGATGATGATAAATACTTACTTTAAATTAGGTGACCATTTATATAATATCTTTTGTTCCAATAAGGTACAATAACTGTTACCTAGGCGTGCCTAGGCTAAGAAAGATGGGACCTTCCTAATTATTGGCATTAACCTCACCTAGGACACAATTTAATTGTTTCTGATGCAATTGATTACCTACCTAACCTCAGCTTTCAAACCAAGGTATTTAAATTTACTTCAATGAAATTATCTAGTGAGTATTGGTAGATAATAGCTTCATAACCCTTATTATTTTTATAACGGCCATAAAATATTATCTTATATACTGTCTCAGTATAAACGGGATCATAAAGTATTTCTCATCACGACGACACGTCGTAAAAGTCGGCAATGTTGGCGCCGCAAGCGGGGTTATCGCGAGGCGCGTGCGAGACGCCAGCCGCGTCCCTACCTCGCATAAATATATCGCGACGTAAGCGTTCGCACCAGTTTCATCAGTGCTACAACCGATATAACAACCTCTGTCAAAATGCGGAGCGACTTTCGTGGAGAGTCGTGCGGTTACTGCAGCGCGTGCGTGCGTGCTCGTCTGAGCGCCGCGCGGGGACGGAGCCCCGAGCCTCTGGAGTGCGCCTACAAGCACATCTTGGAGTCTTACACGAGCGGAAAGCCCGGGAAGCTGCCGGATTCGCCGAAGCCGGCTTGTGCCTCGTGTCGCTGGACGTCGAACGCTCAGTTCCCAGAGACGCCTCCGCAATCCGCGAGCGATCTCAGCCTGGAGTGGAGCTCGCGGTCCTCACAGCAGTCCCGCACCCGGAGACGTCACAGATAGACCGGGATCTCGATAACGTCAGATCTCGGAGTCTGCTGGATATTGTTCTGCAAGAGTGTTTGATAGCACTCATGATCATCACCGTTTCTGTTCAAATGGATCAGTGCGAAGTTGATGTACCTATGGCGCCCTGCCGACGACGTGTCGCTGAGATTGCGGCACAAACCCTGTTAGTTTATTGTGATAAATTTATTTTTAACAAGTAATTTTATTTGTAATTTAAAGTTAATAAATTGATGCTTAAAAATATACTTTGTTTCCTTTTATCATAAACTAGCTGCAGCCCGCGGCTTCGCACGCTTTTTTCCGGAATAAAAGGTAGCCTATGTTCGGCCCCGGGATACCATCTACCTCGCTGCCAAATTTCACCGAGATCCTTTCAGCCGTTCTTGAGTTATAAATAGTGTAACTAACACGACTTTCTTTTATATATACATATATATATAGATTAAGAAAAACCTGCTGCTTGTAAAATCAGATTAGTTTCGTAGCTAGCCACCTCGAAAATGATGTATTCATTTAAATAAAGCTCAAAATAGAGACATTAAAGCATCAGATGTAAAGATAATTTAATATTACGTAGCTACGTGCTTGGAGATTAAATCAAAAAATATAAATAAAATTACTAGACGCACAATATTTGAAAACACGAATAATGCTTATTTTACGTCATCTTTGTATCATTTTATAGCTTTGTAGGTTGAAGTATTTATTTATTTATTTATTGATCACTAACATAGTGTACACACTAAAACAAGCTTTGAGTTACCCTAATAAAAATCATGTCAAGTGTCAGTATAATTAAAGGTGTAGAGAGCATGCAAAAAATAATCATGTTGCCGGGTGTCCGTGTCATGTCTTGTTCAAGTAAGTAGGTACCTACAGACATTTGATACAAACCACACATATGTAGGTAATTAACAAACCGCAGTATAATGGTGCATACACACTGCCGCGCTGCTGGCAAGTGTGTTGCTCAACAATTTTATGATAGACCTACACCTACTAGAACCTACTTTTATGATAGACTTTTGTTCATATTTAGAGCAATAAGATTATCTGGGTAATGTCGTGAAAGTATGATTAGCAGAACGTAACTTCGATGTAGATGCAGTAGAAAGCTAAAAATTGTAGAGCCTTCAAATATGTTTTCCACTTACACCGATTTGAAGAAACGAAACCTTTTAAGTAAAATAAAATTTAGGTACGTATCTATCTGTGCTGTGGTCTTTCGAAGCCGTGTTGCATAAAATGGTACAAGAACAAAATGGTACAATGCCCCGCGAACACGGATCACGCACGAGCTTACGGGACGCGCTGAGGGGAGATAACATTTGGATGACGTAGAAACTACTTGATAGGATCTGTCTGACCCTCTTTGCTACTGAAAACTGGAAGGTTACTACTTTGATACAGTTCAACTCTCAAAAGCAGATCGATTTTTTAGGAGGAACATAATTTTTCGGACATCCGATTAGATAGATAGATAGATAATGCTTTATTCATCACCTTATAAAACAGATAGTACTCATTAAACATAATGTAGGGAACAGCAATGGAACTGGCGGCTTTATCGCTTAAAGCGATTTCTTCCAGGCAACCAAAAAATTAGGACTAGCCTTAAAGGATCTTACCCCTCTGTCAGTTGTATTTTCGTGTCAACGTCGTATATGATAAAACCGGCAAGTGCGAGTCAGCTCGCACACTGATCGTTTCGTACCATCGTCGTACAAAACTTTCACAAAAGAAACCCTAAAAACGGATTTTTTGATGAATCGAAAAAACAAAGCCAATATGACGCGGTCACCCATCCAAGTACTGATCGCGCCCAGACTCGCTTATGGGGTATCCAGAATGCCATTCATACATTTCCGACGTTGCCTTCCTTAAGATTTCTCGAAAGTGCATCCAATCTAAGTGATGAAAAATATCACATTATTTAAAAAAATAACTGCTCTTCAAAAGTTTAGCCTTCCTTTTAAAACGTTTTGTGTAGTTTTATAATAAATCTCTGGAGAAAAACAATTAAAAAATCAAGGGCAAAAAATCAATTAACTTTCACAGAAAATATAATAACTCCAAATGAAATAAAATACTTCAACATTTTATCTTTCCGTTAATCAATCGTACCTATTTTTTATGGGAAGTAATTGCAACAGCGATAATATTTTGCCAAAAGAATTTCAACCTTATTATTCAGACATCCTTTTCAATATATGCTCAAAATCGTTTCCACTGGATGCCTTCTCGGACGGATGTGAGGCCATGTCACTTTTTTGTATTTTGACGGCTGGTAACGTCATACGAATTACGATGATAGACAACTTTTGTTTTCCAGTTCCTATAGTCTCTATTTCATTGGAATAGAGTTACTATTGACATGCACGAACGCCCAACTGTATTTGTTTTGCAAATGTTCTACACGTAGCACATAAAAGTAATACACTTTTCTGATCAGAAGTTACCTACCTATAGTCAAGCTTAGAGTATAAAAAAAAAATCACGTGTCGAGTTACCAATTTTTATTGAAGAAAGGATCTCAAATCTAGAAGTTTTTTAATTGTGTCATCAACAAGGAAGTTCTAATTTTCGTTTAAGTACTTACTTAATTAATGATAGTATTATTAATCTACATAAATAAAAATTTATCATATTTATCATGCTGCTAAGCGCAAAACTCGAGAACGGCTGGCCCAAATTTAGCTAGTGTTTTTTTTAATATTTCTTGAAGTCTGTGGAAGGTTTTATGAAAACAAAAAATTCAAAATTTTCACGATAAGCGTAAAAATCACAACTCGGGTAACATTGCGGGGCGCAGCTAGTATATGTATAATAATAATGTTGCTGGACTATGCACACCGCATCATCTAGCCTCAAGCTTAGCGGTTATCAGGACACTTGCGCGAAGGACATTAGCGCGAATGGGCACTTGCGCGAAAAATCATAAAACTCATATTATCTCTCAAATAGACGTCACAGAACGTTACGGATTTCACCATTGTGTAGAGAATTTTTTTCTTCGTCTTCGTTTTTCTGTGATATAACTCACTTTCCCCTACCCTTCCCACTTCCTTCCCCATAAAGAGAAACATACTTTAACGTAGACCATCGTAGCACGTGCTACGATGCTACGAAGAACTGGCGTAGCATACAAAAGACATCTACGCGCACGCACTTTCTTACTACACTAAATAATAATGTTGTTTCGAGGACCTTCATAGCACGTGCTACGAACTCTGCGTGAGTCAGATGGCTTGGTACCAATGAGTATCAATAGTGAAAACGTTTTTGAAAAACTTTCAAACTAATAGGATAAACCCTTAGTTCTCCAGTAAAGTCTACTCTTTTTTCGACTTTTATATTTTGTTCATTGCGATAATAACGTTGTGATATTATTGCCAATAATATAAAAATTACTACCACATACCTACTCACGCGCACATTTATGAAATCAAACAACACTACCTACACTAGATCTTAATTTATTATTTAATAGTAAATAATATATAGTATATATATATATTCATATAGTATATAATAGTATATAGATACTATTTCAGCGTATTGCCGCTAACAAATAATAAAATAAATAAAAATTTTCAATTAAAGGGTCTGACAGCCATACCAAGGAGAGTACCAATCACTGAAGTTAAGCAACGTTTATGTTTCAATTTATGATTTTTGATAAGATTGTTTTTACCCAACTGCAGAATCTGCCTGAGGTAAGTGTACTCGGAAACAGTTTCTAGAAGGTGGCCAAGGACGACCACCACCCAACAAACATTTCAGTCATATAAGTACAAGTTACGCTACTCAAAATGGTATAAACATCGCATTGAAGTAATTTTTGCGTGTAATATCACTTAATGCCTCTTATCTTTATACAATTTCTAGTCGTATATAGACATCATTATAAACTTCTATACGACTGTTTATACGACAATTATACAACTTTCAGTAGTAAAACCACTGCTGAAATATTAGTAACGTCTATACGACTTTTACATCGGCATTAATCGTGTTAGAGTCACAAGATCTACTCTTACGTGACGATTGTATAAAAGAGTGGTAATTTTCACTCTTATACTATTTTAAGTAAATTTGAACCCTTTTATCCTACTATTTAACGACCAGAGTACTACCATATTTTTGTAATATAGAAAAACAGTTGTAAGTCATTAAAATGAACAGACAAAGCTGGTCAAAGGTAAAAAAAGTGGTGCTTTTAAAAGAGGTAAAAAAAACTATATTGCGCTTCTTAGTTCCAACATTATTACACCGAATATTTGTACACGACAAGTGAACTGTAAAAAGACTGCAATGGGTTCCGTACAAAGTTTAATTTTGAACTCGTGTAATTTCTAACTTGAGATTTGAGTTCGGTGCAAAGTGGGTCTAAAAGTTGTGATGTTGTTCAAAGCACAGAAATGAGTTCCAGTGTTTCTATAACAGTAGAGTCAGAAGAAGATGAAGTAGATGAAATATTTCATAAATTATGTCTAAGTGATAACTCCGACTATGAAAGTGACTATGAAAGTGAGCCTATTGTTTTAGGATTATCGACGCGCAAAAGTTTTTAGAATTACCGGTTTAGTAGTTGTTTACTCTCGGAGCGGTAAAAAACAAAGGTACCTTCTCGTAACCAAAAAACTAGGTAGGTGTCCGTTTGTGGGATTATAGTTTAGGAAACATACCTATTTTGCTATTCCTAAAAATTAAAAACCATACATAAATAAGTAGGTACCTAACAGAAAGTTGAGATTCTCTGATCAAATTACGAAAATAGCTTACCGGTAAATATTTATATTTCCTGCCATAATTATACCTAGTTTCAGAAACACTAAAATGGTTTTTCTCATAGGATTTATTTGACTGAACCCTAATTTCGTTAATATGGCAGACAACAAAAGAAGCGCACGTAGTGGAAAGTCGTTAAGAAATTGTATTACGGTCGTGTCTAAAACTCTAAGTCGTATTAAGGTAGCCTTTATGACGTTCGTCAAATTATAGTAAAATAATTGCTAAAAATTAAATAATTTGTAAGGCGCGTTAATTATATAGAGATTTCTAGCGCATATTACCCGATAACATTAATTTCCCAATTGAATTATTTATTTGAAAATGAATTTCAATGATGTACTTACGTAATAATTATAAAATAAAATGGAATTGTCTGATATACCTACTAGTTTTACACGATATCTTTGAGATCACTTCAGAATAAAATCCCGTGAAAAAGCCGTAATTAACACTACATAATCGACAAAATGTCGTAAAGCAGCGGTAATAAACATCATAACTCGATTAAAAGTGAATAACTCGACATCTATACGGCCACTACACGACCATGTTAGTGATTAATACTACTGCTACATGACTCTATTACGACACTAATTCGTATAAAATGGGCCTTTTCTGGGTTTTGTTAACGTGATAGCGACGTCTTTACTACCAGAGTTGAAACCAAAAGTTAGAATCGGCACGTTGTGGCGACTTATGAAATGTTTGTTGGGCAGTATACTAATTATAGTTCGGCCGTTCAGAGAATGCGTTTGACACCTATCAGTTAGTCACGACTAGTGATGGGCACAACATAACATTGAGTTCGTTACCGTTCCTCCAAAATGAAGCCGCGTTATTTTTAAGATTATTTTCGTTTTAAATTGGCGGAATCATTTAAAATTTATATTTTAGTAATTACCAAAAAAAGGTAATATTAAAATAATAAAATTGTTTTATTTATTCTTTGTTACAAAGTTACAATCTGTATTTCTATGCAATAAAGTACATTGAATTGAATGTGCGTACAGAATATTAATCAGACTCCGATTCGCTTGTGGAGGTGGTGTCTTCATCATAATCTTCCGTAGTTTTATTTTGATATTTAATAAAAGTTGTCTAAAGTCCATTATTTTCAAATTGTTAAAAAGAAAAATAAAACGTATATTTTATAAAGTATAACTGTATAAGAACAGATTATGATACTGTTATTGCCTGTTATTGTTAGCACAGCACTACAAATATAAAGCGCTGACATAACCTTGTAATAGCGCAGTATAGATTTAGAAAAATATTGTTTACCAAGTTATTTGACACTCAGTTTGGCACAAAATTATAAAATTCATTGATTATTGATATAATAATGTTGTTTTAATGCTCATCTACTGTTAAAACGGTAAACAACCAGCAAAAATATTTTTATCGTAACTGCAACGCCATTACAAAGTTACGTCGTCAGTTCAATCGCGACGTGTCAGGAACGCATTCTCTGAACGGCCGAAGTATAATTATCCATACTAATAGTATACATTCGAATGAATAACTCTGTTTGTCAAAAACATCTGAAAAGAAACCTTGCTTCTTGCCAAATTTCATGATTCTAAGTCAACGGAAAGTACCATAAAGGTTGTGGTCCTTAACGAACATAAAAAATGTTTTTTTTTTCTATGACTTAATTACATATTTACGGATTTCGGATTTTTTTGTTTACTTGAGTTATAAAACTTTGCTCCTTGCCAAATATCATGGATCTAGGTTAGGTTAGGTACCTGGTGCACACAAAACCTATAGGGCACCTGCCCTATAGGTTTTGTGTGCATGTGATTTTCTTGGTAATTTCAAAATATGCCGGCATAAACGGCTGTTTCTGTCGATTGCCTTAGATTGTTGACTTAGAAGTTTTATGTATATCATGGCTCCAATAGGTTACGGTTGATTATTTGATGTTGATTTAAACTCACAACAATAACAGACAGACGGACAGATGGACAGACGGACAACAAAGTAATCCTAAAGGGTTCCTTATTTCATTGTGAGGTACGGAACTCAATGACGGAACCCTAAAAAGGTACTGAGAAAATCTGTGTGTGAAGGACGGTCGGACAGGATCAGGCATCTTGTTTGTTCTTTTTATTGTTCTGCCATGATTTTTAAACGCCGATTGACAACTTAAATGCTGTTTTACTAACATTTTTATATGTTTTTGAAATCGTATAAAAATAATGAAGGTGATCTTTGTAAGAAGACTCAAATACTCCTGAATATCAGATAGTATTAAAGAAGGTAGCCGCTTCTAAAAGTAGTAAATTTTAGCACTCTCTGACGTCTAAACTTGTAAAAAATTCGCATGCCATTATGAGCATCTGAGCACACCAGTAACCATGGTAGGCCCTTAAATTCGGTGATCGGCACCTACGACTCTTACGTGGTATGGATGTTGGCTCCCTTAATTATTTAATTTATGTTACTTTTATTTTTATTTAAAATAAAATAATAAAACTACTCTTTCACTATGATTATCTAACGTCAACGTCTAAAGTTTACAAAGAAACTAATCTTATGACTCTATCTCAAATATATAAATTTAACACATGTGTATTGATACGGAAAATACTCAATAACAAAATACATACAAAAATATCTTATACAAAAAAATCACAAACCAACATTAAACGGTCACTCAGACGACCAAATGATCTAGTACTCCAAGCACCGAGAACAAACTACGGTAAGAAGAATATATTATACGAGGGAGCCGACCTCTACAATAAATTAATCAAAGAATCGTAATTACATCAAAGAAGGTAACACATTCAATTTATTTAAAAAGAAACTAAAACACCATATTTTACAAGACTTCTCCGAATTTAAGAACTCTGCATAAACTATATATATAAAAAAAAAAACACTGACATTAAAATAAAAATACTAAATTCAAATTATTATTTTTAAATCTGTCATATACCTACTACAACCAACTTACTTAGATAACTACCATATTGTACAAATCATACCACTTACCAATAACCTAACTCTCTAAGCAACTGCCAATTAACACGTAATAAAACCGCCCTCGAGCAATTGCTATTGTTAACTTGCATTGTTTTAGTTATAGCGACGAACGAAACAATACTCCGGTCTACCCGCACTTACAATATTATTGTTAAACACAAAGTGAATCTGGTATATTTCCATAAAAATTGATTTTTAATGTTGAATAATCATCACCAACTACTAGTTAGAGCGGCCTTATGTAACTGTTAGTTACATAAGGCCGCTCTGCATGTTAAATTAAATTAAGATAATCCTGTATTTCTCTATAAGTGAATGTATATTCTTTTGAGAAATAAATTTCTAAAACCGTAACCGTTATGTTGTTAGAGCGGTATTTGTTATACATACCCTGTCAAAATTTCAACTGTCTATCTATTGTGGTTCAAGAGATTACAGCCTTGACAAACGAAGAGCAAAAATAGCCAAAATAAAACCCGTTTTCTGTATGGAAGCCCCCTTTGATTTGGATATTAATTTAATTTTTATTAGTTGCTGTTAAAGCGGCAAGACAAATACACACTTCAACTGTTTACCTATTACGGTTCATAAGATGGAGCCCTCTGACAGACGGACCGGACGGACGGACAGCGGAGGCTTAGTAATAAAGTTCCGTTTTCGCCCAGGTTCGGGTACACGGTTCGACAGAAAATTTAACGAAGTCAAAACAACCAAACAAACGGCGACCAAAGCGAGACGCATTTTTTTTAGTCTCTTTGGCGGTCGTTGGTATGAGCACCGTTGACTACGACGCCCAGTTGCACAGCTTGTGCTTCTCAGAAGTCACCACAGAGGCTCATGGAAGGAGAACTATTATAATACAATAGTTCGCTGTCCGTTTCGAAACACATATTAACTTATGTATGTGCGAAACGGACAGCATATGTTTGAACATTTGAAATAAGGATAGGTTTTCATAGTAGTTTTTTTAAATATTGCTGTTGTGTTTCCGTCAGCGGTGCATGCGAAATTTTTTACGCTTTTTGGTGAAAAAATGGTGTTTACGGTGAGGAACAAGCATTTACTTTATGCTAAATTCGTGCCGTTCATCAGCCTTTAATAGTCCACTGCTGGAATTAAGCCTCCCTTAATGAGCGCCATAGCGCCCTGTCTTCAGCTTGCCGCATCCGGACTTTTTAAAATATACCCAAGTAGTATGAATGTAATAAGTACCTAGATTTACAGAAATTATATCTTATTTATACCTACCTACCTTTTCATTTTAACTCCGTGAATTTCAGCTGCTAAAAATCATTTATCATCATCATCAACAACCTATCGTAGTCCACTGCTGGACATAGGCCTCCCCTAATGAGCGCTATAGCGCTCTGTCTTCAGCTTGCCGCATCCATCATCTGCCTGCAGTCTTTCGCAGATCGTTATTCCACCTGGCCGGAGGGCTACGTTTGCTGAGTCATTTACTAATGAGTAAGTATAAAATACCAATACTTACTATCTAACTTCTTTCGTTTTGTTTTCTTAGTCAGCCCCTCCCCAACCCCCCCCCCCCAACCTTTTTGTGTATTTTATGGTTCTTTAAATTACCTGTTACTTTTATTAAAATAAATTATACTACTCCTACGAGTAGTACCAAATAAGTATAATAATATATGTACTTTTCATCCCATCTTTTCGAAAAGGACGACTTTGTTCGCCTTTAAGTGCACCCAAAGAAGGTGTTTTTTATAAGAAACTTTTAGCGGCCAGTAATGAGTTTTTAATCCTCTTTATATGAGTGCCGCAATTATCTTTGCCGCGCACTTTTTGAATTTGCAACAAGAGAAATCGAAAGCAAATATTTTTTGAATAAAGACTGGCTGGTACTACATCCAAACAACGAGATTCACCTTTCACGTTTTTTCCTCAAAATAAGCCAGATTCGGACATTATTTCAAACACGCAGAATATAAAATCTAGAGGTACAACAACCTCTATTCCTAATAAAACTTTAACAATAAATTTTCATAATTGCGAAAATGTCTCAAATGTAAATATAAATTTTTAGATGTTTTATTATTAGATACTATTTAATTTCAATTTAGTTGTTACTCTATGTTTTATTAAATAATAATATTACAATAAAATATGAGGCGCCTTTTATTTTCGCATAGAGGGTGATGAAAAGTAGAGTGTATCACTCGTGCGCAAAATATATTTTTGGCTCGGGCGACGTACTTTGAATCCCTCGCTACGCTCTGGATTCAAAAAGCGCCCACGCCGTAAAAATATTATTTTGCTCCCTTATGATACAATCTACTATTTCATCCCATCTATTCGAAAAGAGGCAAAGGGTTCCTCGTTAAGTGCGAACAAAGTGAGTCATTTCAGCGCACTTAATAACAGTGACGAAATGACTTTTGAATTTGGAACACTAAAAGTTTGAACGCAATTCGCTTCAATAAAGTCCTGGCCGGTAATAAATATGACGACCGCTGTGGCGGGCGAAGGTTGCGGGTTCAATTCCCGCCTCGAAACAAATGTTTTGTACGATCTGCAGATATTTGTTCCAAGTGTTCTGGATGATTCTATGTACAATAAAAAATATCCATCTATCTAGTGTATTTGTATTAAGTATATCGGTTATCTAGTATACATAGCACAAGGTTTGCTTAGCTTGGGGTTAGATGATGCTGTGTGGATTGTCCAGCAAATTACTTAATTAGTAGTAATTTGGTTATGTACCTAAATTTAAATATTCGTCACTACTAAAAGTATCTCTTATTTATTATTCTCGTATGATGATTTTTTCTCATAGTTTAAGATGAAAAGCAGAGTGCGCCACACGGGACCAAAATTATTTAACCTCGAGCGACGTACTTTGAATCCCTCGCTACGCTTAGGATGCTACTCTAGAATCCTTCGCTTCGCTCTGGATTCAAAAAACCACTCGCCTTAATACATTATTTTGTTCCTTTGTGATACAATCTACTATTGCCAATATGGCATTCCGAGACGCAACGGTCACAAGGGTAATACAAGACTACGTCATCGGCGAATGAGACGAATCTGTTTTCAGGTTGTTACGAGTAGCGTAAAATCGTAACCTTTACCAATCTGGAAGGCAATTCTCGGAATTTATCAGAAACTGTCAAATTTGACAGTTCTGACCAGATTTATCGAGTGATATAATATGAGAATTGCCTTCTTGATAAAACTATGTGGTTTTGTACTAACCAATTATATGTCACAATAAATATTGCGAGTTTTTAATGTTTCCCAACTTCCTTGTCTTGTTGCAATAAGTGGTGAACTGGACAGTTACGGAAGCAAGTGCCACTCCTGGAATGCCAGTCCTTGTTTTTTGGATCATGCATGAGGTTTATGCCTCATGGTCCAAAAAACAAGGAGGCTTATGCCTAGCGCTCACTGGTAATGAGATAACTTTGAAGCATGAGATAAGGTTACACATTGTTCCCACACACTTTTATCTGAGTAACCTTATCTTGCAGTTTTGACGTCGGAAAATAAACTAATTGCATGTTTTTGTGAAGGCAATTGGTCGTAAAATATTTGACATCGTTTTTATCACTGAAAGTAAACATTATGTTACTTACCTAGCTTCAACTACGATAATTTTGGATGGACTTTTTCGCCTTACAAGAGTTATTGCGCATTGCGCATATTCAAGTTATTGCCTAGATAAGTAAGTACCTATAATGTATAACTACATAGTTTACCATAATTTACGAATTAATTTGGATAAATTAAACAAACTCGACAGAAAAAGCGTAGATATTCGCTTTTACACACACGCTACGGGTACATACTACGGAATTTAATAAAAAAACAATATCGATACATTCGAATTTATTTCATTACATCATTGCAATTGTGCTACTTCTATCTTAGAACGTTCTTGAGTTGACTCTCACTTGACTGTGCCGAACAGTGTTCCTGTAAATATTATCCTTTTTTTATCGCTGAAAATTTCGGTGATAAAACAAGATGGACTAATTTCAAGCGCCCGCTCTTTGAATAGAAAAATAACTCTGATGCAAACTTTGGATCTACCATTTTTTATTTCTTATCGACAAAAAAGGATATTATTCATGGGAAAACTTTCCTGGTGAACGCTCAAGTTTATCTCATATTCTTTACCATCCCCCATACTTTTATTTTTATTTTTACAAGACTGCTGATGGAAAGGTTATGGAAGTATTGAGAAGAGTCAAATATTACGGGGGTATAGTTTCAAACCGTACACTAGCATATTATTATTTCAATGTCCTACAATTTAACAGTGAACTAATGTTTGAACTAAGTACACTATTTTGAAGTTAAAACACGATGCTGTTTCTATTCGCAGTTTAGTTGTAACGAGCGAGAAAGTTACGAAATATTTCTTAGTTCGTATTTTTATTAGTAAAATATCAATCGTTCTTTAGTTCTTTCATAACGGATGTAAGCGGGTTAACTACGAACCTGATTTGTGTTGATAGAACACCAACGTTTCAGTTCTTTAGCTTTATTTGTAAGAATAATGTTACATTTATATTATTGAAGGGCTTGGTTACCATTGATTATTTTCATGAGGTACCTATAATAAAAATAAAGAAACATTGAGAATATTTAGATATGTTTTAAATTAGTAAAATAACAATAATAGCAACAATAATAGTTACTTACGAGTTTCTAGTCTAACCTAAGTAGATTTCAAATAAATACAGACTTAAAAGTGTAGAAAAAAGCGTTTTTAAATTTACAACACTTGTTTTATGCGGTTAATTGCAATCTGAGCACAAGGAGTTAAATAAAAAAATGCTATTATTAAAATCGGCGTAGTATATTTACTTAAAATGTAGAAGAAATAATTATTGATATTTAAGCAAATTTCATTAATTACAAAGTCAAGCCGCAGATAATATAATACATTATTGTCAAGCGAAATATAAAATAAAAATAAAATAATGTCAGTATAAAATTAAATATAAAAATAAATATAAATCCTTAATTTAAAAGTTAGCAACTCGTTTAGCTAATACAAAATTCACGTTCACGTACATATATACAGAGACAGAGAGAGAGAGAGAGAGATCTACCTCAGAGATAAATATTCAATCAAATACCTACTTTTCAGTCTCACTCAAGAGTTCCTACTTCAGCCAAATGTGCATTGCGTTGCGTTGCACTAAATCACTTCTTTACCCTAAAAAATACTTCTACTTGGTTATAGAGTTTAGGTAGGTCCAATACAAATTACCATTGAATTTTATAGAGCTGTAAAGACATAACTGCTTGCTGTTTCAGTAACTTAATAAAAAAATCGTACTGCTACTTGAAAGATATTGTTTGGTAGTCAAGGCGTGGATACGGTTATTTAAAGAAGTTTGGTATTATTTAAACATTGGTATTATTTTCCATAATTCAATGCCACGGAACAACAAAAGTGATATGTTGAACACAGTAACAATAAAAAATACTTTTGCCAAGTGAATTTAAATATTTAAATTCAATGTGCAGCCATTACAAATGTGACATTCGGCGGTAAAGTAACAGGGGGTAAGGTCACCGGCGGCGGCAGGGTTTGGAGAACGAGCATAGGGTAGGTCTTACAAGGGTTGTTTCCTGGAGGGTTTCCTAGCATGTTCAGTAGTAGGTACGAAACCAGGGATCCTGAGAGCAGACCGCCGTTGTAGGAGAGGGTCATCATGTTGCCTGAAAATAATGATACATGTTTTGTTTTCAAAATATAATTGGCTAAAACATAGACAGTAGTTTCAATTCAGATGTCGCGAAAACTTAACTAATTTGACAGGTCTAAAAAGAAACAAAATGGATGAACCGTGTTAATTGAGAGCGTTATTAGCTATGTTTAGTGAAAATCGGTGAAGCCGTTGCGTTGTAATGTTATGAGAGTTCATAGTAAATTCTTCGGGCGTTCTTAATGTTTGTAAAATTTTTAGATATTTTTTTATCGTACCTACACGTTGTACGTTAACTAAACGCTAACCACAAGGAGACATGATCAAAAAGTGTAATCAAACTGGGGCCCTATTCTGCTAAACTATGTTTCACTGGCGTCACAGAAAGACGCTTTAGTATTCTACCTTAGATGAAAGAAACTACAGATGGAGCGACGCATCTCAAAAGTGTCAAGATAAATAATAGATTCAGGCATTACTTCCATCCATTGCAAAATATTAGGATGAAAAATAGTAGAGGTACATTGTTCAGCGAGGTGAGAAAGTGACTTATTCCTATCGAGAAAGTGACTGATTCCTATCGAGAGTGTCACTTAAAACACACGAGGTAGAAATAGCCCTATCTCCTGAGTGATACATAGTGCTTTATACTGTGCACACCTACGAGGAAAATAAAAAAAAATCCGTAAAAGAAGTTGCACTCTTCTCGTTTTTCCAATACGCGAAATGTTCATAAGTCTTGTTGTATTTATTTCTGGATATCCCGGGTAACAGGTTGTCAATCACTGCTTGAGCAGTTTCTTTTATTACTGGCAGTCTTCGATCATTGCTGATCGAAGTTGGCGGTGTCATAAAATCTTCACTATCACTCGACGACATTCTGTAGAATTAATGAAATCACCTAACTCAAATGTAATGTTTATTTGTGGGAGGGCACACTTTTTTAGATCATATCAGAAGTATTACACGGAATTAGTACTAAATATTTTTTCAATCTAATATTTTAAAAATGTCAAAGGTGAAACCATTATATCAATCTCTCCGTGCAAATAGCACCGCACGCACTAGCTAGAATTTCCTTCATCTAAAGATTCTACGTAACGATTCTGCGACGGTAGATACCATTATCCCTATTCTTTGAACTGGTGTCAATTCAGATGTCTGTACTAAAAATGATGCCGTCCCTTTCAAAACAATCAAAAAAAAAGGTGCCATCCTTTTTTTTTGATTGTTTTGAATAATAGGAGCTCAGTTCGGCACATTGATACACACGTCAAATTAACACCTCTCCATTTTGACGGGGGTTAGGAAAAATCTAGTGAAAAATATCAATGGAGATGCGCGACACGCCTACTATTGATCAAATACCAAATGACCATCCCGCTGTATCAATAAAAACATTATCAGTATGTTTTGCACAGACAACTATTTTATTCCATACCAGCAATTTCGCGATGTTCCCGACTGACGCGAGATGGCGCCATTATCATCGGCACAGATCCGAACAGGCCGTTTGTGAAGCCGAGTATCACGGAAAACATTATAGGGTAAACCTGAAATGGAAATAAATTACTTTATTTGCTGTGTGGGACGCCCTGTGACTTGCCCCTCTTCTACAACAAAACTCCTAGTGAATTGCAAAAATTATCAGTAAATAAATTCAAACAAATGTCAAAAACTTCTTGTGTAAAAAGGCCTACTATAAAATATCAGATTATCTAGAGGATAAAAAAGCTTGGGACGGGATTTGCTCCAACTCGAAAAATAACAACTAACAGGCTAAATGTTTCTTCGTCGCTTCTTTACTTTAGTCTACCGAAGCGACTGAAATCAAAAATATCACTTTATTTCCGTGTCAGTGTTTAATTATTAAGAATTTGACCTTTTCTAAGTGTACATTTATTGTATTTATGGAAATAAAGAGTTTTTGACTTTTTTTGACTTTAGACTTTATGCCTGAATACTCAAACGCAACTTAGATTTAGATTTTTTTTGACAGATATTAATTGAAAACTGTCGCAAAATCATCACTACATACGGGTCTGGTTGTCAAACTAGACAACCAAACCCGGGTGACGCTGTGTGAAGGTTTCTTCGTCGCTTCTTTACTTTAGTCTACCGAAGCGACTGAAATCAAAAATATCACTTTATTTCCGTGTCAGTGTTTAATTATTAAGAATTTGACCTTTTCTAAGTGTACATTTATTGTATTTATGGAAATAAAGAGTTTTTGACTTTTGTTGACTTTTGACTTTATGCCTGAATACTCAAACGCAACTTAGATTTAGATTTTTTTTGACAGATATTAATTGAAAATTGTCGCAAAATCATCACTACATACCGGGTCTGGTTGTCAAACTAGACAACCAAACCCGGGTGACGCTGTCTATGTTTTATCCTAGGTTGTGTGTGTACCTATACGTAGTTTACCGATGATTTGCTGTAGTATACTGTTAAGTTTTTTAGTAGGTTAATAAAGAGGAGGCGAGGCGAGAGCCTACTCAGTATAGTGAAAGTCTGGGGGTCAAAGAGCCGATAATAAATAAGTAGTAGGTATGATAATTTTAGTTCAAATCACTTATAGTAACTTAAAACTAATTAAAACAAAACTAGGCAACATATCAGCCTACATAACTCCTGAATAGATAACACTATTGAAGAGTTTCGTGGATAAAACTGTCGAGTTCCGCCTTTATAAGCAAGCGTATTATTTGTTTATTTGTACACTAACGCAAGGTTTTAAATAAACCGCCAAGTGCGAGTCGACTCGCACACGAGGGGTTCCGTACCGTAAAAATCAGGCAAGTTTTTCAAAGAACATCAAATTTTCACTTGTTTGGAGACCCCTTTCAATTTTCAACTTTACTATATTAGTATTTGTTGTTTACAGTTGAAGTGTGTTCTTTATAGAAAGTTTAATGGGCCTACCTAATGTGGTTCAAGAGCACTTGAAAAACGAGGAGCAAAAATAGTCAAAAAAGTTTTTTGTATGTAAGCCCTCTTTAATTTAGATATTTATGTATTTTTTATTATTTGCTGTTATAGCGGCAAGAGAAATACACATTCTCTGATAATTTAAACTGTCTACTTCATACGGTTCATGAGATAGAGCCCTGTGACAGACGGACAGCGGAGGCTTAGTAATAGGGTTCCGATTTAACCCTTCGAGTACGGAACCCTAAATAAAGAGATAAACGAAAGTGGTTTGGTTGGACAGGGCAACGTATGTTGGGCTAGCCAGTAAAGAATAGATATCAGTGTGCCAGCAGGACAATAAATGAAGTACCTACCGACTTACATCTCCGACGATAAGTATGAGGCGAGTATCGGGGCGCGGCGCACAGTAGCAGTAGAGGCACCAACAGTAGCCACACTGCGCTCGCCATCTGCTGGCTGCCCCGTATGGCTGCGGCAAAGTATTACTTACATCTCCGACGATATGAGGCGCGTGTCGGGGCGCGGCGCACAGTAGCAGTAGAGGCACCAACAGTAACCACACTGCGCTCGCCATCTGCTGGCTGCCCCGTATGGCTGCGGCAAAGTATTACTTACATCTCCGACGATATGAGGCGCGTGTCGGGGCGCGGCGCACAGTAGCAGTAGAGGCACCAACAGTAGCCACACTGCGCTCGCCATCTGCTGGCTGCCCCGTATGGCTGCGGCAAAGTATTACTTACATCTCCGAAGATATGAGGCGCGTGTCGGGGCGCGGCGCACAGTAGCAGTAGAGGCACCAACAGTAGCCACACTGCGCTCGCCATCTGCTGGCTGCCCCGTATGGCAAAGTATTACTTACATCTCCGAAGATATGAGGCGAGTATCGGGGCGCGGCGCACAGTAGCAGTAGAGGCACCAACAGTAGCCACACTGCGCTCGCCATCTGCTGGCTGCCCCGTATGGCAAAGTATTACTTACATCTCCGACGATATGAGGCGAGTATCGGGGCGCGGCGCACAGTAGCAGTAGAGGCACCAACAGTAGCCACACTGCGCTCGCCATCTGCTGGCTGCCCCGTATGGCAAAGTATTACTTACATCTCCGACGATATGAGGCGAGTATCGGGGCGCGGCGCACAGTAGCAGTAGAGGCACCAACAGTAGCCACACTGCGCTCGCCATCTGCTGGCTGCCCCGTATGGCAAAGTATTACTTACATCTCCGACGATATGAGGCGAGTATCGGGGCGCGGCGCACAGTAGCAGTAGAGGCACCAACAGTAACCACACTGCGCTCGCCATCTGCTGGCTGCCCCGTATGGCTGCGGCAAAGTATTACTTACATCTCCGACGATATGAGGCGCGTGTCGGGGCGCGGCGCACAGTAGCAGTAGAGGCACCAACAGTAGCCACACTGCGCTCGCCATCTGCTGGCTGCCCCGTATGGCTGCGGCAAAGTATTACTTACATCTCCGACGATATGAGGCGCGTGTCGGGGCGCGGCGCACAGTAGCAGTAGAGGCACCAACAGTAGCCGCACCCCGCTGGCCATCAGCAATTGGCTGCGGCTCCACTCGTATGGCCAGGCTGCGGCAATCTGTTTTCAGGAAATATTTTTCATTGGAATGCGGATTTTTGTGTCTACTAATATACTTAGGTGCACCCTTGGTTCATGTGGGAATTCCATAATTATAAGACCCTGTGGTAGTACTTTCAGAAGCGGGGGGGGGGGGGGGGTCAAACATACAAGTAAAGGATGCATTAGTGATTACAAGAGTGGACAAAAAAGTGGAAACTGAGCCATTAGTGGATCTGCAAAGTAGATCAGAGTGGAATGGAGTCAAAAATCAAAAACCCGACCGCGGTTTTTTGTTTATTATGGCTGACCAGATTTTCAGCAAAAATACACTTTCAAGTCAACACTCAAACAAAAGAACTAAATAAATAAATAAATAAATCATTTATTGTTCTCTTCACACAATGTGCTTACATTTACAACTAAAATAGTAGGTTTAACTATAGAAAGCAAAATTTAATAGGTACCTAATTAAAGATACACAAAATAACCTAGGAGAAGCTTTATAAAGTTAAGGTTTTAATTAATAAGTAAATTAGTAAAGCAGCATTCCTTGTGGTGCAGGGCCGTGAGTGAGTGTGTGAGGGTGTGTGTGTGTGTGAGGGTGTGTGTGTGAGGGTGTGTGTGTGTGTGTCTGGGTGTGAGAGTGCGTAGATTTGATGTGTGTTTGGATAAGGTCTTCTGAGGACACCAGTCTTGAAAGAGTCTGGGCAACAAGAGATGCCTATCCGCGTGAAAAATGAGAAGATGATAAGTAGACACAATTCGGTATATAAGATGGCAAAGAAATAAATAATAACATAAAATATATTCCACTAGTTTCTAAGATTATCCATCTTATGAGCCAGGACATAACAAACGTTCTGTTTGATCGTAATTAAGGCTCATTAGGTATTTAGTTACCGTATGTTTGCAACTATATTTGTGCAGGGGATAGATATTAAGGGACTTATTCAATTTATTATAGAGAAAGTTCCCTTGGAAGCAGAAGAAATTGTTAGAGTGGCGAGAGTTAAAAGTTTCAGCCTGGCACACCTTTTCTGCGTTTACCTTTGTAAGTTCGGGGTCAAATTCTAATTGTGAGTGTTTCAAAAGAACAGTATGCAACACATAACGTTGTCTCACCGTTAGGACATCCCAGTGCCTAAATAACTCTACTGTAGGATGACGAAACGGGAGACCAGCTCCAACTTTCAATATCGCACGCTGAGCTCTCTCAACCTCGATCAAATGGGTTTTTGCTGCACCACCTTTTGGCTGATTATACCATCTTTATGACCTTTCGGTCAGCAACATGCTTAAGGGTTTTAAAAATATATATCAGCTTACGGAGCCTTCCGGTAAGTACATCTATATGCGGTCTGAAACTAAGGGTTTGATCAATTACGACACCTAAATATTTGATATTCTCTGCTCTTAGGAGAGAAGGACATGCACAGTTGGAGACAAAGCCAGGACACGTGTGTGCAAACAATTTGAGGTTAGGTGAAGGGAGAAGGTTAGCCCTGTGAGCAAATGCCAAGTATTTGGTTTTTGTGATGTTGAGCGTAAGAATGTTTTTGTTCAACCAGGTGCTAACTTTATTAAATCCTTGTTGCGCGAATATAAAAACCTCCTCCCAGGTATTAGCGCTGAAAAACAGGGCTGTATCATCCGCGAAGCTTAGAATTTTGCCACGATGTAGCTGTTGCTGGCACAAATCATTGATGTATGCCAGGAACAGTGACGGTCCTAGGATACTCCCTTGCGGTACTCCATGATTAACGGTTAGTATGTCGCTTAACCTCCCGTCTATTTTGACTTGTTGCTTCCGACCTTCCAGGTAATTTCGAAACAAGTCAAGAGGAAGGCCTCTGACACCAAGATTTCCCAACTTATACAGGAGATGAGGTATGGAAACCGTGTCAAAATCAAAATTAGTTCATCCGTTTTAATTTATTTTAATTAATATATAAGTAGTTCTGGACAATTCACATAGCATCATCTAGCCCCAAGCTAAGCAGAGCTTGTATTATGGGTACCTACTTTCTAGAAAACTTATATACCTAAAACATTACAGAAATACATACATAGATATTTTTTTTATATACATAGAAAACAACCGGAACAAATATCTGCAGATCGTACAAACATTTCTCACAAGCCGGGAATTGAACCCGCTACCTCCTGCGTCGCAGACGGACCTAAGCCCGCCGCGTCACAGAGTTCGCCAATAGGCCGACAGTAACATCTATAGGTTACTGTCAACTCACCTTCCCAATAAAGTCGAACATATTGAAGAACGTCATAAGCACAATGGGCATCCATGTCCCCAGATCGCAAGACTGCACTTCGGAAGCGATGCCGGGGTACAGCGCTAGAGTGGCGAAGTACACCAGGCCTATTGACACCATGTATGGGTAAATGGCTCGTGCTACCGCCCACCGGTCTAGGATACCACCTGAAACAAGATCCGTCAAGTGCGAGTATGACTCGCGCGCCGAGGGTTTCGAGCGGTTGTCAAGTATACCAATATGTACTATAGGTACCTACTGGTTAAAGACTTTGCTATTTGATGAATACCAAAAAATTAAAGGTACCTCTACATTTCAGATGTATTAGATTGCAAACTTCGGAGGTAGGGGGGAATGGGTATTTTTTCGACTTTTTTCAAAATATTTCAAAAAGTATGAAACCTACAGAAATTTCAAGTATTGTTTTGAAATGTACAAACTGATACCTTTCATTTGATATCCCATTAGACATTGTAGGTCTTTTTTAAAATTTCGATATCACAATTAAAAAAAAAACAAATGTATTTATTAATTTAAATTTCACGTTATTTGCTGCTGTAGTTGCTGAGATATTAAAGAGGTAAAAATAGAAAGAAAAAACTATGCTATAAGGGTTTCGATACCGATCTCCAATCTTCGAAACCCTAAAAAGGAACTCAGCTTTATGGGGCGAACCTAACGGGTTTGGTCGTCAAATTAGGCCTAGATCTCAGTATTCATGGGATCCCCGTGGTATAAAACTCGAATTACATAAAGTTTAACATTATTTATTTGGTTCCTTGATTGTGAAAAACGATTATTATAAAAAAAACGGTAAAAAATATCATGAGAGTGCACAGTTTCGCACATAATTTGGTCGAGATCTCAGGAACCCTGCAGTTCTATTGAAATTACTTATGTTTTGATTCGTAGGTTATTACTAATTATTTGGTTGAACCAGTTTCTTCATAAGTTTTGTAAATAAGCAAAAACTTGATTTTTGTGCTTACGCCGTTCCGAAAACGTATGCTCTGTACCACTTCTATGAATGGGAAATCCTATGCCTATCCTTTTCTCTCAAAATTCACTTTCGAAATATGGTTGTAGCTTAATTGGGTGCTAACATGACGTGAAAGAAAAGATTACGGCTACGGCGACATACCCTTTTGTGGGACCTATGATGGTTTGCTTAGCCAAGTTTAGTACTGCTAAAGGTACCTACGGGAATGAACGCTTTTTATGTTCATGAAATATAAAACAAATCTTTAACGTATATTTTAACCAGTGTAGCACAGATATTATGAATACTGCTAGTTTCTGCACGCGGCTTCGCACGCGTTGGTTCCAAGGACACTGATTTATGGGTTAAAAACGGCCTATGTGTTATTCTAGGCCTACACCAACATCTATGCATAAATCAGCCCGATCAGTTCAGTACTTTTGGCGTGGAGAAGTAACAAACATCCATCTATCCATACAAACTTTCGCATTTATAATATTTGTGTGAAATGGTACAAAGGCGAGATTTGAAGATTTAAGCTCTCAGATCGGTCACCCTTTTTTTTTTTTAGTCACACCATAACAGCATTGTTGTTGCAAGATTCTACTCTATTGTATACGTTAATAAGGTTCACTTACGTTTGATAGCTCTCCACGACGTGGGTCTATCTGGGGGCTCGAAGACCACATCCTCGACTTTGTAGGAGGGGCGCGGAGAAGTCATCGAGGGGGAGGCAGATGGTTCCGATAGCGCGGGGGGCGAGGTAGCGTGCGGCGAGTATACAGGGTTCGCGAAACTGAATGTGTTGTCTGCTGGCGCTGAAAAAATGTGGAGAAGAGAAGTGTTAACGTACCTGCGGTACCCTAAAGCGATTCTTTGATTCCAATATCCTACCTTTTTTATCGTGAATAGACCTTCGTTTAACTACAATCTCACCCGCAGGGCTATATTCAGACTCTCCGCTACCCAGACATCATCGAAATGAAATCTAACACAGATTCGCGCGAAACTCAAATATTTTAGCGGTTTTTAATATTTTCTGCGTTATGCAAGGAACTAAACTACCAGAAATGTAGTTTTCCACAAATCGTAGAACATTTTTTATGAACCCATGTTACAATAAATTATGATATAATGTAGCTTTTGGTAATATGTTGATTTTTAGTACTAAATCTCACATATTATTAATTGCTCTAAAAGTAGTACTAAAACAAAATTTGTTAAAACATGGGTTCATAGAAAATGTGTTATTATTTATGGAAAACTACTTGTCCGTCAATAAATAAACTAGTTTAATTCCTTGCAGAACGCAGAAAATATTAAAAACCGCTAAAATATTTGTATTTCGCGCGTATCTGTTTCAGATTCTGTGTCGATGACTCGGTAGCGGAGTCTGAATATAGCCCTCCAGGTCAGATTGTAGTCAAACGAAGGTCTATTCAAGATAAAAAAAGGCCTTGGTCCGTATGACAAACATGTTGCTATAAAGAAAAGCTTCACCATCTGAATCAATCATATTTATTTCCTTGGATATGCTTGTACCTACATAAGCGTATAGATGTAGATTTTAAAATTAAATAATACTATAGGAAATATGTAAAAAAATAAAGTGCCATCATCATCTCATACAATCTGACTTCACGCACTGCTGTGTATAGACCTCCACTCGACTCCAAGTGCTTGTGCTCTCTACGGTCTTGCACCAGTCCAAAAACTGGATACGGACGCGTCAGGCGTTAGGGACGATGTTACAAGGCGAACCTGGAAAAGTCTAGCTCCGGACTGTTAAAAAGGTTAAAACACTTGACAAACCGGATCACAGGACCAGAGGATTATTACCTGTGGTAGATAAAGCAGGGCTTTGTATCTGCAGCACTCCATAACTCGGTTCGCCGACTTCGCTCTCCATCTGAAATTTACAATAATGATTCATCATTTGTTCATATTATATTCATTATCCATACTAACTCTGTTCAGTTACCTTTTCACGGCTGAACGGATCTTAATGAAATTTGGCAGGGAGGTAAATGGTATCTCGGGGACGGACATAGGCTACTTAAAAAGCGCGCGCGAAGCCGCGGGCAGCAGCTAGTTATTCATATTTTCATATATTCATTCATAAGGACATTTGGGCAAATAATAATCCCAATCTTTAGGGCGGCTCGTTTTTTTTACTCGTTCGTTATAAGAGGCGCTTTCTTCAAGGAGTACATAGAACTAGCGGAAAAGTTTTTTCCCGCAAATCATAAACCATTATTAGACATTTTAGACTATAAACAACATATTTACCAAATGCTCCAAAAGTAGCGTTGAATCGAAGCTAGTTAGTTTTAGAATCGAACTAGTTATAGCATGGTTTCATAGAAAATCGTTTACGATTTGTGGCAAATTACTTTTTTGCTAGTTCTAGAACGCCCATAATAGAATGAAGGGCATCTTATAAAATCTCCTATCCATTAAAATAGTAAACACACAAAGCAAGTAGTTTTAGCATTCTATCAGGCATTTAAGTCACTATAAAATTAATATCACAAAGACAATACTAACATAATTTTTAATTACCAGTGTAGCATCTTCATTCGGGTTCAAATGCAGTTGTATTTTGCGTTTCTGTTTCGACTCGGTCGTTATCTTCAGATAATGTTGTACCAGCGGATTTTTCATTGTCATGTGATGCAGCATTGAGTGAACGAGTAGGAGGAGAATGGAGAATAGGAAGAACATGAAGGTACTGCGAGTTGGAGTGGAGAACATCTGCTTTGTCATGATCCGATCGAGGGAAACCCAGAATCCGGCAGCGCCTGTTGGGAATTTCAAGCAATCATGTTCCCTAGTTGATAACCAGTCGCTAAAGTTAGTTTCTATATGAATAAAAATCTAAGCATCTTAAGGTCACGCGTGAGAAAAATTGTACTGGTTTTTACTATTTTATGGGTACTACAAATAATTTAGATAGCGAGTAAGAAGTTTTGCGCATATCACCCTCCCAAATTACACACCTAATAAACTGGACGTGAAATACAAACTACCGGCTTTGATCTCTGTGACATAATATATTAATGTATTTTATTTTAATTTGCATGCTTAATCATTAGTTGAAAACTTATATTTTACTACTAAAATACTCCCTGATACATATCAGGGAGTATTTTATACTAAATTTGTTATACAATAAGCATGGAGCAGGTACAGAGAGGAGATGTTGTAATTAGAATTCGATAAGAAATAACGCGTGACAATTTGCGGGGTGGGCGGGAAAGTAGGCGGGATCTAACACTCCCTGTGTTAGATCCCGCCCACTTTTTTATTTTCCATCTACCGGTCAATAGCAAAACTGCTCGCTTCATTCTGTATCGATGGTACTACGTGGTTTAACTACCTCACACTAGATGTCACTAAGTGTAGGGTGTAACAGGGACGTACTCAGAATTTTCGTACCAGGGAGTAAACAAGTAATACCCCTCTAAATAAAAAGTCCCATGTCGCCTTTTTTGTCACTATGAAGCCTTCATCATTAAAATGGCAAGAAAAAAATTTGTTCTTGCCATTTTAACAATGAAGGCTTTACAAAATATACAAAAATTCAATCTTTGTATATTTTGTCGGAGTTCCGCCTTGTCTATTAATTTTTGTGATCCATTGCTGTTTAAGATTCTCTTGGGATGGAAATCTAAGACATACATAATTATAATTTTTATTCAACTTTAAATTAACTAAACAGCAACTGTTATAAATGTCATATCATAATAGTTGTCTCGCGGAGGGAAAGTACTTTGAAAGTATGTTACTAAAGTAGATAGAATATTTAATTTAAAAGAAATACTCTTTTATTTTATTTCTAAGGTACTTTCCATTGATTATTCATAGCCGTGGGACAATCGGTAAAATAATTGGATTCTAATTACAGCCCTGTCTTTTTGTTATATTCATGTTGTTGCCCCGTAGACAAAGCTATGCACAAAATGAACGCCGGCAGTGCACTGACTAAGGCCACGCCTACTGTGATGACGTCAGGACCTAGTTGAGAATCACAGTGCACTGCACAGTTGGTCGCAGGCCCCCTCCTCTCTGTACCTGCTCCATGCAGATCAAAGATCATAAATGTTATCATGTGCATTGTCTCACTTGTCCTTTAAAATTTTGTATTGTACTGATTTTGTAAAACTATACATTATAATAGTTTTAAATCAGCAAGCTATTTTCTTTTAATTGAATTTGAAAACTAAAGACTTTTTTTATTAATTATTTTAATGATGTATAAATTAGACATACATTTATGACTTGTACAATAACCAGTCGTAATTATTGTATAGGGAAGTACTCACTACCAAACCACAAGTTATTTTCCGAATATTGGTAATGAGAGCTCTAAATAAGTGTCATGTACCTTTTTATATATATTTTATTTTAAATCTAATTTAATAACCCGATTTGTTTTACGCCTGTCCAAACACCTTAAGCTTAGGTTTAACCAGGCCCTAGGCAATCTAGGTCAAGATTTGTTTTAACCTCTGCTGGATTATACCACCTCCTATCTTATTCTTGCAACTGCAACTAAAACTATTCCAATCAACAATCAGTCGTAATTGAATTACGAGTTAATAATTAGAATAAATGTCCCCTTGAGACTTAAATAAGTAAAGGGGGCACCTCTGTTTGCGCAGACACTTATGCAATATAATAATTATGTCCAGCGCACATGGCTCTCCATATAGACTGGCCGCCGTGGCCGAATTTCGGCTAGGGGTATATCATCATCATCAGCCCGTATACTTCCACTGAACATAGAACTCCCCCGAACGACGCCACGAATAGCGGTTCTGAACTGCCTCCATCCATCGACTCCCTGTGACGTCTTCCCTGTGAAGACATCATCATCATCTAACGAAATACGCAACCAGAAAATAAAGCGCCAATCTTCTTTATTCAGTATTTATAATAAAAAAATTAACTTACTTTCCCCAGCCATGACCGCTTGCGTATACCTCGGCGGCAGGCACCCTGTGAACCCGTAATACGAAGCCTGCTGCACCGTGCAACCGAAAGCCACTACGCTAATAGCAATCAGGTTGATGGTATACGACACGTTCGTTGAGAACCCATCCCAGCCGATGTTGCAAATCGCTACAAACAGCATTGTCGCTAGGGAGACTAGGATTCCTGGAAATCAAAGTTCTCTTGGTATTTTACTAGGACTCTAGAGGAACTAATTGAGCTCTATTCAAAAACGAACCTAGAGAACCAAGAACATTTTTTTTAAATGCAATAGCAATTTCTCAAAGTGATTCTAGTGACATCAAGTTGTGGCTACCTTTAATTTACTAGTTTTAATTTTAAGTATTTTGTTTTCTCATTTGTAATTCCTTTGTATTATCTCATGTTGGTTGCTCTAAAGTACTCTAAACAAAGAAATAAATCATTGGAATGCATGGCAATCCATAAATAGGTTGTAGAAAAAGATCAATCGATGTGCTCCCAGAAATAACCAGGACATTCATTACATATTTGTACGATTTGCAAATATTTGTTCCGGGTGTTCAGTGTATAGAAAATACATATTTAATAAAAAATATCTATCTATGTAATGTATTGTATTATGTATATCAGTCATCTAGTACCCATAACACAAGCTCTGCTTAGCATGGGGCTAGATGATGCTGTGTGAATTGTCCAGCATTATTTATTTATTCATCCATAAGCTCAATTTACTCAAAGGAAAAAAAATATATAAACCACTTACCAAAGGTAATCCTCGTGTTATAAGAGAAGACGTCCAAAAGCAGGTTGTTAATAACGACAGCGATACACGCGGACGCAATGTAAACGGTTGACATGTCGAACATTATGGTGCTTTGGGGATAGTGATACTGGAAGTAGTCTACGGCCATTATAAAGCTGAAAACATAAATAAATATGGTGTGATATGGAAAATTTAAAGCTTAAGGTACATATTGAATTATATACCACGTCAACTTGACATGGTGACAAATGATTAAATTTGGACATTTTGCTTCTAATTTTACACTGAGGAAAATCATTATTATGAAAATTATGGCTAATCGATGGGCTAGGCACAAATCAGTCCATTTGGAAATGTAACGTCAAACGTAGGTAATCTCGTTTAGACCACAAGAACTATTATCTTTTCTAGTTAAGTATATAGTAATAGCAACCCTAACTCAAGTTACCACGGGGTATTTACAAAACAAATGACGTCAGTATGACGTAGCATAGGCTGGCCTCACACTCAATACAAATATTCTATACAGGTAGGTACTTAGGTTACAACAGCACTAGAACGCTGGGTGTAGATGGGGAATAGGTAGGCATTTGCCCTGCAGTGGGACGATACAGGCTGAAAATATTAATAGAGGTAAGGTAAGTTACTCAGGGGATATGAGAGCGATCCAGGCGAAGGCCAGAGGAACGACAAAAAGCTAGTCTCAGGCCAAAGTTAAAATAAATAAAAACATTAACATTATTAAAAAGGGTAAGAACTATGAATAGTTATGTTACCTGTTAAAGGGTAGCAAGAAGGCCGCCCCAGCGCAGAACAGCGTTAAGTAGACCATGTTGTACTCATCCGGGGGCGGAGCGCTAGGATTCGCCATGTTGGACAGCGGCTCCCCGCGGGCCGTGCGAATCGCCTCGATCCGGGCGTACCCGCGACCTAGGGTCTCGTTCATCTCTTCACCACTTTCTTACATTTCGTGTTCATTTACAAGATCAGGGTAACGATAATTAACTTTGGCAGTTCATTGATTTACAATTGCTGATTCGGGGGGTAAGGGAGAAAGATACGGCTGAAGATTGTGAAGGTAACGTGGATCACAACGGGGATGGTACGACGGGGACGACGCCGGGGGCGCGGGAGGTCGTCGACGTTTAAAGTGGGGGTGTGCAGTGAACCGGACATAGGTGGTACTTTACGCGGGTGATCCCGCAGGGAAGCGTCGGGAAATAGGGGCACACGGGCAAGGTAAGGTTTAAATGAAAACAGTTGGTTGAGCGGCTATTCTCACCACTTCACTTTTCAGGAAAAGCTTAGATTTTTTCAGTTAATTTCACTTAGCAATTCTCTAAGGTTCACAGGAAACCAAACGATTCGTTTAAAACACGGACTCTCGAATGTAATACGGTGATTATGAATTCTCTAAGATTGGTAAGAAATTGAATCAGGTTTTCTTTGATTTCTTATATTTTAATTGTATAGATACGGTCGAGAACACGGGAGTTAGCGGAGGGGTGACCAACACGCATGCGTATACAACATTGATTTTCAGTGCAGCCACAAGGATTGGTGAAATTATACCTTGCGTGCTTTTAAATTATACTGCCTTACTGGTTAGGTAACTTTATTTTTAGCTCACATCTTTGATTAAGTACATAATTGGTGTAACAATCATGTTAGGCATGATTTACCTAAGACGTCATGCGTTGTAGGAATACTTTGAAAATTACTATAAAGGCATTTTTTTTTGTAAAATAAATACAGCCTTGAGCGGTAAATTAAATTGCACATTGGTACCTATTTATTGTATTGGAATCACGAAGAAGTAAAGACCATTTTAAAACATTTCCCAGCCTAATTACTTCAATTAGATGGAATCAATGAATAGCTTTGCTTTTTGCGTGACTGTTACCTTAATCAAGTTGAGGTAATGGGGCCATCGAAAAAAGAAACAATTAAATGATGAATACTTTGTAATAACTTAACTATCAATAATCCTACAAATTATACCTCTACCCAATTACATTTTAAGGCGAATTACTAAGAACATATTTCACAACTTCACGCAAAGTCTTAAATAGATTAAATATAAATACCTATGGTTATACCAAGACTTGTTGTTATGGCATGAAGAAGCAGAAACAAAAAAATACATAATAGCTACATAATAATAAGTTTACCTACGCGCTTGTTTCTTTATTCTTTATCTATCAGTTACCTGTACCCACTTAATTCTTAGTTATGGTTACTTGATACAAAGTTTAGAAGACTACAAAACACCTACCTAATACCTTGGTTCAAAAATAACTCTAAACGGCTTAGCTGATAGCGAGAGTCCTTCAACGGGTTCCGTAGATGGAAGGGAATCTCCCTGCGGTAACCTCAAGTTGAACCTTTGGAGAAGATGCGTCAAGAACAGGAATAATTCTGACTTTGCCAGTCCTTCGCCGATGCAGCGTCTTTTACCTTAAAAACATAACAGCTGACTTGAAAAGGAATATTTTTCAGAGGTACAATTTAGTCAAGTTTTGAAATAAAAAAACTATCGTTGTTTGACGAATTCTTTATGAATATGATCAGGTTAACTACAAGCCGGGGTGTTCTTCTAACAGAAACAAGGTTAATAGTTTACCCACTCACATTTATAAACTACCTATCTCCAGAAGGTGTACCAGCAGTTATTAACTTACCATATCCGAAGGGCATTAGACAATCGCTTTGGGCCAGGTTGCCATCTTTGGTGAGAAAACGCTCCGGGCGAAATATATAAGGGTCATTCCAGTGATCGCCGTTGTGAAGGTCATGCATAGCGAGCAATATGAATGTTCCCTGTAAACGGGTAGATAATATAGCAAAATGAAGTAAGACTGCAGTTGAAAATAACAAACATGTTAAATGGTAGAGCAAATTGCATGGCACATTTAATGAAGGTCGACTTCATGGATGGCGTACAATGTTTCACTTAGAGAGGGGTGAATAAGGACTCACATGGCCCATCCGTATCCTGTTCACCAGTCATAACTATGGCCTATAAAAACTATTAAATAGCGTGTAAAGTGACTTGAACTCGCTTTATGTTTTTGTGAGTGATGGAATGAAAAGCACCAACACGTTTCACCCTTGACTAAAAAAGTTGAAGGTAACTTAATCGCTAGAACACAGTGCTGACGTCAAGGAAATTCAAATTGGCGTAATTTACCTTTGGTATAATGTAGTCACCGAGTCTTGCATCAGCAAGGGCCATGTGAGGTATCCCAACTGGAGCTACACTTGAGATTCGTAGAGTTTCTAGAATAACAGCTTCGGTGAACACCATTCTTGAATGAAAAACCATAGGCATCAGAAACAATCAAGTGTGTGCTGGTTGTAATTTTATACGAAAATCGCTGAAGGTTTAAACGATTTTGGTCTTTATCTAATTTTATGTGCAGCTGAGGCATAAAGTTAGTATATAAAGGATGGATAAGTGTGATAATAAAGTTGATAGTTATCTAGCATAATAATATGCATAGTGGCAATAGGTAACTCTTAGTATTTTCGATAGGTACCTAATTAATTTTTAACCAATAGTTTTCAACCCAATGAAAGAATCTTAACAATGTTCAAATATATATATATGTAGTTCTCTGGCTTTTGACTAATTATTACTAAAAAAGGTCCACCATCTAATTAAAAAACATTTGTTTAATTACAAGAACCTGTTTAGAACTAGTCGTCAAAATTTCAGATAATTCTAGAAAAGTAAGTTAACAGTGTCCAGTAAACGTAAAAGCCTACCTTGTTCGTTCGTTTATAGTTGGGGTACGATCGTACCCAAAGACTTCGTCAATTTCCTGCTGTAGCTTCCGTTGAATTTCTTGATCTCGAACCAAATGGAGAATCAGAAAGACGGTTGTGTTTGAAACCGTCTCCAGGCCCGCTTCTAGTAAATCCAGACATACAACATGGAGGTCTTCTTTTGTAACTAAAGGAACATAATATAGAAAATGTGTTTCTGTTATGGTCTAATTCGTAGAAAGTTCAAACTATCAACAAATCTCGTCTCAATACGTACAGAGTTGATCTTTCTGCTCCAACATTTCGATAAGAAATGCGTCGATAACGTCTCTTGGTTGTCGCACGTCAATATTTTGTTCGTGTTCCTTTATAGTTTCCTGTTAATTTTAGGAAACATTTACTTATTTAATAATTGAGTTGAGGTGTAGGTAGGTACCTACTCCAAGTAGCTTGAAGATAAAGCTGCAAAGCTGCAAGCAATATGTAAGTACCAATAGGAAATAAAATCACCTCAATAAACTCGTGTATCTGATTCTGCAGTTCCTGGACCTTTGTGTAACCAATAAGATCCGGCATAATATGCCTCAAAAAAGGCATAAAGTTCAGTACACCGCCGCTCATGTCAACCGCCTGGAATAATTTCGTGACGAGGTCACTCAAATATATCAGACGATGATCGTCTAAATCGTATCTGGAAAATATGCGAGACATAAAAACGATGTTCACTTTTTCCCTTGAAGCGTGGACTCTCCACGCATCGTTTTTACCCAGCCAGCCGCTACACTGGAACATATAGATGCGGGTGTAGCAAAAAATATTAATCTTTGATTGATCCTAACTGAAATTCCAATCCCGCAGAAGGATTTTAAACACTGCTGGGTAGGTTTCCCAAAGATTGTGTCATCCACCACGTTCCTGTGCTACCCGCATTCATTAACACCCCGCGACGCGTAGATAGCGTGAAGATAAAATAATAAAAATAAATTGTCTCGAAAATGTGAACCAAAACTTCAAATGGGAACCGTTATCTGTTGTTTTCATGATGAAATTATTATCTTTATGTGCTCGCACCGATCCGCAAGAACCTCTATCAAATTATGAGCTTACCAATTCTGTATCGCGCAATAATTTTTATTGAATCAATACATAATATTATGAAAATACCTACCTACAAAATACTCACTCCCAACTTGTTTGTATCACGTGTTTCAACGCGAGTTTCTAGAATAGATATGCAGGGTTCTATTATAAATTTATGTTTATTATTTTTACAGCAACTAAGTGCCAACGAGGGAACAAATTAAATATTTATGTAGGTACTACTGCAGTTTCTGGCCCGGCCCTTTAAATTTTTATTTGATAGAGATAGAAATTTTAGTTACCTTTTTCCAGCTACAAGTCTCCACATTATATTAACAACAGGCACCTTAAACATGTGATTGACTACAACGGGGCGTCCTTCGTCGTTCATTCTTAATTTGACTAAATTTCTGCATTCCTCTTCAATGTATCTCTCCATATGGCTAGAGTTGTAGCCGAAATTTTTGAGGAATTTCAGAACGAATCGCCTTGTCGTTGTCCATTTAGGCCCGTCACCAAATACAATGCCTGAAAATGTGGGTGCCACGAAAATGAATTGACAATACATCTGCACAATATCAGCCGGTATTAACGAAATGTAGGTAAGTAGATCAAACCTGACATTACTTACCAATTTTCTTTCCAAATGACCGCATAGTATAGAAGAATCCATCAGGGCGCCCATCAAATACTTCCCTTGATGACACATCTTTTATGTAATCTCTACCAAAAACTACGACGACGTTCGCATTGCCCAATCTCAGACCTAAAATTTCACCGTACTGCCGAGACCAGGAATGCCAAATTTTAAATACTAACTCCTTTCTCGATTTGAAAATAACTGTTAAGAGATTTCCCACAAAAGGCAGTGTTGGAGGACCTAAAATAAATTTTTAAGAAAACGTAAATCTGGATCTCCAATAACCGCATCAAATTATAAGGCTTAAATTTTGGAACCTGGAGGATATAGCCGTCCGGGCTTCAGACTTCTTTCTAATATCAATAAAAACAAAAAAGTACAGAATATTATGACCCACATCACGTCTAGAAGCAGGGTATGGGAAGAATGATAGACATTATTTTCTGAAGGTAGGAAGTCACTTATTCCTCGAGATTTAATCTATACTTCTAATCATGTTTGAATACTAATGCCATTGAAAGGTTTATCTGATATCTCTCATCTTGTTCAGTTACCGCCCGAACAGCATGTCTTTAAGCATAGGACCACAACAATTGAATGTATTTCTCCACATTTTGTGAAGAGCTTAGCTTGTATTGGTTCTTTCTCATTGTTTGCGAACTAACACTTCGTTAAACTGACACTTTTATAATAAGTCAATATTATAATGAACCAAAAACTTACAATAAACATCTACTAAAGTAAACTTTTATTAAGCACAGGTGCTCATAATCTGAAGCACCATGTATGTAGCTGAGCGGAGCTCTCCGTCCGGCGCGCTACCTTGGCTGGGCAGTGAATGCGTAAAAGCACTGGCCTGTATTTATTACCTGAACCGAAATACATGAAATAAAACTATTAATAGAAGTACCTATCCATTTAGATCAAATTCCGAACACTCAAACTCACCTTTAAATTCAACAGTCTATTTAGATATTGTCGCAAAATAACGCTCGACTCTACCATATTTCTAAAAGCCCAGTCCACCAACAAAACAATGAATACATATTGCTCTTTACGGTTTAGGTTATATTTTCAATTTATTTTATACCAAGATGGTCCAAGGGGAGTAATCGCACCACTCGCTTATGATTATTACCTTCTGACTAATAACACAATCATTATCACTCGTTCGAAGAATCTATAAAACAGTCGGCGACTCTGTGTGGCCGCATTGTGTACTCTGACATCCAACGCATCGCTACTGACCGCTAGATTTCTGAGCTTTTCGCGTGTTATTACTAATTAGTTATTGTAAAAGTGCAGTGATGGCTCCTGTTATTGCGAATATCAATGAAGCTAAGGCTTTCGTGCCGGCTAAGGAAGTTTTGCCGGAGGTAGAGACTGAAAATGGAAATGGGAAAAATAATGGGTATGTTTACCAGTAATTTCCAGTATTGAAACATATTTAGTGAAGCCTTTGAGATTCTGAAGCTTTTCAGATAGGTGGGAAGTATGGGAAGCTAATTGGAGATAGGCTATTGTGATGAAGCGAATGAACAAACTGGCCGTGGGCTGGTCATAATGGTCATAGGTTGCTGGGCTAGTCATTAAATCGCCAAAAACCGCTGGGATTTTAAGACTTAGAGGTTTATAAGGAGACTAAAAAAGCTTTGTAAGAGAACGTATAATGTAAGAGAAGATTGCAAGTAGAACTAAGGAACCCTAAAAATAATGAATGATGAAATAGCACGTAATCTATAAACTTCTGGAAAAGAGCTTCTATCAAACTATTGAAATGATAATAGGGGTCAATTGAAGCAATTAGATGTCTATCGTATTGATAGCGACCTGTATCAATTTGATCATTGATCAGCGGCCACAGGAACCTTGGAAGTGAATGAATGCACTTTATTTCGAACGCACATGTACTAGAAATAAATAAATTAATAAGTAAATATGTTGTAAGTAGGCACAGGCCCTATACTCATAACTTGTTAGAAAAGTTAGTATATAGAGCCCCTTTCAATAATTTCGAGGTTTTATCAAGAAATATTAAATCCTGTAATTTTGCGATATAATTGTTTTCAAGTGATGTACATTTGCTTCGTAGATGCAGGAGCTAAGTTCCAACATGACAGTGCTGTGCAGGTGTGCGTCGTATTGAGAATGCAGTCAATCTTCATTAGGCAGGTGAACGACTTCACCTGACTTGCTACCTGCCTGACTTCAAAGATTCCGATGTTTTCTTTAAGATTTTCGTCCGCGTAGTTTTCAAGATTCATGTTAGTGAAAGGTAGTGATTTTAACATAGTGGAGTAGGCACGCAAGGGTATGGAACAAGTTTAACCAGGTTTTTAAAGATCTTTGCTCTCATATAACTGGTTGGGGGTGTTTTATAGCGTATTGGTCCTCATTAACTAACTTTGAGAAGCCGAACGAATGAAGTATTACCATACCACTACGTAGGCCTGAATCTTTTGTAAAAGTGATGAATCGCAGGAAACTCGAGAACACACACGCGAAAGTAGGTATAATCTAGCTCCACGAGGCAATTTCGGAATGCCTCATGCAATTAGATTCTGATCACTATTGTGTTTGTGTCATTTTTAATTTGCAATTAATTTACTGTTGTTTAAATGCTGAAAATGGCTAGTTTTCTAAACATTTTTCCGACTAAACATGACCGATTTATGTAGGTTTATCTAACTACATGCCTAGAAAAGTTTAGCGAAAATGGTTGAATTGTATTTTAAGAACGCATAAACGTAATTTGTAAAACTTCTATATTTCGCAAGAGAGCTGAAATAAACCTGTGTGAAGTCCTTTGGCCAACTATGGGACATAGAAAGCAGATTGTAATTGTAAATGGGAGTTATACCCAACAGTGGGCGCTTACTGGCCGAATGGTGGTGAATATAAACATAACATATTATATTTATGTATTAGATGAACAGGTTTTTTTTTGCAGATATTCGTATGAGACGCTGGTGGAGACGGCTAACTTCCTTCAATCCCGGATCCCAACGAAACCTAGCATCGGGATCATTTGCGGCTCTGGGATGGGTGCGTATTGGAATGAGGGTACTTATTCAACATTAGTTTTTCATTGGCATGCTATCAAGTATTGTACAGCATGCTAACAGCCAAAATATCGTAAATTATAAATTTACTAGCAACTCGCCTCGGCTTCGCGCGTGTAGCAGATCAGTATAATATATTTTTTCAAGAGAAATAATTCCGTATCATAAGCCTGGAAGAGATCGCTTCTTAGCGATAAGGCCGCACATTGTACTTGTGTCTTATGTAATGTCTTTTGTATTGTATTTTTGTTGGTGTACAATAAAGTATTTTTGTATTGTATTGGTTTCATATTCATTAAATTTATGTATTGTATTGTAGTAAGTACATATATCATATCAGTTATCTAGTACCCATATCACAAGCTGTGTTCAGCTTGGGGCTAGATGATGCAGTGTGAATTGTCCAGCATTATTTATTTCATAGAGAATAGAGTACCCTGGTGTCTATAGTATTTAAGACACTACAACTTGGCCGGAGTGAAGTTATCTATAGGCAAAGCTTTGCGCACCACCATTTAGTATATATAAACGAGTACTGCTCAGCCACTGACGCAACTTCAGGTTGCGGCCAAGTTATTTCAATCCTAGTGTACTAAACTACCTAACCAGAAAACATTAAGTAATAGTTCGATTAAAAAACTATCTAACAAATAGAACTTTATTGATTAAAGTCTAGCGTCGACAGGCCGGCATCGGACGCTCCGCGCTAATCGTATCGAGCGGATCTTTTCAGCGTATTACCGGATGGTGCGTCCACTGGAACCGCAGCAACCGGATTGCCGACGCAACCGCCATTTGCAACTAAATTTAAAACATTGACATCCGAATTTTCGTAGAATGCGGACGAATTTTGTACGAATGAGAATGGCAGCGCGAAACGCTAGTGAGGAAAGGCGGATGAAGCGAACGTGCGAGTGCTTTCACTGATCGGAAATGCTAATTACGTCATCTGCACTAAACCAATCGCTGGTATTGCCGACAGTCCGATGCGTCCGCTCCGCCAAGCTGTTGCAATCGGTTCCACCTGCTCCCAGTTTCCATATGACAAACGTTGTGCCAAGCACCCTGTATATGTAAACTTTCAAGCCAGATAAAATACTTCGAGTAAGTATAATACCATCACGTTTCTCTTTTTACAGGACAATTGGCAGAAAACATTGTAGACCAAATCTGCATTCCCTATGAAGACATTCCCAACTTCCCTATTAGTACAGTGGAGGGTCACCATGGAAAGCTGGTGTTCGGCAAACTGGAGGGAGTGCCGGTGGTGGCAATGCAAGGGAGGTTCCATTATTATGAAGGATACCCTCTGTGGAAGGTTAGTTGACATTTTCACCTATTGCGTTGCGTGTAAAGATAATTTGATTGATTAAAAAAACTAAAAGCAGACTTCGAATCTCTTAGTTTTAAACTGTTTTTTCTAATGTTTTGCGGGATAAATACTAATCCCTCGGGAACAAAATTCATGGGATCACCTCGAGATCACCTCTATACAACTGCAAAATAATCATCCAAATCGGTCCATAAATGACGGAGAAATCGACGGCCATACATAAAAAATAACATAGGTACATACATACAGCCGAACATAGAACATACTCCTTCTATCGAAGTCTCTTTTAAAAATATTTTACAGTTCTTTTGGTATTTATCGAGTGATATATTGGCGAGAATTGGCTTCCTGGTTTGATAAGATCTACATAAGATTAGAACATTAGATTATGCTTCCTAAAGAGTGTTTAAGTGGTTCATTATGCATCTCAGTGAGTCTAATAGATTTATAATGGTGATTGATTATATCATCATCATCATTAGCATTATCAACCTACTCATTAGATAATTTCATTGAAGTAAATTTAAATACCTAGGTTTGAAAGCTTAGGTTAGGTAGGCATCAGAAACAATTAAATTCTGTCCTAGGTGAGGTTAATGCCAATAATTAGGAAGGTCCCATCTTTCATAGTCTAGGCACGCCTAGGTAACAGTTATTGTACCTTATTGGAACAAAAGATATTATATAAATGGTCACCTAATTTAGTAAGTAAGTATTCATCATCATCATCATCAACCTATCTTAGACCACTGCTGGACATAGGCCTCCCCTAATGAGCGCCATAGCGCCCTGTCTTCAGCTTGCCGCTTCCAGCATCTGCCTGCAGTCTTTCGCAGATCGTCATCCCACCTGGCCGGAGCGCGTCCTACACTACGTTTGCTTAGTCCCGGTCTCCACTCGAGAACACGTATACCCCAGCGGTTGTCGGTCTTTCGCGTGATATGGCCGGCCCACTGCCACTTCAGCATAATTTGATTTTTTGATTGATTAAATACGGCGCGGCGTGGATATTTGTGATATTATTTGCGTCAGTCCGCGGCTTCGTCATAATATTAGCATGAAGGATAAATGCGAAAGTTTGAATGTTTGTTACCTCTTCACGCCAAAACTCAGTAAGTACTGATCGGATTGAGCTGAGCCGTAATGTAAGTAACATTACGGCTCAGCTTTACATTACGGCTCAGCTCAATCCGACCCACATATTATTCACATTTTGAAATAATATATACCCTACTCTTTATCCCGAAAAAGAGCGTGCGAAGCCGCGGGCAGAAGCCAGTATATCATAAGTGCGAAAGTAACTCTGTCTGTCCGTTAACTTGTCACACCTACACGGCTAAGCGGATCTGAATGAAAAGGAGATAGATGGTATCCCACGGAAGGACATATGCTAATTTTTATTAAGCAAAAGCGCGTGCGCAGCCGCATGCAGAAACTAGTTCATAATATTTGTGAAGATACATCAAATATTTACTACATACAGTTCGGTAGAGATGTTGTAACCCTACTAAATGATAAAAGAGTCGGTCAACTGGTAGGTTCATGATCCCACTAGAATATTAAGATACATATACATAGGAAAATACTAGTTCTAATCTATATATATAAAAGAAAGTCGTGTTAGTTACACTATTTATAACTCAAGAACGGCTGAACGGATCTCGGTGAAATTTGGCAGCGAGGTAGATGGTATCCCGAGGCCGGACATAGGCTACCTTTTAATCCGGAAAAAAGCGTGCGAAGCCGCGGGCTGCAGCTAGTTTATATTCTTCAACGGATCCAATAAGCGTCTTGGGGATGCTTCCTATTGATATTGATATGGATCAGTTGAGCTATATCTAGATTGTTTGCAATAGTTTGCAGTTAGCTCAACTGTAAATGCTTGTTCTAATTTGTTTCTATTCTAATTATAGTTTAATAAATAATTTTCTCCATAGAAGTACGAGTACTTAACTAAAATTAGGTTCTTCCAGCGGTGTAGTCAAGCGCACTTAACTTCACGTGCAAAATTCACAGCTTTTTACTGAATTGACCAGGCACTAATTACCTATCGATTAGGTAAACCAAACTATATGATGCAATAGTTTATGTCGATGACTTATCAATTGTTATGAAAGTTTGTCTTGGACAGTTTTTATTGGACGAGTAATTATCTAGAATGGCTGATGCAAAGAGTTCTCGACCCCCTGGCGCTGGGTTATCTATCGATAATATATAATCGACGAATACAATAGGGATTAAAGAACAAGATATAATTCTTTGCATAAAAGTATTATTGAACTATGCAATATCTATTTAATTAGGTCGTTCAAATGTCATGCCCACAGAGTCAAAACAAACACTAGAGAAAATAACAGTTAGATACGGACTGAAACTCGAGGGATTTAGGCAAACATAATCATAGAAGCTAAGCGAGAAGCAAATTTTATTAAACTTGCTTCGCTCGTTCACTTACGCGATACCTAGATAAATCATATGGTCACACAGGAATAATGTAGCTTGCTATTAGTGAGAGAATCTTCAAATTCATACCAGTTGTTCCAGAATTCAGCCTCTATTCACAAACTTTTAAACAAACATACCAAATACCTCATTAAAATATGAGTGTAGGTAAATATTAATTTAAATTAATTACAGTGCTGCCTGCCAGTTCGAGTGATGAAACTCATCGGAGTAAAAACCCTGATAGCAACCAACGCAGCTGGAGGTCTGAACCCGAACTACAAAATTGGGGACATCATGATCGTGAAGGACCACATAAATATGATGGGATTCGCGGGGAACAACCCTCTGCATGGACCTAACGACGAGAGATTCGGACCACGGTTCCCGCCGATGAACAAGGCTTATAAACTGGAATTGAGGAAGATTGCTAGAGAGGTGAGTTTTCATGTAAATAAATAATGCTTGACAATTCACACAGCATTATCCCCAAGGTAAGCAGAGCTTGTTATATGGGTACTACTCAGATAATATGTAAGTACGAACTGATAGTCTATATTATATAAAAACGAATCCTTATTTCCCTTGGTTACGGCATCACGCGTGAACGGCTGGACCGATTTCGCTAATTCTTTTTGTTGTTTTGTTATAGTCAGGAGAAGGCTCTTATGAAAGAAATAATTTAAGAATATTTAACGACCATAATACCTATTAGAATTCAATATTCATAGTTAAGACAGGACACGTCTATCGGGTCAGCTAGTAGGTATGTAATAAAATAGGTAGGTAGGTAGTAGACAGTTTTTTTTATTAGTACATAACTAAGTTTTTTATTATTAAAGTGCGTAAGCCTCGCACTTGGTTTAATTTACTATTATTTACTTTTTTGTACTACCATACGCAACACATACTACACTCACACACATGTACTCACTTTTGTTTGGTAGCTCCTGTTGTCCGGACTCATGTGAGATCGGTGTCCTCAGGACTACCAAACTGAACACACAGTATTTTTTAAACAGACTTAAATTTAGTAATTTTTGTATTTATTTTAAAAAAATCCTATATTTAACGAACAAACACGATAAGGAAGAGCGGGGTACTCTAACACAAGCATGTTATACTTAAAAGAGAACCCTAACCTATGATTATGTAACTTACCTACTATGTACAGAAACAAATTTTTTTTAATTTTTTCAATTTTTATGGAATCAAATAATATTCCAATAATTTATCGACTTCGACGGGACTTGAATCCGCATCTTTCCCTCAGTACGGGAACGTGCTAACCAACTACACTGCGAGGTCAAATTACGTAGGAGGCGAAAAACTTTTGGGAATTTTTTGGGATATTTTTTTGATTTCTTAATACATACCTAACTTGGAGAAAACACCCCGAACAACCGGAACAAAAATCTGCTGATCGTACATACATTTTTAGATTCCCCAGGGCGGGGACCAAGCTCGCAACCTCCTGCGTCGCAGGCGGATCTTCTAAAAGAATCAAAAACCGCGAAAGCGAAGGACGACTTGATGAACCGGTATTCTGTTTGTGAAATATAATATCAGGTCATAGGATCTTAAAAACTCGGCATAATGTGAATGAAAAATTATGTATCAAAATAGCTTTTAGGTCAACCATTAAATCATAAAACCTGATTCAGAAATACCCCTGTGTTGTGAGAACCTTGTAGATTGATAGTTCCTAATCTCTAAGAAAGAACGAGAAAGAACTTTGTATTATGTAAGTTTACAGAAATCTATAGGTGCCTACATAGAATTAAACAATCTACCATTACAAGACGAAAATAAATGAAAGAAATAGTAAATAAGAAACGGGATAACGTCACTCCCCGGATGTTATCGTCTGCTTTATTATTTACAAGATGCTCCATTGACATGTAAAGTTACATCTTGTATCTTCTATCGACAAGGTTATCGCAGGTCACAGCGAAACAAACAGCCTGTTACGTTCAGTTCGTAAAAGTGCTGCGATTTCCTGATCTGGCAGTTTCCTAGTTCACTACAGCATAACTTGCATTTTCTAGAAATATCGTTATTGTTAGCAGGTACCTAACTACCTACTCGTAAGTTATTGTGTTAATGTTCTGAGCAATATGAATTTGCTTCCTAGAACATAGCTTACGTAAATGACTGACTGCACAAACGTTATATTTTTTTGGAAATACCCACAAAATTATAACAGCCCTAATAACAAAGACATGATAATTCTCTTCAGGTTGCCAAAGAGATAAACATCGAGAATTTGGTCAAAGAGGGAGTCTACACGTGCCTCGGAGGACCCAACTTTGAGACGGTAGCCGAACTGAGAATGCTGAAGATGGTTGGTGTTGATGCTGTGGGCATGTCTACCGTGCATGAGGTAACTAGTTCTTTCACCTTATTAATGTAATACGCTCAAGGAATATTAATAATTACAATCCTTAAGAGACTTGAGAAATGTGTACCTACAAATGTAGGCAATGTTGCAATAACGTTTGGTTTAGTAAAGGTTTGGTCTTTGGTGTTTTCAACGTATTGTTCCTATGTTTTATTGTGTATTAAATAGGTGATTTAGTATTAAATTTTAATTTCAAAATTGTTAATTCAAATTGTGTGTATTGTGGTGGCAAATAAATGATATGTCTATGTCTCTTGATCACCACGCAGTACGCTGCTTACTGCCCCTTACCGCTGACGTAGACTTCGACGGAACAAAAGACCACTCTAAACGTTTTTCATACGACTATATGTCCGGCACCGCGTAGCGCATAACGCAGCGTACTGCGTAGCGATGAAGAGACCAAGGATTAACCCAGTCAAGTTACTGTGACAGGGTTAGGACCCGGAAAAGTTGACTTACGTAGAAGCAATGTTTTGTAGAGCAGGTTTATAGCATGCGTGAAACTTTCAGGAGATAATCTGCTAAAGGGGCCGCTATACCGACGCGACCACGCGAATGGCCTCGCGTGGTCCTACTCCCAAATACGACTACTTCCTCGGCAAAAATCTTTTGACTTTGCATTAACTGTATCTCTATCTTACAGGTGATCACAGCATGCCATTGCGACATGAACGTATTCGCCCTATCACTCATCACCAATGAGTGCATCACCAGCGATGACACCGATTCTGAAGCCAACCATGAGGAAGTCTTGGACGTCGGCAGAATGCGTCAGGATATACTCCGAAAATTCGTATCACAACTCGTCGATAGGTTCGGAAATTTGGAAAACTCATCACCATGAAAACGATGATACGTCTATATCGGTTTTATAGTTGGCAACTTATCGCCACGTAGGTAGTAAGGTCGAACGTTATGGTGCATAGGTCACATTCTATATTGTACGAAGTGTAGGAATGCTAAGTTTTTCTTGTTCTTGTAAGGGTACTAGATGTTATTTAATAGTCAAAATCTTTTTTAAATTATCGACGCGCATAAATTATCTATGTTCAAACTATACATATATATGTATGTACATATGTATGTATTTCGTGCAAGGTCTACCATACATATATATGTATGTACATATGTATGGTAGACCTTGCACGAAATATATAATAAGTAATTTTTCTTTAAATATGGATGTTTTCGTTAGGTTTTAGGGAAACTGTTACTTATGACATGAATCCTAAATAGTTTGTATTCGTTTATTTTTTTTAACTTTACAATACATTCACATCATAATATTGTTATCATGCTATATATAATTAATACAAATTATGAAGGTGTGTAAAAAAGCAAATAAGCTTAATGAAACATAAACATTAATATTATTGAATTTTAAATAACAATAAGAATATTTTAATAAAATTTAATATTTTTAACAAAACAAGTACTTTTATTGTAAATAAAAACGAAACAGACACAAATCACACAATAAAGCAACTAAAAATTTAAAAAAAGTTGCAAAACAAAATACAGGCCGTATTTTGTATAAGCAATTTTTTTAAAATTTTTATTGCTTTAAACAAAAAAAAACTCTTTAAAATTTTAAGTAAGTACCTACCAAGTCTATCACCCTGTCTATCTAATCAAAATCCTACTTACCTAATGATCTTGAGATCTTGAATTACTTAAAAGGATGCGTTATGGGGCAAAGGTGGGCAAACTCTTTGCAAGCTTCATCAATTTCACAATACTTGTATTTGTAACCATATTCTAGAACTCTCTTGGGCACAACATATTGGCCTTGGGTCAACATCATGGCTCTTTCTGGGTTCAACGCGAAGTTCAAGATTTTTTCAGGAACAGGGAAGACTGCTGGTCTCCGTAACGCTTTAGCAAAAGCCTGAAAATAATATTTTTTAATATGATAAATTGTAGTCATAAAGAATTATTAGTTAGTAACTTAAAAGCAGTGAATTATTCAACACTTGAATACAAAAGTTAGGTGAATCATAATCGTTGTAATCAATATACCCACAGTAGGTACTTGACGAACATGATAATAAGTTGTGCTCTTAAAAATAATCTAAGAGTTTCTTCCAAATCTATATCTAATATTTAATTAATTCTATATTTTTACCTGTGTGAATTGCTCATTTGTGATGATTTGCGGTGAGACACCATTCAATATTCCCTTAACTTTATCATTTTCTATGGCAAATTTAATTAGACCAACAAGGTCATCAATGTGAATCCATGGTAGATACTGTTTGCCGTGGCCGATTCTTCCGCCCAAACCAAAGTAGAAGGGTAATATCATGCTCTTTATCATGCCACCCCATCGACCAAGCACCACCCCTGAACGAATTATTACCTGCAAATTTAAATCACTGTGAGAAAAATTAGCAAACAAATATGTAAACTTAGTTTATGGCCAGTTTGTGCATTATTATTGTAGATAAGGTTGGCTTAAATCTACATCCACACATGGGCTCCACAGCTATTCACCCACAAAATACATGCATAGGCAATATACAAGGTACCTACCTTAAATGGGTTTACTAAGCTGCAATTAGCTTTAGTTCATAAATTATTACTTACACCCAGTATTATGTGAAAATAATTCATGCTAGGTTTCAGCAGATATAATTAATCAATAAATAAATAATGATATTAAATTAATGAATAATAACAATACCTAAATAATGCTGGACAATTCACACAACATAATCAAGGCCAAAAGGCAATATACTTTTGAATTTGCATAAAACTTACTAGTCTAACAGGAGGGTCAACTTCAGCAGCTTTTTCCCACTTACTGCACAACCTCGAAAAGAAATCACCACCAGTACAAGGACTTGTTTCATCATACGTTAAAGATTTTGATGGCTCGTAACAACCCACACCAGTCACCAAAACAAATACTTTTGGTGGGTCATTGCTGGTATTGATAGCTTTGGCTAAGGCTTTTGTTGTACAAACTCTTGAGTTTTCAATATTTTGTTTGAACCTGTAACGTTAATGAGGAATGGATAAATATAGGTTTGCTTTATGTATCAGATTGACTCATCTCATACATCTCACACATATGTCCACAATTGAACATGCATTCCCCAATCGATGGGGGTTTATCCTTGAAAACCACACTTGGCAGGCGGATTGGTGATTGCAGTGGAGGTTTTAAATATACACAGAAGGAAGCTGCTGCAATTTCTCTGGTAGGTACTCTTAATAGGCTCTTACAACATCCACAGACCCGCCACTGCATTGTATCTGATTATTGTGATGTTGTATTCTTTTCAGATAGGGAAATAAAACTTGTATCTGGTATGGTATCTACCCTGGAGACCAGGATTTAGTAAAATCCATTAGCTGCTGTCCAGCGAGGTTCACCACAGCACAGGTGCGATCAGGTAGCCCAGTTACTTTCAGGGCCGTCCATGACATATTGTGAATTCCAGGCATACGAGCTACGTTTATGATGTCGTAGCCATATCCCCCAAGAACTGCTCCTAGATGTCGGCCTATGAAACCCGTGCCGCCACCTGTTAAAGCAGATAAGATCACAATGGCTGCAACGCGTTGTAAACGTTAAAAACACTAGGTGCCTACATATAACTTGAGAATGCAGGTGATTAGTTCATTCAGAGAAAGCAGTTGGATAGTGAGAATTATGTAAGTTTACTTACCAACTAAGATTTTATTTGCTGCCATAATTATGTGAAAATTATTTAACCACGAGAGGAATTTTGCCACTTCTACATGTAATAATTTCAAGTAATAAATGCATAAAAAAAAAGATTTTACATTACGAAAAGTCTGAATTTGCTTCCACCGATTTTGATTTTGATGGTGTTGTGTACTTTAGTACCTACTACAAATAAATCTTCTTCTTCTTCTTCTTGTCAGATACAAATAAATCTGTGGTGATAAGTTTTGAAAATTATGCTGTTTTTGATGTTGTGATTGATTTATTGATTTAAATAATTCAAAAATAAATAGTAAAAAAAAAACAGTTATCTTTGTATTGCTAGCATTACTAATTTCTAGGCCTCGATTGTTTTTCTACCTTTCTTGGCCATGCTAGAACCAAAAAAAAAAATTTTTATCATTTTGACATTGACGAAAATTGAAGTGACGATCATTTTTGTTTTGAACGTGAAAATAGCATCAATAATATTGCAATATTCCTTCTCACCGCATTTATTCCTTGATTGATCACTCACTCAATTTGCATTAATTGCAATTGCAAACCTATTCAAATCAGAAGCAGCAATAAATAGGTACCTGCATGAGAAAATATGATGACCGAGGATCTATCAGAAAAGTCTGGTACTCTAATTCAGTTGTTTGTCAACAAAGGAGAGCCCTTCGTCTGGAATGCCGAAGGTAACTAAATAACAAGGACAGACAGTGAAACATTGGTCAGTGATTCTTCCTTCCTAGCTCAGGTAGAACCTTCTCTGGAAACCGTGACCGGAATTCTGCTTTAATTAATACAATCAAAGTTATAGAATTAGAAAAATATCATTACCAATCTAACCTTCACTTTACTGAAAGGGTACCAGAGTTTACTAGTACTACCTACCTACTCATTACAATCTTACAAACCTCTAAGAATTTAATACAAAATAGGTAGGTACTAATAAAATCTTAGTACCTTAGATTTTATTACTCCTAACTAGTATCAATTTCGAGAATCCTAATACATATCTACTTTTTATTTCAGATTGGCATACACTACGCTCGAAACACAGAATATGTGGAGCATTATCAGGCTCCATAGCTTCTCATCCTAGACAAAATGACTTCTTAGGTAACAAAGACTAGTAGCCTACATTCATATTTCCTTTATTTGCTCCTACTTAGGTAAGGTACCTAACTAAAATTTTTATCGAACATAGAACAAGTATGTATAATTATTATTATTGGTTGTTAGTAAGTACTCACTTAATACCACAGAATAACTAGTAAGCCTTTAAACTATTTTTCATGGTTTTGCAGGTTTACCATTAGCTCTGATGCCTGAAGAAGCAGCATTGTTGGTGACTAAAGACATCTGTGAATTAAAAGAGCTCCCAAACTTAACTCAAAAACCTTCTGAGGTGCAAAAAGAAGCAGTAAAAGAAATGGAACATAGGTGAGGTTTAGAAATAATTATGTCAATCACATGTTAAGTCCAGTGAAATGAAAATCTAACTGAATATTAATTTTAATTGTTTGTATTTTAGAATTCACGAAGAACAAGTCAAGACATTACAAAAAAGAAAAGTAGATCAGCTCATGCAAAAAATAGACATGATTGTAGCTGGAAAAAAACAGAAACTATTAAAACAAGGTTTACCTGGTAATAAATGTAACATTTTTTTTTCTACTAGCTTACCACTGCTTGCCATTTTACTAGCTTGGATGGACATATTATCCTAGTAGATGTTCTTAAATTCAATAGATTATAGGATTCATTCTGATGATGAACTTAACTCTATGAATTACCATACAACTCTTAATTGTTTATGATAATATGAAATAATTTTATGTATACCATACCTAAACAATTCAAATAACGCCAGAGCACATTTTATTGTTTACAGATGATATAGATAAGAACTCTTACATCAAAGAGAAAATAAAGCAGCTACCTGGCTTATCACCAGCTCATGTGTTAGTGCATATGCCTACTGAAGATTATTTGGGAACAGGTAACTTAGAATACTTCAAGAACTACTAAGTTCTGGTACAAAAACCAATTAAACCCCAATATATTAAACAACTCAAAGCAATGGCTAAGCAGTTTTTTTCTCATTCTGACTTAGGGCAAACAACGAATTTTGCTATTGCTTAATACAGTATCAAGAGCTATTAAATTAAAAGGGTTAGTTAACCACTTTTAATTAGAAAATAGTTATATACATATATATACCTATATATATATATATATATATATATATATATATATATATATACATATATAAAAGTTATTCAAGCACCATTCCATGTTATAAATGATTTATCCCCAAGCAATAGCTGATAATTTTGAAATCAGGCTCAAAATATTATTTCTTAATAATTTTTCAGAAAGCAGGACAGTTGCAGTCAATGTACTAGAGCCTAATGTAGAGAATGGACATCATGCATTGAAGTATGCAGTTTTTACTAATTTATGGGAAAGAGGACATTATATCACAAACGGGTCAAAGTTTGGTTGTGATTATCTTGTTTATCCAGGTACCTAAATGTTTTTTTTATTTACGACTAGCTGCTACCCGCGGCTTCGCACGCTCGTTTCCGAGATTGACAGTAGCCTATGTCCGTCCCCGGGATACCATCTATCTCCATGGCAAATTTCATTAAGATCCGTTTAGCCGTTTAGGCGTGAAGAGGTAACAGACAGACACACAGAGTTACTTTCGAATTTATAATATAAGTATGGATTCGAAAGTAACTCTGTCAGTCAGTCTTTCAGGACAATGCATTTTATGCCAAAATAACTTTCTAACCCTGTTAGGGGATGAATTTCAATAAGATACTAAACACGTCCTCCATAAATTCCGTCAAAAAAGGTTATGCGGCCCATACAAACTTTGACCCCCTTTTACACCCCCTTAGGGGTGAATTCCGGAAAACCCTTTCTTATCGGATGCCTACGTCGTACAAATAATACACCCTCCAAGTTTCAGGTTTCTACGATCAGCGGTTTAGGTTGTGCGTTGATCCGTCAGTCAGTCATTCAGGACAAAGCATTTTATAAGTAGGTATAAATGATATTACCTAATACCTATTTTAAATGCGAAAGTTTGGATGGATGGACGGATAGATGATGTTTCATACTTATTCAGATGAAATTTTGCATAGATTAATTTATAGTCTAATCAAACATAAGCCACTTTTTATCCCATAAATCAGTTCCAATGCGATAGAAATAACCTTTAAACGCGCAGCGCGCGCGCGCGTACATCGTTGGCCAAGTATCGCTGAGCGAGTATTATCTTTGATAGCTTTTGTCACTCAGCGACAAACTTTAACTAGTGGAGCGAGTCCTCACCGGCAGTGTAAACAGTCAGCGATCAAGTAATAAAACCTATATGCATCTCTTTTGTTTACACGGAATGTACCTATATCTATTGTACGTTTCTTGAGCGAGAAAATAGCCGATAGTTAGTTGCTTCCTCGTCGGCCGCGGCGGTGGGACAACTGTCTTATGTCCAGAACGGTTTGATCGATTTAGACACAATTTTCTGTAAAATGTATGAGGTTCACTGCCAATGGTTCTTAGCTAAGATATATGTTAGTTAATGTGTTAACGTGTATGTTAGTATGGTGTTTACTCTCCAGGGAACGCTGCAATGAACGTTTTAAATAAGTATTTTAGTACCTATACTCTGTTCACGGAGACAAGCTAATATAGCGCGCGCTCTCTTGCACAATTGTATGATAGTGAAAAGGACGGGACTACTAGCGTGTTTCAGCGTGAGAGACTAAGATTGGTCAGTGGGAGTGGCCATTATTTTAAAATGTAAAGCTATGTTTAGATTGCTCACTTCAAACTATTACTGACATTATTCACTAGCTTTTCGCCCGGGGTTTTGTAGATGAGTGGGTTATTGATAATTGACCTACTTATTATGATACTGTAAACCTAAAAATATATATTTTGTATCATTTGGGTAGTGTACAAAAAATAAAACAACAGAAATTTTCTTATGAATTTATTCACTTTCTGATTCACTTGAATCTGAATCATACTCCAAGCTTATAATAAAACGTTCTGCCATATTTTCTACGTTCCTATCCATAATATACCTCGTGTGTACATAAGTCTTGAGACACAGTAAAACTAAAATATTTTTGGAGCTAAGTTGAGTATTAATTTATTGGATATTAAAATTAAAACTACTGACATCTAGATCTGTATTTAAAAATAAATCATTCAAAATGGCCGCCTTTGCATTCAATGCAGGCCTTCAAACGCGTGCGCCATTCATCTATGGCGGCACGAATCTTTTCAATGGGAATCCGTTTCGATTCTTTAATAATAACAATTTAACTTCTTCCTATCAGTATATGCGGATGATCTACAGATCTATACACAGGCACAGCTGGACCGTATCGGGGATGCAGTTGATATCACGAACTCGGATTTACGCCGTATCGCTGAGTGGAGTCGTGCTCATGGTTTAAAAGTCAACCCCGTCAAAACCCAAACTATAATCATAGGTAGCCCTAGACTGATAGATAGATTGGACTGGAAAACTGTTCCTCAGGTTATATTTGATGGAATACCCATTCCTTACAGTGTGACCGTCAGGAATCTTGGGGTTACGTTCGACCGTAAACTTACATGGCGTTCTCAGCTCGAAGTCACCTGTAAGAAGCTATATGCTTCAGCAGGTTCACTTAGGAAGTTGCGATACTTTTTGCCGACCGCTACCAAAATTGCACTTGCCCAATCCCTTCTTCTCCCTGTTCTGGACTATGCTGACGCCTGCTATTTAGATCTTATTGAGGAGCAGTTAGATAAGCTCGAGCGTCTCCAAAATTTTTGCATTCGGTTCATATTTGGTTTACGCAAATATGACCATGTCTCTCCTTTTCGCACCATGCTCAAGTGGCTCCCTATCCGACTTCGCCGGGACATGCATGTTCTTTCTCTTCTCTATTCTATTCTCTTTAATCCCTTTTCTCCTACGTACCTTAAAGAAAGGTTTGAGTTTCTTCATTCTTCTAACTCCCATAATCTTAGGTCATCAGATAACCTACTACTCAAGTTTCCCAATCATTCCCAAACCTTCTATGGCAACTCTTTTAGCGTTCAGGCTGTACGGCTTTGGAACAAACTGCCTGTCGATATCAGACTTGCGCCTTCAATCAACTCCTTCAAATTTAAACTGAAGTCCTATTACCTATCTTCAGCTACCTGAAATCTTCCTTCTTTTTCTCCTCCTTCTGTAGCTCCAGATGTGGTTGTAACTCCATCGGTGATCAGATTTTGTGGTAGTATATTTCTGTGGAACCTTTTGTATTATGATATTTATAGGTATACTTCTAGGTTAGCTCTTGTTAGTTTTGTATTGTTTTATATTGTATGTAGTATGTATTTTAAGAATTTTTATTTTTTATACTGTTTGTTTGTGCTCTACCAACACTTTGTGTACTTATATCTTTTTCTACATCCCTAGGTTGCCTGGAAGAAATCGCTCTCAGCGATAAGGCCGCCTATTATACTAAGTATTTGGTAAATGTAGTATTAACACTCCAAGTACATTTTATTTAAAAAAAAACACAATTTCTAATAACCTAAAGCTATTTTACTTACACAGAGGAATATTAATTAATCAATACCAAAACACATTTAATAATTCGGTTTTACCAACACACAAGAGAGTCAACGTCCAAGCAGCACGACGACTTGTAGCAGAGTGAGAGCCCGTCCCTCGTTCCTCCGGCTTTTATAGTAATAGCTATCCATAACCTCGAATCACATCCATCACGGCTTCTCCTGCGGCTTCTGGCGTCTCGACAGATCTAGTGTATAAATGATTGATGCTCAGGCTTAAACAAGCGTAGGCATATCTAAGCCTCGTGAAGGTCCTGGTTCCTGCTGGTCTAATGTAATAGGATGTAATGGTTCTTGATCGTGTAGTGATGAACGATCCGGTTGGTTAACTGCGGCCCGTTCGGTCTGTTCCTGTTCTGGGTCATCATCATCACTCGTTACTGTGAACAAAGACAACACCGTTATCTAAAGACATTAAACACTTTAATGCCTTAGTAGTCGTTAGTATGTTAAGGTTTTAGTGTACTACTTCTACTAGTACTCGTACAGCTGAATATTCTAGTACTTATCAAGCAAAAATTCATTGTTGAATCTCAAAACATTGATAGCGCATAATGGAATACAACATATTCAGCTGCAGTAGTACATAAATAACAATAACCAACATGCTAAATAATAGGTACACACTGTGAACGTACGTCACACAGCGACTGATCGGTTTGCAAAGCCGACCAGCTTCCATGGCCATTGTAGACACCATCCAACGGACTGGTTCTACTGCCTCAAGGGCCACGCACGCGTCATACCTCAAGGGCCATCGCGTCATACCTCAAGGGCCACACGTACCATACCTCAAGGGCCAAACAGGTAACACCTTACCCTCAAAGAAGGCAGAGCATGACTCGGGAGTCCATTCGCCTTTCCACGGGACCATGTACTGGGCCGCCGCAAAGGTAGACTTTCCATATGACCCAGACAGCAGCCTCAACTCATATCGATCATGAGGCAGGATCCGAAACACTCGATACGGGCCGCGCATACCATGGTCAAGCTTGCCCGTTGACTGAGCATACTTGATCACGAAAACCAGGTCACCTTCCTGAAACACACGAGGGGGACGTCGGTCCCGATTAACACGGGCATCCATTACCGCCTGATTTTCAGCTAACCGTTCGGCCGCCCTCTGCCTTGTAATCTCCCTCTTGGCCTCACGGTTAGAGAGGCGAGGCTCAGGAATGACATCTCGTACCAACGTTTGAATCGCCGGTGTAGCATTTTCATGTCCTACTAAGAGGTTTAAAGCCGAGGTTTTAGTAGATCTCTGTTTGGTCAGGTTGAGAATTAGCTGAAGCTGCCATAACTGCTCAGCCCACTCTAGTTTTTTATATGACGTCTCTATCCTAAGCATATTCAAGACAGTTCTTACATATCTCTCGACCTGGCCGTTGGCATGGTGCATCTCGGGTGTGATGTGATGTAACTCAACACCTAGATCTTGCATCCATGATTTAAATCCCGAGGACTCGAACATTCGGCCCCTGTCTGTTACTATCAAGCGAGGAGTACCAAACAACGAGATCACATTTTGACAAACCTGTCTCAATTCGTTGAAGTCTTGACGTGGGATAGGCGTAAGAACACAGTACTTAGTAAACGCATCGACTACCAGCATTACGTGCTTGAAGCCTTTGGATTCCGGTAGAGGTCCCAGCGCGTCAATATTAAGCGTGTCGAACGGAACATCGGGTTTCGTCCAAGAAGAAATCGGTTGAAGCGGAGCACGAGGAACTCTCTTGTGTGCGATACAAGTAATACAGTGACCTATGTACTTTTTAACAAAAGCTCTTACACTCGGAAACCAAAAATGTCTTAGAATTAGCTCTAGTGTTTTATCGATACCGATATGACAATGTTCGTCGTGAAATATGCGGAGAAGACTCAAGCGTTGTCCCTTCGGAATGTAACAGAGTAGCCTTGGGTCTTCTCCTACTGGGATGAATCGATAATACAGCACATCATTACGCAATACATATTGGGAAGAATCTAGTTCCCCCTGTTCCAAAGCCTGAATTAATTTACGCGTCTCTTCGTCTCCAGCCTGCGCTACCTGAGCCCAATTACGTGGTCTGTCTATGTTGTTTACCGAACTACATGGGTTACGACTCAGGTAGTCCGCATGTGGCAACATGGCGCCTTTTCTATAGGTGATGGTAAAATCGAAATCTTGCAAGTAGATCCACCATCTTGCCACACGTGGCAATAGGTCCTTCTTAGTTTGAGTAGCTTTAAGAGCATTACAGTCTGTAACAACAGTGAACTTTAGCCCCACCAAGTAATGCCTAAAGTGGCGTAGGGCTTTTACCACAGCCAGGGTCTCAAGTTCATATGAGTGATACTTTGGCTCAGCAGCTTTAGTCACCTGGCTGTAGTAGGCAACTACCCGTTTGGAACCATCGTTGTGTATCTGTAGCAAGACCGCCCCATAACCTAAACTACTCGCGTCTGTATGTACCTCCGTTTTTAAATTTATGTCAAATATAGCTAAAACAGGTGCGCTTGTTAGTTTCTTTATGATTTCCTGCCTAACAACCTCTTGCTCAGATGCCCAATTAAATTGCACGTCTTTACGTGTTAAATTCGCAATGCAGGCAGTCTTGAGTGAGTAGTTGGGGATGTACTTGCGAAAATACCCTGCTAGCCCTAGAAATTGGCGTACTTGCTTAACGTTTTGTGGGGGTTGTGAATTTACAAGAGCTTTAACTTTATCCAGCGAGGGCCGAACTTCCCCATTAGCTATAACCCGCCCTAGGTACTCAATTTCGGTGCACATAAACGAACATTTTTTTAGGTTAATTGAAAAGCCTGCTTGTGTCAATGTTGACAGAACTTCCCTTAGAGTCTGTAAGCCCTCGTCTACAGTGTCGGAAAGAATCAAACAATCATCTATGTACACCAAAACTTTTCCCGACTTAATAAAATCACGGAGTGTTGTACTTATAATCCTCTGGTAAGCAATTGGCGCGTTGGCCAAACCATAAGGCATTTTGACATACTCATAGTGTGACTCACTTGTAACAAATCCTGTGAGCGGAACCGATTCGTCATCCAGGCGGATTTGATGAAATCCCGTTGCCATATCTAGCGTGGTGAAAAACTTACATTTACCTAACCTGTCGATGTGATCATCAATTAATGGCAACGGGTACCTGTCCTTAACTGTTATCTTGTTAAGGGCGCGATAGTCAACGCACATGCGGTCAGAGCCATCCTTCTTTTTCACTAACAATACAGGGCTGGAGTAGGGTGACTCCGACTCGCGTACGATGCCCTTAGATAACAAGTCCTCCACTATGTCACGTACCTTTAACTTTTCGCTATGAGACATCTTGTACGGTCGGTAATTGACGGGAACTTCACTATTAAGTTTTATGCGCATACACCCGGTAGTGACAGTAGACGTCGCGGTACCTGAGATCATATGTTCGGCATATTCAGCTAAAATTTCCTGTAACTTGGTCAAATCATCACCTGTTAACGCGGTTTTGATCGACGGTTGCGCACAGGACTCGATGGCTGACACTACCTGTGGACTACAATCACGAATAATGCGCTGACTATTTTTTGTACGAATGTAGGTTACGCCATCTCTGTTGAGCACATCCGTACCAATAATAATGGGCGCGTTCATGCACTTACTTGGCACCACCAGGAGGTCTACTTCCAACGAAATGCCTTCCAGCTCGATCGTAAGCGTAACATATGAGTCCACTTGCGTTATGAACTCTCCTACTCCCTTGACCTGGCAGTCGGCTGGTTTCTTAGCACAAGAGAAGTGGTTCACAACTGCGGAGGATATCAAGGACACGCCAATGGCACCACTGTCAATTCAAATGTCGATTGGAATACCCTGTATTATACCTACCACGATATCACTGCGCTTATGCAAAGTAGCAGAGCAAAAGTTCACATTTCGTTTATCTTTTTGTGGTTCAGCGTCCGAACGCTGTTTAGCAAAGCAATTTTTAACTTCATGGCCCTGTTTTTTGCAGTAAGCGCAAGTTATATTTTTTGTACCTGCTTTGCCCGGTTTAGACTGGGTTTGATTAGTGTCAGTGTTCAACCGTTTAGGACACGCAGCCTGCTTATGCCCAGTCTCACCACAAATATAACATTTAAACGTATCAGCTCTAGTTGGCTTCTTGAAACCCTGCAATCTGTCATGGTTGTTATTTTTATTTTGATTCGCTTGGCGGTTAGTGCGAGTATCCGCGGTAGAACGTGGTTTAACAAAGCTAGACAAGAAGTTAACGAGATCATTGGGTTTCAAGTGAGCGTTGATGGCGGTGGCTTTGACCTGAGGATCGGTTATACCTCTCAAGATGATGTCCGTAACTAGCTCATCGCTAAGGCCGCGGACTATTCGGAGGCGCAGTATTGATCTGCGGGCGTACTCGGCGTATGTTTGGTATTTGTCGGAGCTCGTGGACATAACCTCAAAGAGAATGCCTGCCGAATCTACTTTTTTACAACATAGAGGTTTGAAATCCTCTTTGAAGTTTGTCCATGAACGATCGTTAGACACCCACTCACTAAGCCACAACTTGGCGTCTCCTTTCAGACAACCTCCTATTCGAGAAAGGCATTCGCGATCGTCCCATTTGTTTGACAACTTTGCCCTATCAACCTCACTAAACCATGAATCTACGTCGTGAACACTTGGGTCAAAATTCGACACATAATAATTATGTGTACGCCCTAATGCTTCTAATCGCGACATGACAGTGTCAAAAGACTCACAATTACTCGGCGGTGGCGCGGACGCTGACACCGGCGCCGGCGGCGAGGAAGGTGTGCGAGCACCTGGCGACACCTCACGAACTTGTTTTGTACGTACCTCATCACAGCTATGATCGCAACAACCTTGGCGACGGTAGCAAGAGTACCTGTTGTGGCGACTGCAAGAAGGTCGGGCTGACCGGCCGTCGTGCAAGCCTTGACGTGACGGACTACGTGGACGCCGACGTGGCAAATTACGTGACCGCCAACGTGATGAGCTACGTGACCGCCGACCACGGGTGTGTCGATACAGCGAACTATCACTCGAGTAGCTACGTGAATAGCTACGCGATCGCCGGCCTCGCGAACGACTGCGCGATCGCCGCCCACGATGACGTCGATGCGGAGATCGGTCACGAGTGTGACTGCGGGATCGCCGGCCACGAGACCCCCTGTCTCGCGAACGTTGGCTCCGCAATCCAGACGAGCGTCTTCGGTGACGAGACCGAGAACGGCTCGTCCTCATTTCCTTGTAACCTTGTACTGCAAAAACACAATAAAGGTGCTCGAACGCACCAAAATTAAATAACTACGTCAAACGACACCAAGCGTGAAATTAAAAAGTTTACCCGCACAACTTTGGACGAGAAAGTTACACCTTACTTTGCTTTTACAACTTATCAGGATAAATAATGGGCAATGCGAACTATCCCACTTCTGATATTAACACTCCAAGTACATTTTATTTAAAAAAAAACACAATTTCTAATAACCTAAAGCTATTTTACTTACACAGAGGAATATTAATTAATCAATACCAAAACACATTTAATAATTCGGTTTTACCAACACACAAGAGAGTCAACGTCCAAGCAGCACGACGACTTGTAGCAGAGTGAGAGCCCGTCCCTCGTTCCTCCGGCTTTTATAGTAATAGCTATCCATAACCTCGAATCACATCCATCAGTAGATATAAGGTTTATAATATGTTATTTTTTTAAGTACAATAAAGTGTTCATTCATTCATTCATTCATTCAATAAGGGCTCGCTTGAGAGAATCCAGGTTTGGGTGAGACTTTCTGCATGCCCTCAGCTCCAATTCCGTCCATAAAGAATAATCCAAAGGATTCAAGTCAGGGCTTGACGAGGGCCAATCTTCGCTCCGAATGAAGCCTGGCAAATTGGCCTCCAGCCAACGTTGGGTAGTCTTATGTTTATGGGAGGGAGCAGAGTCCTGTTGGAAAACCCAGTATTTTCCAGCGAATAGCGTATCATTTAATGGTTTAACCACCGCTTCCAATATGTCGGTTTGGTAATTTTGTGCCTTCACCTTGACGCCTTGCTGGCAAAAATGAAGCGAAGTGACCCCCTCGTAGGAAACACCCCACCAAACCATCACACTTGCTGGATGATGAGTGCGCTGGACATTGCGTACAGATGGCTGGACGTCCTTTGAACTTCTGGCGTAAACCTTAATGTTCTGCCGGTTAAACTTTTCTTCCACCGTGAAGATCTTTTCATCGGTAAACAGGATATTTTTTGGATCGTGTCTCCTCAATAGGTTCCGACATCGTTCCAGTCGCAATTTACGAAGACGCTCGTTTAAATAATGCACTTTCCTTCGACTGTAGGCCTTTAGTTTAAGATCATATTTAAGTATCCTGTTCACCGATATTCGCGAAATGTTGGTCTGCAGAGCTAATTTCTTTTAAGTCCGGCAAGAGTTGCGACGATTTCGCTCTCTGATTACTTTGATGTTGGCGGGCGTCCTTACAGACCGCGGGCGGCCACATCTTCCACGGTCTTCTAAAGAGCCGGTCTCCTTGTACCTCTTTATGGTATAATACACAAAGTTCCGACTACATCCCAAACATTGGATTTCACTAAAAACTTGCATTGGTTTTTTTCCTGCTTGAAACAGTGAAATTACAGTCGCACGCAAATCTTTTGTTGGCCCAATTTTCACGGAGAATGAAACAAATATTCAAATGTATATTTTTTCTGATTCAAAATATTCGAAATTTAAAATTTTAAAAGGTTGCATGAATTACTTTCTTTTTAAATTAATTAAATAAGTTCGTCTCAAAACTTATGAACACACGAGGTACATACCAGGCTCTACTACATCACGTCCGCACCGCACAAGAGACAGATAAGACTAACTTTTGGCCACACAGCGTGCACAGTGTGCACGTGCCCTATGTTCGTTATCTGCGACCAATAACGTGCAGTCTATGATTTCCCTATTAGCTTGTTCGGCGAACAGAGTATGGTTACCGTGTTTGGACTCTTTAGAGTGAGGTGATTACCTAGCTCTTGTATATAGGCGGCTGGTGGTCTGCTGATGAACCAGAATCTCAACCACGGAGCAGACCGTGATCTCAACATAGGGAAGGAAATCTGCGAAGGTGAACAGCTAGTAGGCCGTGTTTGGGATATTTTAAGTGTTTCCGAGTAGCTTTTGGATCTGAATTGCTGAGGATCTGATGGTGCACCAGAACCATATTGCAGGATTTCTGCGAAGGTACATAGCTAGTAGACCATGTTGAGGCATTTTTGATTGTGTTTGCCGAGTAGGTTAAGGATCTGAATTGCTGAGGATCTGGTGGTGCACCAGAACTACATCGCAGGGAACTCTGCGAAGGTGCTACTTAGCTATTTGACAGTGTTTGGGTTCTTGTGATTATGATTGGCTTTCGGATATAAAATGCTGAATATCCAATGATGAAACTGGTCTATCATTGGACCTTCAGCGTACTGACAGGTACTGAACACATCTTCGAACTCTGTGAAGGCAAATCTAGGTAGTTATCCATAATGTGAGACAGAGATTTTTTCGTACGGTAGGCAGATTCTCATGCGACTTAACCAGTGCGCTGGGACAGCATCAGACGGTAGTATTCACAAGTATCTGTTGTGGGTTTATAAATAAATATATTTTGCTTGTATAATATTTCACATCTCATTTATCTAAATCTTACGAAGATATGATAATAATGTACCTACCTTCCTGTCATGTTGTGTGGATTAATCGACCCAAAAACGTATGCTTACAGGTGATCCAGTAAAATTTCATGCCACCTACATGGTTCGGTGTGTGAACAAAGAAAAATGTTTAAAACCAACTGCCATTGTAGCATTTGGCAGATTAGCTGTTGCTGTGAACAAGCTAGCTGTGTTTGCTTACCTCAGTAAAGAAAACAATGTAGAGTACCAGACTCTTCAATGGCATGAAAGCATTAATTGAGAAAAAATATCAAAGTACCTACCTAAATCGATTTTGTTTAATTTAAACATTTTAAACCCCCTGCTTGAGTCACAGCCCCCTAATGCGCTCGTGGAGCTCCGTAGTTCACGATAAAAAAAACTTTAGCTTTTCCTTTAGAGTATCTACATATAGGTAGGTATAGGGCGTCCCACGGCCATGGGACATGCAGGGTAACTACCAGAGGCGAGAGTCTGTCAAGGCGTGATGGAGACATCGACGTCTCCATCACGTCTAGCCTGTTGGTAGTCCGGTAGCTATCGTGAACGTGTCGAGAAGCTGTCGAGCAGAGACGTAAAAATGGTTCTTATCTGGAACGCAGCTCAAATACGAACCATTGAAATTCACAACCAGACGACTCAAAGGCGAGATTGTTATTTTTTTGCATATTATTTAGTAAAACAAAATTAGTTGCTCATAAATTCTTAATTCTTTATTGCACTAAATAATACAGTCATATAACTATTAAAAAACATAAAACTAGAGAAGGAATGGCAAAGGCGAGCTTAACCCTAAAAAGAGTTCTCTTCCAGCAAACCTTATTGGGAGAGAGAGAGAGACAAGGTTATGTGGGTATTTACGTGTGCACAACATTCATACAGGAAAAGAAAGTGGTTTAATCCTTAACTACTTAACTACATAATTAATAGACTACTACATATTATTACTACACTATGTATATGATACCTATTTCAATATATAAAATACAATACCTGTTCCTAATATCATACAATAATTATATGCATATGTAATAATATAATAAATACATAAAATAAAACAGAGTCATAAAGATAAAAAAATGTAAATATGATAATGCTCTTTGACTTTACGCTTGAAGGTGAAGAGTGACGAGCTAGTACGAATATCGTGTGGGAGAGCATTCCATAACCTAACCGAGTCTAAGGTAAAGGAGCCACCGTAACGGCTGGACGAGTGAGCAGGGAATATAAGAATAAGAGACAAAGATGTTCTGCAGGGTCTATCACGAGGGTAAAGGAAATCAAAACGCTCACGAAGGTAAGAAGGAGAAAGAGGATTGTTCAGAATGTTATAAAGAAGCGAGAGAACGTGCAGATCACGCCGGCGACGAATTGGAAGCCATTTTAACTGAGCTCTGAACATTGAGACGTGATCATGTTTACGCAAACCGAAAATAAACCTGATGCACAAATTTTGAAGACGTTCTAATTTGTTAAGGATTTCCTCCGTGGCGAATTCTTCGTTATTTTATTGTATTAATAATTCTACATGTTAAAATAACAAAATAAATACGCGATTTTAGCGCCATGCTTTGGTAACATTTGGTAGTTGTAGTTGCATTACTAAGAGAAGGCGTTAAGAGTCGCGATTCTGTAAAAATATAATTTACGCCATATTTTAGGTGCCTACGTAATATTTATCACTTTATATCGCTCAGACAAAACTGATGTACCTACTTACAAATCGATTTATCACTAAACATTGGTCACTGATTGGTAGTGTGGATATTTCTTTAAGTAGGTACCTACCAGTGTAGTAGCGTAAGAATTCTTAAAAAATAAACTTCTGCTACTCTACCAAAAGAAAAATCCAAGCAATAACACAGTCTACTGTAATTTAGGTAAGCTTGGATCATGTGTGGAAGATACACCATTGTGTCTACCATGAGTTTTAACAAACTATACTCGCTAGCGACTGTAGTTAAAAAAATGTATGAAAACTTGAACAGCGCCTCTAGCGGATTATTGGGTACTAAAATGCGCAGTACTATTAATTACGTATAGTGCATTCACAGTTATTTTACCTCTGACAGATATTTTCTGAGTGTTGGTATAACTGTCGAGTCGTCTTGAAGAGCTTACAGGTATGTAAAAAAGGGTACCCGTCTTAAACATTTTACCCAATTAAACTGGAAACTAGAATGTTGATCTGTTGTTTATTATTGATTGATATAATATTATTGGTACTTACATATTATGTTAATCGAATTTTGGTACAACTATACTGATTTTGTATGGAGATAAATATTTTATCAAAAACATTACTTCCAAAATACCTGATTAAATATTTAAGAAATATCGTATTATACATGTACCATTATCACACAAAGTGTAATACTAAATCGGTATAGTTGTGATGGCACTCGAGATGGTCGAAAAGCTCCAAGGGCATTCTCTCCTAGTCTTCTTCTCACTGTTCTTTCACTCACTTGAACATTGCGAACCTCACGAAGTTGGTTTCGTGCCTCAACAGCTGTAGTGAACCGATTTGTTAGAACATTGGTCACAAGAAATCGGTCGTCACGAGCGGAGGTGCATCTTTTTCGGCCCTGTCCTGGTCTTCGCTCATAAGAGCCAGTTTCCCGAAACCGTTTCACTGCATCCCTTAAGGTGGTACGTGCGACACCAAGCTTCCGCGCCACGTAACGCTGACTAAACCCTTCGTCGATAAGAGCGACGGCTCTCGCCACTGAATTAGCATCAAATGGCATGTTTGTGATGTCCAAACACTAGCTTTAAGTTACGAAACCAAAACAAACTCAAATTGTTTACTTTTAATGCCACTGAAGCAATGTAAGCAGTATGGTAACGATAACGACAATGAGACGAAGTTCGATATTTATCCTATTCACAACTTATGCGTAAAAAAAAACAAAGTTAAGTGGGTAGTTTGTAATTTTTTCGTCACTACATTTCTGGACGCAAGTAAAAGTTCACTTTTACTTGCGTCCCGTCAACTACACTGACCGCACAAACTCCACTAAGTCGTTTTATTCAAATAAAATGATAATTAGGATCACTACAAAACCAAATCATCGACAATTTCCGTCCACGATATTGGAATCACGGTGTCCGTCGTAGAATTGTCCAACGAACATCATCCATTTATTTAATGTCAATGTCACTTTAATTAGTGTCAAAATCAAACTGCTTGCAATGCAATCGAAAAAAAAAAAAAAGACAATCTTGTCGCAGAAGCCATCTTTCTGCATGCATCTGACAAAAAGAAGAAGAAAACAAAAAAAAAAGAGTTTCGAGGATCGCATCTGGTTACAAAAAACACGTAAAATAATCATGGATGATCCAGATCTTGAAAAAATTAGACAGCAACGTCTAGCTCAGCTTCAAAGTCAACATGGGGTACGTATTAGCTTTGTTTATCGTATCCTCCTTGTCTTGTCATAGGTTAAGTCGGCGTCTATATTTTCTTGGTTAAAAACTACGCTTACAATGATTCTTTATTTCAGGGGACTGGTGATCCGAACCAAGCAAAAGCCCAAGAAAGGCAGCAGGCGATGGAAGAGGCCAAGCACTCAATTCTTGCACAAATACTAAGTCAGGATGCTAGAGCCAGATGTAAATATGATTCTTTGTTCTTACGATAACGCATAGGTACTGTCTCCCATTAACATGTCTGGCTTTCAAGAATCATCATTTAGAAGTGTATGTTTGCCAGCACCTGTGTATGTGTGGACTGTTATGCCCAGCAGTTGCCGTAGCTGAGGGATGGATCCCACAGCTATGGCAACTGCCGGGACAAATACATGTCCCTGGTAGATGGTGGTAAATCTATAGCAGCAGTTGCAGCCTGGTAGCATTGAGACACCAAGATGATTACCTGCCTATTATATTTGCAAGAATTTAAAAATAAATATACAGGGTGCCACGGAAAGGGTGTACTGAGCTGAAAGGGGGTGATGCGGGCTCCCCCGGTGAACAACTTGTTCTAACACTTAACAATTTTTGTCAATATTTCATTGAAAAAAAAACTATTTACTTTTTACTTGGTCAGCTTATTTTTAATTACCTAAGGTATCAACGCTAGAATCAGCTGTTTCTTGACTTTATTTATCATCCAAAGTGTGGGCAAGTAGGCTAGTAGTAGTACTGCCTACCTATTAATATTACCTACAGACATCACTGGCAAATAAAAAATAACATACTAACAATGCGGTCTGCATTTTTAGTTTATATACTATTGATACAAATTCTCTCTGTTTCAGTGAATACAATAAAGATAAGTAAGCCTGAGAAAGCTGCATTGGTGGAAAACATGATCTGCAGAATGGCCCAGTCAGGACAAATTCAAAACAAAGTTTCAGAACCTGACCTTATTCAATTTTTAGAATCCATAAACCAGCAAATGCCTAAATCAGCAAGCTCAGTCAAATTTGACCGACGTAGGGCTGCCTTAGACTCGGATGACGATGATTTGTAGCATTTACTTAATCTTACTTTAGTCTTACTTTCATACACAACTAATGCTTTACTCATGCATAGTAATTTGAAACAATCCACATTAAGGCATTTACCCTAGCCTCAGCAACCGTGCGACCTGCAAGGGTGCGTTGCTTTACAAACTGCTCAAACTCACCATGTGCAACATGGACACTCAATGTATAAGCTAACTACTACGCGGGCGAATTAACATGGCACCTGGCTCGGAACTCGATACTTCCCCTTCTGCCCTGCACGGCGCCCGCCGTCGCCGTGCGAGGGCTGTAGCGATAGCATCACAACTACCCTTGCACGTGTAAAAGTTACGAGTTATTCTCTTGCTGTAATTTGTTATAATTATTGGATTTTTGTAATTTTTTGTTTGAACTAGGTGCCATGTTAATTAGCAGTAGATTATTCACATCTACACTACATATTAATAAAAAGTGGTCATTTACTTTTTTACTTTCATTATCTAAATATATTGTTTTAAAGAGCTTACAACATGTTTTTTTTTCTCAGTTTCTCATAGGAAATAAAAGAAACACATAGTCATATAAATTTAAATAAAAATTTGGTATCACACTGCTGTGCCGCCCCAGTCTTGTAAGTAGGCTTTATCTATTTCCTTGAAATCAATAGTCCTATTTTATGCACAGGGCACGTGCCAAGGTTTCTTTTAAATTAGAATTAGAAGATAATCTGACGAGTACATTTTATTTGACGATTTTGACAGAAATGTTTAACCATTACGAGTATCTGAAGACCCTAAGCTAAATTTGAGTTGATAGCTGGTAAGTACTTACGTACTTCTTTACTTTCGCGAGGGTGATAAAACATCCCAGGGTGGCGTAGGTTTCCTCATCAATAAGGCCCTCTCTAACAACATTCAAAAAATCTCAAGTGTGTCGACCAGGGTAGCGTACCTAATCCTTTGGCTATCCAAGCGGTATAACTTTAAGGTCGTTCAGGTTTACGCACAGACCTCGGCACACTCGGATGATGAAGTCGAGGATATTTATGAAGACATAACCAAAGCCTTACACAACACTACTACGAGGCTACTCCGAGACTACTCCGAGGCTCTCTGAATATCAACTTGAAGCTTGAAAGAAACCGTCTGATGAAGTCCACGCTCCAACCTAACCCAATCCAAATCATGGCGGGCACCGAGAAGTTTCAGCAGCTTCTCGGGGATAGAATTGTTGCCTTGGACCCCACTGATGACGCAGACGAGACCCTACACAATCTGGTCGAAACATTGAGGGACGAGGTCATTAAGTTTTGCAAAAAGCAGCGTACTGGCAAGTTGTCCAAACTCTCTGATGAGACTCTTGGGCTGATGACAAAAAGACGGGTAACCCAAGCGACTTAGTCAGAGGTCAGACCTGAACAAGCGTATTGCGAAGATGGTACGGTGCGACCTTCGGAGCTCCAATCCACGCCTCATTGAAGAGGCGATAGAGCGAAACCGAGAGCAGCTTGGCAGGAGCCACCTGACGAAACTTAAAACGCATGACGGGAAGACCGTATTGTCGAAGTCAGAGATATCCACCGAGATAGAGGATTTTTATTGCCGTTTATACGCTGCACATGCCCCTCGTTCTCGATGGGACGACCACGATTCCAGAGCCACTCTGACACGCCACTATACCGACGAACTGCCAGCTATCAGTCAAGACGAGATCGTGTTAGCTCTGAGTCAGCTTAAAAATGGAAAAGCCCCTGGTGAGGACGGAATTACATCAGAGCTTTTGAAACTCCGGCTTTCAGAAGCCGGAGTTTTAGTTGAGCCCCTGTAATACAGGAGCTACAGAACCTCTTCAACACCGTCCTTCACAGTTGGAGAACTCCTAAGGCGTGGAGCGGGAGTTTGGTGGTGCTCTTTTTTAAGATGGGAGATATAACCCTCCTTAAAAACTACAGACCCATCGAACTCCTGAGCCACGTCTATAAGCTGTTCTCTCGAGTGGTCACGAATCGTCTCGCTAGGAGACTTGACGAGTTCCAGCCACAGGAACAGGCCGGGTTCCGAGGAGGATATGACACCATAGACCACATTCACACAGTAAGGCAGATTATACAGAAGTCCGAAGAGTAACCATCCCCTGTGTCTTGCTTTTGTGGACTATGAGAAGGCCTTCGACTCCGTCGAAGCCTGGGCTGTTCTGGAATCCTCAGCGTTGCCAAGTAGACTCGTTATATCGAGGTGCTGAAATGTCTCTACGAGGCCGCCACCATTAGTGTCCAAGTATAGGGCCAACAGTGTAAATCTTGGCATGAATTCGGATAAAACCAAAGTCATGATCAATGGTCACATTGATCCAGGACCGGTCGTCGTACATGGCCACCTACTCGAAATTGTTTCCGAGTACACTTATCTCAGGCAGATTCTGCAGTTAAGTAAAAACAATTTCGGGAAGGAGGCCAAGAGGAGGATTCAGCTAGGTTGGGCAGCGTTCGGGAAACTACGTCGAGTCTTCTCGTCATCCATACCGCAATGCATGAAAACGAAAGTTTTCAACCAGTGCGTCCTACCTGTTATGACCTACGGAGCTGAGACGTGGACACTCACGGTAGGGCTGGTCCACCAGTTCAAAGTCGCTCGGCGAGCTATGGAAAGAGCTATGCTCGGAGTTTCTCTGAAGGATAGGATTCGTAACAAATACATCTGACAGAGAACCAAAGCTATCGACATAGCTCAGAGAATTAGCAAGCTGAAGTGGCAATGGGCCGGCCATATCACGCGAAGAACCGACAACCGCTGGGGTAAACGTGTTCTCGAGTGGAGACCGCGACTCAGCAAACGTAGTGTAGGGCGCCCTCTGGCCAGGTAGGATGACGGTCTGCGAAAGACTGCAGGCAGATGCTGGATGCGGCAAATTGTGCTATGGCGCTCATTGGGGGAGGCCTATGTCCAGCAGTGGACTAAGATAGGTTGATGATGATGATGATGATGAAGTACTTACGTAGGTACCAGTCGCGTATGACTACCTAGAAATCTACGATACCTACACACAGTACGTACGAGGCGTGTTTCATCGTGGCCTAACTGGACACGAGAAATTGATTACCTACCCTCGGGACTTAACTGTTGCGTCACAGTAGGATAAGACGAGTAGGTAGATACCTACCCAGGTGCTAAAAATCACACAAGATTATCAATAAGTAAGTAGATAATAGACACTTAACTATCGGCTAATAACCTTATCAAATCTGCAATCTGGATACATATATAAGACGAGGTAGCTATGTCCGAAGGTGCCATATGCAACGCGTAAGATGTTGCGAGTTCTCATATTCGTGTGTGGTACTGCGATAGCGGCTTCAGGGCTGCCGCAGGCAGGGTATGGGGAGAATCTTCAGAGCATCTTGGATTCGACAGCTACTCGCTATTCGAACGACATTGATGAGGATGCCCGCCTTAAAGTTGTAAGTTGATATATTTCGGTTTACCGCGTCATTCAAACTTAGAAGAAGAAGGATTAACATTTCCCATTAGTCAATAGTCAATAGTCAAATTTTTATTGCAAACATGTTGTACAAGGGATCTTATAAAATAACAAGAAGGTGGTTCCAAACATGCATCCTGCTAGGGCACGGCAATATTATGCTAGGTTAATAGGTACCTAGAAACTTATTCTATATATTCTAGGCTTAAAATATAAAAGCTTAAATCAAAATGTTTAGATTACATTTTATAATATTTATCTATCCTTATTATTAATGAGATCTAATAATAGTAAGTACTTAAACCTTAGATAACTACCTACATATCTACTTAGAAATTTTATTTTTTTGTGAAGAAACTAGAAATCTAAAAACTGTTGCAGAGAATAAAAACAGTTTTTTACTAAGAATGTTTTTAGGAGGGACTTGAATTTATTTATTTTGATTTCGTTTTGTATTTCTGGAGGTATTTTATTATATATTTTGATAGACATAGCGTAGGGACCTGAGTGAAGCATTTGCAGTTTTGAGAATGGTCTATCTAATCTGTTACAGGGTCTGAGGTTCTGCGGTCTGGTATAAACTTTAAAGAGATCTAGATTATTTTTAACAAATAATCAAGGTGCACTGCATTGGGTGTGTTTAGGGTTCCGTAGTAAGGAACCCTTATAGTTTATTTCGCCATGTCCGTCTGTCCTTCCGTTCGTCGTCCGCGGCTTAGCTCAGAGACTGAGTACCTACTAAGCACAAAGCTGTACCTAATAAAAAAAAATCTCATCAAAGTACCACGATGGGTTTACAAAGTTGTGTAAATAATGAATCACGCAACTACACCAAACTACTAAACCTTACAACCTTACACTGCGCGTGACCCGGTACCTACGCCGCGCCGCCCCGGTAGGTACCGTGAACGGTACCTACGCCCTTGATTTTGGTTTAGGCAAATAATATTATTGCAGCGTGTGTACTCTATGATTATTTTAATAATACTTACTAGGTAACGTTTAGGTCTGCGGGTTCCAAATCGGAGTTCCATTTGTGGATCCACGAGTATTTTCAAATCTTCGTGGTTCGTGGTTCCACACCTTGAATAGATTTCTTTTCGTGGTCTTAGGCTTTTACTGCCCAAGTGCCCAGGCTCGTCGCCGCGTCTGCGCCGCCGCCCGTTGCCGCCGCCACGAGGAGCTCTTCTTTGGCATATACGTCGTGGGCGACAAACATGCTTAGACTAGAACAAGATATTGATTGGCGCAGTAATCGCCATAGATCGCTGAAAAGGTAGCCCCTTTCAAACCTTATGGGTGTAAAGTAAAACACAGGATAAACTAGGGAAATTTCTAGGGGTAAACATAGATCTGCTTGTACCTACTTACTATAGTACCTACCTATCTCTACATAAGGGGGTCGCGTTTGCACGTCTGAAAACGATAAATAAGTACATATTAGGTACCTATCTAGATAGGTACATCCTAGGTACTACATACCTTTCAACAACAAACGCCTGTAGGTACCTAGTTCAATGTACGCAGTAGGTAGGATAGGAATCTGTTACTGTTTACTGTTACTGGTGGGTGATAGGTACCTAAGCTGATATGCGTATCTACACTGATAAATTAAATGAAAATAAATGAAAATTATTAATTTCTCATAAACCAACATACAAATCAAACCAAAGATTGAAATAGTACCTACAAACGAGAATTGTATAATTTTTATGCTTCTAGCCCCAACTAATCGAGAAGTACGGCTACCCAGCGGAAGTGCACCAGGTGACCACCGAGGATGGATATATCCTGGAGATGCACCGTATCTCCCACGGCCGAGATAATAACAACAGGCCTGGAGACAAGCCCGTTATCTTCCTCATGCATGGTCTTTTATCCTCATCTGCTGACTGGGTGGTTATGGGTCCAGGGAGTGCATTGGGTAAGCTTTATACTGGACCCTTAGGTACCTATAGGTACTCCTACTTAACGCGTTCACCGCCCTTGGAAATAAAAATGGAACGTTTCGATGACGTCCTGATCTGATACTACCTATCGAGAAACCAAACCTAGGGCTCAGATCCTAGAACTTATTTACCTACTAATCTTAATGTTATTTTCGCAGCTTATTTCCTAGCCGAGGATGGTTTTGACGTGTGGATGGGTAACGCTCGCGGTAACGCCTACTCTCGCCGCCACGTCTCTCTGAATCCCGACAGCATATTGAATACCAACTTCTGGAAATTCTCATGGGATGAGATAGGGAACTTTGACCTTCCTGCCATGATCGATTACGTTTTAGAGCAGACGAATCAGCCGGGGCTTCATTACATCGGCCATTCACAGGTAAGAGTTTTCACAGGTGTTATTTTATTTACTAAGTTTTCTGCCTGCGGCTTCGCATTCCCTATTTAAACAAGATTTGTCAAGTGCGAGTGTAACTCGTGCGCCAAGGTTTTCGAACATTTGTCAATTATACAAATACAAGCAGCTCCCCGCGGCTTCGCAAGCGTTTTTCAAGTAGCCTATGTCCGTCCCCGGGGTCTATTTACCTCCCTGCCAAAGGGGCTTGAAGATTTTTGTATGAAGTGTGGCTTAACATTTGTTTTTTTTTTTCAAAATTGCTGCGCACTAACAGTTTATATAATATATTTGGTTAGCATATAAAATCTCTTTCAAATTCTTTTAGGGTACAACAGCATTTTTCGTCCTGGGTTCACTCCGACCGGCTTACAATGACAAAATCATCTCCATGCATGCGCTCGCTCCTGTAGCATACATGGCACACAACAGGAACCCTCTTCTGTACTTCTTAGCTCCGTACGCCGGTAATATTGAAGTGAGTTAATTTTTATTTCCTCCTCCTACAAGTTAGTTGAGCTGCTGTTTGGTGGCTCCTGACCTGACTGAAAGGAGTTACAATGTATCAAGTACCGTATACCTACTTATAACGACAACCTCAGTGGCGCAGCGGGCGAAGATCCGCCTGCGGCGCAGGTTGCATGTTCGATTACTGCCGCGGGACTAACTACTAAAAAAAAACTACATTAGTTTTCTATAATAAGCTTGGCAATTTAAGTTGCTAAAACCTATGGATTTTTTTGAAATAAATATGAATCTAGTAGGTACTCGTAACACAAGCAGTGCTTACTTTGGGTGTAGATGATGCTGTGTGGATTGTGCTGAATTACTTATTTATTTAAAACCACTCAACTGATTGGCATGACGATGAAACTTTGATAAAGTAATTATTCTTGTACTTAGGTACTGAATTAAGTAGGTACCAAATACCAATACTTTATATCAACCTCTATTTACGTATTCAAAGCATGTTTAACTCATTTAGTGTGGGTTGACGCTGTACGTCTGACAGTGGTCTACCACGGCTATTGGCAACATGCATTTAGTTGGACAGATGAAATGTAACCTATCTCTAAGAGAAATACTTAATTGTAATATCTCTTTTAGTCTGTCACCAGAATAATCGGACTGGGTGAGTTCTTGCCTAACTCGCCGATCATGAGCTGGGCTGGTCAAGCTTTGTGCCGAGACGAAGTTGTGTTCCAGCCACTTTGCAGTAACATTCTCTTCCTTGTCGGAGGATGGAACGAGCAACAGCATAATGCGGTAAGCATTCAAACAAATTAAAAAATAATCACACCCAATATTATTTTGTTAATCTGACATTATACCTATATAATGTTAGGTCTTATAGTTATGTTCTCTCTCACAGCATCTTGCCGCATTACAGAATCGCTTATTTATCGGTGAGGCACCGGTCGACCTGCTAACGCCTAGGTAGGCGGCTAGATTAGCGGGTTGCTTCGATTGAATGTAAATCCAATGCCCATCGTGGGGTTATGGCATTAATGATAAGACCCAATAAAGTGCTTATCAGACTCCCCTGATAAGCTGATGAAAGGAAAAAGCAAGAGGGAAAATATCAGTTTGTGCATAGGCCTCTGCCTATGCCCATCAGTGGACTAGCATATGCTGTAGATGATGATTATAATAACAAATAGGGCTTTATCTCGGAATCGACTTAAAAGCCTCAATTTTTTTTCCAGACAATGATGCCAGTGATCATGGGCCACACGCCTGCCGGTGCATCAGGCCGGCAGTTCGCTCACTACGGACAAGGCATTGCCGACAAAGGCTTCCGCCGCTACGACCAAGGCAGCTGGATCGCTAACCGACGTGCCTACGGGTCCATATGGCCGCCTCGCTACGACCTCTCCAAAGTCACCACTCCTGTGTTCCTACACTACTCTGATAGCGACCCGTTGGCCGACACCAGGGATGTAGACACGCTATGGAGGGAGCTCGGCCGCCCTGTTGGCAAATTTCTTATACCAATGAGAACTTTCAGCCATTTAGATTTCCTGTGGGGTATCAATGCTAAAGAACTGGTGTATGATAGAGTGATCAATTTAATTTGGGCGATGGACCCACATAGACGAGGCGGTGACGTTTAATCTGGAAACTAGATAATAATGGCTATAAATCTGGGCAATATTGATCTTAACGATAAATACATAAATTAATCATGTCATGGTTTTTAATTTCTACTTCACACAGATACTGGAGTTGGTACAAAAAATTCTGTGAGTGCAGTGAGTTATTATGAACTTTATTATAAAGTAAGTTCTCTAATCCTCGCTCTTAGAAGATAATCTTGTATGAAGATGCGAGGGATTCCAACTTCGGCTTTAAGGTATATTATGTAGGTACCAGTTACAACCAGTAAACGTATTCAATGTTAAAGCTATGTTAAACCAATATTAAACCTATGTTTAAAGTACTTTTATATTTTAATTAACTAGCCAGAGATGCTGTGTGTGTTTGTTGTATGTGTGTGTTAACCTGCTGAGGACACCAGTCTCGTGAGAGTCTAGGCAACAGTAGATGGCGCGAATGTAGAGTGTGAGGGTGTGTTAGTGTATGTATAGTGGAGTGTTTTGTATACCTAATGTACTTAGGTATTTATGACAGGACCTTAAGCAGGGCTTCCGTTTCATAATAGTTTTAAAAATTCTTTGGTAGTAATTTTACATTGCGGTTGATTAACATATGGGTGAAAGTTTTATTTTATTGTATAGATATGGAGAGAGAATGTATGAGTGTTTGGTGCAAATGCAGTTTTACATTGGGTAGTATGATAAACTTTATTAGTTCTTCTTTTGTGAATCGTCTGAATGTCTGGGATTATCTTGTGCGGTTTTAATATAATATTTTGAATTAAAAGTTTACGCACGGAAAATACTTTACAGTTATGATATAACTGCGTTGTAGGATACCTGAAAGGGAGAGTGTGCGCTACTTTAAGCACTGCTCTTTGTGCTCGCTCTAATGGGAGCATGTATGTAGCAGCGGCTCCGCCCCAAGACGTAACGCAGTAGATACACAGCGATTCGCAGAGAGCCGTATACCTGATCTTAGTTTGAGACTCACTCGCTGCATGCTTGATATTTTTAAATATGGCTATTAGTTTTCTCACTCTTGATGTAAGAAGGTTGATGTTAGGAGCATAGGGCAGATTAACATCAATTTGTAACGCCCAAACATTTAATAATTAGTATTTATCCCGTTAAACTTAAAAAGCAACATAATATTTTTGGAGAATCACAACTAGCTACAACAGTTTTGGTGATATCTGCGCCAATTGTTAATATATTTTGATGATTCTTTTGTTGTTGTTTATAAATTGATTTTGAGGTGGTCTCGTAAAAGTTTGTAGTGACACAGTTTAGCATAAAGTACGCGGCGCAAACGCGTTTTGTGAACTCAGCTTTTTCAGTAGCTAAGCCGAGTTTAACCAGTCACTCCTCAACCCTCTGTTGTTTCATACATATTCTAAAGTCACTCCTCAACCCTCTGCTGTATCATACATATTCTAAAGTCACTTCAGCAACCTCCATTTGTTAGCACATATCCTAAAATAAGGATTAAAGATATAGTAAACGTTAATTTTATGTACTCGTGTCTCGTATATTGAATAGACGCAGTAAAGTGAAACAACTCTCTTTTATTACAACCAACCCACAATATCATAAAGACAGTATATGTAGTAAATACACGACGTGATACCCCGACGTGATTATATTTCTTTGTGGGTTGTGTTTATAGTGAAAAACAATACGGAGTGACTCCCTCCCGATGAAGTCCACACCTCGGGAGGTTAAAGAAATAGCCAAGCAGCCAACTGACAGGATGACGCAATATACCTCTAGATGCAGCGACACCGCGCGGTATGGAATGCACAGCAGGTGACGTCAGCAGATCCCTTTCCGGCCATCTACAGAAGCCCTATTGAGAAAACCAGTCATCAGTCTATGAATATGGTCTAGCGGCAGATGTAAAGAAGATTTTTGGAGCCAGCAATATCTGAGGTATACTCAATCTTATAGAAAATGGTGTTTATACCTGCAGATTCACTCTAGATTATTGCCCGGTTGGAGTAGCTACGCTCACCGGAGGATCAGTGTTGGAATTGGAGATATGGCTCATTCCCACTGCTACGAGTGACTGGCATGCGATGTTCCTGCGCTACTTGGAGACCAAGACAGAAAATGAAGGCGATTTAGAAAAGGTTCTGATGTGCAGGATTGGACAAGGTATATCGTGTGTAGTGTGTGCGTAAAGTTTTTCAAAAAGTAAATTCAGTGAGAAAAAAATTTTTTAGAGTCAGTGTTAATTCTTAGTATTTATCGCATAAGAGAGTACCTAAACGGTAACACGGTACAGTAACGTGAGAGCCTCACTCACACATTGTAATGTAGCGAGCTATTTGCAGCGTTAGCGAATTTGCAATTGTGTTTTGTTTGAGATTATGTACTCTCCTGGGCAACTTAAATATTTTATTTGATGATATTTTATATGATGATTGTTTTCATTTTCTTTTCAAGTTATTTAATGAAAATATAAAAAAAAAATATTTTTTGTTGATTTTATGTAAATTTATTATAGCCAAAAAAGGTTTAATGTGTACTAAATTTTAATGTTAATGAAATTTATTGGTAAATTTTTATAAGATTTGGATTTTTTATAAGATTTTTTTCTTAAAGCACTTTATTTTTTTACTTATTTACGGTTATTTTCTATTGTTCATTGTTTACAGCTTTATTAAACGATTAAATGTTATAATAAATGAATAATAATATTTTTTCAAAAACATTGTATGTAGATTTACAAGTTGACTGTACTTTTCGTGTTCATTCAAATAAACTTTGATATTATTGTAACTACCTACTTAGGAATGCGACTTCGAAACATGAGCGCATTGTTGTTGTCAGCAAATTTGTTCGTGTAGGCATGAACTTGTGTAACTTATTAGAGATTTTGAATTGTAAAGTTTTAAATAGAACCTTTAAGGATGAAAAATTTTTATTGTATAAAATTTTTGAAAAAAGGGGAGGATTGATGTAGTGACACAGTTTAGCATAAAGTACGCGGCGCAAACGCGTTTTGTGATCTCAGCTTTTTCAGTAGCTAAGCCGAGTTTAACCAGTCACTCCTCAACCCTCTGTTGTTTCATACATATTCTAAAGTCACTCCTCAACCCTCTGCTGTATCATACATATTCTAAAGTCACTTCAGCAACCTCCATTTGTTAGCACATATCCTAAAATAAGGATTAAAGATATCGTAAACGTTAATTTTATGTACTCGTGTCTCGTATATTGAATAGACGCAGTAAGGTGAAACAAACTCTCTTTTATTACAACCAACCCACAATAGCATAAAGACAGTATATAGAGGTATAGTAAATACAAAAAGTTTGATTCTCGAGAAGTTGCTATGTGCGCCGTAAAACGTGGTTTGTAAAAATTATTCAGAAATGATAATTTCATTATCACCTAATGAATGGTTTCCATAGCAACGGGCGTCAACAGTTTCATCCATGTGTCATCATACTAAATTAGAGATAGGAAGAACATGGGGTCTCAGCCCAAAGATTACCCTATGGCTCTACAACACTAATGAGGCCCTCGCTGACATACGGTTCCCTAGTGTGGTGGCCAAACACAAAACAAAGCACTACCATAAACAAATTGCAAAAGTTCCAGAGATTAGCCTGCGTAGCGACGACAGGGTGTATGAGAACTGCCCCCACGGCAGCACTCGAAGTCCTGGTAGGCCTATCGCCATTGCACTTACACGTGCAACAAGAGGCAGCCGCAGCTGCTTACAGACTCTGGGCTTTACGCTTATGGGAGCATGACACTAGAGCACAACACACCACTAATAAAGAAAAGTATGCAAGGAGCAATCCCATGCTACTCTAGATTTATGATAGAGTACCCAAAACCCTACCAAATTACCCTAATTTAATTTGCCACCATAATTATTGCATGCTAGAATATAGTGAGACATGAGTGCATTACTTAGAACTAAACCATCTTTATACCATGTTTGACGCAATAAATATATTTGAATTTGAATTTTTGAAAAAACACCTTCACTCAAAAAGCTTCACTATACAAATGCACGAAGAGCCAAGTGACAGCTCAAACATACACGAAGTAAGAATATAGGTACACAGATGGATCTAAAATGAAAACAGGTACCGGGGCAGGAACGTTCTCGGAAGATCTCAACATCCACAAAACAACAGCACTGGGCGCCCACAACTCCATTTTCCAGGCGGAATGTGTGGGTATAATTCTGGCTGCGACCGCAGTGCTACGAAGAAAGGTAACTGACCAAAACATCAGGATCCTCTCAGACAGTGCGGCGGTACTACAGGCTCTGAACAAGAGAGAGCACAACTCGGGTCTTACCCTACAGTGCCACCACCTGCTAGAACAAGTAAGTATGTCCAATAGAGTCACTCTACAATGGATAAAAGGGCACAGCGGATCCAGAGGAAATGACGAAGCTGATGCACTGGCGAGGAGAGGTTCAGAGTGGCAAACGGCAGGGCTCGAACCAATATAATTCCCCTACTATTCAGTCAAGTCCGCTCATGGATCCGTCAACGTACGATTAAACAACACCAAGATTACTTGGCAAGTATTCCGGATTGTAGGCAGTCGAAGGAGGCCTTCCCGGCTTTAAACCCAAGATTCTCCCGAAAACTCCTCAATCTGAAACGGGGCATACTCCGGCTAATCGTCGGTATTGTCACAGGACATTGCATGCTTAACAAACATCTATTTAATCTGGGTATCACGGACAGCCCCCTATGCAGAGGGTGCATGAACGCAGAGGAGACGGCCGCGCATGTACTTGTAGAGTGCGATAACGTAGCGTCTCAACGACTACACTACCTCGAGACACCGAGGACGCCTAGGGAGGCATGCACCGGCGTCAGCGAGATGCTGGCTTTCCTGGAGGACATCGGGTGGTTAGATTAGCAGCTCCCCACCCGACACGCAAAAATGGCCCACCTGTGGCCTACTTGCGGAAACCAGTCCAGAAACAAGTAACAAGTAACAAGTCCACATATGTACATAATAGTTTTAATTGGTTTAAATTCGTATTACTCGTAAACTTTAATATCATAAATAGAGCTTTCCGACTACGGCAAAGCTAAGGAAAGGTTACTTGTTGTTAATTTTAGGTTATTAATTAGGTAGATATTTTTGATAGAAATTGAATGAAATTGTACCTACGCAATTTATCCACAAAAAAGCAAATTCCAACAGAACAGGGAAATATCCCTGATATATCACAGATATGTTGTCACTGCTTTAAAATTCACCATGAAGTGTACCTGAGTGGGACAGAACAAAACATTTTTTCTATACCAGACCACCCTGGAAACAAAGTATACCACCTGAATTTATGAGTAGGTAGGTATTTGGTAGATGTCTGCGTAATTTGGTATAAATACTCGATAACCTATCGGCTTTAAATAAACGGATCAGATTTAATTAAAACGCGATAACCGCCAGGTAATCGCACGATATTTTTTCTTATCACAAAACAACAGGTAGGTACTTTGGTTCCTTACATTGATTTATCAAAACCAAAACACAACGCGTGTTAATTCTTGTGTCAATAAGATTTCGCAGGTGGCTGTTATAACCCCGGGTTCCCGCCTTGCCGGGGCGGGGGGCTTAGTAATAGCGTCACACGCGATGAAGCTAAGAGGAACCCATGGGGCCGTGCCAACGCAGACTGCGATACGGCCGGCCCCGGAAGGGACTGCTCCTCTGGGTTTTGCTCTCTAAGCCCAGTTGGAGCAGTAGTAGGTTGCGGTGTCGTATGGGAGGCACCGCAGCTGAGGCGGGCGGCTGTGCTGTATGAGCAGCATGGCCGCAAAGAGGTGGAGGCCGCGGCGTGAGAGGAGTGCCGGTATTGAGGTACGCCGCTCTCACTGCCTTCCGCGGTCTTGGCGGGGTTGCCACCGTTTGATGGCGGACGCGGTGTGGTAGCAGGGGAGGAGGAGTGTTGGTATGGCGAGGACGCTCTCTCTATTCTCTGCAACCGTGTGGCAGGCGGCGGCGCCACTCGACTTACCCGTCGCAGGGAGACTTAGGGCTTTCGGACACGGGGTCGTCCTGCGCCCAATTGGCGGGTAAGGTCTCCGACGTGGTCGCGGCGCGTCATGTGTTTCTGGCGCGTCGCGAAGGGGGGTGCTCCCAGTGAGGGGCCCGATATCGGGGAACCGCAGTGGGTTCGTGGAAGAATAGCGTCCCCATGTTCCCACCAGTTCCCACCCCAAGCGGCAGAGGCGGAAACACCTTCAGGGTTTTAGTGGTGTAGGAGTCCCACATAATCGTACTGTCTCCTCGTGGCAGTACGATATAAGTGCGCATTTCCCTCAGGATGCTGGATGGAACGTGGTTGTTATAACAGCTTCAGCCACTATCAGTCCTAATCAAGAAGACTAGAAACATATCGAAGACGAATCAATAAATGTAAAGCGTGGTTCAGCTTTTTTAGGGTTCCGTTCGTCCGTCTGTCACGTGGCTATATCTCATGAACCGTAAGAAGCAGACATTTTCAGATTTGATGTAAAAATTGTGAAAGAGACCTACAATGTCGACTTTGTAGGTCACAAGGTCAAGTGGGGTATAAAATGAATGGTATCGTTTTGTAAATCTCAAAACAGTTTTAGAAATTTTAGTAGGTTTCATACTTTTAGAGATATACCGAAAAATGTCAAAAATTTTACCATTACCCTCTACATTCCTTCTATTTTTAGGTATTCATTAAATAGCAAAGTCTCTAACCATATTGGTATACTTGACAAACGTTCGAAACCCTCGGCGCGCGAGTCACACTTGCACTTGACGGATCTTGTTTTATTATCATTAATGCACATTTTCAGTAATCACACTAACACTAGAGGTACCTAAGTTATCATCATTGTCACGTCTATCAGATGCTTACTCGGTTGACTCGCTAATCATTTATTAGAAGCCTGGTAGCACTTTTATCACACCACCTTATCAGCCACCTCTACCATTCGAAAACATAGTCATAGGATCTTTGTATTATTCGGCTTCCTTCGTAGAATGTAAACGAATAATTATTCATCCTGTCGCGCAAAGATTCACGTAGCCTCTTCGATCAGGAAAAGCAAGTCGAGATTTCATTCGTCCAAGAGTAGCCTACGTCCTCGCCTCCGTAGGATTTTGCGTTTATTGCATTTCATTCGTCTTATGCCAAAAATTTTACAGTCATGACGATAGCTGTAAATTGTACATAAAATTTAGAAACCAATGTTTTAAACGTATACCAAAACAAAGTCCTTCTAATCATGTAAAGACATAATACTTACAATAAGGGCATATGATCCGGTTTCCCGTGCACCTAAGTTCTACCGATGAATCTATTGTTATTTTACGAGGCGTTCCATACAAAAAACACGTGATTTTAGCCGATGTAAATTATCCAACCAAACTCTCAATAGATCGTAACCAAAACTACTTGTTTTTCTGCATCAACGCTGACGAGTTTTCAGACCAGAGTTTTCATTCCGTGATACTTAACCTAGAGAGGGGCTTACCATTGGTAGTGCCTGGGATTCGTAACGGCTTCGCAAGTGCAGTGGACCATACTAACGGCAGTGTTTATTTGGGAGGCAGCGATGGCATATACCTTTACAATCACCAGACAAGGACCATTGATAGACCAGCCCTCGTGAGTGGAATCGATATATTCGATATGTTTTTCCAAAAATACCTGTACTTTGTGGACACTGCAACACAGTCTCTACAATTTTTTAAAGACGGCAAGCAAATTAAGGTGTCTAATCTTGGAGAACATCTAATACATCATTTTGTCGTAGACGAAAAGGGCAATATATATTTTGTGGATACAAGGGGGCTCTACGTTTTGAAAAGAGGAAAAGATAGAGCAGTATTGTTGGACGATACAACTTTACAGTATCGCGGAGTTACTCTCGATCAGCATGGGGCACCCCACTTCATTGCACAAGATGGAATCTACGGAATCAACAGCGAAACAGATCAAATAGAAAAAAAATTGTCATTAGAAAAAGGATTTGGATTAGCATTTGATAAAAATAACAACATTGTTTACAGCCTTGAACGTGAACTGATAAGACTGATTCGTTGTTAAATTAGCATTTGGTTAATCCCGGTGGCACTTACCTATGTTTTTGCCAGATTGCCCACTCACTGCTATGTCAACATTAGATACCTATCTACCTAGGTTGCTATCATCGTTCAGGGATTAAATAAAGATAATGAGCACATTATGTAAAAACAAACGTTGTTTCGATGATAAAAGTGTAAGCGTTGATAATCCATGAAGGTGTTACAGTAGAAAAAATAATAATACATGGATAACCTAACCTAACCGACGAAAATCGACGTCCATTTTGCTTACTTGTACCTAAAATCTCGTGTGAATTCTTATGAATACCCAAAATACATCTATGTGAAATTTATTTTCACTAGCTATATTATATATATTCCAACGCTGAATTTCCACGTCATACATTTCGAATGATCGGGAACTATCCTTTCCTCCTTCTTAAATAAACGGCCCTTTGGGGCCGTGCCGTGTGGGGCAGTGTCGGGGCTTTGCCATGTCCACTTCCTTTGGGAAGTGGACATGGCAAAGCCCCGACACTGTGACAAAAAATGAGATCAACTTCATCATGACGGATAGCAAGCAGATATTCAAAGACGTCTGTCTCAGTGATCAACAGGTTCAATACCGGGTCTGATCACCGACTACTCCGAGGCTCTCTGAATATCAACTTGAAGCCTGAAAGAAACCGTCTGATGAAGTCCACGCTCCGACCTAACCCAATCTAAATCATGGCGGACACCGAGAAGTTTCAGCAGCTTCTCGGGGATAGATTTGTTGCCTTGGGTTCCACCATTGATGACGCTGACGAGACCCTACACAATCTGGTCGAAACGTTGAGGGACGAGGGCATTAAGTTTACGTACTGGCAAGAAGTCCAAACTCTCGGATGAGACTCTTGGGATGACGAAAAGATGGCAAACCACCCAAGCGACTTCGTCAGAGAGTTCAGACCTGAACAAGCGAATTGCGAAGATGGTAAGGCGTGACCTTCGGAGCTCCAATGAAACCACCAGCACATTTATATAATCACTTATGTGTCTAATACATGTTTGTATTTAAATAGAAGCATTAAACCATAGAAATAGAAACAATCTAAAAGAATACATATCCTTCTAATTCAAACTTTACCTTCAACAATTACAAAGCTAAAACAAGCTAAGACACATCTAGAAAAAGGTGCTACAATGTACAAAAGCTTACCATACATAATGAGAGATGCTTTCAGCTTACAGGTTCAGAACAGAGTGAGAGGGCCAGCCAGCCTACCGGCTTTCTTCACACGCCTCATTGAAGAGGCGATAGAGCGAAACCAAGGGTCCAAAGTATTCACTCTGCAGCTTGGCAGGAGCCACCTGACGAAAATTAAAACGCACGACGGGAGGAGCGTATTGTCGAAGCCAGAGATATCCGCCGAGATAGAGGATTTTTATGGCTGTTTTTACGCTGCGCATGCTCCTCGTTCCCGACGAGACGACTACGATTCCAGAGCCACCCTGACACGCCACTATACCGACGAACTGCCTGATATCAGTCAAGACGAGATCGTGTTAGCTCTGAGGCAGATTAAAAATGGAAAAGCCCTCGGTGAGGACGGAATTACTTCAGAGCTTCTGAAAGCCGGAGGAGCCCCTGTAAGACAGGAGCTACAGAACCTCTTTAACACCGTCTTCACAGTGGGAGAACTCCTAAGGCGTGGAGCGGGAGTTTAGTGGTACTCTTTTTTAAGAAGGGAGATAAAACCCTCCTTAAAAACTACATACACATCACACTCCTGAGCCACGTCTATAAGCAGTTCTCGCGGGTGATCACGAATCTTCTCGCCAGGAGACTGGACGAGTTCCAGCCACCGGAACATAGACCACATTCACACAGTAAGGCAGATTATACAGAAGTCTGAAGAGTATAACCAGCCCCTGTGTCTCGCTTTTGTGGACTATGAGAAAGCCTTCGACTCCGTCGAAACCTGGGCTGGTCTGCAATCCTTACAGCGTTGCCAAGTAGACTATCGTTATACCGAGGTGCTAAGATGTCTCTACGGGGCCGTTGTGTCCAAGTACAGGGCCAGCAGTCTAAACCCATCCAATTGCGCAGAGGAGTGAGACAGGGGGACGTCATATCCCTGAAACTGTTCACGAGCGCGTTGGAAGATATTTTTAAAACGCTGGTTTGGAAAAGGAAGGGCATTGACATAAACGGCGATTACATCTCGCACCTACGATTCGCTGATGACATAGTCTTAATGGCGGAGTCGCTAAAGGAGCTGAACCGGATGCTGGATGGCCTAGCCACAGCCTCGCGATGCATCGGTCTTGGCATTGGATAAAACCAAAGTCATGATCAATGGCCACATTGATCCAGGACCGGTCGTCGTACATGGGCACCTTCTCGTAATTCATTCCGAGTACACTTACCTCGGGCAGATTCTGCAGTTAGGTAAGAACAATTTCGAGAAGGACGCCAAGAGGAGGATCCAGTTAGGCTGGGCAGCGTTCGGGAAACTACGTCGAGTCTTCTCGTCATCCATACCGCAATGCTTGAAAACAGAAGTTTTCAACCAGTGTGTCCTACCCGTTATGACCTACGGAGCTGAGACGTGGACACTCACGGTAGGGCTGGTCCACCAGTTTAAAGTCGCTCAGCAAGCTATGGAAAGAGCTATGCTCGGAGTTTCTCTGAAGGATAGGTTTCTTAACGAATACATCCGACAGAGAACCAAAGTTATCGACATAGCTCACTGAATAAGCAAGCTGAAGTGGCAGTGGGCCGGCCATATCACGCGAAGAACCGACAACCGCTGGGGGAAACGTGTTCTCGAGTGGAAACCGCGACTCGGCAAACGTAGTGAAGGACGCCCTCCGGCCAGGTGGGATGACGATCTGCGAAAGACTGCAGGCAGATGCTGGATGCGGCAAGCTGAAGACAGGGCGCTATGGCGCTCATTGGGGGAGGCCTATGTCCAGCAATGGACTAAGATAGGTTGCTGATGATGATGATGATCCTTTAAAAGCTTTTCTTTTGTAGCAGAAGTGGTTGCGAAATATTTCAGACAGAGAAAAGTAAGATTTATATTACAATATAAGGTAGGTAGGTTAGTTATACCTTTAATACTATGAATCTATGGGCCTTACGTACCTGCGTAGCAAGAAATATGAATTTATAGAAAGAGAAGATAATCTCGATATAACGTACGAAATAGGAGAAATCCGGCCGTAAGTTGTATGTATGTGTGGTAAAATAGAAACTAATTTGTATTCTCTGAGAGTTCAGCTGCGAAGACGCCCATTCGACTTTCCTTATACGAGTACCACAGAGAAATGTGAAATGACACAAATGAAAATAAATGATTCACAAATTCTAACAACATCTCTACTCCCCATGGGTATACTTTAGGTACAAGTCACTTTTATACGTTCGTCAGCGTTGGTAATACTTTAGATTTTTCAATTACAATTTCGACGGAACCGAAAATAATCGAAGCTTACGTTCAAGCGCGGTGTCACGTGGGGGTTACGGGGGTCGTGTCGTGTCACTTTGATTATGGTTAATGCGACAAATTAAAAACGCGGCCCGCTCCGCGCGCCTATATTACCTGGTGGTTTGTGCTTTACGTTTTGATGGTTTGTTCAGCGCAGAGGCAGTGTTACCTATTTTGAGTGGTCTGGCTGGTCCACTATAGTCAGTTTGTATCAACCCAACCACCACAATAATAAGCAAAAATATTTAATAAATAATCTGCGAGGTAACTTTGTCAACCAGCGCAAAGAAATCTAAGTAGAATATTTTCAATATTTTCGCGTTTTCATCGGTAAGGTTTATATATATAATACTAGCTGCAGCCCGCGGCTTCGCACGCTTTTTTCCGGACTAAAAGGTAGCCTGTATCCGGCCCCGGGATACCATCTACCTCGCTGCCAAATTTCACCGAGATCCGTTCAGCCGTTCTTGAGTTATAAATAGTGTAAATTGATTGCTCACCCCCTAAGGGTAGTACATAAACATATAAAATACGTGTATCATTATTTCCTTTATACTCAGTTTATTACGAATCACAAGCTTTAATAACCCGATTAACCCCATTTTCAGGAAAATTCGCAAGATATGGATAATGGCCATATCTCGCGAAGAACCGACAACCGCTGGGGTAAACGTGTTCTCGAGTGGAGACCGCGCTCGGCAAACGTAGTGTAGGACGCCCTCCGGCCAGGTGGGATGACGATCTGCTAAAGACAGGCAGATGCTGGATGCGGAAAACTGAAGACAGGGCGCTATGGCGCTCATTAGGGGAGGCCTATATGCAGCAGTGGACTAAGATAGGTTGATGATGATGATGATGATGTTTGTTTGTATATGTGTGTGTGTGTTTGTGTGTGTGTGTGTGTGTGTGTGTGTGTGTGCGCGAGGGTGTGTGTGTGCGAGGGTGTGTGTGTGCATTTGAACATGTTCCCAATTATCTACAAAACGGCTTGACCGATTTAGATACGATTTTCTGTATTGAGTTCGAAATTCGTTGGCAATGGTTCTTAGCTGGGTGGTATGGTGGTCACTCGCTAGGGGCGCTGTTGTGTGTGTATTTGGCGAAAACTAATGTTCCCATTTATCTCCAGAACCACTTGATCGATTCAGACACGGTTTTCTGTAGAAGGTATGGGGTTCATTGCTGATGGTTCTTAGCTAAGTTGTAGAATTTTACGCACCAGGGGGCGCTGCAATCAACCTTTTAAAATTTAGACACGGTTTTCTGTAAAAGGTATAAGGTTAATTGCTGATGGTTCTTAGCTAAGTTGTATAGTGTTTACTCACAAGAGGGCGCTCCAATCAACCTTTTAAAATTTAGACACAGTTTTCTGTAAAAGGTATAAGGTTCATTGCTAATGGTTCTTAGCTAAGTTGTATAGTGTTTACTCACAAGGGGGCGCTGAAATCAACCTTTTAAAATTTAGTCACAATTTTCTGTAAAAGGTATGAGGTTCATTGCCGCTGGTTCTTAGCTAAGTTGTATGGTGTTTACTCACCAGGGGGTAAGTAACGTTTTTTTAGATACTGTGTGTTTACTGTGTAAGTTATAGTGTTTGGTGAGTAGCACTTGCTTATGAGCAGAGAGCAGCTGGTGCTTTGATGAATGATGTACCATAACCTCAGCGTGGGAAACTATGTGTGTTTCTTGGGGAGCCAGATACACGCATAGGTGATAATGATGTTTTCCTAGACGAATCTTCGGCCGGCGGCTAAACGCAACGAAGACAAGCCAGGTGCGCAGGACATATTATAACTAGTGTTCAAATGTGTGCGCAAATACAGGTGCACTCTCTATTCCCTCACTCTCATAATCTGGTGGGACGGCAGACTGAAACGACCTGGGAGAGGTCAGGCGCAAAACCAACGGCTTAACAATTTCAATTCAATTTATTTATTTAATTTTAATTAATACGGTAACATACACCATACTTACATGTCGTCACTTACGTTACTTACTACGTCACATCAGGCAGAAAGTAACGTAGTATCTCTCTTAAAAATTTAAAATAACAACAAAATAAAAATTTTGGAAAACCCACGACGACGAATACTTTAAAATCGAAAAAGAAATAAATAATTTTAAAGTAAAACCCCCGACTAAGAGGAATGGAGAAAACAGCAATTATAATTTATATAAAATCAATAATAAAAAATAAATAATCAATTTCTTTTTCACCTACCTATTGTTACAAAAACAAAAACATCCGTCGGGGGCTGCCATTGCCATTCTCTGTTGACAATAAAGAAATTAATAGGTTAGGATACTGTTTATGACCCCAAAAATAAGCACTGCCAGATGCAGCCTGCTTCGAGATGACCTTTTTAAGATATTAGGTCCTTACATATGAAATTGGCGTTTTGTATGGGAGGAACAAAAAGTCGAATATTTTTTAATATAATATATTTAATTAATCAAAGTATGAACCATTATTTTCTATGCACTTTTGCCATCTTATAGGTAGTTCATTGATCCCTTTACTAAAAAAACCAGTCGGACGGGAATCAATAAAATCTTTGAAGGCGATTTGGACTGCCCCATCGGAGTTGAATTTTTTCCCTTGCAAGAAGTTATCCAAATTTCGAAAAAAATGGTAATCTGTTGGAGCAAGGTCCGGGGAGTACGGAGGATGTCTTAGACTTTCCAATTGAAGCTCTTCTAATTTAGTAGCCGTCTGTTGCGCAGTGTGTGGTCTAGCGTTGTCGTGAAGCAGCAGTGGCGTGGAGCGATTGACCAGCCTAGGTTGTTTAGCCGCTAGCTTTTCCATCATGGTTTGCAATTGCTGACAATAGACATCAGCCGTAATAGTCTGGCCAGATTTGAGAAAACTGTAATGAACAATACCGGCACTAGTCCACCAAACGCTTACAAGTAACTTTTTTGGGGTTAATTTTCGCTTGGGGCAGGATTTGGCTGGCTGGCCAGGATCCAACCATTGCGCTGAGCGCTTCCGATTATCGTAAAGAACCCATTTTTCATCACAGGTAATGATTCGGTTTAAAATACCTTCATTATTGTGCCGGTTTAGTAATGTAACGCAGCAGTCGACGCGCGTTTGCCGGTTTGCTTCAGTCAATTCGTGAGGTACCCACCTTTCAAGCTTTTTAATCTTCCCAATTTGCTTCAAGTGAATTAAAACAGTTTTATCACTAACATCGCAGCCTGCAGCTAACTCGGACGTGGTTTGCGATGGATCCGCTTCCACAATAGCCTTCAACTCTTCATTATCAACTTGAGTCTCAGGCCGTCCACGGGGCTTGTTCTGCAGGTCAAAATTTCCAGAACGAAAACGTTGGAACCAAAAACGAACTGTGTTTTCTTTTGCAACACGACCGCCATACACATCATTCACCCTTCGAGTTGTTTCCGCAGCACTAGTGCCACGGCGGAACTCGTACTCGTAAATAATGCGATATTTTAAGTTTTCCATTTTGTAAAATGAGTGACGCAAACAGAAAAAAACAGAAGAAAAAAAACAAATGAATGACGATCATCGAAGCACAAATACATGAGTCTATAGCTGTACAAATTTGAATTTGGAATTCCTTACCAAAGAGGAGAAATTTGTGATTAAAGTGGCCAGTACGAAAAACGCCAATTTCATATGTAAGGACCTAATATTAGAGGAGTTTAAGAAAGGCGAATGTGGGTCCGTGGTGAGATATACCTAACCTAGGTAAACTCGTACTCTAGACGTACAAATTAACGTATTGTCCCTATGTGTAGTATGGTCATTCACCATTCTACCAAAGACAGTCTAATATAATATGTGTCAAGTAGAGGTAAGTAACGTACCTACGCATACATTTTACATCAACTTTTGTAACGTTATTACAATTAGTTAAGTACATTGCCATAAAACTGTTTGGTACATTCAGCCAGCTTCAAAGCAGACAATTGTTGTTAGCCAGCCAGCCAGCCAAATGTTTATTCCTAAAAATTGATTTAGTGAGTGAGTATGAGTAGGTACGAGTACATAATGTCCTGCTATTGTAAGTGCCGCGTAAAGATGCACCAATGTTATATTTATTATTGTAACCTTCTTTTAATTAATACATCGTCGTTACAACTGTAAATTTAATACATTCGATTAATTTCAGGAAGCACCCGACGGATTTTTTTGTCTTTGTAACAATAGGTAGGTGAAAAAAAAGTATTAGCTATATTTGAAAATATAAATTAATATTGCTGTTTTCTCCATTCCTCTTAGTCGGGGGTTTTACTAAAATTATTTATTTCTTTTTCGATTTTAAAGTATCCGTCGTGGGTTTGCAAAATTTTTATTTTGTTGTTATTTAAATTAAAGATACGAGTGTGTTTGGTACGAGCGTAATGAGGTCCAAACTTAGAATATTATGCGGTCCAAACTAAGAGCCATGGCAGAAAACTTGTCGTGGTTAGTTTGCTTATTAAAAAAAAACAACAGCACCTGTTTTATAGAGAGAGCGAAAAATATCGAGTGGATAAATATAAATTAAATTCAACTTACAAGACTTGCATAAAAAAACCATAATTATTTTCTATAACCTATCTGCTTGTTTATATTCATGCGAGGAAATGTTTGAACTATTGATGAGGTAGATACAAATTTGGTACTGAACGTATTTAACCAACCGACTTGAATTTCAATTTTTGTATTTACAATGTTTTTTTAAGTTTTCTGGGACAAATACCTAATCGGAAATCATTTTTTGTGGGACCTCCTCGTGATCATTCTCCATACAATATCGGTTTGTAATTGACGGAGAAATCGAAGAACATACATAAAATAATTTGGCGTGTTTTAAAAAACGATAAACCGACTTCAAATTCCGGTACTTACCTATATTCATCTATGTCTCGGACGAACGAAATCACCCCTCCCCTACTTTCCCTGACCGAAGGTCTATGTTCACGTGCAAAAAATTGAGTTTACTTTGGCGGCATCTAGTTATTATTCAAGTCTAATTTAGTTTGATGACACATGGATGAATCTGTTGCCGCCCGTTGCCACGGAAACCATTAGGTGATAATGAAATTATCATATTCTGAAGAATTTTTATAAATCTACGTTTTACGGTGCACATAGCGATTCCTCGAGAATCAAACTTATAGGAGATCACCTCAAAATCAATTTTTATACAACAACGAAAGAATCATCAAAATCTATTAACAATTGGCGCAGATATCACTAAAACTGTTGTAGGTAGTCGTGATTCTCCAAAAATATTATGTTGCTTTTTAACTTTAACGGGATAAATAGTAATAAAAATTTTATCGGACCACCTCGGGATTATTTTCTATACAATAGCGAAAGAATCAGTTAAATCGGTTACCCATAGGCGGAGATATCAAATAACATACATACATACAAATAAAAAACATACAGACGAACTGAGAACCTCCTCCTGTTCGAAGTCGGTAAAAATACATACATCCGAATATGGTTTTATGTTCGACAGTATGTATTTTTTGTCGTTTAAAGCTAGACTAACAGTCAATGAACCAACTAAGCCTGAAGAAAGGTCCCGCTTGCAAGAAAAGGGTTCATACGCTGTCATTAGCATAACCAAGTGATCTGCATATAAATAGGTACTACTCACTATCCGCACAAAGGCTTACAAGGTAACTATTAACTTATCTGTGGTGAGTCAGACAGCCTCTGAAAGGATTCAATCTGGGCCCAATAAGATAAGGTCGCATCGTAGGACTTGATATAAAACAATTTAATTAAATTATTTATGAGTATCATATTATCCTAACCTCACTTGCAGGCTTGTATGAAATATTAATATTGTTGTGATTTATGAATATGTAGGAGTAGCGATGTTAAAGGTTACAACATTTTTTTGATTTTTTTTTGATTGCGCGGTACATAAATCAGATGAAAAGCGGTACATACTTGCTCATCTCTATAAAGCCACTGAATACTTGAATCAGTGCGCAACTTGAAATGTAAAATGTTTGTATGTAGTATTTTTCCATCGATCAAGGTATCCGGCCCCGTTTATTATTTTCAAATTCAAAATTCAAATTCAAATATATTTATTGCGTCAAACATGGTATAAAGGTGGTTTAGTTCTAAGTAATGCACTCATGTCTCACTATATTCTAGCATGCAATAATTATGGTGGCAAATTAAATTAGGTATTAATATTTATTATCTTACATTTAAAAACTCATTGATGTCATAAAAATTCATTTCATTCAGCCAGCTAAGCAATTTGGTTTTATATAAATAATTATTTAATAATTTGATTTCATTTGGTAACTTATTGTATATTTTTACGCATAGAGTCAAACAACTTTTGGAAAACTTGGCTGAACGCGGGGTATCTTTTAGAATAAGTCTATTCGGATCTCTACATAGTCTAGGGTGTTTGTCACATGCTTTTATAAATAAGTTTAAATTATTTCTAACAAAATTTGATACTTCATAAATATAAAGCGACGGTAGAGGTAATAAACCAAGCTCCTTAAACAAGGGTTTGCATGACTCATCCGGGGGGATTCCACAGATCGCTCTGATGCATTTCTTTTGTGCTATTTATGCTCTGTTTTTATCAGTGCTATTGCCCCACATTACAAGCCCATAGCGAAGAGCAGATTCAATATAGGCATGAAAGGACGTTATTGCAGTTTTCACATTTGTGACATTCTTAATTTGACTTAGAGCATACACGAATTTGTTTAATTTTTTATTTACCATGTCTATATGTGCATTCCAGTCCAGATTTTCGTCAATTATTACGCCTAGAAACTTAATTTGCGGAACTTGTTCTATTTTCGCTATATTTAGATTAAAATTATATTTTATGTGTTTAGATTTATTGAATTGAATATATTTGGATTTGTCAAGATTAATTTTAAGATTGTTAATATCAAGCCATTCAATAATTTTATCAATTGTGTTATTAATGTCAGATTCATGGTCAGTTTTATTATATAATTTTTATCAGATGTCACAACTACACAAATGTCATCAGCTGTGTTGCGCTACACGTGCAACTATGTGTGTGACGTATAGGGTACTATTTCACTCGCACAATATTTTCACTTCATGAAAATATTGTGCGAGTGAAATAGTTGCGAAATAACTCAGACATTTAATTTGTTATGGGCCATAACAAATTAAATGTCTGAGTTATTTCGCAATTATTTCACTCGCAGCCATAACATATGGCTCACAAGAGGTGAAATCAAATGTTAAAACAAAATAAATTACGTATGTCCATGATCACAAAAACACAAACCAGAAGTAACGGCTAGCGGAGCGAACCGCAATTTTTTTGAGACTTTTTCGGATGTTTGGTAAAAAAGTAAGCAAGAGAAAGATACATATATATATAATTTTAATGAGTTTTAAAGAGTCTGACATTAAAATGTATAATTTTATTTTAAAATAAAGTTTATCTTCATTTTGCGCCCTTTGCCTCCTGGCACTCACACACGAGTGGTCGCTCCACACGCTCTACGAGTACTCTAGGGTTTCACATCAAGCCAACAAAACTCAACTACTCAAATGTCTGTAGTTATGTTTTTGTAGAGATTCTTTTGTAAGTGTACTCTGTCTCTGTGAGTAAGTAGTCGTTCTTACCCCCTGGTGCTTGGTACCCGGAGCGGACCACCCCCTGACCTTCACTTACGCCGTCACTGGAGCACTGGACCATACACAGAATGGTATGATATAATGTAAGGTTTATCATAATTTTGTGGTTTGATTTTAAGCGAGGGATGAGTCCTGCCCGAACCAGAGGCAGGCAAAATTGTTGACGGCGAGGAGAGCGAGCTGTGTGGCAAGCAGCGAGGGCCTCACAGCCTGGCGCCCTGGGCCTAGCCCACGTGGCCCTAGAGTAAATAAGCCACTGCGCAGATCGTAAAAACAGTGGTCAGGAGGCAGGAACCGAACCAGCAACCGACTGCATTGCGATGCAGTCAGTTGCTGGTTCGGTTCCTGCCTTCGCCGACCGGACCTTCGCCAGCCTTAGAGGTCGTCAAATACGTAGTCTGTCGGGTAATAGCTAGGTACCTATTCATTCAGTTATCAGCCATCTTCTTAGGTTAATAAGACATTATGGGACCTGTTTGTAGAAGCCATCAAGTCAAATTGAATTAGGTAAAGGCATATCACAGTACTCAATATAGGTCAGACACGGAGTATTTAATACAATCACCATAAACAGCCCACCGCCGATCTCAAATAGTAACAAACTATGTTAGCGATCATAAAACTGCATCCTAACTAGATTGCCATTTTAGCACAGAAGGTCTACTTTGAAACACGTAATACGAAGTTTCAGGTGACGGATCCTACAAAACGAACAACCTTACCACCAAGCTGCTTCGGACGCGTCGCCAACTGACACCTTTCGTTTTAGACCTCAAAGAAATGAATTTCAAAATTGTTTTCATAGCATTATGTAGGGTCATGTAAGGTCAGCTGGCTCAGGATAGAGATGCGTGGAGGTACATGGGGTAGGCCTTTGCCAGCAGTGACACACCATGCTAATTGTAACTATTTTGGTATGGTCATCGAAATAACGTGCCGGTCGTCTGTCATTTCGTGCAATCAGTCGTTCGTCAGCATCGTTATTCGTTTTTCAAAATAGACCTCCAGGTTGGTTGAGTAGACGCCTGCTAGGTAAATGATAGTTGATGAGAAGTTTGCGCCACAAGGGAAATCTATAATACCTTGCACAATGCTAGTAGTTTATAAGTCTAGGTAGTAGTATATTATCTGTGGTCTAGGTAAATCTAGATAGTAGAAATTCTTGAGTGGGGACCGCGACTCGGCAAACGTAGTGTAAGACGCCCTCCAGCCAGGTGGGATGATGACCTGCGAAAGACTGCAGGCAGATGCTGGAAAAGGCAAGCTGAAGACAGGGCGCTATGGTGCTCATTAGGGAAGGCCTATGTCCAGCTAATATAAATTGATGATTAGATAATATATATTATATTGATGATGATGATGAGATAGTAGATAAGAAACTAAGGTAATATAGCTTTTACTTGCAAATAAGTTAAAGTAGTCTACAGAGTCCGCGCAGACTTAAGCAGTTTAAAATCGAGATCGAGATCGAGAGCGTAGAATGTGTGGAATAATTTGGCATGTTTTAAAAAACGATAAATCGAGTTCAAATTTAGGTTTATAGATTATATTCATATATGTATGTCTCGAACGAACGAACTCACCCCTCCCTTACTATTCCTGACCGAAGGTCTATGTTCACGTACACATGAACATAGACGTAAAGTGCTTTTCACGAAAGAAGTCCCCTAGGCGCAGCGCTGTAGGTAGTGCAACCGAATAAAATTAGCGTTGAAAAAAATTAGTTCCACTAAATGCCGCGGGAGTTCTTTCGTGAAAAGCACTTTACGTGCAATTGATTTTACTTTGGCGAAATCTAGTTATTATTCAAGTCTAATTTAGTTTGATGACACTTGAATGAAACTGTTGACGCCTGTTGTCACGGAAACCCTTAGGTGATAATGAAATTATCATATTCTGAAGAATTTTACAAATCCTCGTTTTACGGCGCACATAGCGATTCCTCGAGAATCAACTTTTAAGAGATCACCTCAAACTCAATTTTTATACAACAACGATAGAATCATCAAAATCTATTAACAATTGGCGCAGATATCACCAAAACTGTAGTAGCTAGTCGTGATTCTCCAAAAATATTATGTTGCTTTTTAAGTTTAAGGGAATAAATACCAATCCCTCGGGAATAAAAATTTTGTGGGACCACCTCCAGATCATTCTCTATAAATAGTGAAAAATCGGTTGTCCATAGGCGGAGATATCAAGTAACATACATATGTACATAAAAAAAAAAACAAAAAAAAAAACATACAGACGAACTGAGAACCTCCTCCTGTTTGAAGTCGGTTATAAAGGAGACGTCATGATCACGTCTCTTCGTCGATCAGTAAAGTCAAATAAACTCACGCTAGATGCCTTTATAGCCTACTTACCTACTGTTATGGGTATATTTTTCCGGATGTTGCAGCAAATTGAATCCAGTACAAAGGCAACGCTAAATAGGTTTCCCGCATCCTTGCCTCGGTTTATTCCTTCACCTGGCGATCGTTTAATAAATTTTACGATAAATTTATTGTATCAGGGAGGATAAGGTTTTCATCTACTTCTTTACCTTACTTCTTTACTGTTTTTTTATTTGTTTACCATAAACATCTTTCTATATATATTTTAGTTCCTGCTATTTTTCCCATTCATGTATAATGGTATTTGCAAGTACAAATCAAAGGCAGCAAGCCCACATCGAACTCTCAAAATACCTAGTAAACGGTAAACATGCATTGTGGTATCATTGTGTATAAACAAAGGTAGGTAGGTATTTAATATTCATTGTTCAGTTCAGGCACCTATTAGCACTAGGGCAGTAGGTAATTCCCGGTTTGCATGTCGAGCACGTGTTAAAAGCGCAGTAAACACGTTCATTTACGTGAAGCGTAACGTAATAAAAGGCAAACGTGTCAGCCACTGGGAGAGCCACTTGCCTTCAGCCGACGGCCATTTTATCAGTTGATTAAAGTGGCTCCTATAGCTTATGAATCCTGATAACAAAACTCATTTTCTTTACGCGAAGCTATTAGGTATCTGATAAGTTTATTTGTGTCATTTGCGGGGATTGACAAGCTGGGTTTTAATAAAACACAAATAGGATTCTATCTAAAACAAAACAAAAAAATCGCATCGAACACTCTTTCCTTTAGCCATTACTGAGCAAGTTTTTTAATTTAAGATTGCTATGAGACTAACATTCAATCAGAAATAATAGGATTAATCAGAAAGCAAGAGAACCTGCGCTTGTTGCAAATTCGTGATAACCTCCACAAAGCAAAGTTCGCTAACAAGCTGACCGCTCCATTGAGTGACTTATTGATTGTATACCCATTGAGTAACCTTTAGCACAGAGTGCTCTGTTCTGAGTGGTTTGATAGCAAGTTCTGAGATATGATGGTTTTAACAGTTTATTACAGATGTTTTACTTTCTCAGTAAGAGTTCGTATACCAGAAACTCTAGAGCCGTACTTGCTTCTACACGTGGTCGCACAAATTGAGGCGTAATATTTTGTCAAATATATGACATATAGCATACAGTGATATTATTCACTTCATAATAAAACATAAGTGTTTTTTTGAGAAACTTAAATCCTATAAGTGTTGACTGAACCTCTACGGCGTAGATGCTCTACGAGGCGTAGCATTAGGATGTGCCTGTTCTTCTCTATTCCGTGGGGTGCGCGTACTCTTGTTAGCATCGGACGATCCGCACTGAAAGCATCAAACGGATTTTAGTATTCATTGTGTAGTTTGTCATACAATTGCGTCCACTTATTCGCACCGCACGGAGCGGACGCATCCGATTGTCGTCAATGCCGGCGAGCCGCTTAGTGCGGAAGACCTCAGCCGATCAGAAGAAAATTCGCCTAAAATGGCGTTCGCGTTGGCACTACGGTTGCCGTTATTACAGTGGACGAACCTCCCAGCATTACGCTCAAAAAATCCGTTTGATGCGGTCAGTGTGGATCATCCGATACCGGCAGGTAAACGCGCACCCTTAAAGTGTTATTCAAAAAAACTCCGAAAACCAACTTGATTTCCTGGTCACATTTAAAAAAAACAAGATCCGTCAAGTGCGAGTGTGATTCGCGCGCCCAGGGTTTCGAACGGCATACGGATATGTAGGTACTAGGTACTGGTTAGACTTTACTATTTGATAATTACCAAAAAATTAAAGGTAGACAGGTACCTACATTTCAGATGTATCGGTTTGCTAACTTCGGAGTACAGGGGGTAATAGTACAATTTTTGAGTTTCTTCAACATATTCAAAAAGTACCTACAGGAATTTCAAAAACTGTTTTGAGATGTAGAAACTGGTACCTTATATTTGATGCACAACTAGGTGAGGTTTTGTAGATATGGATCTTTATTTTACAGGTAAAATGGTAAAAAAGGGGGGGGAAAACATTTTCAAAAAGTGGTCTAATTAGGTACAGACTTCTCTATATTTTTCCTGTAAAATAAAGATCCATATCTACAAACGCTACATACTCGTACATTTTAGATGGATCGCTCTGCAAACTTCGGAGATAGGGGAGGGAATTAGTAATTTTTCGACTTTTCCAAATATTTAAAAAAGTATAAACCTACAGAAATTTCAAAAACTGGTTTGAGATGTACAAACCGATATCTTTCATTTGATACTCCACTCGGTGAGGTAGCCCCCCTTTTCAAAATTATCCCCCTTTTGACCAAAAGTTATCTATTTACAGACTTCTCTGAGATGTTCAAATTTATACCTTTCATTTGATACCCCACTTGATATTGTAGGTCTCTTAAAATTTCGACGTCACAATTTGTACTAAAAATTTTCGTTTTTATTTTTCATTTATTGTCTTTTAATCTGTACAGGTGCACGAAATGTATTATTATATCAAATTTCACGTTATTTGCTGCTGTACTTGCTGATATATTAAATACGGAAAAACGAACAGAAGAAGCGAAGCCATAAGGGTTTCGAAACTGATCTCCCATCTTCAAAACCCTAAAAATTGGATGAAACGAGAAGTACCGTGTGTAACGTTTTAGTAATGTTGGGTTTGTTGGTTGGTGTTGTAGATATTTTCGTAGACTACAGAATTTGCACCAGTCTGATTGGCTGGATTTATCGGAATTGGGAAAATACGTTACCAATCTTTAGAAAGTTAATGCGATAGTTTTTTTCCTTTCATCCGAACAGAAACCATTTTTAGGATGCGCTTGTCTTTACCGTATAAAACAGATTTAAAACGTTCGTAGTAAGATAAAACAAAATACTGCAAATTTTTGTAGGTACTTTATTTAAAGCCAGGAACACAAGTTTCATATTAAATACTACAAGCAGTATAAAATCAGACAAATTCGGGTTGAGAACACAGATAGCGCTTAATGAAAATCGGGGTCTACTTAGGATAAAAACGTAATTATCTGAGAAACTTTTACATATCACACTAAAATGACCTAGAAGGAAAAAGTTGAAACAAAAGTAAAAACTTAACTTTCTGATTGATAAAGTTCTAACTATTGAGGATAATCTGAGTTTCTTAACTGCAAGGTTTGCTAAAACGGTTCGTTAGTAACTTATTATTTAAAATAAATCCATTTTAAAGAGAAGGTATAAAAGTTCTTGTAAATGGATAATATATAAAAAATTGTTATAAGTAATACTGTTTAAAAATAAATATTTCAAAATATATATTATTGTTTCAAATTCATCATCTTCAATGCTTTATTTAATTGACGATTAGCGTGGTCTGCTTTTTACAAAAATATAAATATATAAAAAAAAAATTTATATAAATTTTAAGAAAATACTCTTTAAAAAATTTCAAACTTCTGTTAGTGGAAACATGGGTCTAGAGAAAAAAACATTTCCCGTAAAATAAATGGGAGACGGCTCCTCGAGCCGCTTCCACCAGCGTCCTAAAAATGCGCCCGGACAAATTTAAATGTCTTACAAAGAGAAAAGCTCTCTGATATGAACTTTACTTTTGGATATGATAAAACTGGCGAAATTGTACCTTTCTGTATAATATATTATAGACACCGAAAAATCAAAGTTCACGACACATAGACACGAGATAGTGCATAGTATCTCGCTGTGACATTTAATGCGATTATTAATATAACTATGTATTCATAATATTCATTAAAACATTCTTAAAACCTGCATCCTATTTTCATCATTCTGAATCATATTTTTAGTTCTTTACCACTAACTGAGTGGTAACCAGATACAAACCCAACGATACCTCTACTTACCTACTTCAGACCATCACAAACCAATATATTTATTTCTAAAAATTCAAAATTAGTCAAGTTGGTATATAATCCTAAACTTTGACATACACATGTAAAAGTATAATAATAATATAATATACATTTTAAGACATCGATACATTTTCTAATACTTTTGTATACACATGGAATATTTTCTTTAATAATAAACATATATAATGTATAGTTTTCTCACCCACTCCGTTTTATCTAACCATGAAAATCAGTCGTCCAAGACTATTCAAGTTTCTTTTATATTTTTCATGTGTTTACTTAATATAAGACGGCTTATACAAAGCTCTTAATCTGCTTATTTTTACACAATATACACAAAACATCAATAGGTTCTCGAAATACACAATTTCCATAAATTATTTTTATATACTCTTATTATACCTATAACAGATAATTATTTCTTATTATTTGTTAGAAAAAATGTGGATAATCCTACAAACACTGGTTCGCTTTGTGCCAATAACAACATCAATTAAATTATGTAAGTAGTAGGTACTTTATTATATGATTTGTGAGAAAAAATTCTTTGCAAAAGTACAATAGTTACAGGGGAATAGATTTTACATATGCTTCTAGGTTTGCTTTGTTACTTCTACTAGTATGTCAGTTAGCTAAATAATGGCGACTTCAGAAACATTCATGGATTTTTATTTATTTCTTTACATTTTGACTATTAGTGGACACAAAACTACATTACAATTTTATCGAAAATATACTGAATAGTCACAGTACGTGTACGTAGTAATATATTGCTAGCATAATTTTACTATTTTGATTTTGATATGAAAGTGGACAGATAACACATTAATGTACGAATATGATAATGTTGTGTATATTCAAAATATGAAATTGATAACGAGTCTTATAATATTTGGTCGGGAAATTCTAATAGAGTAATAGAGACTAATAGCTAGGGACATAAGCTCTGAAGGGTGCGTACTAACTACACACATACAACGCTTTGAAGTATTAAACTCAGCCGATATCATAATATTCTCTCATAGATAGGTAAAGAGTTACACAGTCTTGTATTATATATTTTACATTAATACTGATGTGTATTATTCAAAGAATATATCGAAATGTTATTTTTATATAACTTAAGTAAACGGTTACTAAATAATAATAAACTCTGTTAAACATTTAATACATATTGTCGTTTTTAAATGGACGTTGTGCGTCAATAGAAATTGTATAATATAAATAAATATAATTTTTATAAAGAAGTAAGTATGTTTTTGAACTAACAATAAGATAATCGAATTAGACAAGTTACATACGTAGATCTATTGTTCAGCGAAGCGAAGCTTTTGTTTTTTCACGAAGTCTTGTGCGAGTTTGTCGTTGGTGCGAGACTCGCATATTTGTAAAATGGGGTGATCTGGAAATGTGGTTTAGTTACAAAGGTGGAAAGTTTATTAGATTAACGACTTAACAAACTTGAAACCAGGAAAGAAAAGTAATTAAATATATTTTTTTTTCTCAGTTTAAAAGAACCCACCTAACTCTTTACGCTTCTTTAAACTCAAGTAACCTGAACTTGGACAGCAAGTTTTAAGCAGACACATTCTACCTTGGCAGTATGTCTTTATTTCGAGCTGCCCTCTTCACATGTACACGGTAAGTTCACTGCAATGCCGTACTAAGTAGTTACTCTATGACTTACTGCGGTCATGTAGCTGCATCAGCGGCAGTTCAACCGGCCGCAGTGGATCAGGTGGGCCGTTGATATTGACCCCGGGCACACGCTCCAAAGCCACGAAAGCCTCCCCAGCGAAGTCATCAGCGGTTAACACGTCTTTGTCCCAAACAGATATGGACAGCACGGCGTCTCCAGACCGGACAGAGTCTATGCAAACGTTGAACTCGAAGCACTCGTCCCATACAGGGTTCAGGGTTTTCTAGAAAAAATGTTTGGTTAAAAATGTTTTTAGAAAATCTGTGGGTATTTTCAGATGTTTTCAGTGGCCCAGGTGTGATTTAAACGTGTGGCACAGTCTTAAGAAGAGTCCATTTGGAAACTCTGAACCCCCATTCGTTAGATTCTCTAAGATTGAAACACCTTGTGCAGGAATTACGAAAACTACACGTGCGCCATTTATGAGATCATTACAATGTAATTCAAGGTACTTACCAACAGGTCTATGGGTACTTTCGTCTAATTAACCACAAATACGAGCATTAGAACAATAAGGACAATCCAAGCGAAATACGCAATTAATGTACTCACCTTCTGCACATTAGTGACTTGCTCGTGAGTCTTGGGGAAGAGACGCTTAGGAAAGAGTTCGAGCACCACAAATGGATCACTCAGCCCATTTGGATCCAGGGGTATGACGTCACGAGCTGATAATACCTCCACACAGAGCGCGTCGTGGTTGATGTAAACCCTGCAGAAAATAAACTCATCAAGGATTTTATATATGAGTCTAACTTTTTAGAAGTTCTAGGTTGCATGTCAGCGAACAAACATCATCTACATATATTATGAAGATTTACGACTCCGAAGTTTATGCGAGGTTTGCTAAACACATAAATAATTACCGAGAGAGTCTCACAAAACACAGAACAAATAATGTTTAGCTAAGTACCAAATTTTGAAGATATTTGCAGAAAGTCAATATCAACTGATTATGAAAACAAATTGTATTCATACCATAAACATGTTTTTCGTTTAGTTTGTTTCAAATCTTGAAAGCAAATTTTAGTGAAATATTTTGTTATAAATCCAAGGATTTTTAAACGCCTCTTAAAATAATATTGTCAGGTAAAGAATATTCAGTGATTTCTAACCTGACTAAAATCGAGCCGTAAGGAGACGGCAAATGGGCCCTAGCTTGATCTTGCATGCGGTCCATGAGCCAGAGCTCTATCAGCTTGTCCGTCGCAGCCTGGTGGTACTTCATCCTTTGCTCCAGGCGGTTCCACTCCGGGTTGTGCACTTCGCTCATTGGCAGTCCTGTTCCGATAATGATAACGATTACTAACCTGAGTTTTATTGTTCTAAAAACATATATTTATGATACTTCGCATATTTTGAGGGTCTTAAGTCCCAACCGAACAAATGCGGCTAACAAGACCTACCTTTCCCTTCAGCATGAAAGAACTCAGCAAGCAAATCCAGTGCTTCCTTGAGTCTGTCGTGGTAGACCCTTGGCTTCTCCGCCCCGCCAGCATCGGCCTGAGCAGACATCTCTTTGAGCACGGCGCTCCAGCATCCGGCCAGCGCGCGGATGAATGCGCGCGGTAGCAGCCAGGTGTTTAGAGCTGATAGGTGCTGGTCTAGGAACTCCAGGAGTGGAGCTATAGCCTAGGTATAATAATAATAAATAATGAATATTGCTAGACATTATTTTCACACATCATAATTTAGCCTGAAAATAAACAGAGCTTGTGTGATTGGTATGATCACTGACATACCTACCTACTTTATGGAAGGGAGAGTTAATAAATAAATATATATAGTATCCTACCACAAGACACAAACTTCATAAAATAAGATTGTGAGAATCGTACAGCTGTTACTCACAATTCCAATAAGTACAAGTTTTTCTAGCGCATAACTTTCAAAGTAGGTATTTGATCATTATCTACATAACACAAAAATCCCTTCGTTAGTACTTATACCTACATTGTGCCACGTACTAGCTAAAAGGATGTGATGTGATGAAAGGAAGGATTCTTTTTAAACCCAAGGGCATATACTGTAGTTCTACGATTTTGTATCATTTATTTTAAATAAAGACACTTTCTCTTAATATTCGTGTACGTATTCTGAAATCAATAGCTATACCAAGCTGCCACTGAAAAACGCATGTGCTTGGTAGAGATAGCTAGGATTACTGCTTTGGCAGCGAGTTGACATCCTCTACAGTTCTTACCTGTGGCGTAGGCAGCGTATCTGGAGACCAGGCGAGATGGAAGACTGCCTTACGCAGGGGCGGCCTGGCTCTTGCGGCTAGAGGGGCCGCGGCGCGTGTGGAACGCGCGTCCAACGTGCCTAGGGCTCCTCGGACTAGCTGGCGAGCATTCTCGTCTCTTTCATTGCTGTGGATAGCAGTTCGGGTAAGAGACCTTAATAATTGCTTCAATAAACTATTTTTCTTTAGTCACGTTAGGGCACGACACGTAGACATAAAGTACCTACTTTGAAATTAACCCATAAACGCTCTCCCCGTACACGCTTTTGAAAAATTGGAATTCTCCAGCAAAGAGCATTGGCAATAAAAGTATAGTAGCTAAAGAATTAATAGAAATACTTTTGTAAGTATCTACAGTACAATAGGTGTACCCTGCTTCGCAAAACCTTGCACGTAAGAGCAATAAATTTTACATTTAAGTGCTGTAAAGAAGTGGAACTTCAAGCAAGTCATGAACCAGTTCGTCGTTATAATGCCTTCATAAAACTCTTGTATAATGTGCTCTGAGAGTCTGAGAGTCTGTGTGACACTCGTACTTTGCGAGTTCAAAATTTTGCGATTCGCAATCCCCAAATAAAGTTCTGCCGGAACTTAAATACAACCAACTGACTAATTACACAGCAACCTATCTTGAGCAGCTGTACCGAAATTAGACCACTACTCTGTTAGAGCGGTATCAGTAGGTATGTGATATTTTCTATTTTGCACTTAACTGTTTTCATATGCACTTGTTTAAACAAAACGATAGATTCCCACAAATTAGGGATAAGCTTTGTTATATTTTGAATGTATAATAGAAAAACCTGACACCAAGGGTAACTATAAGGGTAACCTCCAAAAATTATGATTGCAACTTGCAGCCAGATTTGAACAGAATCCTACTTGAATTTATCAATACCTTTACCTTTCCATAACCCGAGAGGAGGTGTGATCCCAAACCATGAATAATTATTTGATTTTCTTTTTTTGATAAAAATAACTGACCCAATTTTATTTGTTGAAATTTGAACCTTTTAAAATTATTCAGCAAGGAACTTTCCTTTCTATTTCCTACGCTGAATTCCAAAACAACTTACCTCTATCCTCATCTAAAACTTGAACTTTCCGAATGATGTTCTTATACCTACTCAAAGTTTGAGTATCAACATGTCGAGCGAAGTTAGTACATTAACAGAATATATGAACTCCGTAGCTAAATCCCTACTCAATTTGCTGCTAGGGACTGGTAAACTCTGGAATAAGTAACGCCTTGTTCATAGTTATACAGCTCTCTTTGAAACAATCTGTTTCTTGGCAACATAATAATACTTGATTCAAACAAGTTTGTTTCCCAACTTATTTATAAACCTGTTGGTATGTATTTTCGCCTAGAACTTTTGTATTTGGTCATAGAACAATACAAGTTAGAGGTAAACTTAGGTAGAGAAACCCCTAGCTAATAAGATGACTACTTCCACACCTACTCAAAATTAAAATGCTCAAAACGAAAGAATCATTTTTAGGTAGAGTAACATCGATGTGCATACAGACACTCAATTGGAAAAATACACTTTCCGTTCAGTGCTTAAGAATTCAACTAAGGGCCTTATTACAAAGGCGTTAGATCGTTCTTTGTAAAGACGTCAGTTCTCGGTCGGGTTGCACTTACATGTGTTCGTCATCGTACTCGGCCAGCGAACGGCGTACGTACTCCAAGTTATTCACGATCGTGCATATCTCTTCGGTTGTCTTATTTTGACCTGCGAAAATTATATTTTGTTAGAAAATGTTGGTTAAAATAAAACATAGTTCTTTTATATTATACGAAATCCTAAAACATCAAGCGTAAGATATGTTTACTCGAAAAGTTCAGCAAAATTGATGATAATTTTATGATAAGTTGAACCATTTTACATTGTACAAAAACTTTAGTATAGTTCTGGTAAATGCATGCAGTTATTTAAATCCAACAATTTATACGAGTCATTTTTATAGACCCTTATTTTTTTTTGCCTTTGTTTCGTTTTAAGTTTCCTGAGTCTTTGCAAAACTGAACAATAATATTCGGTGAAATGTGAATAAATTATGGAAAACCCTATGAAACTTAAATAAGGCATACTTGAAAAATGTTTAACTCATTTAAGTCCGCGCTCAAATAACCTGATACAAATTGCGCTTCACGTTAGAAAGCTCTGAACCAACATGTTTCTAATGGCAATAAAAACAGCTCATTTATTTCACCCACGACACTGAAAGAGCAGTTTCCTTTTTACAGTTCAGTGTACCTACAAAAGAACAGTGTGTGAACCTGCGCCCTACCATCAATCCACCTGTCAGATGGTGATTATTAGACCACCCTCCAGTACTGCGACGGGTGCAAGTACAACCTTTTCATTTGAAAAAAGTGTTGCATAAACAAAACAATAACAAAATTATTTTACTAAAATTACATTTAATCGTGAATGTGAGAGAGTTATCTAAAAATAAAGATACATTTATTTGACTTCACAGGAACAGCACAGACATAGTATAATCAGATAAACTTAAGTAAGTACAAGTAATTGAATAGGTGGTAGGTAGAGTTACACATGAGGATTAATTAAATAGATGACAGATGCAGCAAGTGCAAGAAATTATGTAAGTAAAGCAAGAGAAGAAGACATAAACATCTAAAACTGATAAATTAAAGCGTATACAGAACAGAAATTCGAAATTAACATGCCTACTTAATTAACATAGAACTAGAACAAAACATTCTAGATAGGTACAGTGATAACAAGAATGCGAGTAGGTACATAATGAGACAGTGCGCCACCTACTGCGTAGGTACTTACTACGTACCTACTAAATACGTACCTTGTTTGTGTTACAAGAACGTTAAAGTTTCATTCCCTAACAAGGGACACCATCAGGGTGAGTGCAGTTCTAGACGCGCTATTCCGCATCTCGCCGTACACAGATAGAGCCTAGAGCCTAGATAGAGCCTCTTTACTAGGCATCGCATGCGGTAACCTTCCAACTTACCATTGTTCTCATAATAACCCTGGTCAGCGAGGGCACCGTGCACGAGGTCGGCGTAATGCAGTGCCGTAGCGCAAGCCGCTTCTAACAGACGGACTCCTCCGCCCATAGAGCCTTCTTCAGCGCCACCGATGGCGCGCCACACCAGGCGCATGTGGTAAAGACTGGGCCAAATACGCTAAACATTAGTACTTGCTCTTTTAGACCCGATTTTAACTACTGAATGTATCACTAATTTATACGAATGTAATTTAAACAGGTACCTAACGTTGTATTGTTGTATGTAATGGGTAATCTCCGGAAATATTCACAAGTTGGTAAGCTATTCTGCGAGTACTTTATGCTATATATTACGCGAATGGTACCTAAAAATATTTTTCTCGTAATCGCGCAGTCATGTTAGTTTTGTGACACTTACTTTTCACGATTCCAGACAATAAATATATCTTTATGATTTCAGTGGCTAAAAGCGTCCGCGATATTATTTCAAAAATGATGATCGTGAAATTATTTGAAACATTAATAAAAATAATCTCAAACGGCAAAATGGTGTAATTTCCGAGGTGGTTAATTTCTGACAACTCATAAACAAAAAGTGAGCCAACTGCGCGGGACGCTTTCCAGGCAGTTTCCTCTTTATGCCACCCGGACGGTAAACTTTGAAAGAGGTCACTTTGACTTTGAGTTCCGGCAGGTCAAATACCTACAAGGGCTAATTCCAACGATTGCCAAGTCGATGTAATTGCTCAAACAAATCGTTTACATTTAGTTTTATTCCGAGAACAAAGCCGTCAAATACGACTCAATGTGTGTAAAGTTTAACGAGAATAATACGAGATCTATGAAGGGTTCCAATACCTTAATATGTGGATTAGTTCTACGTTTCAGTTGTTCAGCGTAGCACTCGGTTTTAGAATCTTAGATATTTTTAGGGATTAGAAAACCAAGAAATATTAGTGTAAAATTTTACAACTTTTTCTGGTATCATCGGAGCAAAAAGCAGGGTTATGAAATATTTTTTGGTTTTGATACCTCGATTTGAGATTTGATTCATCATGGCATCCGTCTTCCGTCAGTTTTCTAACTCGAACTCGCGCCTTTTTCGATGCGCTGCAAGCGTTGATAAAGTTTTTGTTTTTGGTGTTAGTGTTTACCCTGCTGTTACTTTGTTGATTTCGGTTATTGTTTACAGTTTTTGTTATGTTTGTATACATGTATGTCTATCTTTACATAAATATCTTGAATTCTAAAACCGAGAGTAGATTCATATTACTTTGCTCGCAGATTCGGAGTTGTTATTGTTATTTCTGTGTTACGACGTTTGTTAGCAAATAAATCCATGTAAAGGTTTCATATTAATCCGCTAACAACAGCATTTCTTCGCGTAGGATCACCGCGTGTATTTTATTGTCCATTTTTATTGTATCTTGGGAGATTTAGAGGAATTTCGTATGGTGCCAAAACTACCGTACGAAATATTCATTCAACAGTTAGTTACGTGTGTTCATTGTAATTTACGACTTGAAAGGCATCCTTAGACGATATTTATGTCAGTATTGTTTATAAAAGTTGATCAATTAATTAGCCAGCAATAGTCCTAAATTGCATACTTACAGAAAATAAAACCTTGTAGAAAACTACAAATCTTAGAATCTTAAGACTGGAATACAAAATGTAAATAACGTTGCTTACCAAGCAGCTGTGTCCACAGATGAGGTGCTATGCTTTACGTAATGTTCGCCGTCAACCGGCTTGTCTGCAAATAATACTCTCGAATTTTTATTCAACATAAAACTGGATGTTCTGTTATTTAATGTTATTTAATCTAATATTCACTAATAAAGTATTTTTTTTTCTTTTGGTGGTGTGTTGGTACATATGTATATACACAGTTTAAAATTTTACCATTATGTTAGATTCTCTATGATGTTAAATCTACTATAACTAAGATGTAAATTAATATTAAACATTAGCACGACTAAAATGTCAAATATGCTGATACTCTATTCTAAAACCATCATTGTTAACCTATAATTAAGCAAATAAATACTATTTCATTTCAAAAGGAACACAAGAATCGCCAAAACGCATTTGGACAAAAGGGACATTGCCCATGTTAAATGAATTTCCATCATTGGACATTTTGTAAGGAAGATCTCACCCAAACAAATATTTTATTTGTTTCGGTCCAATAAAAGCTTTCGTGTCGCGGCACAGTTAGATTTCGATGCCTATCTAAATGGCCGCCGCCCTAGCTCGGGTGTGAACCTTCGCCTTTGGCTCTCTCGATAACAATACGTTCTACCATTGAAAAGTCAGTGTTATGTTCGGGACGTTAGGTTACAAATTCACGAGACATTTGCTGCCAGATCTCCGTTTGAAGATTTCGTGTTAAAGACCGTATCCATCAGTTCATCAGTGCTTGGTTTAGGAATTTGTGGAAGTGTGGATCCAATGCTTATCAGAAGTTTGACTTTCATCAAGATTTATGTTACACGGAATGTCTGTTAGTAACTTCGCGAGGTTTGTTCATTCTCAGGAGCTTCTATTTAACTTGACTTGGAACATTCTTGGAGCACAAATTACTCGAGGGTTTGCAAATACTTATCTCTCGTTTGATTTTTGTTTCGCGTAGCTTTATAAGGTACTAGCTGATGCCCGCAGCTTTGCATGTGCTTTTTATGTAGTCTATGTCCATCCCTGGGATACTATTTACCTCCCTGCCAAATTTCATTGAGATCCGTTCAGCCGTTTAGGCGTGAAAAGGTAACAGGCAGACAGACAGACAGAGTTACTTTCGAATTTACAATATTAGTATTGATTTCGTGAATTATCTTACCAAGCTCTACAGCAGCTCGTACACGCTGTAAGGCCATGGTTTTGGTGACAGCCAGCCACCTATCTATCAGAGGCTCGAACCATCTACAGTCACAAAAAAGAAATAATGTTAGTTTTGAATTCGGCAGCGGATGCTAAAACTAATAACTAATACTGTTCTCCGTTGCATAAATATTATCCTATCCATCCAGGAGTTGTCATGTTATCTCGTTGTCGCAACGCCATGCATCAGTTACATTAACGAAGTTCGTAATTAGCAGTTAATTAGCCCGGCGTATAATGTGCGTGTTTATTAATTTACCCAGAAACAATTGTAGTATTTCTAAAGATAGTTCCACTCACTTCAAACGAATACGTTTGGTATACTTTTTTGTTTGAGTTTTATTGTTGTTACAAATCAAGCTATCAAACTTATGTATGGAATGATTTATTTGCTTTCTTTTGCAAAAAAAGGTGCGGGACTCATAATAATTCATGGAATTTTAATGTTGTACCGTATCAGTGTTTATTCTTATTAAATTAAAATGCTTTTAGTTAAAAATATATAGTTATTACTCTAAAAATATATATTCATTTTAGACTTCAATATACGAAAAAAATTGCTATTTCATAGCGAAGCCACTATACTGTGAACCTCATTCACTGGCAAAGTATCTTTTTATTTTAAGTAAACCCTAACGTTAAAAGATAAGATACTTATTTATTTTATTTTTAAGACAGGCTTTTATTCTAAATTAAATGCATATCAAAAGCTTAAGGTATTCGCCTCACTGTCTCGGGGGCGTGTCTCTAAAAACTGCCAGAGACAAACAGATTTGGTGAATTGTTCTCACTTAGATGCAAATAATTGATACCTAAAACCTAAATAATATAGAATTTACTGCACCAAACTCTTAAAACACAATTTTGACAAAGTTTTTAAGCAGAAATTAGTGTTGTTAGTGAAATCGGTCTTTTATGTTAAAATTATACAGAATAAGCTAACGCCATTTAACTAAATTAACTTATTAAATTACAATGGACCCCTTTTAGCCATTCTTAGCTGGTGATTAAAACTTCAAACAAGATGAAATTTAAACATAACAGAATGGGATATGCTAATATTAGCCGCGTAATCTATCCCAAGAGGAAAATCTCCTCAAATGTAACCCTTGTCCCAGACGTTACACGAACCCCTCACGATTACGAGTCCACAGATTTACATGACACACATCACTTATTTATAGCGCTCTTTGACGAGAATATAGCATATTTTACTCGATTTTAATAGCTAGAAAAAAAAACCATTTTGTTTTCTATTAGAAATTGGTTTGCTATAAACGCCGCTACGCCTTCTACAAAGTGCTACGAGGTGCTACGAAATTCCTTATCGATTTTCATTGGATGATTTTTTATGTTAACGTACTGCGAGCTTATATAGCATATTTCAAAGGCCTGTAATATTGTCTACCTCACTACATACTACATTTATAAATACGGTACGTCACCTACGTACCGTACGATTTAGGTACATTCCTAAATAATTTTTGAAAAATACTTACTAGGCTTGTTTCTCTTGTCTAATGACTGTTTATGGTAATTCTTCTCATTCCCCTACAAATCATTGATAACTCCTGGGGGCTTAAGCTTGCACTTACTTATAAGCAATGAACATTTGCGGCGCAGCTTCGTTCGGTGGGTGGCTCTGCTTGGCTGGAGTGGCGGCGGCGCAGAGCTCACGGACCGCGCAAAGTACCTCAAATGGTAGAGTCTTGGCTGTCACCACGCAAGTCACTATATAAAAAACAAAGCTATCAGATTTTGGTTATTGGCTTAAAATACAGCACTGACAGAGTGAAAATGGGAGAACAAAGTTGAATATTAGTGATGCATTTAAACACACAACGCTGTGCATCAATCTTCGTTAAGCGTTAATAAATGTGTACAAATCGTGGGTATATATCGGTGGGAATAATTTTCAGTGATAATATTTAGCCATTTTTGTAGTTGACCGTACATGTTGTTGTGAAGCTGGGCTGTGAAAAAGATAATTGTAATCGTATGGATAATGTTTAGGCGAGCTTTCCCAAAACCAACAAAAAGATGCAACTTGATCTTACCCACTCCCGAAGCTTCATCATAAAACTCTTCTTCGGCGACTCCGCACCACCCTTCGGACACCCAGTGCTCCACGCATTGTCGCACATCTTCAGTCAACTGCCGACAGATACCGTCCTTATAGACCACGAAACTTAACTTTACAAAATTAAATACAGTCAAAAGCTCTGGATAATATGCATTCATCAAATATTCCATCGATCAATAACAGCACATTTAGTACTACCAGAATCAATGTCGTATGTAGACTACCATTCTCTGAGCTTTTATAACCATAACACATTAATATTCTAACCACAGAAAAGTGATGTGACAAAAAGTGTTCGGAAAACAATGTCTCCCACTTACCATTTTGTCTATTTGAAGAAAAACCACGTTGAAGTACGTAACATTATTGGTTCTGAAACATTAAGGTTAACGTTATCGCTCCGCTCCGACTTTTATTGAATCGGAAAAAGTATCAGAAAATATAAACATCTACTGTCAGGGGACCGAGGGACTTTATGCTTTTTACTTCGCGTCTTCTCGCAAAGAATGGATCTATCACACAATACATTCCACTAGAAATATGATTTTTCGTATCCGACGGCAAAAGGTTTCGTTATGTAACAACTGGAACCAATATTGTCGGGAGTTTTATTTTGTGCGTCTGTATTTTATTTCAAATTGATGTTCTCAACTTGTAAATTAATTTGAAATTAGTTTTTTATGAGTTCACCTTGAACATTCCAGTGCACACGGTAAAAATTTAAATTATCAATATTGTAGAGTATACCTTAGCGACTAAGCTTAATACTAACTACATGGAGCTCCTAATATGTTCTCAACAAAGGTTGTGTTGTTTTGTAGGGTTCCGTACCCGAAGGGTGAAAACAGAACCCTATTGCTAAGCCTCCGCTGTCCGTCCGTCTGTCTGTCACGTGGCTATATCTCATGAACCGTAAGAGATAGACAGTTGATTTTCAGATAATGTGTATTTCTATTGCCGCTGTAACAACAAATAATAAAAATAAAATTAATATGAAAATTAAAGGAAGCTCCCATACAACATACGTGATCTTTTGACTATTTTTGCTCTTAATTTGTTAAGGCTGTAAAACTCTTGACTCTTGAACTACAACAAATGAAACTTTCTATAATAAAGTAACACTTCAACTGTAATAATAACAAATACTAAAAATAAAATAAAGCAAGTAAAAAATTTATGTTTTTTTAAAAGTTGTCTGATTTTTACGGTACGGAACCCTTTGTGTGCTAGTCGACTCGCCCTTGGCGGTTTATTTATGTATATTAAGTTTTTTTCCCATACCTATCAGTTCGTGTATGTATAATTTCTTGTTCATTATTGTTAGTATTTTTATAAGTTTTGTTCATTGTTAATTACTCTTAGTTTACTTCATTGTACCCAGTTGTTAACAGTAGTAGGTAGTATTTAGTAGTTTTTTCCCTTTATCCTCCGCAAGCAAGCAGTCTTTATAGCTTCTACATATGAGGACACATAAATGGTTATGAGTTATTTTATTATGTAAGTTTATTCTCCGAATAAAACAAAATAAAATATTAACAACTCACGTCTCAAACAGCGGGTGGTAATAAGTCAATCCTTGCTGCAAATCTATTTGAACCAGTGTAATAAGGTTCACGAGATCTTCTCCGCGTTCCGACTCTGTATCCTGGGCGCACAGGGCGTCGTACCATTCTGCCGTGCCTTTGCGAAGACCGTTTATTATTTCGGTCCTATGCAAAATAAGAAAAAAAATTTAGTGCTAATAATAATATAACTCTTGGGGTCGAAAATGGAAATTAACATATAGGTAAGTAAATTTAAAATGGAATAAATTACTGTTTAATGTCTAATTATGACTACGAATAGTAGATACCCAGCCCTGTATTTGCGAAGTCGTTGAAAAGGAGCTGTTGTCAAATCTGTCCTCGCCACAGGGCATTTACCAATAGAACTCAGTTGAAACTAATCACCAGACAGTTCATAACCCCTGTGGCTTGCCAACGTACCGAACCAAGTATGTATGTTCGAACTAGGTAACAAATTCTAATAGAGTAAGTAACGGCAAACTTAATATTCATGAGTTATGTTTTGTTTTAGCGCGGAGCCTGGAGGTCTACTTGCAAAAACAAATTACGATGGATGACGGATCGCACGAAACGATGAACGAATAGGTCTGTTCATTCGATGACCCAACTATGTAAATGACTTAGACATTTATTTCTCAGAGATTCAAAAGTAATGATGTTAGTTGATGACGCGTTGAAGCAACTTAGGTGGTTAGGTTATTCATTTCGGGCTATCCGCCACCCTAATAAACTTAATGTATCGTGTTTCAAAGTAGGCCTACAGGTTTTCCTCGGCTTAGAGGGCTTGCTGAGCGTGACATAAGGTGAGTAAAGTTGGTTCTTGTGAATATTGCCTGCCAGCTTGTTAACAAACTCATTTAATTAGCGTTACGAACATGTTAAGAGATTGGTGGTGTGGTGCCGACTAGTTTACTACGCCATTCTTGCCGAGTGTTTGCTCTATGAAGGCACATAAACATGATAGAAGTTCCTTCGCCAACACAGTTTATGAAACGACAAGAAGGTAAACATTTAGTTTTGACCTAAGTAAATCAGTTTATGGCACAGGAGAATACAATCATTTAGATTTAAGGATGGTTTAGTTAATCAGGCAAACACAAAGTCACAAAGTATTTCCTTACTTATCAGTTGTTCAGGAAGTAAACCATTTCCTTTGTTGTAAATGAAACCGTACCTGATTTCCTTACTGAAAGGGCAGCAGCGCCAGAATGATTTCATTTGAGACAGCTGACTCAAACAACGCAGCAAGTATTCCAATCTGCAAGCAAATTATTTTATTACAAAAAGCTCTCTTCAACAATTTTTCATTTAAATATTTTGTGTGAAGTGAAAACCTAGCAGGCTTTATTATTTCAGTAAAGGTTGAATTATCATTTAGATCGGTATGGTTTAATGATAACATGCTAAAGTTCTCGAATTATTAATAGGGGCTAAGATATAGTAAAATTCCATTAATTCCAAAGGGACATCGTGCTGAAAGTATTCCATAATTAATGTTGCTGGACGGAAGGTTGACCGTCTCCGTATTTACCTTATAAGTTCTGTATCTTACTTTGGGGCTAGATGATGCTGTGTGGATTGTCCAGCATTATTTATTTATTTATTATTTATCTCAAAATAGATGTGGCAGCACATTTTAACGAATTTCTAAGTGTGGTTTTGATATTTTAGGCCAGTTTCTTGTAAATTATAATACTAACGAAAGATGACGCAACATCTGCCTGTTTCCGGCCCGATGTTTGGAAGTTAGGAAATTACGAGCGTATTGGTTATTATGGCAAAATATCAAAAGTTAAGAGTCTAATTTGACGCGAGTATTGGTTTGTACAACTTCTAAATTATGTCGTTCGCCAAGTTTTTAATGTTAACACAACCATCAAACCACCAAATAACTTTTAATACGAATGTCAGATCTACTAGTTTGTTTTGGAAATTTCTGTAAGAAACAAGTCAAGCATGAGTATTTAATATTTTTGCTCAGTCGTTCTTTGTTCCAGAATTTGTAGTACCTAGTAAGGCAGAGTTCTTCGTCACAAAATGTCCTAGACACACCGTAGCTGTGAAAAAACCTTTTCTACTTCTGCCTGTGCGTACCTGGTGAGCCCAGTCATGGTGCAGTTTTAGCTGGTGCAGACAACGGTTCATGACTTTGGCGAAGCAGTCGGTAAGCCAGAGTGATGCGCTGGAATATCCACCTCTTATGTAGGTATACACGTTGTCTACTTCTGCCTGTGCAGTAAGCAGGTGAGACTGCATGCAGAACGTGATTAAAGTCGCGGTGCAGTCCTCGGTCCATAAATTCGGCAAAGCAGTCGGCGAGCCAGCGCTCCTCATCACGTGACGCACCAGTCGCCCTTGTTGAAAACTTCTCTTCTTCTGCAGTTTTGGTTACAAATAAAGATTGTTGGTGTGCAGGGCAGGAACGCGACGCACTAAATTCTCTACTGAGGAAAAAGCTTTTCTACTTTTACTAAAATTCTATTTCGCCCTGAGTAGCTCTATTTACCTGGTGAGACTGTTGGCGTGCAGGACAGGGTACAAGTCGCGGTGCAGTTTGAGCTGATGTAACCCTCGGTCCATGAACTCGGCGAAGCAGTCGGCGAGCCAGCGTTCCTCGTCACGCGACGCGCCGGAGTCCCCACTGCTGCTGGAGACGGCCTCGTTGGCGCACCATGCCTTCTCCAGCTCGGCCAGGAGTTTGGACATGTATCTAGGATATTACGATGGTTGATTTCATTGTTTCGGCTTGTATAGTTCACTCCCCCAACCCTTCCTGTGGGTGTCGTAAGAGTCGACAATTTGATCCACCGGGGGTGGGCAGCAGCACCCCCCGTAGAACTAACTAATCCACCACCAAACTACAATTCCCAACCCACGTGCCCAGCGTGAAGACAATGCCATAACCTTCTGCTATGAGCCAATAAGGCGCTTATCAGGGATGGCCTATATCCAGCTGTAGGCTGGTAGAGCCTGGTGATTGTGTGTTCAGTTCAAGTTGTAACGAATGGTTATTTATATGACGTGAGATGCATAACAAACTATTACTTTCCAGTTGCCGACCCTAAGTTGTCAGCGGAAAAAGTGTTCGTAGGTACACCTTATCCGCTGTCAACGTGTTAGATCTACTTGAATTACAAAACTTATTATTCTTTCTTATTATTTTTGTTTTTGCTCTACAAATACTTTCGCAGTAGACAAGAATAAAAGTAACATAACGAAGTCGTTCGGTAAAAGAGAAGTCAGGTGTAAGTAATAAAATTTCTAAGAAAAAATAGTATTCTCACAAGCCCTAGGTAAGCCGGGCCCGGGATAGCTGAAGTGCTGTTATGAGACTATATCGGGTTGTAAATGTTACTTGGTTTGCGAAATTGTTTTGGAACAATTTAGTGCAAAGATAGGATAACGTCGAATATATTCTTCTTCACCTTTCTGGCAAGTCTTGATTTGTAAGTTCAACATTTTTGAACAACATTTTTGTTTATGTTCTTATGACACCTGACCGTAGATAATTGATGAGTCGGTAAGAAAATTACAGATTCTAAGAAAAGTATATAACGAAAAAGGCATGACGCAAAATAAATTACTAACTTGGGATCCAATGGAGATTCACTATTTAGCCTGCATGCTGCCGCAAAGCGTGCGATGGAGGCCTGCAATGGACTCAGGTCCCCCTGTATCGCGTGCTGATGCAGCAGAGTCTTGGCGGCCCCACACAGTTCCCCTTCCCAGCTCGCTTCACCCCCCTCTGCGCTTCCGCAGGCCTGGTTGGCTGCTGTCTCCACTTCATGCGCAAGGAGGACACCAAACAGGCGCTCGTGGTGACGTACCTAAGAAAGTCATTAGGCTCTAGAGTTGTGTTGAGACCTTTGCAGCTACTCTTTGAATACTAGATTTTGGATCGGTGTATAATATTAACTGTGAAATTTCATTTAAAGAAAGCGAAAATTTTCCTCAGTAACTCCAATATGTATTTAATAAAAGATCTGAGTCTTAAGGGGCGAACCTAACGGGTTTCGTCGTCAGACTAGGCCTAGATCTCAGTACTTACGGGATGCCCTTGATAAAAAAACTGGAATTACAAAAAACTCGATACGATACAAAAAACCCATAAAAGTGCACTGTTTCATAAATAATTTGATCGAGATCACAGAAACCCTGCGGTCTATTCTAATGACTTATGTTTTGATTTATAGGTTATTACTAATTATTTGGTTCCTTGAACCAGTTTCATCATAAGTTTTGTAGTTTTCTTGTAAATAAGAAAAAACTTGATTTTTGCGCTTACGCCACCGCGCGCCGTTCCAAAAACGTATGCTCAGTCCCGCTTCTATGAACGCGAAATCCTTTGCCTATCCTTTTCACAAAATGGCGCTCATTGGACTCTCTTAAGTAGCATCCTGCTTATTCCATAACCTCGTCAGCACTAATACGTCCACTACTGAACGTGCTTCCCCCAAACAAGGGGCTATTAGGTATTATCTGTTTATTTCATAAGGCATATGCTGATAGTAAAAATAATAGCAGAAATTCAAGCTTTTGCACAAAAAGCGTCGCACTACCGTACCTACTGTTTAATTTTTATCGTGGAACGCTGTGGGAGTGTTTCTAAATAACTGGCAAACACTCTTTATAATATCTAAGCCGCAAAACGGCCAAAGCTATTTTGATAAATGAGGTATCAAAATATCTTCTTATATGGTTCTTAGCTAAATTTTGTAGGACTTCGCCCTCTCATTTGGCGAAAAAGAGTGAAAAAGCGAGGAGTGAAACGGTTTTTTTATGGTTTTCAAGCAATTACTTGTGGTTGTTGCGTGTAAGCGAACCAGTTATGGACGGGACGCGGAGCGCGCGTCACTCTGATGAGATCCCTCATAAAAGGATGAAACGTTGGTGTTCTTCCAAAACACAAAACTAGGTTTTAAGCTTACCCACTTACATTCATATTCATCAAACTACGATTGTCTTTATAGTACAATAAACTAAAAAAATATGTTAAACTAAAAGACATATGTTTAGTTAAACTAAAGCACAGTTCTCTATTTTATGTAGAGGCTTAGAATGTAGGGTTTTAACAAAATAACTCACTGATATTTTGTTACAACCCTACATTCTAGGCCTAGCATAAGAAAGCTGCGAAGCACCTATGAAGAATGAATTGGATTTATCGTGTAATCAAAATTTCGCTTTAGTCGCTCGCTCACATGATTACCTACGCGCAAAAGAGATTCACTCAATGCATTGAATAGGTTATCGAGATGCCTGCCAGCTCCTCAGAGAATAGTGATTCACGCCTTACAGTTATTGGAACTTTCACCTTATGCCTTTATTAAAAATATCATAATCTCAAATTCCATGAGATAGTTTCAAGAGACCAAGTTGGATTTGTTAGGAATTAGCTTTATTGAAGGGAATCTTCACAGCGTAAAAGGTAATGGACCTACTAAGCACCATTAAGTGTTTTTAATATGCTAAGAGCACAAACAATAAACAATGCAGCCAGCAGCATCTTGGGGACGCTTCCGACTGGTATTGATATGGAACAGTTGAACTAACTCTAGATTATTTGCGACGGTATGCAACTGTTTTAATTGTAAATACAAGTTCAAATATTTTTAATTTTATTTAATTGTAAATTTCTTGATAATAAAAACTTTCTTTAAAAAAATTGTGAGAAGACAGTTTCCGTACTAGCTCACATGTGAGCTAGAATCTTATTACGTCAACCAGCTCATCAGTACGTGCACGTCTGCCCGCCGTTTCCGAGTGGAAATCAGGACATTGGTTACATGTTCTGCCTTCCTAAAATCTAGGTACCCTTTTAGATAATAACTCATTTTGGGTGGCCACATTTTTGCGTTTAGGTTCTCTTTGCCTAGTTGCACACCGTTGCCAATGTGATAAAGACCTTTGATAAGTTTGGCCACCAACACTAGAGACACTGGCATGTGTCTCTAGTGCGGGACGTGTGCCCCGTCTTAGTTCAATTAATGACATTATCCCTTGGGCTTTTACTAGCTTCAGTGTGGCAGCTGGGTTCGAATCATGTGGCCTTATGCGAGATGATGGTAAAAGACCTGACGGTATGACTCGGACTCCCTGGAAGATGGGTCGGCCTTTAGTTTCGGATGCCACGAGTGTACATAGATACCCTAGCGCCTTTACATCTTGCAAGGACATCGGTAAGGTTCGGCTACGCAGCAACATCAGCGGAGTCCCTAAAACGGCGAAACCGACGTCCCTACCTATTTGAGCCGTTTAAAGTTGAAACCCTCTGTCCTTGGGGTCCTGGGGTATAAACACTATTTATAAATATCTTACCAAACTTCTCATAGAGTCTACAGGTGATCGGAATGCTGGCTTCTATTGCGTTCCACGAATTACCATTGCCATTCAACGTGGCAATGCTGCCAGCATTCTGGGCACTCTGCCTTCTGAGGACGGCTTAGATTTTTTAAGAAATAGATATATATGTAAATACTGTAATTACTAGTAGTAATTGTTTCATTCTGTTATTATAATTTTCTATGTGTAATAAAACCTACTGCTTTGGAAAGATTCATTATAACCGCACTAACCGCTATGTCGCAAACACAACGGCCTGCGTAGCTGTTGTGAAATTATGTACCTGAATTTAGCTTGCTATATTTTGATAATTATAAAAATAGCAGAGTGCTCCTCGTAAACATGGTTATTAAAAGAGGTGCCCATGTAATAAAAGATGGATGGCTGGATAAAACCGGGCATGGGCTGTTGAGCAAATAAAACAGGCGAAACAACAACAAAGGCGATGGAGCGTGCTAGACAAGCCGCTCGTACCGTGTCCCGATAGCATTATAACATACACAAAAGCCGATTCCTTTAAATATTAGGTACCCACTGAATAAAAGCTCGGTGGAAAAAACTAATAAAATAGTTTTAGTATAGTCGAGCAGACTTCTAGATTAGCAATATTTCCACATAATTCCTTTATTAAATGCTAAAAGTTATGGCGGCTGGATAAACATCGAATGAAGCGGTCATATTTTATGTATTATTAATAAATTTATGGAGCAGTAATAATAATCTCATTGTTACTATAAGGTTAATAATAAAGTTCAATGTTTGTTATTACAGAATACTGGAAATAAGTACTAGACACTATACACATAAGTACTACACAGAAACAGATTATGATGAAACTTAGAAAATACGTAGGTTTAAAATAACAACATCGGTATTGGCTACTTAATATTCGGGAAGAACACGGGCAAAAGTTAATAAATTATGACGGCATAGGTGTGGGTATATGGGAGCATGTTTTCCGCTTCGTGAAATGTTCGGTTTCCGATTTCGCATCCGTCACTTTGATGAGTGGTAGTTCGAGGCACCTGCTGTAAGTAAATGACCAATTTGCTTTTTGCATCACCAATTCTGTTGTATGGGTACGGTTACATGTTAGGCTGATTGCTATATGATTGGTATGAAAAATAAATCGACAAACAGTGTCCCTGCTGTCCGATTCAAGGGCATGGATGATCCAAGACATATTTTCCTTTGTTTCCGACAATCGATTATGAGCAATTATAGGAATGTAGGTCACGTTTTTGGCGGAACGTAGCGAAACAAAAAGCGCTGGAAGGGTTTCATTTATGTTAGTGGAAGAGACCCTTGGGGCACTTCGGTAAAAAAGGTCAAATTAATTTAGGGGATAGTCTTGCATTTACGCGTCCCACATTCCATAGCAACGAATAATGAAAAAGAGTCAGTGTTTTGCCCTTATTGTTTGTAAAAGAATAGGACGAAAGTTCTTTAACTACCCTAGATATACAATACCCCAAAAGAGTATACTCGGTTAAATCCAAGATATTTTTGTAAACAAAGATAAAGATAAAGATAAAGATAAAGATAAAGATAAAGATATTTTATTTGCTTGAACACAATGTAATTTACACAGATGTTAATAATTTTAAGTTTCAATTATGTTCTACTAAGATTAGCATGCAAATGTTACAGTAAGTTAATAATGAAACTATGCTATTTTAGACAATGTCAAATAATTAAAAAGTTATAATAGGAACAGGCGTACAGGTGATGTCAAAATTTATCGGTCATAAAATCTTTAATATTGTAATAGCATTTGTTAATTAATAATTGTTTCAATTTAGTCCTGAATATATTGTCGTCAAGATCTTTCAATGATTTAGGTATTTTATCATAGATTTTACGTGACATACATACTACACTTTTTTGTAGGAAAGCTGTTTTAATGTTAGGCATTTGGAGTTTACTGCTATCACGTCTATTTCGCACTACGAAGTCAGACTTACGTGGGAAAAGATGGGGATGTTTTCTAACAAATATTGCCATTTCAAATATATATAACGACGGAAGCGTTAGAATCTTGTGCTCAATGAACAAAGGTCTACAACTGTCGGTAACGTGCAGGTTAAACATTGATCTAATACACCTTTTTTGTCTTTTAAATATGAAGTCTGTATTGGTAGAGTTAGCCCAAAAAATTATTCCAAACCTTAGGATAGACTCTATTGTTAAAGTATATTCAATTAGTAATAATATTGAATTAGTAGTAATATTGTATGAAAAAAGTTATAAAAATAACAGAAAACAGCAAAGTCACCACTGAGAGAGAGAGAGAGAGAGAGAGAGAGAGAGAATATTTTATTTGTAACTCAAATAAACAAAAATAAATATGATTAAAAAATAAAATAAAACAAAGCTTAGGTACTAGTTTTTGCATTGAGTCACAAAGCGGTCTCTGTCTCAGCATGAGCTAGTTGTAAAAACATTACAACCAACGCTGGTCTTCCGACAGAGCCGTTTGGTGACGACACGGAAGATAACACATAATATGTAAGACACGAAACATTCAAAAATATAACATTAAAGAAACATAATCTACGGCAACGGTTGACAAATACAAGATACAAAGAATACAGATGTCATAAATTCATGATGTTTCTACAAAAAATACAAGAACTCAGTATGAGACGCTGAACCACAACATAATTAATTTCCACTGACAGATCAATTTCAATGTAAGTATCTACATACAAATTAAAGCAGAAAATTATGTACGCGTTTTGCTAAAACTAATAAAAATAAAATTTTAACAAGGCCTCACACATACACAGCATGGGTAGTCTATTTATAAATGAAAAAATAACATACGATGCAGGTAATAAATTGTACAAAAATAACTATTTCAATGAAAGTTTAAGGCATCATTAAATGATACTTGTATCGTTTTTATGACTCTCTTGCTTTTTCTGACCTTCAAAAATAAAATTGCGTAGTTTGAGTTTAAATCCATAAAAACTTTGCAGGTTCCTTATTGGAGGGGGAATATTATTCCAGCAACTCGATGCAGCGTAGCGGAAACTGCCTCGAAAGGAGGCCGAACTATGACGCTGCATCGAGAGCTGTTTGGCGCTCTGTCGAAGTCCGCACGATCTTGTGCTGCCTATCCATGAAACTTTCTAATAGAGATATGAGGGTACTCGGTGTTTGATGACACCAAAAAGTAAACAAGCTAAATGTAGTTTTCTACGATGCCTCATTTTAATAATGCCGTATTGATTCAAAAACGGTGTAACATGCCCTCTCAACCGAATATCAAAACAGAAACGAAACAAAATCAAAATTTTCAACAACGCACTTATTTCGCTGGGCATGTAGAATTCCACATGCCCAGCGAAATAAGTGGAAACTTGGGCTAAAAATGGATAAGACACGAATTAAATTATGTATGAAAGCTGTCAAAACCAAATATTGTTTTAAACTTCCGTAATATGCTTTATGCCCAGTGTTGTAAATATTGTTTACAAAACTATCTAGGTTTCTATACCGATTCCATGAAACTAGTTTCCTTTTGGTAGGTAGTTCGACTGACAATCAAATAGGTATCTACATAAAGATAAAGGACATAAAGGATGTATCCAAAATTAAATCAATAAAAATAAGACAAGAAGATAGGTAGGTAGGTACTTAAGGGTCAAAGTGATATGGGAATTTCGAAAAGACCTAAAAAAGAATGCGAAGTTATTATCTCTCGGGACGACAAGTCAAGCTGGGTGTAGTTAGTTCGTACCTGCTGCCAGTTATCGTCATCATGGCGGCCAGCCTCCCTCGCAGAGAGCCACAACCGCAGTCGGATCCTCCCTTGAACAGAAGAGCGCTGAGAGCGCGCGTCGAGCGTGTACCACGCCTCTACGCCGGTCGAAGGTATCTCACGTAGAGGGATGTTGACGCACCCTATTCAAAACAAAATAATTTTAGGTGAAAATAATTATTTTTAAAATAAATAAATAAATAATGAATGAGCCCCAAAGAAAGCAGAGCTTGTGTTATGGGTACTAGATGACTGATAAATTTAATACAATACATGACATAGATAGATATTTTTTATTATATGTATATAGAAAATACCCAGAATACCAAATAAGAAGATCTAATCACTATCTACCCGTCTATCGACTTAAAGCCCGGTTTCCCATTAACGAATCCGTTCAACTCGCAAGAGTAACTGCATACTTGTATTTCTACTTGTATATCTACAAATAGTCGAGCGGAAAGGACTGAGCAAGCAGAAAGCGTAGAAATGACGCTCAGCTCACTCATCTCTCTCATTTTCCTTTTGCAATGGAAATTAACAGATAAAACTATTTGTTGGTGGAAATGTAAACCTATTTCATTTAAAAGGAGTCCGTCCCGCTCATTACTCTTTCGTGGTGGAAACCCGGCTTAATACCTACTGTCAAACTGACCCTTCTGTCAGTTTCTGTTTTGTATAGATATCGTTTCCGAAATAAAATAAACTTGAAGTAAAGTAGTAGGTCTGCTCTAATTAAATTAAATTTTTACCTACAACTCTACAATGCTTTCTTGCAAATCACATAAAGTGTGTTTGAGTGAAGTAAATATTAAATTGGAGATATGCTTGAGCTCCCACTCGTCAATCTTATTACTTACATCAATTCTTCGAGAAGACTCCATTTAATCCTATTGCCGTGAAAGGATTTGAAAATGTCAGAGTTGTCGTAAAACAGACTTTTGCGATGGCGTTTCAGAAAAAGTAGCGGGCCAGACCTCAGATATTACTTCACCAGAACCTTGATATGTACCTATGAGTAAACATGATGTCGTTTTATCTATAGATAAAATTAAATGAATGCTTTCATTTCATGGTGTGACCTCTATGAATCATAACTACGCCATCCTAACACAATGACGTCATATTTCCCAGCGATTAAACTAATCCAATAGGACGACACAATGTTATCAGCCATAAACAGTTTTATTAGAATTGTGTGTGTGAGTGCATATTGCGATAAATAAAAACAAAGCCGGAGCCAACTGTGTGTGTACCTACATAAGTATCGATAGGTAGACACTTATCTTCTTAACGTATGCTGACTTTCGAGGCCTATATCCAGTTTATGATTTTACTGAAAGCTTAATAAAATTGTTTCCGTCGACATGGGTATAGTCGTATGATAACCTAATGATAGGTTTTAATTAAAGCTGAAAATAGCTTGCTGCAACGTAACAACAACGCTAATTAAGTTTGTCTTTTATCCGTTCTGAGAGCCAGACCAACGCTTTGTCAAACAGTTAGCTAACAAACTAACTGGATAGAACATTCAGGTATACTCATTTCCTGAAACCTAAAAGTTACTTTTATACCTGTATAGGAATAAGTTATGCCGGTTTTTATAATACTTATTAGAAAGGTTCTTTCGATGTAGGTACTCCATCTACATCAAAAAAGTAACAAAAAAAATGGAAGGTATAATGAAGACAGAGTTAAGGCTCCCAAATTGAAATACATCTTCGTAGCGCTAACTCAATGAAACATGACACTCTGTGAACGTTGAAAATTGCCTACATCTGCAATTACCTTTTCCATCTTCGTCTGCGCCGAAGGCAGCCTATCAATTGTTAGGAATGTTCTCTGATAATGAATGAATCAGTTTTATTCCCAACAATCCAATCTATTGGTTGGTATTTCACATGCCTACATTGCTTACCATGTCACGTACTGTTGTCGTATTTTCACTGTCTTTGTGGATCCAAAATTTAAGGGCGTTGGTTATTGCCACGGTGCAAGTTGATTAAGCGTCAATATTATGATGTGTGTGCGGGCGGGATTCGTGCTATTAATACTTAATCTCATCGAGATGGTAAGAGAGGTAATCTTTTTAACCTTCCTTGTCTATAGTTTTGGTATGTTCTCACGCAACTTCATCTTCATTATCCTTTTATGTAGGTAGGTACGACACAGACCTGTGTGGGTAGGTTTACTTTTGTGTGGGTATACAATAAGGATATTATTATTTTTACGTTTCTATTGACTCTTACTTTTTATTAAAACATACATGATGGGTTCTTGATTATTTATTTATTTTCTGCGTTTTTGTATTTACTAGGTCTACCTAATTTACTGTTATTTTTATGTATTCCAAATTATTCTGCGGAGTAAGGCCCTGGTGACGCGTACCACAGGTTTTACAAACTTCTCTCAGACACCTGTCTCTTACAAAACAAGATAATAACTTCATATAAAATATACCCGAGTTGATCAAAGACGCTGCAAATAATGGTATATTTAAGAGCCGCCTAAAACGCTGGCTTATCGAGCAAACTTTTTATAGCTATGACGAGTTCATAGGCTCAAAATGACATTTAATTATAATAATTGTTTAAATGATTTTTATTTTATGTGATTTATCTAACGATATATTTTAATGTTATTTTTTCAATATGTTTTGAAGCTACAATTTTTAGAATTGTTTAGTTTAGATTTATTCTAAGTGGGATTTATCGACCTGACATGTAACATTTTTGTTATTAATAAAGAACTATTGAACTATTAAGCTTACTCCAAAAATTGTAAACAGAAATGTTGCAAGAGAAATAAGTATATTATTCAATCAAATCAAGCAAAAAAAAAACCCCGACGCAAAATAGGGGTATGGGGGTAAGGTTATCGCATCCGTTCATAGATGTGTCTGTATTTGCGAGTCATTGAAGCTCCCGATCAGAAGAACTAGGTACGTGCAAACGTTTTAAAATTATGATGGTTCAAAGGCAATGTCAATATTATTTTAGATTTCGTTTGTTTGTAAAATTATCTTGTAACTAAAACCTAAAAAATTATCTTCTAACTAAAAACTTTACAAGTTAATTTTACAATAATATTCTTAGGCACTTTAATTGAAGAAAACATTGCGTTACGAATGGCACCTTACTCAGAAATAAAAAAAGCTTCAAAGAGCTGTTTTATGATTAGTTTATATATATATTATATATACTTAGTTTATAGGAGCCATTTTCTTGGGAACGAACACCTTGTGTTGTCAAAAGCATTTAATAATTTCGTGTTCGAGAAAACCCATGTCATTGTGCTGTCAGCAAAGCAAATTGAGCAACCTTTATAATTCACACATGTGACTATGTACCTATTTGTGATAATATTTTTAAATGAAAATTTTCATAACATCGATATTATTCTAGCACCTACCACACAAGCAAAGCCATGGGCTGCAGCTAAATAAATATTTGGCTGACTTTCAACTTCTGCTAACACATCTAACACAGAAATTGCAATTGAACGAATCCGACAAATTTGAACAATAAAACAAAATAAAACCTTGGGACTGAGCCCTAACGTTCCTAAGTTCCAAGCCTCGGTTTGCTGTAGCGTGGGCCACATAGTAAATGGTTTTGTAAAGAATCACGCTTTGAAAGTAATGGACACGCAAATGGACTGTAATTATGTTCACATTACTGTCTGTCTGTAATTGGGGAGTGTCAGGTAGCCAGCTTTTTCTAATGGTTTGGCTTATAAATGTATCTAATGGCTTATGGCATATACTTTGTGTTTCATCAAAAAGTAACGTAGCGGCACTATGACTGGAAAATATACCATATTTTTAACCGACTACAAAAAGGAGGAGGTTCTCAGTTCATCTATATGTTTTTTTTAGTATGTCATTTGATGTCTCCGCCTATGGTTAACCGATTTTACTGATTCTTTCACTTTTGTATAGAAAATGATTCCAAGATGGTCCATTATAAAATTTATTCCCGATTAGTGTTTATCCCGATAAACTTAAAAAAAGCAACATAATATTTTTGGAGAATCACGACTAACAACAGTTTTGGTGATATCTGCGCCAATTGTTAATAGATTTGGATGATTATTTCGTTGTAATATCAAAATTGATTATAAAGTTTTTTAAGAATCAAACATATAGGGGACCCTATAAGTTTCGGAATTTCGTTCGTCCGAGACATAGATGAATAGTACCTATCTACCAGAATTTGAAGTCGGTGTATCGTTTTTTAATACAAGTCAAATTATGTTTGTTTGTTTTTGATCTAGCAACGAATCGATTACTTTAACGCACTCGATTTCAATGATATTTTTCATACTAAGACTTTAGTTTCTGCAATAAGTATTTTTTTATCGCATCTATTCGAAAAGAGGCAAAGGGTTCCTCGATAAATGCGAACGAAGTGGGTCATTCCAGCGCACTTAATAACGGTGACGAAATGACTTTTGAATTTAGAACACTATTTAATTAAAAAGTTTGAACGCAATTCGCTTCAACAAAATCCTGGTAAATAATAAAAAAAAGCGCGTGCCGACGTGGCATTGGTTATCTGAATTTAAATAAACCGGCAAGTGCGAATGGACTCGCACACGAAGGGCTCCGTACCGTAAAAATTAAGCAACATTTTCAAAGAACATCAAATTTTCACTTGTTCGGAGTCCCCTTTAAATTTTCAACTTTAGTTGAAGTGTTACTTATTTTTGATAGTTTCATATGCCTACCTATTATAGTTCAAGAGGCAAATTAAGAGCAAAAATGGCAAAAAAATCATGAATAAATCAATCATTTTAGGGTTTCGAGATCGGTTTCGAAATCCTGGTCTCGCTCTGTCTGTCTTTTTTCCGTCTTTAATATCTCAGCAACTACCACAGCTATTAACTTGAAATTTGAAATAGTAGGTACCTACTGCATTTCATGCGCCTGTACAGATTTTAAATACAAAAAAAATATACAAATATTTTCAGTAGGTACAAGTTGTTTTGTCGAAATTTTCAAAGATACCAACAAGGTCAAGTGGGATATCATAAAAAGTATCACTTTGTACATTTCAAAATAGTTTTTAAAATTGCTGTATGTTTCATACTTTTTGAATATTTTGAAAAAGTCGAAGAAATTCCTCCTCTATCTCCGAAGTTTGCAGAGCGGTCCATGTAAAATATATGTAGCGTTTGTAGATAAGGATTTATATATTACAGGAAAAATATTGAGAAGTCTGTGAGTAGAAAACATTTTGAAAATTGCGCAAAAAGGGGAGGAATAATTTTCAAAAGGGTAGGCTGCCTCGCCGAGTGGAATATCAAATAAAAGGTTTGTACATATCAAAACAGTTTTTAAATTTCTGTAGATTTCATATTTTTTGAAATATTTTGAAAATGTCGAAAAATAACCTTTCCCCTATCTCCGATTTCTGCAGAGCGATCCATCTGAAATGTACCTTCCCTTTTTAGGTTTTCATTAAATAGCGAAGTTTGTAACCAGTACTTAAAGTACATCCATAGTAATATTATAAATTCGAAAGTAACTTTGTCTGTCTGTTTGTTACCTTTTCATATCCAAACGGCTGAACGGATCTCAGAGAAATTTGGCAGGGAGGTGGATGGCATCCCGAGGACGGACATAGGCTAATCCCGGAAAAAGCTTGCGAAGCTGCGCGCAGCAGCTGGCATTTGTATAATCGACAAACGTTCAAAACCCTCGGCGCGCGAGTCACACTCGCACTTGACGGATCTTGTTTAAGCTTACGCGATCAATTACACACAATTATCTTTTCACCCCATCTATTCGAAAAGACGCAAAGGGTTCCTAGATAAGTGCGAACAAAGTGGGTCATTTCAGAGCACTTAATAACAGTGACGAATTACTTTTGAATTTGGAACACTATTTAATTAAAAAGTTTGAACGCAACTCGCTTCAATAAAGTCCTGGCCGGTAATAAAAAAGCGCGCATGCCGACGCGTCATTGGCTATCCAAATTTAAAAAAGAATACCCTGGAACTTTTTATTCGTTTTGTTATTACTTTTTATCAAAATAATACAGACAATTTTAATTTGATTTACACAAATTGAATAAAAGATGAGTTCTAGCAACAAAAGTGAAATATACCAGTAATTTGGTTATGTACCTAAATATATATATTCGTCAGTACTAAAAGCATCTCTTATTTATTTTTCTCGTATGATGATTTTTTTTCATAGTTTAGGATGAAAAGCAGAGTGTGCCACACGGTACCAACGTTATTTATCCTCGAGCGAAGTACATTGAATCCTTCGCTACGCTTAGGATTGAAAAAAATCGCTCACGCCCTAAATACATTATTTTGAGCCCTTGTGACACAATCTACTATTTATTAGTACCTAACCTACAGTGTTATTTAGTCAAAATATTCGATAAGTATATTTACATTTTCATGTAGGGAAAAAAAATAGTCATAGAAAAAAGAATGACTTTATGCAGTTTATGAGGTTTACTCACCCAAGAAGTCATCTTGGCTTCCCTGGCGAGCGCTCTGGCAGACCTGCTTGAAGAATCTCCCCAGGCCGCGCACGCCGCGAACCTCGTTCAGCCGAGATACAGCATCCAGCACAGAACTCTCATCGTCATGGTCCCAGATGTCCAGGTGTAAAACGTCAGACGATATGTCATCTATGTCACTGTGTACAACCGTACAGATATTAGCCATAGTTTCGACAAGAGTAAACTATTTATACCGCATTCGTCACTGCAAATTTAATTCAAAGTTGAATTCTCTCAACGCAAAAAGGGTCCAAATTATTTTTACCCTCCCCTGCCAAGTGGGAACTTGTTGAATAAATCAATAAAGCAGTTCAAAGATTGGTACCTATTGTGAAATGTATGTAATTTAGTTTAATCAGAATTTTTATAAAGTTTACGTAGCCCTCTTAAACAATTAAACTGGATTTGACGCGCAACAGTGACAAAAATAATTTGAAGGCTTCCAGCAAATTATTTCTTTTTGTCTCAAACCGATGATTAATGGAAGGTCCATTCTTACCTCTCCGTTTGCTTTCACTGATAAAGTTTCGCTACCGTTTTGGTTGTTGTGTTGTTGGTTGTTGCTAAATCATGTCTTGACATCCTAACATTCCTAACTACTACCATTAGTTCAGTGCCTTGAGTCTAAGCGTCGACGATCCCAAACTAACCAAAGCGAACACACTTTTGAATTAGTGGAATAGGATTTAGCAGGAACTCGGAACACGGGTCAGGCATCTTATTGGCAGTATCGGCAGGGATTGAGATCTATTGGCAGTTGTTGCCCTTTGTTGATTAAATTCGACGAACTTACTACGGTTTAGGAATACAATTTATTGAAACTATAGTTTTCTAACTTGAAGATGTTAGATAATACCTACTTTTCTGTTAAACTAAAACAATATTCGGTTTATTGACTGTAAGCAAGTTAACTACGAACCTTGTTTGTGTTGGAAAATTAAGGTTCTTATTTAACCCGCATACATTCATAATGAATTCGTCAAACTACGTTAGTTTCTATAGTAAAATATTGTGTTTTTTGACGAAATAAACAACCAAACAGGTTTATATTTCATCAGTAAACGTATGTTAAACCATCAAATTCAGGATATACCAACTCGTAACCACTTACAATTTGAAGGTTTCGTTCCACTTTGGCGAGAGTGTGTGAGGCCTCACACTGGTGGCCCTGATGTAGCGAGCTGGTAAGCGACCGAGGCTGTCGCGTTGCTGCCTGCCTTCACGACGCTTGAAGCTCAGCCGGAAGCTGCTGTGTTTGCGGCCCTCATCCTCCGAAGCACGAGGCGATGCCGGTAGGGACGCTGGTTGTATCCCCAACATGCAGTATGGATCGCTGTACCCTGCACAAATACCGACCTCATCAAAACAATGGTTTTGTTAGCCCCCGCTATAAATGAAAAATAATAGGTGTACCAAATCAAAGATAGAAAGATAAATTTCTTACATAATCAATCATCATAAATCATATCCACAGATTTATAAGTCTAGTATTTAGTACTATACTTATAAAGCTGTGGATATGTATGTATATCAAATATTTATCATTGATTCCATAATCAATGTTTTTTCCCCTCGTCTGCGCTATTCGTGTCAATTAGTCACTGTTGATTGTGACATTGCGACCACAGAGCCAAAATACCTATTAGTTCAAATATTATTTTTAGTTCAAAATAACCAAACGTGGTTCAGCAGACAAACATGAACGAATCACAAACTTTGATAATTGTTTTTACAATAGTCATACGGCGCGTAGGTACGATTGATTAGGTATAACGTGTTGTATGGAAAAAGCAGTGTGAGTGAAACGGCCAGCTTACAATAGGTAATTTATAATTTTAAGGTAAAGTTGCTTCCATTATTCCAATTGAAGAACTCCCCTTAAGTCCACGTCACTACATTTTATATGACAGAGCATTAAAATTCACCTTCTGCCTTTATTTTATTACGCTCGGCAAAAGTGCTTGTTTTGTTAAACTTGGACGAGCGTAATTGAATATCGAACAACTTTCCTAAACATTTGTTCAAATGTCATAACAAAGTTTTGGTTGAATGGGATTTGAATTGAATTGCAGCTCTACTGTTAGTTTGCAGGTTTGGTTTGTGTTCTGGAAAACAAAACACCGAAGTCACAGTTTTTACAATACCGTCTATACTAGTACCGAAGTATAGAGAGTGCCCCTGGACTTTCAAAGTTTCCGTTGTGCAATTTGACAAGGTTTTTAATGAACTTAGCAAATTAAAGGCGGTAGATGAAGAGTTTTCTGTAGATTATCTGGACATAATGAACATCAGCGGGTTAACTGCGAATCTCGTATGTGTTCGAAGAACACCAACGTTCAAGAGACATCATCAGGATGGATGCTGTTCAATGAATTTAATAAACAAAAAAATAATACTTACATTCATAATGAATTCGTCAAACAACGATAGTTTTTATAATAGTATAAAAATGATGCAAAAATAAACAAAATATTTTTTTAAAACATTTCATATGGCCAGTAATAAAATAGGTATAGAAAATTCCACTTTTAAATAAAATGCAGCATAGAGAATTTTTTCAGTTCTAATGCAAAGCAATGAAAACTTTTTTAGTAACAGTAAACAGGCCCACACCTTTGAGTTATATTTTACCTATCAAAGCTTTGCACACTATACCTCTAAATAGAGAATGCACTTACCATTGGCATCTTTAGCTTCCAGTCCATCAGCTTCAATAACAGTGCACCCTAGGACAACCGTAGGCGGGCGTTCGCTGCCTGCTGAGCGCATAGCCCGAGCGTGCATGTCTGGTGACGCACGGAACGCATGGCGGGCATACTCAATCACTTCTTCCTTGTACGCAGCGAACTGGCCGTCAGGTGCTGGAGCCCCCACTGTGTTCTCGATGCAATACAGCACCTGGTAGATGGAAAATATGTATGTTCACTTATCTATCTTCTATCTATCACTACTTGTCGATATGAGCTCTTTCGCACAATGAATTTTGACAATAATTTTTCACCTCTACCCAAAATAAGAGAATTTTGGATTATTGTTTTCTGAGTTGTTTACAAACATTGTATATTGCGAATAGCTTGAGTATAGAATCAACTGTCTCGGCCCGTAGTAGGTGTGAGTGATGTCGTGTGGTGAGGAGAAACGAAATCCATTCCTTTTTACGAAATTTACGTAGCAGCATGAGGACGAAGGAGTCTTCGTGTAAGACTTTTCGTGTGTTCGTGTTTATACTACGTTATTATAGGGAACCTACAAGAACTCTTCAACGTCCACTTTTAGTTATAATTGCATTCACAAATTATGAAAGTAAAGGTTTTAAGATAGTTTTGCCTTTACTGGAATGGCTATCCTACTTGGATGAAGCCAAGTCGACCACTTTAATAATAATTAAGAGACGACTTCAGAGGTATAACTTTGTTTGGCGATAAATGCTTTAAACAAACTAGAATTTTATAAGAGCATTTTTCTGTTTCAATAAGAAAATAGTTCGTTAAGTTACCGGATCCGTTTTAGAGAGGTTTCACAAAGTCAAGTCTTTTCGTCAACGACGCTGTACAAAAATGATGCAGGTGAAGAGAATGGTTCGAGAAAATTCATACTTCACCACTCGAAGTCTTTAAAGCGACAAGTCACTATGATTATAATATGAACCAAACAAGAAAACGTCAACCAAGGTTCGTAGCTAAACTACTACTTAATTAAAATTCATACTGAATGATCAGTAACATGTGATAGAGCTCTTCATGGAAACATATTATTTTTAATCCTACACGATCAAACCTGCAAAAACGCTGAAAATGTTGTATTATGTCGGCCTGCTGAATATTTTACTGCCGTACCTACCTGTTCAACATAATAGGAGCAGAAAGCCAAACGTGAAGGAATGAACATAGGTACGTAATGATAATGTAAGACGGAAGGTTTGCGTTTCGGTCGTTAAAAAAGGGATAAAATATCCCATTTCGCTAAATTTGATTAAATAATGAAACTGAAACAATGCAGTTACCCCGTAATTTATTAGATGTATTTATTTGACAGATTTAACAACCTCTCCCCTGACAGGACCCGCGCGGGCTAAATATAATTTATTTTTGGCTTTTATGTCTTATGATAATCCAGTTTGTTTTTTCTTTTACTACGACACTGATAAGGTCGTATTATACCGATGAAACATCTGTAGATATGCCAAACTCGTGGGAATCTGTGGCTTATCTGTTGGTATTCCCCAAAGATTCATAAAATATATTTTCAACACACTTGCTCATAAAGTGGCTCTAATTTCACCGCAAAAAGGTACATAAGGACACCTGTTATCTAACTGTGACTTTTTCATTGCTATAACTCACTAGTGAGTTATAGATTTTTTTTTGATTTTATTGGTGGAGGTGCTTTGTTCTTAAACAAGTTATTATTCAAAAAAAAGATCGTGTTCAATAGAACAAATAAATTTATGTTCCTATTGCTTGCTCATTTCATGCAACTTTTTATATACATAGATAATTTTAACTCGTACGTGTTTAATAAATAAAACTTTCACTCAGATATAACTTTTGTTTTCTCTGTAATAAAATAAAACTAAATTCCCCATTTTGTACGTGGCAGAATAGGCGCAAACACGGCGCGGAAAATAAAAAAAAAACCTCATCCCTTTAGTCTGTGGCCGATCGCAATGCGCGCGCATACATAGGAAAACTGATTTATTTTGCGAAACATTTTTCACAACTCGTTTTCACTATTGAAATTATAGTTATTTATTTATTAAAATGTCTACAAGTACTAGTTACGAAGAAAATGATTTATGTTGTACACCGCCCGATATAAGATGTGAAGCCCTTAACGTTATGGAAAGTTTAGTACCTGAAAACTCCAAGGAAAAATATCTATTATCAACTAAATAAAATGAGTTTTTATTGTTATTTTATTCACAATTGTGTTGAAAAACGTCGTATGATACACGTGTGTATTGATAATTACCGTCCTCGGCTCTCTTAAGACTCTCGCCTACGGCTCGGGTCTCAATGGCGCCTCAGCGGTAACCACCAACATTACACACTTGTACCATAATGTACTATTATCTGCACGTGTGCCTGAAAGTAACAAAACTCTGCCAATAGTTTACTTTACCACTTGTACAGTACCTACACATTAGCTTTTTTTACGTATTACACCAGGCTTTTGGTCCAAGTACTTCGAAAAGATACAAATTCAGTAATATTAATTCACAGAAAACATAGTACATAAATTCATTGGTGGAACAGGACAGTAGAGCTGCATATATCGCCCGAGTACAGGGCACGTGAATAATAGGGGTTAAAGTATGAAATTGGCGTTTTATTGTAATAGGTACTTCGAATTGACATAGAACCTTCATGGTTTGAGATTTTTGAGCGAAACTTTTTTCACACCTATGAAGTTTTTCTTTTAAAAAATGTGCAATATTTGATTATCGACTTTCAGTTGTTTTTTTTATTCAGCTTAGATAAGATGGATACTTCGAAAATTCGAGTGATTTTTGAATACGAGTTCCGACGCGGAACTAACGCGGCAGAAACAGCTCGCAATATCAATGTTGCGTTTGGAGAGGGGACTGCTAATGATAGCACCGTGCGATTTTGGTTACAACGCTTTCGTGATGGTAACTTTGATTTGAAGAACGAACCACGTGGAAGACCGCATCCGAGCCAAACTACCCAGGAATTAGCGGCATGGTTTAACGTTACTTCATCAACAATATTGACTCATTTGCGTCAAATCAATAAAATAAAAAAATATGAAAAAGGGGTGCCTCATGGTTTGACTGATCTGCAGAAAGAAACGCGTGTTGAAACTTGTGTTGCCTTGTTGAATCGATACAGAAATGAAGGAATATTGGATCGAATTATGACATGTGATGAAAAGTGGATTCATTATCCGTAAGCGAAAAATGCAATGGCTGACCCCAGGCCAAACGCCGCAACAGTGTCCTAAAGCAAACCTTACCAATAAAAAGGTAATGGTAACTGTTTGGTGGTCTCAGCATGGTGTTATTCACTATAGCTTTCTCCGATCTGGTCAAGCAATAACGGCAGATGTCTACTGTGCCGAACTCCGACCAATGATAGCAAAACTAGCAGTAAAACAGCCCCGACTCATGAATCGATCTTTACTATTATTGCTCCATGATAACGCGAGACCTCATACAGCACGAGAAAACGTTTTAACTCTACAGGAACTGCATTAGAAACCATTCGTCACCTTCCGTATTCGCCAGACCTTGCTCCAACGGACTACCATTTTTATCGTGATTTGGACAATTTTCGACGTGATAAAAAATGTATTCCCAGTAAAAATGCTTTCACACAGTTTGTCGAATCTAGATCACTAGAGTTCTATCGCAAAGGCATAAATGACCTTCCTATTAGATGGCAGCAATGTATAGATAATAATGGTAATTATTTTGATTAAATAAATAAGTTACATAAATTAAAAAAAAAACTAATTTCAATTTTTCAGTACAAATCGGCAATTTCATACTTCAACCCCTATATTTTACTTAACTACATAGTTATAGAAATAAAAAACATCTAAATTAATAAAATTAAAATGTCATTGAAATAATTAAACAAAAAGACGCAAATATTAAAAAAAGGCTGTTTGATTTATTACTTACCTCAGTGTAGAGGTGTTCATGTTCCTTCTGTGAGAGCTGGGCAGAAACGCTAGGAAGGCCAAGCTCCTGGGCCGCCGGTGGAGGCCGTTCAGCGCGACCTTCAGCCAGGCGGAGCGCTGCTAGACGACGGTTCTCCTGGCGCCAAGACAGAGCCGTGAAGCTCTCGAAGTATGAACCGTCGGTTTCTTGTACGCTGTAAAAAATTACGTTGTAAATTGCGATCATCAAAAAACACTTACAACTCATGAAAAAAAATAGAAATGCCAAATATCTCCTTTCATCCTTTCTGATAAAAACTCTTTAATCCTTAAATGCACCGTTTGTTCGAGGTTCGTGGTTACGAATCACTTTGCGAAACGAAAACGCTTTGATCAACAATTTACATTCGTGCAAATAAAAACTGATATTGCCCTGTATTGTTCCAAGCAAAATGGAACATTTTCCAGTTCACGCTTTGCCAAAGCTACGTACATCTGCAATCTTCATGCATTATGTATGTGGCGGTTCTTTCGCATTTGCTGAAAGAACGGGTAGTCTTGGGCGCGTGCACACTATCAAATTCAAACAATCTACCCACAATCATATCTTGAACAAATTCGAAGCTTTCTCTTAAAATACATTGTTAAGCAGTGCAAAGTATTACGTGGTTATTACTTTTGATCAAACGTGTGGCTAGTTAATAGTCAGCATTATGAATGATCATCTTTAGGTAAAAAATTACTAACAAATCGAATTATAGGCCTGATACTTGCAATTATTGAAGAGGAAAATTCTAACCAAAAACTATTTCAAGCTGGAATATCAACCAATTAAAACCTCTGATAAAACCGCTTGTGATAAAATGCTGTCCTATCCGCAAAAAATTCACAAACAGTTCCTTTGTGCAAAATATTTCCACGAGATCTCTTTGGAAACGTTTTCGCCGTACCGCTTCAAAAGGAAAACTCAAGGTAAAGGGAAAAATGAATGATCGTTCATAAACCTAAGCTCTAGTTTAAATAGCTAAGATAAATGAAGCTCTAGTCTAACTGGATTTACCTGTCCACTACAGTAGAGTGTACAATAGGAACTGACATAGCAGGAGTGATGAGGGATCTCTGATGATGGGAACGCAACTAGGGCGCGGTACATTTATCATCTCTACCTGCGCAACTGTGGGGTTAGATAACGTCACCCGACACTTTATTTGTATGAAACTGAATGAAACCACGTTCGGATGCATACCCGGTTAGTACGGTCCACTTCACTGTTTTATCATTATTTGTTTTTGTGAAAGCTTATAATTTGGTAGTAATAATTTATGTAGGTACACTTTATGGTATAACCTAAGAATTATATGGGGGCCAGTTTTGAATATAGTACCTACCTACTAAATATTTTTTATAGGCCAAGATGCCTTTGTAAGACCATTAAGTTTACAAAAATCTTTAAAAAGCCAAAATTTTAATCTCATCACACTAATTACACTTTACATCACACTAATATTATAAATTCCAAAGTTTGGATGTATAGATGTTTAGATGGATGTTCACGCCATTTTAACGACTGAACCGTCTGGGCTAAAATTTTGCATAGATGTAGCTCAAACTTTTTATTCCGTAAATCAGTTCCCATGGGATAGAAATAATCTAACGTAATAGATAAAACGCGTGGGAAGCCGCGGGTAAAAACTAGTACTACATATAATAAAGTAAGTATGAATTCTTGAACTAAAGTCTACTAATAAGTAACAAAATATTTTTTTTACAACATTTCATCTGGCCAGTAATAAAATGACTAATAAGTAAGTACAACATTAACTTCCTGTTCTGTTTCTGTAATTTCCTGTTTGACTTCAGGTTTCATAAGTTAAACTAACTTATAATTTTTAGGAAAGGTTGAAATTATGTCAAGGCTGGGAGCCCGACCGACCTCCCGAATGAATTTCCTTTGCTCTTATTTGAAGGGATATTCAATAAACTTGCAACGCTTCATTTTTGCGAAAACTACGTTAATCTAGCTATATAGAAAGTTTTCTAGTAAAAGGTTTTTGTAGGTAACTCTACCTACGTGCTTTATCACTTAGCTGAAACATCTGTGAGCAACGTTGCGTAGGGTTTGTAGGTATGGATTTGTCTCCTAGAAAAATATTTTCACACTAAAGTTTGGATGTTTGTTACCTCTTCACGCCAAAACTACAAGTACGTAAGTAACTAGTAGTTACCATTTAATGTTTCTATAGAAATAAGGCGTGGGAAGCCGCGGACAAAACTATATATAAAAAGATATATAAAAAGATATATACTATACTGAAGATATCCTGAATTTCAGCCTTTATGAGATAAGGACGGATCTCAAACAGCTAAAAAACAACAAGGCACCGGGGATGACGGAATTACGACAGAACTTCTGAAAGCGGGTGGAACACCGGTACTTAAAGTCCTTCAGAGGCTGTTCAACTCAGTTATTCTTGAGGGACAAACGCCAGAGGTACCGTAGACCACATACATACGCTCCGGCAGATTATACAGCAGACAGAAGAGTATAATCGGCCGTTATGTCTAGCATCTAGATTCAATCAAAACCTAGGCAGTGCTACAGTCTCTTTAGCTGTGCCAAATCGACTACCGGTATATCCAAGTTTTGAAGTGTTTGTACAGCAAGGCTAAGTCTATCCGCCTCCAGGACCAAAGCACGAACATGGGTAAGACATGTCGCACCCTTACCGGTCTATGTTGGGAACGATGTTATCGAAGTTGTTGATCATTACGTCTACCTTGGTCAAATGGTCCAACTAGGTAAATCCAACTTCGATAAAGAGGTCAGCTGACGAATCCAACTCGGATGGGCAGCGTTCGGGAAACTTCGCGATATCTTCGTCGTGTATTCGTCGCAAATACAATATGGTCTCAAGACGAAAGTCTTTAACCAATGTGTGTTACCAGTGATGACTTACGGATCCAAAACGTGGTCGCTGACTATATGCCTCGTGCATAAGCTCAAAGTCGCTTAGCGAGCTATCGTGAGCTATGCTCGGAGTTTCTCTACGCGATATGATCCCGAATACGGAAATGCGTAGAATAACCAAAGTAACTGACTTACGTAGCTCTCAGAGTAAACAGGCTGAAGTGGCGATAGGCAGGCCATATAGCTTGCAGAACAAATAACCGTGGGGGAGCAAAGGTTCTCGAGTGCCGACCGCGACGCAATGCGAAATGGAGTGTGAGAAGACCTCCCACTCGATGGACCGACGACATTGTAGCGGTCGCAGGGAGTCGATGGATGAAGACGGCTCAGGACCGCTATTTGTGACGTCGTTTGGGGGAGGCCTATGTTCAGCAGTGGACGTATACGGGCTGATGATGATGATGATGATGATATAAAAAGGTACTCGAAAGATGAAAGAAAACAGAAAACATTTCGCCTTATAAGCATCTTGCAGCATGTTGTAGCTACCGACCATATAAAGCAATTCAATAAAATTGATGTACTAAAATATCACCATCGTCATCATCCTGACGCCTCACGCTACAGCCGCGGTTGGTCTGGTCGATTAAATTTCTCCATTCGATCCTATTCTTGGATTTTTCCAGCCATCACTACAATTGCCTTTATTAGCTCTTGTTGGATTCCATCAAGCCATCTGAGTTTCGGTCTTTTGGGGGGGTGTTCTGCCAACAGGTTTGCCACGCAGGAGACGCTTTGGTGCTTTGTCGTCTTGCATTCCTTCTACGTGACCAGCCCATCGAAGACGGCCTACTTTTATAAATTTTACGACATTTGGCTCTTGGTACATGTTATAAAGCTCATGGTTGTACCTTATTCGCCAGCAGTCACCATCCAGTACAGCGCCGAAGATTCGTCTTAATATTGATGTAAAGTATCAACCTCTATTTATCTCCCGCTACTTCACGACCTCATCAACACACAATACAACTAAATAGAGGGACAGCTCAATGCCTCAAACAATAGCGTATAATAGTAATAGTGTCATGGTATCAGCTAGCACGTTGTATAGGACAAGCTTTTCATTAAAATGTTTCATGACACAATAACAACGCATGACTAGCGCTTAATCACTGAGTGAGGGTCACTGAAATACATTGATAGGTACATAGAGATCCAGGGTAGATAGCAGACGTGTCTAAGAGCAGAAGAGCTTTTTTTATGCTTGTTCGGAGATTCTACCACCACCGCATCAGATCGTCGGCTGACTTGTTCCATAAAAACGTTGAATAAAAATAATAATTTGGATTAGGTCGTGAATTTGATGCTGGTTGGTTAAATGGTTGAATTAAAAGCAACTACGTTTTAGGGACCACCCACCCAGTATATATGTATGTATAAGTACCTAAACCGTCTTTCTTAAAAGTTTTATTCAGACACAAAAACATGCGATCACCATTTAATTTAATTAAACAGAAGTAAACACATTTCATTTGGTATCTAGATGGGTATGCCCCTGATTTGAATGTTGGAAGGACAGATTGTGCTGTAGTAACAATTTTTCAAACTATACCCATCACAACTCTTGTCAATTTCATCAATTTTAATATCTAAAAGCTCTGTTATCACAGTCTCCCACTGAATTCCAGAAAAAATCAATACGTTCGCTACATGCAGCCGCTCTGGTTACCTACTGCGTGGTTGTAAGGTTTGAAGGGCGCTTGGTGGATGGATACTATGGATAGGTACGGATTTCTAGAAGGGATCATACGCTGATACTGCTCTGCTAGAGGTATTTGTTTTCATGCTCATTAGCAAAAGTTGGTTCAGAACTTACACAATAGGTGCCTGCTAAGTTCTTAAACAATAAACAATCACATCACATCTCCCTAATATTATTAATGTGAAAGTTTGGATGTTTTGTAGGGATAGAACATACTTACCTAAGTACCTATAAACACATAGGTAGATATATTGTAATAGGAGATAAGACATGTGTACTCCATATACGGATAAGAATTGTAATCTGAGTAATTAATAAGATACCATTGTTTACTTAAATAGGACACCATGTAAGCAATTAAAACAATTACGTCTTTACCTACTTTAAGGAACTATGTAACCTACTATATAAGGGACCAATATTGACGCAAATAAATCAGTTATCATCTAAAGCTCTATCTTTTTACTTTCGCACCTCGCATCTACAACACATGGCAACCATGCCAGAGCGTCGCGTCGGGTATCGGTAGATCATATAGCATTGCCATACTTGGTATCCGCGTGTCGTGCTCGGCTCCAAATCGTTTGGATTGAAAATATAAAACTTATAATAGATTTTCGGTAAACTATGTATCGTTACGTTATACATCCATACTCCGTACTAACATTATAAATTCGAAAGTAACTCTGTCTGTCTATCCGTCTGTCTGTCTGTTACCTTTTCACGTCTAAACAGCTGAACGAATCTCAGTAAAATTTGGCAGGGAGGTAGATGGTATCCCGGGGACGGACATAGGCTACTTTTTATCCCGGAAAAAGCGTGCAAAGCCGCCGGCAGCAGCTAGTAACCTATATGAATAGGATAGCTAAGTGCCACCTCACATTGAGGTATTAAATTTACTCTACCTCTAGGTAGAGTAAATTAGGGTTTCCAAGCTCTCAAAACAAGATAATGTACATTACGTTACATACATAAATACACACACAAACATAAATATAATGTACGTTTGATAACATTCGGGCTGATTAGTGTTACGTCAAAGTAATCAATCGATCCTCCGCCCAACCAATTATGGAAAGCAGACCTCAATCATAACATCATTGACCTTCCACACTCAATCATTCTGCGTAATTGATGTAAACCAGCGAAGATTAATAGCGTTACCGTAAGTAGGTCATCAGGTGACTTGTTGCATGTCCTTGCACGCTCGGATGTCGCCGCAGAGCTTAAAACGGAAGAGGGGTTGTGCGTTCCTGCACAGCATTGTACTTTGTAAGCCTGCACTCTAATTTTGTACCCATTATAACTCGACTGGCTGAGTGGCGAAGCGGGCGCAGGTCAGTCTGCAGGTTGCGGGTACGGTTCCGATGTCAAATGTTTGTATGATCTACAGATTTGTTCCGGGTTTAGGTGTTATCTATTTTTAATAGAAATAAGATCCGTCAAGTGCGAGGGTTTTGAACGTTTGTCAAGTACATCAATATGTACTATATAATATAGGTACCGGTTAGAGAATTTGCTATTTAATGAATACCTAAAAATTTAAGGTACCTACATATCAGATGAATCAGTTTGCAAACATCGGAGTTTTTAACGGTAACGGTAAAGGTTTCTTGTTCGCTTCTTTGCTTTACCTTAAAAATATATAAGTGAGCAAAAATCAAAGAAACCACTTCATTTTCTAGTTTTACTTATGTAATTTGAATTTTGTGACGTGTCCAAGAGTCCTGTAAGGTCTAACTAAAGGAAAAAAGCACTTTAAATTTTGAATTTATTAAATTTGAATTTCTCACCTTTTCTTTTTTCATACTTCGATTTTTCAAAAATCATTATAAACATACACTACGAATAACATTCGTAAGTATCTAATAGTGAAAATATATTTATTATGCTTAAAAACGTAAATAAAGAAGTAAGGCACTATTTGTATGGCGTGATCGGATGCAACTGTTTGGCGCAGTTTGCCGTGACCGAATGCAACGTGATCGGTTCCAGCGTGATCAGATGGGAACAACCCACATTTTCGACTATTTCAGTATATTGCAAAAACTATGTAACCTACAGGAATTTGAAAAACTGTTTTGTATACAAACCGATACCTTTTTTTTTGATACCTCACCTCATGAGGTAGGCCTGAGGCATGAGGTAGGCTCCTTTTGAAAATAATTCTCTCCCTTTTGACCATTATTCAGAAAGTGTTTTACTTACTTCTCTCTATTTTTCCTGTAAAATATAGCTACAAACGCTAAATACATTTCAAATGGATTGCTCTGCAAAGTTCGGAGATATGGGGGGAGTCGGTAATTTTTTGACTTTTTTCAAAATATTTCACTAAGTATGAAACCTACAGAAATTTCAAAAACTGTTTTGAGATGTACAAACCGATACCTTTCATTTGATACCCAGCCCCCTTTTGAAAAAAAAAACCCCTTTTTGTAAATTTTTCAAAATGTGTTCTTCTTACAGACTTCTCTATATTTTTCCTGGAAAATATAGTTCCGTATCTACAAACGCTACATACATTTAAGATGGATTGCTGTACAAACGTCGGAGATGGGGGGGGGGGGGGGGGGTTAATGGGTAATTTTTCGACTTTGTTCCAAATGTATAAAAAGGTATGAAACCTACAGAAATTTCACAAACTGTTTTGAGATGTTTTAATCTATACAAGCGCACTAAACATATTAATTTAAGTTATTTGCTGCTGTAGTTGCTGAGTTATTAAAGATGGAAAAAGGACAGAAAAAGCGAGTCCATAAGGGTTTCGAAACCGATCTTCGAAACCATAAAAATATATTTATTGTATTAAGTAGCTAGGTTATCACTTATCTAGTACCGATATCACATACTCGGCTAAGTTTTACAAACGCCTGATATTGTTCTCTTATGTCCAGTCCACCCCAAGGTTGCCTGGAAGAGATCACTCAAAGCGATAAGGTCGCCCTTGGTACTACCTTGATTCTCAGCATTCTCTTCTGTATTGTATTTTGGATTTTTGTGGTACAATAAAGAATTAGCTATCTATCTATCTATCTGCTTACATTGGGGCTCGATGATGCAGTGTGGATTGTCTAGCAATATTTATAATAAATTGAACCGGTGTCTTTTAATACCATGAAATGACATAAGTTTTATCATACAGAAAACTCGGTGCTATCACAGATCACAGGCTGTCATCATAATGACGATATTTATAAGGCGCCCACAATAGCTACTTTGACGATACGAAAGCTCAAGTTATTATCAGTAAAAATTCAGTAATTCATGGAAATGCTCAGAGACTACACCACACTCCAACATATATTCTAAATATAGGTAAATTAGATATAACTTTGTCATGAACGTGCCAAATTGAATTTTATCTTCGTAATCGGAAAGAATATAAAGCTCATCGCTGTTCTAATTGGATCAATTACGAACACGGCATTTCTGTCTGCTACAGAAAGGCTTGAATAGGTGAAGAGAAAATGACAAATCGGAAAACAATTTTAAACGTTTAGGTCTTCTATCAATGACCGCTCGCCTTATCAGCAAGTTGGATTTTCCCTACTTAAAATTGATTGGTAATAAACACGTGTCGTAATTCAGCCCAGGACCCCTATAAACTCACCTCCCACCCAGAGGTAAACAAAAATTATTACATTTCACGCGGCAGAACAAATAAGAGGCAATAAGCACCCAACGATTTAATCAAATTTTCTATTCGACCAAATGGGACTCCCGCTGACAAATCGATTCGTCTAGCTCGCAATTCGCGTCTCGGTTGCCTCTCACTTTAGTTATAGAGACCATTAAGGAAATTAAAGACGCTATGTAATCCTTGCACCTGGAGACAGGATTGATCAAGTTCCCGGTTGTTTTTACGTTTTCCACTGCATCAAAGAGCGTTTAATCTCTGTCTATGACAGCAATAGGAAATTTCCTGTCACTCCGGCCTTCGGGTGGACGGAGTTCAATTGCTCGCTGAGAGTCAAAGGGTAGGCAGTTGGTTGATTAATCTATCACAAGCCTAGCTAACTTTTGTGTAATCTTGTGGTAGCTGTCTATTTCGGGTTGTTTTGATAAGTACTTACATCGACAGTAAAAAGCTCAAAACTAGATGAAGTAGGTCCTCGTGTTCTGCAGATAAAATGTATTAGACAATTTTGTATGGTTTTTTGGGTGCCTCTTTCTCTGTCTTGATACCTATGTCAAACTGTGCCAACACATCCCTATTTCGTCACTTAACAGACAGTTACCACTAATTTGCTATTCCCTCTTTACGGAAACAAGTTAATATCCTTCGAATGCTTTGATTTAGCCAATATTGTGATTGGACTGGATGGCTTTTGTTGTGGCGTTGTTAGATGTTCCTTAATGGAACACCCTATTGTTGCTTGCTTTATCCTACCTCTCAGGAGACGCCTACCAGGGAATATCCAGTTACTAGGTGCCGGTTGGTAATAAATATTTTGCAGCTCCTCTTTTTTCTACCTGTAACTATTTGAATATGTATAATAGATAGGTACCTATCGATTAACAAATATATAATTTTATTCTTTTTATCTGGCTATCTCAACGCGCTGGTCGAAGGAAATTTCTAAGATAGGATTTCTGATCTTTGTATCTTGAAATCCCCTTGGGAACCTAATTTACTATTTATTATACTCCCAAGTCTTGACTTGGGCCGTGTCTTGACATGGCAGTGGTACTCCAATTCAAATTGAAATCCATGAAATTCGGTGAGCCACCCCACAAATCCGCAGTAGCAATCTATGATTCCCCAATTACTAAGTGTCTAAGGCCAGAATAGCCACTTCGGGGCTGCACCAGGAGATTGAGAGAGCGTGAACAGAATTTACCCAGAATTGACAGTGCTGTCCACCTCCGGCCAGGAGAGGCGTCGCTTGCAGAACGCCATGGTCGGAGGCTTTTCCGGGGGCGGGTTGCGGGCCATTCGCAGTGAGCCCCCGCGGCGGGGCGGGGGCGCCGGAGCCAGACAGTCCAGCGTGCGGCGCCGGGCTCCCAGGGCCGAGGCGCCTTCTGTAGGCACCACGCGGGGGAATCCTGTCGATAACATAAGGAGCTCGGTAACCGTAGTGTCTCGTATTTGATAATTTACTGCATTTTATTGATAAAACGAAAAGAGGCCAAAGACCCGGCTGCTGAGTATAGGTGGGTACTTACTTATAGACCCAGCAGTGAGTGGGTGATCACATGATGATGATAAAATAGTTAGGTACCTACTCGATTTAACAACTGTGAAGGTAAGGTTCCTACCTAAATGAATACGCGCGTACCTAGATACTTATATACAGAGCAGTTATACAAGTCGATAGGAATAAAGCGAGTGTTCTGGCATAGGTAATACCTACAGACTCTTACTAAAGTTTATACCTATCTTTCTTTTTAATCGCTTGTTTAATAAAAAGAGAGTGCGTGCTCAAGTTCTTCCCATAAATCTGGCTTTAAATGAGTTACGAAGTATTTAGAAGATCATTTCCCAAAAAGTTTTTGTGGGACTTCACCGGCCTGCGACGGATGAGGGGTTTCCTTAGCAACACACACTACATTACACGCCGTATATTTACGAAAATCCTTCTTTATGAATAATGGAGAAGCATAAAGTAAAGAGAAATAATCCTGACACCCATTTTTGTTGCCTAGCAATGGAAAAAATTAATTTGTTTTTGAACCTCACTGTTTTCTTTTTGTTTTATTTTCCCACCAAGTTCATCCATCTACATTGAAGCCACTGCTGTTTTTTGTGATTCAAGTGCACTACTGAACAAAAGCGCAATTAACCACAGTTGAACTCGCGTGCTTTTATGAATGTTTCTCGCTGATCCACATTATTCTCACTCAACAACACTGAACACAGCACTGAACATTTTATGGTAGTACCAAAATGGTACCTACTTGTTTGATAGATGCTGCCAGGGCGGTATATTTTGCTTATTTTCATAGACTTATGGATTACTGGTTTGGAGCAATGCATCTGCTGTGGCAAGAATTTTCCGACAACGAGCATTCAGGTCAATGTTAGTCGTGTCGCAATGTCTTTTCAGATTTAGTAGGCGTGTTTACTTGTTACTTATTAGCTATGTAGGGTACCTAGGTATTTATCTAAAAGCAGCATCATGACAGATCTTTATGCTGCTGGAGAATGGAGACAGATCTCCATGTTGGTCGAAACTCGCTGATTCATGGCGAGCCACCACTCCCTAAAATTTGTCACGAGTTGTCAAATCAGACAAAACGAACGTGATTTACGATAGCTCGACATGGGGACGGACAATAAAGTAAAACTTGGTCTCACCTCTCATAGTCGCAGTAGAAGGCTTTGGCTTCTGAGCCTGTACGTCCTCGGAGCGATGCCTTGCGGGAGGCGCGCGCCGCGGCGAGAGCGCCAGGCCTGCGACGCTGTCCGCCACGCCCGCCACATACTGCCCAATCGACGAGAAGAAACTCATCTTGTTTCACCTCACTTCACCACTCACTCACATCAGTTTTAAACTCACTTCGCAATCACTAAACCATAGTCATATGACTATCACAAGAGAACGGAAAACCTATTCAACGTTCACATAATGTTGTTAAACACCGAATACCTGAAAAGAAAAATATAGCTCTTAATTTACAGCTCATCTTCCTTTATTGGCGAAACGGACGGCTATTGAAAAATTACAGACTAGAGATGGAATGGCCGCAATTTATTTTCTTATAATAATTCTACCAATAAACCTTTTATGACGCCAGTGAATTTTTCTCTAAAGACATTCTTTTGTTGACTTTTCTTTGAATGGAAAACTTACGACTACGAAAATAGCTGTTTTAATTTGAGTTTACAGTAAATTAGTTAAAAACTCAGGTTTTAACAAGAAATCTTATAGATTTTATTAAGTTTCACGCGTTTTGTAGACTAGGACTAAATGTTGGAACATGTTTTATCTAACTAATCTAAACAGGTTCATAGGATGAAACCTTTTATAGAGAGACGATTACCTACGGGTCCAACATGAAACGTGTCCACGCAAGCATGTAGGCAGTAAATCTATTAAGCTTTAGAGGCGGCGTTCTACATAATCCCTGCTTCCCTGTTCCTGGCAACACTATTGGGGCCGGCCTGAGTCGCCTGCTGACAAGGCATACTAGCCTTTGTGTAACTTCAACTAGGTTTAGCCCAATTGTCGACGTGAATTTCTGATTTAAATTGGGTATTGGGCTATCTCAGGGTAACAATAGCCTAGGCACGATAGTCAAGGAATACCTACGAGTTACATTATGCAATTCTGATGAAGGAAGACCTTGCCTTTATAGGTACCTACAAAGAAAACAAGGATCCCTTGTAAACCCTGGTAATACTATCTTAGCTGTGCTAGATTTATTTTACTATGATTAATCTGTATGTCTTTGTCACACAGGAGTTTATCTAATAACTTTCGATGAAAGCAATAAAATATTTTTTTTTATAATTCTTACCCTAAACTTAAAGAGCTTTTGATATACTTAAAATGCCTTTCAACATGATGTTGGCACGAGTCGTACGGTTGCACATTAAATCCAAAGGAGGCTTTAGCGTGACACTAAACCAGGTATTAAATGTAACATGTGTAGGTTTGTATATTAATACTGACATCTATTTATTACATGCAACATTATATGAAAGACGATTTAGCAAAAATGTATTTCTAATAAATTATTAACCTATTAGAAATTAGAATATACCTATTGGTATATTCTAAACCTACAGATACCTAGAATAGAATAGAATATAACTTTATTGCACCATCAATACGTTTATAAAACAAGAACTTAATACTAATTATATCTAATGTGGCACAATCGGTGGCCTTATCGCTAGCAGCGATCTCTTCCAGGCACCTCTACCTACAGGTTTCTAATTCTAATACCTATAGGTTAGGTTGTTAGGTCTTACCTACGGTCTTACCTACCTATACATACCAATATTATAAATTCGATAGTAACTATGTCTGTCCATCTGTCTCTCTGTCTGTTTTTACGGCTGAACGGATCTTAATGAAATTTGGCAGGGAGGTAAATGGTACCCTGGGTACGGACATAGGCTACTTGAAAAGCGCGGGCAAAGCCGCGGGCAACTGCTAGTAATATATAATTTCTAATTCTAATTTCTTTTCATTGCGTAATAAATAAGAGAAAAATAATAGAAAAAAGACGACGATGATGACCAAAAAAGTGTTTTTCGGAAGCACGCACAGGGCTAGTCCCCGTTAAGACTGGCCGCTGTAGCCGAAAAATTTGGCTAGGAGGACTTTATTAATTTTATGTTTTTTTTTTATTCGGGTAGCTCTGTAATGTCCGAAACAAAATAACTTTATACCATGAATAGTTGGAATAACTTTGTACAATTAGGAAGAAACATTTAAAAAAGTACAACTAAAATGATCCTATTGTTTGCTGATGATACGTCATTAATTTTTAAAATGAAACGACAAAACACAAATTTCGACGATGTGAATAATGCAATCTCAAAAGTAGCCCATTAGTTTAGTGTCAATAATCTTTTGCTTAATGAAACCTAAACGAAATGTATTAGATTTATTGTACCTAATTTAAAACAAGTTAAGCCTGATGTAACCGTCAAAGGAGAAACGTTAGAAATTATTAACAGTACCATATTCTTAGGAATAACCTTAGATAGTAAACTTCAGGATAGTAAACACATAGACAAGCTAACGAAGAGACTTAGTTCTGCAGCGTATGCAGTTAAAAAAATCCGTAATCTTACAGACGTTGATACTTCTAGACTAGTTTATTTCAGCTACTTTCTTAGTGTTATGTCTTATGCCATACTGTGTGGGGGAACGCTGCAGATATCAAAACCGCATTTGTGCTGCAGAAGAGGGCTGTTCGTGCAATCTATAATATGGGTCCCAGAGAAATTCAAAGAAATAAACATAATGACAGTACCATGTCAATATATTTATGAAAACTTGTTGTATAGGAATATTAATCGGTTCCCTAAAAATAGCGACATTCATAATTTAAATACTAAAATAAGAATAAACTCGCTGTGCCCACAACTAGGCTACACAAGATTAGTATATCTTTTAAAGGGCAATGTATACGCTCCTACAACAAAATACCAAATAAGTTGAAAAAATTATCAATAAATAAATTCAAACAAATTGTTAAACATATCCTTTGTAAAAAGGCTTACTACAAAATATTATTGAATTGAATTGTATTGTATTTATTGAAACATTACGTCTATCATTACAGGTCAGACCTTATTAGGTCTGATCAACAGAGTAGTCATCGGAATAAATAAATAAGTAAATTAACAAGCTAAATACAAATGTCAATAAGTCTAAAGTCTAAATAATTCAATAAATCAGTACTATCACAATCAAAATAATTAAATACACATGTCTATAATTAAAACAATTAAATAATCCATGAGCAAAAAATCCAAGTCAATAATTACATAATAAGTCGTTACGTAGGTACTTGATTTGTAACGTATAAAATCATTATTATTAAACACAGCATAACTTAAATAATATAGCCCTTACGTAATATAGATTATCTATATAAAAAAGCTTGGGACAAGTTTTGCTCCAACTCGAAAACTAACAACCTAACAAGGTAAAGGTTTCTTGTTCGCTTCTTTACTTTACCTTAAAAATATTGAAGTAATCAAAAATCAAAGTGATCAACTTATTTTCTAGTTTTACTTATGTAATTTGAACTTTGTGACGTGTCTAAGAGTCCTGTAAGGTCTAAAATAGAAAATAAAAGAAATAAAAAATTAAAATTAATTATTTAAATTTTGAATTTTATTCAAATTTGAACCTAATTTAAAACCTTATTTTAGAATGAAAAACCTGGGTCTTCTTTACAAGGTCTTACAAATAAATTATATAGGTACCTACCTTTCACAGTAAAAGCCAAAGCTCGTGAAAAATAAGCCGGGATGGCACTCTTTAGAGATTGAGATTTATTGAGTCAATTCTCAGTTAGCATTCCGATGCTTTCCGATTTGAATCTTTTCATAAGTTGGTGCCTTAGAAGAATAATTTTGTTTTGAATAAGGCATACCTAATCTCTGAAATGAAAAGATATAGAATTTAAAAAAGGCAATCAATTCAATAAGCAAAGAAAATAATAAAACATTCGTTGTCAAATCATTTGTGCTGTGATAGCTCGGTTAACTTGTAAGGTAACGTGTAAGGTATCTAAGATGGCCCACATTAATGCAAAATGCTGTTATGTTAAGAAAAAACATTTTTAGAATAAAATCAAAATTAGGACTAAGTTTATTAATTATATTTTAGCACTATTTATAAAATTCTCAATGATTTCCTACCTACATATTGTATCAAATCGATTCTTCAAAACAACGGTAATGTGACTGCGCCATATACTTAGATATCTCTAATCCAGCATCGTAGTAAAAGCTACAAACGCAAAATTATACTTTAGTTATTTTTTATCTTGCTATTGTGGCCAGGCGTGAGTTTACAATGCTTACTTACTCCATAATTCGCATGATATCTCCAGCCTGAAGGCAATTCTTCGAGAGTAATATTTCAAGATCTTTTCAAGCATTTATTAAAGTCAGGCTTATAAATATACTACACCAATTTTTAATTAAGTTATTAAAATTCAGTCAAGCGATGCTATAAAAAGAAATTATTGGGTAAATGGATGAACTCCCGTTAAAGGGTTGCTGAACAATTTAGTGAACATCCAAGATAGTCGCCGGTCGTGACATTGTTTCGTAATAATTAAGAGAGGTTTATAATGATACAGATAATTAATTCATGTAATAGGTATGTCACCTATTGTAGTTGCTTCATTAATTAGTGGTCAAGCAAATAGTTTTAATAGTTTAATTATACATACATTTTTTTTGCATATTCAGCTGGACCTTATGGTCCACATCCAGGATTATTCCTAGCTTTGTTGCCTAAATAAAGTTGCACAGCGCGAGATAATTTCCATGTTTTATTCTTTGCCGCTGTGGCTTGTCGAGTTCATAATTTGGTTACGGGAAGCGGCCGACAATGAAAGCACGGTAACTTTAAATTAAAAAAATATTTTATGCTAATTGTGAATTCACTTGGTGTAAAGTGTAGCGTTGCCACAGGTTATGTAATGTTACTACGCGTTGCTACGTTTCTCGTAGCAAAGTGCTTTTCGTAGCACTTGCTACGAGAAACGTAGCAAGGGCACTTAAAAAAATTGAAATGTAGCTTGAACGAAAAAAATACAAAAGGGTGACGTGCGTCACTACTCCAAATAAAAGTGGTTTAAAAATTAGATTCATTTAAAAACAATATCTACCAAAACCTTTATTTTATACCTTGGATTTTAAGGTTGGTGTGATCACCAACCATAAAACCATCAAACAATATCTACCAACCAGAGATCAGTAGGTAGGTACTTAATTGTATTTTCTAACATCATGAACGAGAGAAGTGTAAAGTCTTCCTGAAACGCGATCGATAACTTGGTTAGAAAAGCAACCATCTAAGTTCGTGTTTTTGGTTGAATTCTGAATAATTATTTCGAGACAAGCGCGAACAATGTGAATAATAATTTGACAAAACAATAACTAAGGTTGCGTCGAGGAAGCATTATTCCGCTGGAGTTGAAGCCCCTCGTCGGATCGCGGAAGCAGCATTGTCTAAAGTAAACCATCAAATTAGTTTTACATTATCCTCCACCAATTCGTTCACATTGCTTTAAGATTTGTACAAAATGGTAGCGGTTGGTCCGAATCTAATTGCATATTTTGTATCCACATCTATTTGTTTTGTCGGTAAAACATACTCGTACTCAAACCAAACAAACAGAAGCTTTGTTTTCTCGTTTTTTGCAAGTTAAACTAAAGGTTTTATATCAATACACTTATTGTATTCTCTCGAATCGAATGCTTAATTGATAAAAGAGCAATGCTCTTCAGCGCTAAGACAAACAATTTGTCTTTCATTATTTTATGAGTGTGTTCCATGTATCGATTATATGTATATCGAGCTTTAAGGAGTTTGATGTAACTTTAACCTAAGAGTACCTCCGAATCTAGAATCATATTAAACTAAGCTCATGCCTAGATATGTCTAGATGTACTAAGTGTAATTGAAAATGTTCTGTGGTTTAGGCAAACCGTTTAACTTTGTAAACACGACACAGACCACATTGAATGTGGAAATGAAAACAGTTTTTGGTCAGTGATTATTGCCCTGTTTTTGTCGCGCCAGAGAGTTCGTGTTGTTTTCACATTTACCAAAAAACGTGCTTTTTTTGGCTATTTTTGCTCTTCGTTTGTCAAGGCTGTATCTTATGAACGACAATAGGTAGGACACATAAAGCTTTCTATAAATAAGTAGCACTTCAATAACAAATACTAAAAATATAATGAAGTTGAAAATTGAAAGGGATCTCCGATTCTTTGAACAAGTGAAAATTTTATGTTCTTTCAAAAAGTTGTCTGATTTTTACGGGACGGAACACTTCATGTGCGAGTTGACTCGCACTTGGCGGTTTACTTTATTTTAAGTGTACATAATTGAGAGTGTTTTTAGATTTATTTGAAGATTGGTGCAGCCGTTGAAGTGTTGTGAGTTTCCAATTTTTTGGATTGAGCTTGCTCTGAATTTTTTCAAAGTTCCTGAAATTAATCTTTTGCAGAAACTGTGTCTGACCAAAACTGGAATTTCAGCCGAAACCGAGCCTTCAGCCTCGGTGTCAGTTTCGGCAGAAAACGTAACCACACAAACATTTTTTAACATAAATGTGAAATTTCGTGCATTTTTACCCCAATGCACAATTGTATTTGCACGTGTATCTATACATATACATAGCTCCTAAGCGGATGAACCAAAAGGAATCTGTAACATAGTATCGCCATGTTCGTCTGTCTGTCTGTATATCCGCGGCTCAGCTTAGCAGAGACTAGTAGTACTGGGTCCAACAGTGGACCATATAGGCTGTGGAGGTGGAGGAGGAGGTGGAGTAGTACTAGAAAGCTGTTATTTCGTACGTAGTATTTGATCAAGCATCCCCTACAAACTTTACCACACTGTTGGTTATATTATAAGTGATTAAAGGCTTCCCAAAGTATGTAAAAAAGAAAACGGTCCCGCGCTAGCCACAACCATTGAGGTTTTTTTTTATAATCTTGAAGTTGTAACGTACTATACTTTCATATGCATTTAGTAAACAGCTTTGCGTTATTTTGACACTGTAAGTAACAGATACTTCATTTTTATCTATTTGTATAGATTTTCTGAGAAGGGGATGGAAGCGTTTCAGGACCTCTATTTGTGGCGTCGTTTGGAGGAGCAGTGGGCTTATGTGGTGTCGATCATGATATATTAAGCATGGGTAAACATAATAATTACGCTGACAAAGTGGCAAAACAAAACCCGGTAAAAAAACTACAGTGGGGATGATAAATAAATAATAGAAAGGTGCCAGCATAACGGTTATTTTTGGAAATGTGGATGAATTCCCAGATGCAATAAATATAACGAAATTAGAAGGAAAACTATCACAGCTAAGTACTTATGCTTTACTAGTTAATGAGTAATAGTCGATCAATTTATAAAATGTACTTAGTTTGGTAAAGAGGATCATAAGAAATTAAATAATATCCATTAATGATTTATCATTTCGTACAAAATCCATTGAAAATAACATAGTAGAAAATAATAAACCGCGCAACTACAGAACCCTCTGACTTTATTTGGCTCGACACGCACTTAGCCGGTTTTATTATATTTATATATCTATTATGAAAGCCCAGCTTTCAAACGGATGAAACGGTTTTGATATTTTTTGGTTTGAAAGGGAATTGGTGCAGCCGACTTTGTTATGGTTCGAAGTTAAACAACCAGAGGTAAAATTATTTTTATTAATTACAGACCGCATGTAATTAACAGAAAACAGTCACATATCTATTAAATTTGAAAGTAAACAATTTTTTTGATAAACTTGCCGCTATCAGTTTTATTCGCATGTGCAAATTTACATACATTTTAAAATTATAATTCCTACTATAAGCTTCATTGGCAACATTTTGCCAAAGACTCTGAAGCATACGACGTTAATTAATAAGCAAGAAGCAAACGCCGCGCGCGCGTCAGGTACACGTTCGATCATAGCGGTGCGCTCGACGCCAGAGGTCCAGCGAGGTCAAAAGGTTAAATGTATAAGTTAATTTGTATTGGTACATTTCACAACATATAGTATACTAGACTCCGAGGTATTTGAAAACGATTATGTGGTCTGGCGCCGTGACCGAGTTTACAGTTTGACTGGTCAAACCAGGGGAGGGGGCGTTCTTATCGCTGTACGTAAAAATTTACATACTATATTTCAGCACTCGTATCAATCTTCGGCCGAAGACTTATGGGTTACCGTGTCTCTCAAGCAAGTTAATAAATCTTTACTTAATATTCACCTTAGCTGCTTATACTTGTGTGACCAAAACCAAGACAATAGTTTCTCGCAGCAGCTTGAGAATGATTTATCTAAATTAAATGATATCTGATTTTGAACCCGTATGATAAATTTATTATAGTGGGTGATTTTAACCTGTGTGGCGTTGACTGGTCGAGCTGTGCGGATTCAGTTCTCCTAATACCATCCCGCGGATTGACTTTTTCGGAAAAAACATATGTATATCGATGAAATTTCCACACATAACCTACGCCAGTTTAATGGTATCCGTAACATCTCGAAGGGCAGGATTTTGGATCTGGTTTTATCAAACGATGACATCGTCGTAGCTGAATGCTTTGACCCCCTAGTACCCATCGACTCACACCATCAAGCTCTTCTTATTGGATCTTCTTTCCTTAACATACCTTGCTTAAAATCACAATCCTACATAAAATATTTGTATAACAGGGGTGACTATCTATTTATAAACAATAAGATCTCGGGAGCGCCGAATTTAATTCGCGTTCGCTTGACAGGCAGCAAAAATTTTTTATTCAATTCTAGATCACCTTAAACACCAATATATCCCGTCTAGGTTGGTTAGTGATCATTCTTACCCCAAATTGTTTAGCCCAGCGCTAGTCAAGCTTATTAAAAAAAAATATAAACATTTTAGAAAATATAAAACATATGGCAGACTGTCTGACTTGTCTACATATAAACTTCTACGTAATCCAACTGTTAGAGGATAAATGTTTTACTGATTACATGTCATCCATTGAAAATGGTATCGAACAAAACCCAAAAATGTTTTGGTCCTACATAAAAAGCCGTTCCAAATCAAATGGTATACCTACCCATCTTAATTATTTGGACACCTCTGTTTCTACATGGGAATCAATTAGTGAAGCTTTTTCTAAATATTTTTATTCCACGTTTCTTGCTCCCTCTGGCACTTATTCATATAATGTCGACTGAATAGTCTCTGCCGAAGCTACCGAATGCGATATTTTTAATATTGAGATAGATCCTGATGAGGTGCTCAAATTGATTTCTAGCCTTGATCTATCTAAATCTGCTGGGCCGGATCACGTTAGCCCTTTTTTCCTCAAATCATGTGCTCAATCAATTTACATTCCTATTTCACTTCTGTTTAATAAATCTATATCTTCTAGCACCGTACCCAAACTTTGGAAATCTGCATTTGTATCGCCAATTCATAAAAAGGGCCCTAAATCAGAGGTAAGTATCTATAGACCCATCTCCAAGCTCTGTATAATTGCTAAAATCTTTGGAAGGATTGTATACAATCCGATCTATTCCGCACTTCATCAATCCTTTTTTCCTTCCAGCATGGTTTTCTCAAAGGGCGGTCGACTGTGTCTAACCTCATCATCTTCAATTAGTTCTTATCTGAATCAATGGATAATGGACACCAGGTCGACGTAATTTACACCGATTACAGCAAGGCCTTTGATACGATTGACCATAAACTTATTTTGTCCAAATTACTTATGATGGGTATTAGAGGGAATCGGCTCCGATGGTTTTCGTCGTACATCGGCAATAGGTCTCAGGCTGTTGTTGACAATAATTACGTATCCAGCTGGGTTCTTATTCCTAGTGGGGTCCCCCAAGGATCGCTCCTCGGCCCCTGCTTTTTCTTATATTTATTAACGATATTTCTACCTGTTTTGTTAACAGTCGCTTACTTTCCTTTGCTGATGACATGAAAATATTGACACGTCTTTGGATGTACTAGATTTGCAGGCTGATTTGCATCGGCTTGATGCCTATTGCGATGAAAACAAACTGGACCTAAATCCGTTCAAGTGTTCAACAGTTACCTTCACGCGTAAAAAAACAAAAATCAAGTCTGTCTATCGTCTAAAAAACCAGATTCTGCAGGACTGTGATGTTATTAGAGACCTGAGTGTGCTGCATGATTCTTCTTTGACTCTCATATAGACTCTATTATTAGCAAAGCTCAGCCAGTTTTAATAGATGTAAAACTTTAAAAATGTTATTCTGCACATATGTACGGAGCATACTCGAATATGCTTCTCAAATCTGGAGTCCACGATATGATAACTATATCAAAAGAATCGAGCGGATACAAATCAAATTTATAAAATATCTTTGTTTTCGTCTTAATGTCCCGTATAGTTCGTCTAATTACTTAGTTATTTGCCGCAAATTCCACATGCTTCCTCGGAGCAAAAGGCGCGAAATTAGCGACCTGCTATTTTTGCTGAAAATCACAAACAACCATATTAATTGCCCCGAACTTCTAACAAAATATTACTAAACGTTCCCCGAAAAAGGGTCAGATTTAACGAAATCATTAATACACCGATAGTTAGAACGAATTATCTTCAGAACTCCTATTTGTGGGGAGTTGGCGACCAATTTAATAAACTCTCCAAGCAAATCGATCTGGACCTCTTCTGTTCCAGCGTTAACACCGTGAAACGGCGGTTGAGCTCTGACTTTTTCTCAGAATCCGGCGAGGATGATAAGGATGACTTGATCTTGGCATGCGAGTAATGTAAGTGCGGATTGACTCCCGTTCAACATTTTTGTTTCTATTATAATTAGTTTTTATTTTGTTGTTCTCTCATTTATTATATTATTTCTTTGTATGTACTAAGTTGATTGTAATTTTGTAGGTGATCTGTTTACTTTGCTTGTTCACACTTTTTATGTATCCACTATTCTTCTTACCCGTGAAAACCTTTTAATAGCCTTCTGTTTTTATTTTCCTAATTCTAAACTTTTGTATGTGCTGCTGGTTTTCCTTTCAGTAATAAATAAATAAATAAATAAACATTATTACATGCTAAGAATAAAGAAGAATCAATCAAATTCTGGTTTCATTCGGTACTTTCCCGCAGCCTTGCACTAAGTGTACATGCACACGTATTATATAAGGCTGCTGGCAACCATCGATAGAGCAGATTATAAAATTATAAAATTATTATCAATGCGGCTGATGGTTCGGCCCATTTTTGGCTGAAACTGAAACCGCGGACAACACTTTGAATTTTTGGCCGAAACCGAAACCGAACCTTCGGTCGGACACTAGTACATACCAAACTTCCGTCATTTCCGTTGACAACCCACCCACTTGCAGATAAGCTGCATACAAAGTTTTCATCAAAACAAAAACTGTATCAATACTGATTTAGTTGATTGGCCGGAAGAAGAATTTACTAATGAGCAGATGCATTTACAGAGATACTTTTCAAATTGAGCTAACATTTTTACAGTAAATTACCTAAATTACCTACCGTGTCTTCCACGTTACATTTCCAAGTTTGGTTATCAAACTAGCCCTAGATCTCAGTACTCACGGGAAAAAACTCTCTCGTGGTTAAAACTCGAATTACATAAAATTCAAAACTTTTTCTTTGGTTCCTTAAATGTGAAAACACGACTAAGAAAAAAAAAACCTATAAAAACATGAAAATCCACTGTTTCGCACATAATTTGGTCTAGATCTCAGGAATCCTGCGGAAACTTATGTTTTGATTCGTAGGTCTCATTATTTAGTATTTGGAGAAAGGTTGTTGATGATGATGATTATGATGGTTCCTTAAACCAGTTAATAGGCACAATTTTTTCTTAAAAGATCGTTGCAATCTTCGAATTAATTGTATGTTGTGTTGTAGACTTGTTAACCAACTTCAAAAGGGAATACTTTTTTATGTTTGTACGTCGATTTCTCCGTTAATTATGGACCGAATTATGATGATTTTTTCGCTATTGTATATAAAATGATCTCAAAATGGTCCTGTAAAAACTGTTTTCTCAAGGGATTAGTATTTTTCTCGCAAAACTTAAAAAACAATGTAAATATTAGGTATTTGATGTCGGTTTTTAGCTTTTTCAAATTATCTAATTTTGTTGTTGATATGCATTCAGTCTAGTAGGTCTATGGCTTGATGCATAAGCATGCTTATTTTTAAACTAGTCTGTAAAAACGTAAAGGCGTTCCAATTGCGGTTTAAGTTATTTGTAGGATAATTTAATAAACCTACTCAAACATACGAAATTATAAAACCATAATTAAAAATCAAATAGGTAGAGTTCCAAAATTAATATATTAGGCATGTCTGTCTTGATGTCAGAACTAACTTTCATTAACAATAATCTCTCAGAATAATTATAAACATACGAGAAGATACCTAAGTAATTTTAAGTTTAGTATTTTTTATTATTTTCTGTATATTAGAAAAATATAACATTAATCAATAGTGGATATACAATATACATACATCTACGATTTATCACAACACTCACCAACCTCGCTCCAGGCGGATACAAAGGGTCAAAGTATCCTTTTATGTATAACTTGTAACTGTTCAGTTCCAGCACGTTAATTGAGTGCCACTCCAAGGAATGCGAGGCGTTATGTTCAAGGTGCTGGAAACGTCCAAATATGCTAGGAATTGGATTCGAACTGGCGAACGGTCGCTGGGCACGATAAGGTCGCGAGGGCGGGCGGCGCGCAGGGCGGCTGGGCGGCAACTGACTCCTCGCTGCTCCCTGCTCCTCGAGCCTCGCCCGGATACCTTCCTGTTGATCGTGTACGCGACAGGTGATGCAAAAACCATATCAAATAAACATACTTTTTCGATTACAGAAAGCTTTTTGGATCAATCATATTTGCTGTCGTTAAGAAAGATTTTGGTCACTTTGCCCAAGCTTTTTGAGACGTGATGATGATAGGTGACATGTATGTACACACACACATACGCATACATTATACATAAACATGCATTGCAATGGTTGTCAAGCAAGATAAAGAAAATGACACTAATCATTTTATTGTTTTGAAAAAGCTAAAAACTAGCTTCGAATCCCTTTGTTTTAAACTGTTTTTTTAAGCTTTGTGGAATAAATACTAATTCCTCGGGAATAATAATTATATGAGACCGTTCGAGATAACTGATCCGTTCGAGATTATTTACTATACAACTGCAAAAGAATCATCCAAATTGGTTCAAAAATGACGGAGAAATCGACGGATATATATATAAAAAATACATACATACAGCCGAACATAGAACCTCCTTTTTTATTTGAAGTCGGTTAAAAAGATTTCATAAATATCTTTGTAAAAATAAAATAGAGTTAAATCGATCAATTATTTGTTTGTTAAAAAATATTGTAAACAAATTTTAAACGTTCGACTATAATATAGAAAACATTTTTTAAAACGAACAAATTTTTAAACGTTTTTATAACGTTGGACGACCAGATCAGTTAGCTCGAGTTTTATTTTATAGGTCTTAAATCCACTATCTGTTGTAGACAGTTAAAGTGCTGAGTGAAGCGCGATAACATAATTACTTTCTTCAACACACCTCACCCCAAGTCAGTTCATGTAATTTTTTCGTAAAAAGTAACTCGATTAGCAGTGATTACAAAGTTTTTCAACGCTGCGTTGCCAGATAAACAAAATAAATCTACTGGCAATGATATAACGTGGAGACCTTCCACAAATTATGTTTAATGAGTCGTGTAGAATATGTAGAGTGAATTTCCCTACAATTCCGAAAAATGGTTAATTTACAAATTTTCAGTGCGCGATCGCTTTCGTACTTACGAACTTAGAAAGGAATTCATGATGGATCTTACTTTCTACTTTTATTACAAAGATGAAAGTTTGTGACTTTGTGAAGATCTTTGGCCGAAACAACGACAAAACTAACTTAGATTGAGCTGAAATAAAAATAAAATTGTACATATGAATAAAAAACATATTGGCTACTTTTTATTCCAGAAAACGCGTGCAAAGCCGCGAGCAAAAGCTATGTTAGAAATTAAGCTCTTGCTAGTAAATGGTTTACTGCCACGGTATGGCATGTTTTCGTATGATCATTCAATAAAATTCTTACAGTGCACCTCTTGCAGGTTCGACCTTCTGGCCTTATTTAGTAAAATGCCAGTCGAGGCGGCTCCCTGTCGATCATTTGTCTTACCTACTTGCTCAACCCTGGGAGGGGTGCACGGCTCCTTCGCACTTTCGTCGATAAGAACTTAGACATTTACGTTACAAACGGCACTTCTAACTTAATTTATAACGTGCGATGCTCAAAAGACGACGCCGAAGTAATTTTGAAATAAAATTACAACCATCAATCCCTAGTTAATACCAATATTGTGGTCGAAGTAAAGCCATCAAGGATTGGTTAGGTCAAATGGTCTGTGATAACAATAATTTTCCCCCGGTAACCCTGATATCTATATTGATGTCCAATAATTACGCGTGGCCCGAGAGCTGGTGAGTTGAGCACGCTTCCGACTGCTATTATTGTAGATTGTTTGCAACAGTCTGCAGAAAGCTCAATTGTTTCAGTTGTAAATACTACCCAACCATCACACTGGTGTAAATAGCAGTTTATTTTATAACTTTAAGTTGTATAATAGCGGCATAGGTAATGAAGTAGTTTTAAGTTGCATATTTGCTTCCGCAAACGTCGGTAGCTACAAAGGTAACTCAGAGTGGCAGTAATGGAACCAAATACTACCCTTGCCTTTACAATACGTAGTTCTAGAGCCCATTTATTACTTACGCATTTAACAAAAAGTTACAAAGGGCATTAGGTCGCTGCAAGCTACTTACAGGTTCCTCTTGTAACTGTTCAACGACGCTTTACTGCATAAAAGAGATTTTTGTAGCCTATCTACAGCAATAATAACTCATAAACAGACTCAAGTTCCCGATGATAGTCAATAATAATTACTAAAACATACGAGTTTTAGATAATTCTGGAGGAGCAATTCCTTGCGTAGTATAACATAGTAAACCTGCACCGTTGAAAAGACTAAATTAATCAAATTGTTTTTTGGGGTCCCTGCGCAGCATAATAAAAAAAAATATCTTCATTTTGATTTGTTTCTTTACTCTCTTTTTTGGTATTAACCAAATATTATATTAATAATATTTGGCTTTCCCATCCTGATGGGCAAACAGTAAGCTGGTTTTGATCCTTTTCACTCGTTTGTACTAATTTAAAAGGCATTCTGTAAATAAACATCAAAAATTAAGTACGTACGAATCAAATTTTCTGAATTTAAGTGTTGTAAGTTATTTACTTAAATGACGGATTTTGTTTCGTTACGGACGTTACGGATCTCAAAACACTTTGTATTTGTATGCCTGCATAAAGGGCGAAATTGCAGCCCTTTTGACGATTCTATTAAGTATTATATTTAGTGGTGAAATCTGCGGGTTAAGGCTGTACTGCAAAGACGCCATGTTTTTGAAGCAAAATGTTCCTTTTACATGCAAAATTTGGAGATTAACTGATGCATTTCAGCTAAATTATCTAAATATTTGCACATATACAAATGACATATTGCAGATAGTATACTGTCAATACATACAATATTAAAAAAAAAAAAAAACAATAGATACAATTTACACACCTTATCAATTTTGATTTTTACTTTAAAGTGCTAGAAAGTTTATCTGTAAAACATCATATAATGCACAGTGAACTTAGAAGCATTTGTAACCGCTGACATATATCACGATACATTAAGAAATGTAATTTAAACTTACCAACAAATATTTTAATGATGGCGCCGATGTTTGATTACAACTATCATACTTCATCTATTTATTAATGCACTAAACACTCAAAACTGAACTGGAATCTCATGAAGTAGGTACCTACATCAATTCGTTCACTCACTCATTCACAAAAGTGACATTAGAACGTTAGAGGGGTGGTAATCATCCGTTGCAGCTCGGGAGGCACCTTTATGCTACTGTTGTGCAGCTACCATAGAACTAAGAGCTGCATAAAATTGTGCCTAAATGGCGTTACAGTTGCAGCATAAGGGCTTTAGAGCACGTTCTAGCGTTTGGGCTTAGCACCTTAAGGAATAATCGGGTTCGAAAGCGTTTATGCAACCAACTTATATTACTAGTTAGTTAGTAGGGTAGTTCTTAATTGTTTCTATTCTTTGATTGTAATTTTTTTTACCAAATAAATTACAAATTATTTGCTCTCATGTTCAAGGTCACTTCAGATATAGTTCAGAACACACCCAATTCACCACAACAAGCCTGTTAAGTAAGTTGGTAAATTAACGACGATCATAAAAGCTCTATTAATTACAACACTTTTAATATGTTCCGCCATCGAACATAACGACAACCACGATTATTCTACGCAAGCCTACTGAATAAGGATTTACAACTCTACTCAATAGATGTGAAAGTGACTTTTTTACATCATAACTACTTGGGGTAGTTGTGATATAAAAAACGATATTACTCTCGGGTTCTGATTCCATTTAAATTAAAGTAGGTACATAGTTTGATGATTTCCAACTACAACCTGCTACTACTAAACCAAGATCCGTCAAGTGCGAGTGCAACTCGCGGGCAGACGGTTTCGATCGTTTGCCAATTAATACTTATGGTACCGGTTAGAGACTTCGCTATTGAATAAATACCTCAAAATAGTAGTAATATCTGCAAACTTCGGAGAAAGGGGGAAAGATAATGGTAAATTTTTCGAATTTTTTCATAATATTATAAAAAGTAAGAACCTGAAAAAATCTAAAATTATTTTAAAATTTACAAATTTGTAGCTTTCCTTTGACACCCCATTTGACCTAGTAGGTCTCTTTTATAATTTCGACATCACAATTTTTACTGAAAATTTGAATTTTATTTTTCTTTAAATGTGTACCTACAGGCGCACAATATGAAATTAAATTTAAAATAACGTATTATTATTTTAAATTTCAAGTCAATGTGCGGTACCTAGTTGCACAGATATCAAAAAGAGGAAAAAACGCCCAAACAGAGCGAAACCGAACCCTAAAAAATGGCAAAGTGCAAAAATACAGGTCGTCATATTTATGGAAAAATCAATCCAATCGATTTTCATGACTTACACGACTCTCCCCTATTTTCTTATTATTTCCATTCCATCTCCCATCTCAAAGAGCCACCTTGTATACTAAGTACTACTGGTTTTTTTTTTCACCAATTTTCGAACACCTATAAATTTTTGAAGGAGTCTACAACGATATTTCAACCCATTAAATTTTTTTTATAGATTTTTATTTTATTGCTTTGCAGCGTCATTAATAATAAATAGTAGTAATAAGTTTCTGACTGAAGCCGCTGACGGACAGATGAACAGTTTTTTGAAACATGGCTGTTTCTTTTTTATTAATGAACGATAAAAAATCGTGTGTAGCCGCCTTAGAGCATCCGCTAGTGGCAGATAACTACTTCTAAAGAGTTTGTGAATCAGTTTCGACTCTAACATACGTACACCACATTGTCTCGCTGATTCGGATTATTGTGTATTTTATGAACATTGGGCGATAAAAGCACTTGTGAAATTTATCAACGCGGGCACGTCATGTTATGTATGAGTGATAAAACAATATTTAGACATCAAGGGCAATCAAGCTACATAATGCCTACTCAACAATAAACAAGATATTGTATTCCTGTATTTTGAATTCGTGCTTATTTTGGACTTTGTACCTAAATATTCAAAGTCTAGCAACAAAAAATGTATACACTAATAGTCCTAGACCCACTTTCAATGCACTATACAGTACTGAGTAGCTGCCAGGTTGATAACAATAGAAAAACAAAACTTGACCCACATTTTAAATCTATTGATCGCGAAGCTTTCACTAGTCCTTATATAGGCACTACCTTTATCAAGCAATGGAAGTGTCCTTGGTTGAAACTGCCTGATGCATTTTATCGCCAACAACATTTTCAACAACGAACAACGTTCAAACGATGCAATTAGCTCATCTTTATAGAATCAAGGATAAGTATAAGAAACCAAATAACATCCCAAAAATGTTTCGACTTCGACGGGACTTGAACCCGAGTCTTTCCCTCAGTACCGGGACGTGCTAACCAACTACACAACGAGGTCAAGTGACGTAGGAGTCGAAAAACTCTGGGACTTCCATCGGACTATAGCGCCACCTACAGAAAAAAAATATGATTATTATTTTTATTTTTTATTTTTAGGATATTGTTTGTTTTCATATAAATTAACCCAGTGTGAGGCTTACGCACTATAATAATAACCTTAGAAATGCCCATTATTATTACAAACATAATACAGACATTGGTTTCTATATAATATATTAAAGATAAAGTGACTGTATAAAATAATTGAGGTGTTCATCAACAGAGAGTTTTTTTATCTTTTATGTTTGGTTCTTCCTAATCCAAGCAAAATGTCATAAGTACCTACCTACCTGTTATTTACAATATTATAATTATTCATAAAAATATTTTTTTCTCTTACAATTTTTCACAAACGGAATCCTTGTGGCTAGACCTGAAACTAGAACAAAAACCCAAGAAAATAAATAACAAAAACTCAAGACAAATATATACCTAGTATAAAAGAAACAGTTTTTTTTATTTGTAAGCACACTTACAACAAGAATCGCCCCACGTCCTCAGAAAATAACCTTTTCACCTAGAAGGTAGAAGTTTAGTGGATAAACCCACTTGCGTCTTGCGTGCGAAAAAGTCACTCGTAAATAACGAGGACGAATGGTAACAACGTCATCAACGTCAAAGTCCTATCGCTGCGGCTGCCCCACTGACCTGCGTGGTCAACGCGTCACGTCGGTGTCCAGTGCGTCTAGTATGAGTTTGCAAAAAACCAAAACGAAAAAAAAACGAGTACGTGACAGTTTACTACCGCTTACTACTTGTCAAAATTGGCACTCGTACTGCCAAATGTTACAAATTATACTTATAATAATAAAACTATACGGCGACGATACGAACTCGATAGTTCGTATAAAAAAAAACTATTGGATCGCCGTCATACTACGAAAAGTAGTATAGGCAGGTGTTCCTGTCAGTATCCGGTAGGAAACGTAAACTATTATAGTATTCATTAGCTATGCCAAATTCATACTAATACCTCAGAAAAACAGAAAACGACCTACTTGGCCGAAATAAGTATTTGGTAAGGGTTTGCAAAACTGTAGTAGTTTGAATGACATCATCATTCAATGGGCGGTCGCGGTAGAAAACATTTTACAATAGATAAGTAATTTCTCGTATTACAATTTTACTTAATTTTTGTAATATTTATTCCTTAATAACATTTCAAGTTAAGATTGTAAATCAAAAGACACTTTGCCTGCCTGCTCAGTCAACGTAGACTGGGTATTTTGTATCTTGGTCGATGACGTTACAACCGCAAATTCCTATTAACTTATTGTTTGATAGGTATACTGTATACCTAGCTGTGGACGAGCTGTTGTTTCCCGTTTGTTGTTGCAATGTGGACAGGATGAACTTCAGTTTATAAGTTGGCTTTATTCCGTGACACTCGTGTGTGTATTTGTGCTCTTTGATTAATTTAACTTTAGTGTAACAAGATGACAACAGAAGTGTCAGAGTTCAGTGAAACTACAACATACTCTTATGGTGAAGATGTCACAAGCACAGTGGCTTTTGTTGATTGGGAGTCAACGACATCGCAAAATTATGGATCATCTGAAGTATCAAGTACAAGATACGATGAAATATACTCAGCCTTCAATATTCTGGAAATCGTCATGACCTCGTTGGAACTGATGTTATGGATCGGAACAGCTACCAAAACGCCTCGCTGGAGGAATAATTATAGGAACCAGATGCTAATGCAGTTGAGTGTCGCTCGTTTTATAAAAAGGCTTATATTCACCGTCAGATACTATTCCAAAGATGCAAATCTGCACAAGCAAGAAACGGTAACGAGCGACAGCTGGGAAAATTTCTACGTATTCTTGAATAGTGCACAAATCTATATCGACTTTGTAATAGTGATACTTGTGTTTTTCTTCATTAAACATATGTACGACACTCTGATCATAGTGTTAGTGAAGTGTAGACAGAATAGTTTATACAAAGTGTTGATGTGGGCGTGGTTGCTGCCGGTGCCTATCAGCGCGGTGTGGACTGCCATCGTTGTCTGCAAAGCTCTTGACGAGAAGCTCGTGTATCTTCTTATCTGTTGCATATTCAGATGGCCACTTATATTCATCGGAACTGCGGTCTACATAACCGTACTATACAGGGTATTAACTGACAAAATCAGAAAGTTTGCGAGAAGTCTCACAGTTCTCACCTTTTTCATGTGCTTAGTTATTAATTTCTATTTGTTTTCAAAGGATGTGATAAAACTGTGGTGTTTTGAGTCGCAGAATACGACGTTGATAAGCTATGTATCAGGGTTTGTTATGAATTTCACTATACTTACATTTTACATTATTTTAATAACGTTAGATTGTAAACAAAGTCCGAATCCGAGAATCATGCATTCATTTGCACCAGATTACAGCATAGCTGAAGATGCTCTTAACAAAGTATAAATACGTATATGCTAAAGTAAGTTCCATATTAAATTAATGTGTAGTAGGTACAGTAAAGTATTGTAAAAGTGTTACTTTAGGTGGTAATTGTAAATACTAGTCTCTTTATAAGCTTCCATAGGTATCTTCGTTTAGTAACGTTTATGACCCAATGTACATACATAAATATACAAATTGTTATGAATCGAGGTAATGATGTTTGTTTTATTTGCGTAGAGTGTATGGAGATTTCCTAGATAGGTAGGTAGTATATATTGTTTTCCTGCAAGTAAATCCTGTAAAACCGGGTGGAAATCCCGATGGCATTTAGTCATAATCATTACATTCCTGCAATTCTTCTACTTAGAAACAGGTCCACTGGTCCAGTCTTTTAATCAGAAATTGTTATGAACCGTATAATGTAGAGGTAATTCTGTGCCTCCTGTGATGAGTGATTACGACGACGTGAGTGACACGTACTCGAGTTGTACCCTTTTTGTGTTTTTTACATAGAAATTATCAGAAAAACATTACGATTTTTTGGGTCTAACTCACGATCTTCTATCTGCTATAGTTTCGGAGATAATTTGATGCAAAGTGATATAACTACCAGGATATTAGCAAAAAAAATCGTGAATATACATATGTCAAGTTGTAACCCCTTTAAGTATTTGTCCACACACTGGTTTTCGTGCTTCGTGGTATAAGAGCGATTATATTACTTTTCACGTTTTAATTTTCAGTGTATTTATCGTGAATATTGATATAATTTAGAGTTATATCACTTTGAACCGATGTTTCTTAATACTGATTAGGGTACAATTCAATAGAAAATAATCTTTGGGATAGTTTTTTTGTATAATTTGTGATGTGTGTTTTTAGCAATATTGTGTTAGGAACATATTCTACTAGTTATTAGATTTTTTAGTTCTTGTATAACAGTTTACACAAAGACAACTTATAGGTGCAACATAATGTAACTGTACTTGTATCATTGATGATCACGTAATTTTAACACATATCAGATATAAAAAAGGTACAAGTTACAGGTTTTTAGTGAGTTACTTTAAAACTATAATATTTAACATAAAAATTAAAATGCACAGTGAAAGTGAATGTTTTTATCTACAAAAGAAGGTACTTAAGTTACACTTAGTTCACGAAGTAGAATTTTTTAAATGTTGTTTTTGCTCACCTGTAAAGTGTTGATTTTTCACTTGTATCAGTTAGCACAGGAGGCACAGAAATACATCTTCTGTTTGTATAATGAAATCTCATATAGGTAAGTACTCACTCAGCGGCACAATTAACCGCCCACCATGATTTTTTACGATTTTGGTAAAAAAACAAAATTGTGGCCTTACTTGTGAATGTTATTTTATAACGTAGGTATATTGAAGTAAAATGAAAGATAATATCGTTTTTAATTATTACGTTTATTTATAAAAAAGTCCGAAAAACACTTTGACCGTAAATTAACAAATGTGATGAAATGGCTTAAAAATAAAAAATCTGCTGAATAAATGAATTCTAATAGTGCGTATTTCCACCTCTAGCCTTCATGACTTCCATCAAACGGTTTGGCATGCTGTCAATGACATCTTTGATCTGTTGTTGTGGAATGTTCTGCCACTCCTCAATCACGGATTGTTTTAATTCATCTATGGTGGTTGGAGCTGGTATGCGGCTTCGAACACGTCTTTTTAAATTGTCCCATATGTGTTCAATAGGATTTAAATCTGGGCTCCGGGATGGCCATGTTAATTTTCGAATGCCGACGGTATCCAGGTACGCGGTAACAACTCTAGCAACGTGGGGGCGAGCGTTGTCCTGCATTAATAAAAAATCTTCGCCAATAAATGGAGCAAATGGCATTACATGAGGTTCCAACACTTCTGTTACATACCTCTGAGCATTTATTCCACCTCTTTCAAAGATAACCAAGTCGGTGCGTGCTTCGTAAGTAATGCCGTCCCATATCATGATAGAGCCACCTTGGTAACCTACTGTTTCCACAACAGTACATGGTGCAAACCTTTCATTCTTGCGTCTGTATACACGCTGGCGACCGTGAGGACCGTGCAAGCATATTCTTGTCTCGTCAGTAAACATAACATTCTTCCATTGTTCCATATTCCATTCGGCGTGCTCTCGGGAAAAACGAAGTCTTACTCTCCGGTGGCCTACGAGCAATTGTGGCACTCGAGATGGTCGAAAAGCTCCAAGGGCATTCTCTCCTAGTCTTCTTCTCACTGTTCTTTCACTCACTTGAACATTGCGAACCTCACGAAGTTGGTTTCGTGCCTCAACAGCTGTAGTGAACCGATTTGTTAGAACACTGGTTACAAGAAATCGGTCGTCACGAGCGGAGGTGCATCTGTTTCGGTCCTGTCCTGGTCTTCGCTCATAAGAGCCAGTTTCCCGAAACCGTTTCACTGCATCCCTTAAGGTGGTACGTGCGACACCAAGCTTCCGCGCCACGTAACGCTGACTAAACCCTTCGTCGATAAAAGCGACGGCTCTCGCCACTGAATTAGCATCAAATGGCATTTTTGTGATGTCCAAACACTAGCTTTAAGTTACGAAACCAAAACAAACTCAAATTGTTTACTTTTAATGCCACTGAAGCAATGTAAGCAGTATGGCAACGATAACGACAATGAGACGAAGTTCGATATTTATCTTATTCACAACTTATGCGTAAAAAAAAACAAAGTTAAGTGGGTAGTTTGTAATTTTTTCGTCACTACATTTCTTTCACACTTGACTTATTTATGCCCAATAACTTACAACTGCGATAACATCAAAATTTGCCACTTTAAAAGGGTGGGCGGTTAATTGTGCCGCTAAGTGTAGGTAGGGAAATACAATTCAATTTCAGAGCGCAGGTAAACGTATAAAGTAGGTACTCGTGGAAACATCTCTGTATTAAATTCTTTCTGAAAATAGAAAATATTTCTCTCTATTCCAGCATTTTTAGTGCAATTCATGATTTTATTTGATCCAGAGTTAATCTTCTAGTGGGTTGTTTGCTGCAAAATAAACATTGTGGACACAATGTAAGGTTGAATTCTGGGGGGTATCTCGTCCGCGAATAAACTCGTCCGCGGGCGAGTTGTCCACTTCACTTTTGAGTAGGGGTCTCCTATGGGTGGTTCTTCTGTATACCTGTGTAGGATCAGATTTTCAATGAATATTTTGTTTACCAAAGATTATTTTGAATAAAAGACCTATAAAGGATGACTCACGCTGGACCGTATCAACAAATATTACATAATATATTCTGTATGGACACACTCACGCTATACCGATCGGCAAACGAGTGACGGCCGAGCAACGGACAACAGTCGGAAACAACTCGGTCCCGGCTCGGCTCGGTGTATGAATACAGTGCGGCCGAGCTGCGCCCGAGCTGCGCCCGAGTAGTCGTTGTTTGTGTAGGGAGGTCGAGGCTCGTCTTTGTAATTACAGGCACGGGACCGGCTCGGTGACCGTGCTACGGCCGACACTCGCCTCGGACCCGACTCGGTCTAGCGTGAGTCATCTTTTAGAGTAAGATTTTATGCAAGTTTTCTTATCATGAAATGATGTTTTTAATTTGAAGTAAGAACTAAATTATAAATATAAAGGACACAGACATTTTATAGATAGATACGAATCCCTTTTTAAAATAAAAGCCCTTTGTAAGAAGCTTATAACAAAAACATCGACGATAATAGAATAAACGGTTGTTAACGGATGTTTTCCTTCAATAAAATAAAAATATAAACGTTATACGGAGTAAGCGCCCACTCACAGACAAAGTGCCTGCTTATAAGTTACCTACAAGTAGTGATAGCGTTAGTGTGATAGTGATATTTATAAATGGAAAAGTTTGGGTGTTGGTACCTCTTCACGCCATAACGACTGAACCGATCGGACTCGGTTGCATGAATGTAGCTCTAAGCCTGGAATCAAACCTAAACTACTTTTTATCACATAAAACAGTTCCCATGGGATAGAAATAACGTTCAAACATTTCCATAGAAACAAAGCGTGCGAAGCCGTGGACAGTAACTAGTATATTATAAATGCGAATGTTTGGATGCTTGATACCTCTTCAGGCCAAAACCACTGAACGGATCGGTCTGAAATTTTGCATGCATAAAGTTATTGACCTGGATTAACATATTAGACGACTTTTTATCCCGGAAAAACACCAACAAATTTCATTAAATATTATGTACTATTATGGTTTTTCTTTATTTAATGTTTACCTGTTGATAGGTACTTCTAAACATTTCCTGAACAAAATCATAGAGCACTCCTACTTGGCTCGTGAGTATTTGAGAGTAGGGTTCGTAATAATTGAAGTCTTGTGCATTTATTTTTATATATACATAATGTTTTAATCATGAATAGTGAAAAGATAACAACTACTTACGCCTGTGGTAGAGCTTCATCAGCTGAATTCTTGTACTGTGTGTGACACATGTCATTCTCATCTCTGTAATGATTAATGACTCCAATACGTATTAATATTTTGTTTGTTTGCGAGTTGTGCCGTTGTATAGATGTAATTTATAAAATAAAGTCGCTCGCCGTTTCCTTTTGTCTGACTGAACGATAAACACAAAAACTGTAACTTCTTTAACATTAAAAAATAAGTAAACAAGCATTAATAAAAAAATTATATATTAATAGTTGGTCCCCGGGAATTGTAACCCACTAAAATTCAAAAAATTACAATGTGTATTTTTATGTGACCAATCGATAGGGCCAATAATTAGGGTAAATATGCGTTTAAAAAGGAAGCTCGTGTTATGAGGAAGGTAACATAAAATAATGTACCTACCTACTTATAACAAAATAAAGGGATATAAAATAAAACTATATGAATACAAAAATTAAAATTTTAATTTAGGATCACAATAGAGGCATGTCGATATTATTATCACCTTCACAATTATTATCACTTAAATTTAACTCAGTAAAACGGTTTACATTTTGGAATAATAAAATATCACTGTGTAACTCATAAAGCAGCCCGTTATCAGGTATTTTTGTAATAAATTATATTTTTCAAAACCCATCTCTACCACACCCACCAATGTTATCATAATGATAATCATTTACAACTTACTACGTTAAAGTTTTGTATTCGTTTGAATACAGAAAACTTATTAAAATGAAAACAAAATATAAAAAAAGAATTAACAAACTATAAATTCCCATAAATACTACTGATCATTACATAACATGGGTTGTTAAAAATATGAAGATTTGGTCTCATGATTTAACAACTTTATTTACAGAAGTAGGTATTAGGTTTTTCAGGAAGGCTATGGAAAGAAAATGGACGGAGATAGCCGTCTAGAACGGCTAGACTCTATGGCTGGGCCAGAGCCTACTTGCAGTCGCACGCGCAGCGTTTAATTCTCTTTTCGTTGTGTGGGAACTCAGCGCTGCGCACCGAACGAGGTTGCATGTCTGTAACAAAAAAGAAGAGATTTTATTTTGCCAGAATCCATTTTTAATACATAAGTACTTAAAGTAAAAAAAGTACCACATAAATATCTAAGTATACAAATATTCCTTATTGCACACAAAAAAACATAAATACAGAACCAGAAAATACATATACAGATAACGTTCTACCCTCAATCCCGCATTACTTCTTAGGAAATTGTTCTTAGGCACTCGCTACTCTACCAAGATCCTTTTGAAATTATCTATGAAACACATCCCTTACTATTCTCAAAAAGCGTAAGGATGACATAACAATTATGTGGAACTTGTTTATGCGACATCTTCGTCATTTCCCCGAGGTCCTACTATATAATTCAATTCACTTTACTGCTCTGTTTGTTTTTTAAACTCTCACTTAGTCAGGATTTTACTCGACGAGCGAGTTTTTTTTTATTTAGTACAGATTTTGCAACAAAATTATTCATACTACAAATGAAACATAGGCCTTTTTGTTAGTTATTATTTCTTCAGAGATTTAACATTCATAAGTCTAATTTTTCTACATGGGATGTAAAAAATGTATCTAAAGTACCGACTTATTTGTCATGCTACCTGAATATTTTATGATTCACTTTGGAATCCGATTCCAACTTCTCGTAAGTTGAATACTATTTAATGAAGGAGATAGATCACGACCACAATCCCTGCTGAGAACCAATCGTAATTAGCTGAGATTATTCAACTAAATAACTTACTTCTCTCCTAATTTGGTAGGTTTAGTAAGAACAATTTTATCTCGAAGCTTTGAAGGTCTTGAAATCACGAGGAAAGGAGATAAATATGAGCACCTTTGTGGTAGTAGACGATAAAAATTGATCAACTGTCATAAAATTTGATTACATCTACAGCCTATACTGGTTCACTGCAGGCCTCCTCTTGATATGCTCCTTATTGGCTTTTATCATAAGGGGTGTAATGCTCGTAATCCCCACGCTGGGCATGTGGGTTCGGTTTCGGACTCGCAGTCCGGTAGTAGAATTGTTGTGAAGGAGGCACTGATGCCCGCTCCCCGGTGGATATCGCTTAGTTTAGTGGTGGTTATCTCTTACGACACCCGCGGGAAGAGTTGAGATGGTGCAAATTCTAAGCCGGCATCACACGGCCTCACAAATAATGATTACCTTAGTACTATAAGCGTACCTACTTAACTAAGCGTCAAGCAAGTACTACATTTGTAAAGACACCACAGAACAAGCGCCTTCTGAATACATACATAGGTAAGATCAAATTAACGGTCCATAATATCTACAAGAATAGATTATCGAATATAATTAATCTTCAATTTCTCAATTTCGCTTCGTAATGTTCTACTGAGTAATAAATTCAATTGAACTTCAGTCATTCATAGTCTTCATAGATACCTTCTAAGTGAATTGGTTAAAGATGTGGTTCCTAAATATACACCTACCAATAAGAACGTAATATTATGTTACATAATATTATGTTTTAAACTTAATTTATATCTGCTTATTTTACCTCTTAAGCTGCAAATAACAATGATGTTAATGATTACCGAATACTTTAGTTTCTTTACTACCGTTATGCGACAATTTAGAGGTATATATATATTTAGTCGGTATCGTTCTCATCTCATAAACAAAGATGTTTACCAGAATCAAAGTTTAATACTTACATTAAACTGCAAACGAAACTAAATTTAATCTAAAGTAAGTTAGAGAGAGGGAGGGCCCTTATAAGAGCCTTCAGTCTTGTCACCATAATATTCACCCTGCTGGGAGACAATTCTGGCGCTTTATCTATTCGACAAATATGCAAAAACTGTCAAAATGTCGTGTGATTACCGTACTCTACAAAATTATAGTACTTATTCAATTAGGGAAATATCGAAGACTTGTCACCGACAAACCACTTGTATCCAACAAGTGGCCTCGGGCTCTCGTCTGTCCGTTCGATAAATCTTGAAGCGATACCTACATAGATAAATATATATAGATAACTTGCTGCTGCTCGCGGCTTCGCACGCTCTTTTCCGAGATATAAAGTAGCTACTTTAATCATCACCTTATAAAACAGATTGTACTTATTTAAACATAATATAGTGAACAGCAATGGAAATGGCCGTATCTACCTCTACAATGTTGAATTTAGAGATATGTCGAAGAATAGACATACCTACTCATCTACATTGAGAGTTGGGTCCCAGATACACAAAATTCCCCTCGCGATATAATAGAGAACTATTTCGACAACGCCATCTGTTTAATTGCTACACGTTTAACCTTTGCTAATATACGCGTTCATGCTAGAGAGAGTTTGAGGAGAGATATAATTATGAAATGACAATAATTGCCAAGAGAGGCTTGAGATTTTCACTTTTCATACTCTTCTTTTTTCTTGCATGCTGTCGTGGTTGGACATGATTTAAACAGGAAAATGTGTGTCTAAACGAAGCGCGAAAGTACAGCAAGGAAGGAGATAGATTATCTTTCTGGGCAGATGCTAGTTTCAAAAAAAAAAATTTTGCCTACAATGTGGCCGCTCACTCATTGCATGTCCTGGGACCTAACGCTACTCCTAAGCAGCGTAAGGGGCGGTCGCGCTGCGTGTGGCTGCGGCTCGTACTGCGCTCGGCCGTCTTGGCCCTGGGCCTAATGTGACTCTTATCTTTCTAATGAAGGATAGCGCTTACAGTGTGGCCTCTCATCCATAGGCATGTCCTGGGGTATGAGCAGCGTGCGGGGTGCGCGCGCTGCCTGCGGCTGCGGCTGTGGCTCTTCCTGCGCCTGGCCGTCTTGGCCCTGGGCCTCCGCCTCCGCGGCAGCAGCCAGGGTATTCACAATTGTCTTCATCTGGAATTAGAACGTTATGGTAAAGACGCGTAAAAACTTAGTTTTGCGATCACACTTACAGCCGGTTGTTTGTACGCTGATTAACTAATCAATTTACAAATATTTTGTCAAATAGTTCTTTCACTGGCCAACCTGAGATTTGATCATAGATTAGTTCATTATGGAGATGAGCAGCATACGAACAACCGACAGTACGTTTGGTATTTTGGAATTGGGAATACCAAGTTAAACAATTTTTGTATCTGGTTTTAAATGCTCGGTATTCGGAGACCTTTTCAGAGTATTATATTATTCATTCTACCAGTTTTCAGTGGTTAAACCTAAGTCTAATAATAACCGCACAAATCAGGACAATGAAGTATTTGAAACCGTTTTGACATAAAGGTTATTAAAAGATAAAATTAATAGACACGACTAATAGCTACTGTCAGTAGGCAGCTGCCTACAGTAAATTATTTAGGGACACATATCAACGATCAAATATCTTGTTTGACCTTTTCTAAGTAAACATTTATTGTATTTATGGAAATAAAGAGTTATTGATTTGATTTGTCGTTTACTATTAACTTGCCGAATTGACGTAAGAAGAGATTTGATCATTGATTATTTAATTTTATCGAAGAAATGATAAGTACTCCGCTCCGCTCCGTGCACAAATATTCTAGATGATTAGCGTAAGAACAACCGGCTGTTAGGCTGTGAAATCATCATCATCAGCACCCTATATTAGTCCACTGCTGGACATAGGCCTCCCTTAATGAGCGCCATAGCGCCCTGTTTTCAGCTTGCCGCATCCAGCATCTGCCTACAGTTTTTTGCAGATCGTCATCCCGCCACCTGGCTGGAGCGCATCTTACACTAAGTTTGCCGAGTCGCGGTCTCCACTGAAAAACATGTAAAATAATACGAAATATGTAGATAATGCTAAACGAATTCGCAAAGCATCATCTAGCCTTAATTAAGCGCCCTGAGTTCGGTTGGGCGATACTACCGAGACGTCGTCATCGTGGCGCCTCATTTTTGTATGGGATTTCCGTATTTCCATGTCCGCACGATAGAGGCGCTGTACCAAATCCCACAGAAAAATAAGACGTCTCGATTACGTCTCGATACTATCGTCAAACCGAACTTAAGGCTCTGAGCTTGTGTTATGGATACTGGAGATAACTGATTACAATACATTACATAGTACATATAGTTTTTTTTTATTATACACAGAAGACACCCAGAGCACCCGGAACAAATATCTGCAGATCGTACAAACATTTGTCCCGAGGCGCGAAACGAACCCGCAACCTCCTGGGTCCCAGGCGGACCTTCGTCCGATGCGCCATGGAGGTTGTATTCGTCGTCAAACGTCATTCGTGATGACTCAATCAACATGGGAGCGGAAAATACAAAGCGTTTGCTAACTATAGAGAAGAAAAGTTAAACACAGTGACGGATACTAACAACTACCTCTTGCATGTCGTTGTCGATCTGCTGCTGGTTGCGGCGCTGCTGGCTGGCCTGCTCCGCGGTCCGGTGGATGGTTTGCAGGTCCTCGGGGGTGAGGCCCCAGGGCAGGTTCATCTGTACGGGGGTGCCTTCCATCTGCATCTTTTGTACCTAGAACAAAATCCTGGTGAGTAAGTCTATTGTAGGGTTTGGGGACTCAAATGCACAAAACTGGCCCACGGGCTAGTCCTCGCTGTAAAGGTTGCGCTTGCTTGTCGCGACAACAATGAATGACTTTTTGTTCTCTTTTAATTTAGATGATGCTATGTATAAAAGTATGTGACAAAAATTTCTTCGACAGCTTTCCTAGCAAAGTTACAGAATAGCCATATAGGTAATTTTTGACAAGCTGGTCAGGTTTTCTTTTGTTTTTATATAATTATCCACACTGACGTCACAAATCCAGTCGTCCAGTATACGAAAATCAAAAGAGGATCGCGCCAGTTTTTTAAAATGTATTTATACCAATAAACCGATAAAGTTCGAGAGTCGTTTGTTTTCCTCGGTTGACAAAAACACTGCTTAGCTATTGCATAAAGTAGAGAGATGTCCCTCACTCAAAAAAACAAGGTAGCAAAGTATGTTTAATAAGTAAGGTGGTAATTGCGCACTTTAAACAAAATAGTAGGTCAGTAGGTCGCGATGTTGTGTACTTTCTTTATTTAAAAGATTTTCTTCACTTATTCAGAGAAAGTTACAAAGATGAAGACTCTCACTATGGCAGTGAAATCGAATGCAAATGTCTTAATTTCTCCATTTCTAAAGAAAGCTATTTATGAATAAATCTTACTTCGGGTTGCTCCAGCTCCTGCGTGGGTGCGGATTGCGGGATGAACTGGTGGATCGAAGATGGCTGAAACAAAACATTATGGACCTTATCAAATAAATGCAGAGCAAATATTCCTTATCCCGGGCATAGAGGGCGCAGGATCTATAAATAAAACTGGGGAGAAATCTCTCGCACCTTTAAATATTGTGTAAACATAATAAAAATAATGTTTCTATAACTTACCAGTTACAGAAAAAAATACGAAGTCATTGAACGAACAAAGTCGTTGTCATTTCAAAACTTGAACAGACTAATCTTTTGAGCTCGAATGAACCCAAACAATGGTTAGGCAAATAGGTATCTACCAGCCCATGCATAAATAACATGGGTAAAGAAAGTGATTTGCATCATATTAAACCTCACCTAGACAGAGTAGGTATTTAGAAGTTTAATGTGGCCACATTAGATACGGCAATGTGGGTTCCTTCACCTTTCGTAGAAGATGCTTCAGTGAACTTACATACCTAGTTAGTGCATTTATATTCTATGTTTCTATTTTTGTTTTTATTTACATGTATTCACATAAAAGTGGGATTATTCTTCGTGGACTGTGGTATTAGTAAGACTTTGCATTTCAATTGATGTTCATCTACTTTAATGATTGGCTAGGAACCTAGCCAATTATTAAAGTTTATTGTATACCTACCTAATCGCTCACTCCGTTTCCTTATAGATGTTAATTCAAAAGTTATAATTAAAGATAATTATCTGATGGATTATGTTACCGATCTTGAAGGCTATATGAAGTGTAAAATATTCAATCACTGACATAATTCAACGGTGGACTTAGGTATATTTGAACAGTAATCGATAGCAAAAAGTCAGGTGTCTGCTAACCCTGAGATGATTTATACCTATGAGGTATTAACTGTATTCATAATGAATTGAACGAGATAGGATGTATTATATTTTTGGAACTTAACGCTTCCGTATCGCGTCGTCTACGAATTGTATTTGCTATTGAAGTAACAAATTCCTCAGTAACAAATCTTTTTAATTTTATGTTTACTGGCACTTTTAAATCTTACGGTAGAACTGTGCTTAGAAGTATTCTACAGACAATCGTAAGTTTTTTATAGCAGCTTACCTCATTCATATCATTCTGTGGAGGCAGAGGAGGGGGCGCGAAGGGCCCCATGGTCTCTGGCGGCGGGGGCATGTTCTGCGGGGGCATGTTGTGCGGGGGCATGTTCTGCGGGGGCATGTTGTGCGGTGCGGGGATAGCGATCACTCGCTGCACGTGGATGCGCATCTCGCGGGGTCCACCCATCTGCTCCTCGGACGACTCCCAAGGCATCTGCGCACCAAAATATCCTTCATTGTACATATGTATATTTTTTTTAAAGTGAATAGATCTTCGTTTTACCACTCAATAAAATCTCTCCTGATGGTAAGTGACGCGTGGTCGAAGAGGTATCACAAAGGTCTAGAAGACACCTAAGCTTAGGTACACGAAACGGAACTTTGTAGAGTCATGCGACAAATAATTGCTCACCGCTACCGCGCATAGTTCACCGCTATGTTTATTCATAAGCACGCGTGATGTCAGTCATGTTTGGGCAGGAAAACCGTCAAGTAAAACTAAAACATAATTTATTATTTATTCCATTCAACTTGACTCGTCAATTGAAGTTTCATCTTCCGGCAAGACATCGTCTTTATTTTATAACAATACCTACTCTACTTAATTTATCTAATAAATAACAACATAGTAATTTACCATGATTGAATTGATAACGTCGTATGAATTGATATAGGATCTGAGAACAAAGGATAATGAAGTCTCGATCATGGCGGGCATTAATAATGCATGCGTGTGTGTTGCGCAAACGCAGCGGGAGCGTCGCCGGTCATCAGGAAGCAATGACCGCCGGCAGCCGGGGACAGGCGTGCACCCGCGACCCTCGCAGGCCTGTCCTCGAACCCACGCCAAACAAAACAACGCAATAATTAACGCATCGCAAGAAGGTTTGAAAAGCCCGAAGCCTGTTTTAAACTGGAATTGGAATGACTCAAAAAGTAGGTATCAAGATACGCCTAGACATCATTTTATTTTCCAAGACCTCGATGTCTGTGTTCTGTAAATATTTCCACCTCAGGAGCGACTAGAACCGGTATCGCCCGACCTCATCGAACGACTCTTCAAAATGTTCGAATTACAAAAAAAGACCAACAAAAACAGGCTCATAAAAATAAACAAAGAAACCGATGGGTATTGAGTTCGGTTAACGAATATTAATATTCTAACGATGATGCCGCGAATGATGCGGAACCAAACAAAAACACGGAAGAAGCGACCATCTCGTAACACCGCTCGCGTTGTCATTGCGCCCTTGGACCTCGAAGTGCGCTTCGTACAGACCGAACAAAAGAACCAAACGTTAAGAAGAACAGATACAATCAATGGGGCATAGCATAAGTATTCAAATCTCGTAGTACCGACACGACAACTTTTTCATGATGAGTAATTAAATTAATCACACGATTAGTAGCAGAGTTTTTGCTCTTTGTTGCGGTTGCTAATTATCTACCTTCGTACGATAAACGTTGTATACACTTGCTCCATTTGCAAAAATGTATGTTTGCTTAGTATGAATATTGAAGAAAGCACTTTTATTAATGAATTAAATACAACAAGTGTCCTCCTCTCAAGATAATTAGATATATGTTGATAAATTACCCTAGATACCTGACAGATAAAAAGCTCCAGAATTTGCTCTGGTTTTATAGATCTTTCACACGGGACACGGGAAAACAAATATTTATAAAGGGAACAAAAGAACTCTATACCAGTTATACCCATTACACATTTTTGTATCTACCGGTAGTAACATAATCCTTCCGAATTACTTTATTTCCGCAATTATTAGATACCTACATCCAAAACTTGATTACCAAGTAAGTAGACCTCATGTATAAAGTATCGAATCGAACATATTACTTTCTAAAGTTTTTAAACATAAACTAAGAGATAAGATTGCTAGATTAAAATAACAACATTAGAATAATTTATATTATATATTTACCCACCTTATGTCCGTAATGAAGATAATTTATGTTCTTCTTTTAAGGAAGGAACACTAAAACTTTACGCAAAACATTTAAATAAGTCCGTAATGTTATACCTACTCATACATATCTGGTTAACATTGAAACGAACTAGTCACACCGCTTTCTTTATTAATAGTGAAATTATTGTAACTATTATATAAGTTTGTTGTTTATTTATACCATTCTCTAGCAGATTTTAACGACTGAATCACATTTTTTTTAAATATTTTTATCGGTATTATTGACTTGCTTCTAATTAAACGAAATAAATAGTGGCAGGATTATAACTTTTTGGTTTTTTAAGGGTATTTGATTGTAATTTTCTTTGTTATTAAATATTTAAATATATATATCTGTTACAACGTTACATATATCAAATATATTATATATGTTACACCTTCGTCGAGTTTGTAATCAACGAAGCAAGACAGATATCGGAAGGCCTCAGGCACTGGCTTCCTGTGTTTGGGATTGTATCTATGTTTCACTTGAGGATGACCTCAAACGGTTCCGTATTTTGGAACTTTCTAATTTAATCTATATGTTATTTATAAAATAATAAATAAATGAGTAAGAATCTCATACCAGTAGTTTATCTACAGGTAAACAAAATTAATATCTAATCTGTGAGTATTTATTAGGTGGGGATAGCAACTATAAAACGACACCTTGGTACAAAAAAGCACTAGGTTCACGTTTTTGAAAATAAAACTTTGTTTGCATTTTCTGCCATACAATAAAAATAAGTAAACCACGTCAGAAGGTGTTGTAAATGTAGTTAAACATTATCCTTGAAGAAATCGTGTTCTATGTCTTCAAATGCGCAATTTGCAGTGGTTATGCACTATGTCCAATTTAAGTTAAAACCTACAATTTTAAATCTGGTAGGTACATAGGCAATCAATGGATCATCAGGCCTGTACCAATCTGCATGCAGGCAGGTACTTAGTTTATATTAAGGTAGTAAGTAGCTTCTTGCTCGTTTTATTGTGATCACAAAGCATGAAAAGGTTACTATGGCCATTATTTTAAATTAACTCACATCTTGGCTAGTCTTAACCTCAAAATTACATATTAGCGTCGGGTATATTCAGAAAATAATCACTGTCTTATCCTGCTTCCAAACCTTATTATCAGCGAAAGAGAAAGTAGGTAAATTTAATGATGAATAAATTATGATGATGATTATAAACAAGATGTGATAATTATACCTAGTAATCGTGCTGCGATGGTCACCTTGTGGCGTTGATAGCATCATCACTTAATATCGGTTAATGTACTAAGTGGAACAAGGTTCATGAGCGGTCGTAGCCATCGGTGCATCAAGTCATAAGAATAATTTGCAGGCTTACAGATGCATAGCGGTCAAACTATCCCAGCGCGAGACCCTATATCCGCGGCCAGCGCCCACAACACACATCAAGCTATATACCAAGTTCAAGAGCGCCTCAAACATAGCAAGTAAGTATAAAAAATATGAACCAACTTAATTTGGGCACGAATGGTATCGATCCCTCGGATATATAAAAATGTGTGATGGAGGCGCGCGGCTCAAACAGTCTTCACACACCGCAACATGCACGCGTTTCTCGCGCTCGCATTCGCGCTCGCGGCGCCCGCGCTCGCCGCCTCCCGGGACCGCCTCGGCTACGAGAGAGAAATAGACTCCACCAGATACAATCAAGTTCCGAAACTCCTCGACTACGTCCTTAGCAACGAGTATCTGGCTACTCAAAAGAACAGAGGGAAATTGGTGACGAAACCTAGACATGATGAGCCTCTAGCTGTTGACAATGTGATTGTAGAATCGAATGTGGTGAGAATAGTGCGACCCGCGAAGAGAGAAGCGGAGAGCCATCCGGCCGAGCTGGTGAGACGACGCCGCGGGTACAACTTGGAGAATGTGCGAGTCCCGGCGAGGTACCCGTACCTTCCCGTGGCGAGCTTCAACCGCTTCCGCAGATGGGGCTAGTGGCCGCGCATGCATCGCCGCGCCTCAAATGTCAAGGCTGCGCAGACGCACCTCTACTTACGATTACACACATAGGGACGCGCCTTGGGCATCTCTCCCTATTATGTGCACGATCGAAGACTGTTTTATCTAGTAGGTATTTTATTTAAACGAAGATGTGGCTGTGATCGAAAGCTTAAGTGATGCCGTTAGACACGGCTTAGTGCAAGTGCAACGATTGACAGTCTAAAGAACTCTACAATTTAGATATTAAAAACAAACGAATATACGGTTTAATTAAAGGGTTTTTACTTATTCCTCAGTCCAAGCTGCTCTGGGTCTTATTGGATACCAAATGGTCAAATAGCAAACAACTTCTTAACTTAAACCAGTACGAGTAAAATTAGTTCAATGAAGGCAAATCAACCGCCAGTGAAATAATTATCTTGTCGTTGCGTGTAAGCACGAACGGCTTGTACTTAGAGAACATTACAGCAATTAGACCCTATCATGTTGTAATGGGAACAATGAAATATAATGTATGCGAGTTTAAAATGCAGTTGGCATAATTTGTGTCAGGGGAGCCAAGCTATTCAGCATGCCTAGGCTAGTTTATAAGACAATTCCATTGAAACCCAAACAAACGTTAAGAAACAAGTTAATGTGTGGTTTTGGCTGCAGGAAATTGATTATTATGCTTCCATATCAACGTTGCATCGATAACCAGGCCGATAGAAACCGTGTTGCGACAACGATTTTTTAACTGTTGAAATTCAAACAGTTAAAAAATCGTTGGCGAAACACAGGCGCTACTAGGTGTTTCATTCCAACAATTCCAAGCAAGGTATGATATGTGAATTGTGAGTTATTCATGATCGTGTTACACATATGTACGCCTACACATTGTAAAATAACTATCAGGGGTGCAGCATTGAGAATTCCAGTATACCTACAAATTTTATTGGTCGTAAAATAAACTTTTAAGTACTCATGGTAATAGTTGAGTTGGGTGGCCATAGTTAATATGGGCGTAAAGCTAAAATACCTAAAGTTTTATTCGCTTAAATATGAATGGATAATTAATTATGCGACACGTGACCCGAGAGCTGGTGGGTATCTGGCGCAGCGCATCAGCATTGCCATACAGCGGGGCAATGCAGCCAGCGTCTTGGGCACGCTTCCGACTGGTATTGATATGGATCAGTTGAGCTACCTGTAGATTGTTTGCAACAGTCTGCAGTTAGCCTAATTGTTTCAATTGTAAATACTAGTTCTAATTTGGTTTTATTATTTGATTGTAACTTCCTTTCTTAATAAAGACCATTAATTAGATAGTTGAGTTTTTTTTTAAATATTTTTTTTTATTTCATTATTTCACAAGTGATATTTTTTTGCATAGGAGCAATAAATACAGCCATGACAGTATGGGATGGAACCATGCGATGGAACCATCGATATATATGTACTACGCACTAGATTGCGCATTCCGAACACTCACTTTGTCAGACTGAACTGTACTGCAACCCGTACACCTTACTTCAGTTTGGCATCGACGTTCATGCAGCGTGGGTGCGTATGGAGCCGCGCTAATAATACGAAAATCCAAGTCTAAATGTGAACCTGGACGTAAATAACGAGCAGTAATAATTCAGTAGTCAAGTAAGTCAAATTATTTCTTGTATTATGTGAACAGATAGGTAATACTACCGTAATACCACAACAGATAGAAAATATTTTTTCATAAATATGTACGCCATTATAATAATACACTATTCAAAACATGCAGATGTTCCATTTCAAAACCGGTTGTAGGTAAAAATATGTGATTGATGGATGGCGGTGTTTTTAGAAAGTGTTTTAATAAGTTCGATATTTTTATCCGACTTCGAAACAAGGAGGTTCTATGTTCGGCTGTATTGTTGTTTTATTTTAAGTGTGTTCGTCGTTTTCTTCGTCATTTATGGACCGAAGTGGATAATTTTTTTAGTTGTATAGAGGATGCTCCTGAGGTGATCCCAAAATTTATTTATTCCCGAGGGATTTCTATTCATCCCGCAAAACTTAAAAAAAACAGTTTAAAACTAAGGGATTCGAAGTAGTTTTTTAATCTTATCAAAACAATAAAATTATTGAAATTTTATTTCATGTTTTTTTCCTTTCAGTACATTTTATCAACAACAATGAACAAATTTCAGAAAATATGACAACATGCGCATTTCAATACTGCAAAAATACATTATTTGATTTCTTATTTAAGTTGGTTTTAAACTATTGTAAACTTGTTTAAGGTTAAATAAACGCATAACAATTCATTTTCTACTTTTCTACTTTTTGATAATATTTTTTTTAAATAGAGAATTAATTCATACGAAGTTTTGTAGGAACAAAAACTGTGTCACCGGTGTAAAATCTATAGGGTTAAACAAAACGTGTCAAACGTCAAGTCAAAACTATACTCTACAGGCGATCTAGCGCTGAATGTTTTAATAGTTTGGTAGACGACTCAGATAATGTTTTAGCGCTGCAGCGCTTGCCGAGCGCAGGCCCCCGCTGCTGTCATCCGTCATCCAGCAAGTTGCGATACGTTTTTTGTTTGGAATAGCTTATCTAGTACTTACGTAGTACATATAATATAACTCAGTGGATGGAACCATTTCGAATTGAAACAAAAGCGGTCGGAAATTAACTAAATTTATTATTAAGAAGTTTCTATTCCGTTTTGACAACATGCGGATTGTAGAGGTATATGAAATGTGACGTAAATTGTTTAATTTAAATAAATAAATAAAACTTGCTGAACAATCCACACAGCATCATCTAGCCCCAACCTAAGCTTGTGGTATAGGATGATATACTGATATTTGACAAGGTTCCATCGCTTTCTGATCGCGCACGGATTTTACTTATTTTATCTGCCTATTTAACAATTAACTCATAACATGGAGTATGGGGGGGCTTTTGGGTAGTCACGAGTGACGACATACGTGGGTACAAGTACATACACATCATTCTATTTAACCCGTGTTGGACCTAACTACAACCGTTCTCATTAATTTTGTTAGTATTGAACGAAGCAACTGTCTTGTGTCCATTTGTGAGTGTATGACATCGTGTTTACGTTCCGAAATGTAGAAGGAGTTTGTTGTTTATTTTCTTGTCCTTTGGTCTTTGGTTTCAAAGGTAATTTCAGCAAAATGTTTATCTATCGCTTAAAATATCTGAATACCTCTGAATAAACAACATAAACAATTTTATTGGTAAATGGTCTTTACAGGCTGATAAATAAAATAATGAAAGCTAAACAGTTGTTATACGCGTTGTGACGTGTCCCCGCTAGCCAGCTGCAACAACGCTAATCAGCGATGTTTTCTGTCTTTCCGAAGTTCTTTATTCGCGACGTCGTCTTAACAATTTATGAGTGTTGGCACTCCGAATAATAAGTGACATAATTAAGACGTCGGAAAATGTTGTTTGAACGGTGGGAGGTCGGTTGACAAGTTGACAGTTCGTCGACAGACATGCAGTGTACCTTCGCCACCCCCGCCCCGAGGTTCCGCGGCCGCTAACAGGGCCATTTACCCTCCGCCCTAACAATTCCTACACAAATTACTGTCAGATGCTGCCGCTCGAGCGAATCTACTTAAACATCTTCAAACTTTGATGAAAGATTTTAGGGAAAGGATCAAATATTAAAATGGGACTCTGTTTTGTAAACGAAAATGATTACGCGTCCATTATGCGAGTTACCTACTGGGCTATTGTCTTTTGCTGAAATACTGATACCTACTTTTTGGAACGGTTTTGTTTGAAATGCCGAGTTTTAATCAGGATAAGGACAAGATTTTCCGATTATGTCGTTTTTTATAAATAAGTAAGATTAGAAATATTGTTTTAATTTTTTAAAGTAAATATCTCTTGTCTGTGTAATGATGCAACATCCTTTGATTGTTTTAATAATTGGGTTTTAACATAAAACTTGTGACCATCATACTTAGTTCATCTATATAATTTTATCACATCAAATGAATAATAAATGAATAAATGTTGTTCTTAGATAGGTATCGCATCACTTACAGATTCGGTAAAAAAAGTTTTTATAGACGGAGTCAGGTTCTCTGGGTACGAAAAATAAGAAAATTTGCCCACCAGTTTGAAATTTTGAAAAACAACTGTGGGATTCTTAGGACATAATGTCTATTGGGTCAACTAGTAGTAATGAAAACCCCTGCAGGTTAAGTGCATCATATAAAATAGTGTGTTGGTAGAGAAGGCTATAAGCCGAACACTTAACCCAAAATTAGATGTTTTTTGTTCATATGTCAAACAAAGCACGGTACACTTCAGGTACAGTTAGTTCTCTGTTTGAGATGAGTGGTTATTATTAGTAGTTGGCCCACTAACACCTTGTCTCGTATCCTCACGATCTTGTACCGCTATTTGCAGACTAATCATAGAATTGAGTACACTTCTGTGATACTAACATCACTAAGTAGGGTAAAGTCCGGATTGACGCACCAGGAGGAAGTCTTAGCGCCAAAATAACTCAACTTCTTAAAATCATTATTGAGTTGAGGTTAAATAGTATATCGCCAGGGAATTTTAAACAATTTATTCTATCGATAAATTGGTTGTGATTTTCAGAAGTTAAGGTTTTTTGTCGTAAGGCACGTAACACCACCGTGAGGCGAATATCCGTGTTCTATCCAACTACATTGTGTTCATATCCAGGACATAGTAAACCTAAACTAGAATTATGTTTGTTAAAGTTAACCTAAACTAGAATTATACACTAAAAAAAAGTTTCTAATGATAAGCAAAGGGAGTAGATTCAGCATTGTGCTGCATGCGAGGAACATGAATTATTAAGAATTTGACCTTTTCTAAGTATACATTTATTGTATTTATGGAAATAAAGAGTTTTTTTTTTACTTTGACTTTGAATTTGACTTTGACATGCAGCGCTCATTTTAAATCTACTCCCCTCGGGTAGGTGGTCACCGAGGGTTGGGATAGCGGGTTTAAAGTAGGTTCTTATACTTATTCATCTTTTTCAATCTCACTATAAAAAACTCCGTCTTCGCGAATGGTTTTGCCAACATACAGTCGAAAGAAAACTGTTTTTATATAAATTCAACTATTTTAAAACGGTCCGTGGTAGGTACCTACTATATTATCAACCAGCAAATCAGTACCTATAAACCAAAAAGCGAACCAAGCACAAAAACTCCTGTGTAATGAACGCAAGTAATTCAGAATTCAGATTCGATTCATACTCTCGTCGACTATAGAGGTAGGTGCCTATCCGACGCGTAGAGCCGCCATTTATTTTTTATTAACGAACGCCAACAAGCAATAAAAATGCCTATACCTATGTACAATGCCCGAAATATAGGTGGTGGATACCTAATTGCACGAACTGTGCAGGAACGTGATCTTATTATGACCCGATAAATTGTAATTTTCTTTCGAGGTGTAGAGTCCACTTTTATAAATATGTGGTCATTATAAGTAGTGGACTCGAATATCTACCTAAAGTATTTGCAATATCAAAGGTGAGTACAGACTAGAGCGTTTACTTGTATACAAGTAAACGCTCTAGAATATCGAGCATTCGCTGTTTTTAAATTTACTAGAACCACACATCTAGCATGACGCTCGATGTTTTGTTACAAACTGATTTTAAAAACCAACGAGCGTTTTGGTTTAACATTTTGTCGAGCAAAGGCACGAGCGCGGATGATGGGGACGGTGGAGCTTGAGGTGCGGCGGGCGGGGTACAAATAAATCTTACAGGTAAATGCTCACTCACCGTGAGCATTACGTCGAATACAGCGTCGAGCATTCACAAGAACTTTGCATTATATGGAAATGTTCTAGAAAAATTAACATTTGTCTGTATTGTACCATTCGTAAGAACGTTACATTACACAGTAATGCTTTAGCAAATGCTCCAGTCTATACTCACCTTTAGGTATGTACTAAGAGAACTAGTGTTTTTTGTCACATTTAATAAATGTGGTAGGTGCTCCATCTATGTAAGTGAAATAAATTCGTGACATGAGAGAGCTTTCATAAGGGTTCCGTGAAATTAAAACACTCCTGGTCTGTGTCACGATCCTCCCCTGACCCTGCCAGCAAATATCCTTTTGACAAGATATACTACTTTGTAGAAAATAGTAATGGACAGCAATGACTTCAGAAAACTTCTTAATCGAAAACCGTGCACCAATAATGATTGTAAATATATTCCTTGGGACTCAAGGTCTTAATACATATAAACGTAATGTTGGCAGCCAACGTAGGTAAGCAATATGTGATGTGATAATAATGCGAAGTAAGAATAGGTACTAAGTAGGTAGATATAGTATTGTAGAATAACCAGAGTTTGCCCTCGGCTTCACTCTAGTTAGTAGTAAGAGGTATGTTAGTACAAAACTAACTTTTCCATTCCGAGTCACTCGCTGTGTCGAGTTGTGTGTCGAAAACTTACGTTCATTTTATATTCATAAATAAAGGAATACGTAACCTTTTGGCAAAAATGTCGATAAAATGAGCTTTGAATCTTTACAAATCTTCGAGAAATACGTTAATTCTTGGAAGGCTTAGACAACATAATAAAGAATACTCTATCATCGGTTTTGAATGTCGATTTAGATGACAAGGCATGGTCGCAGGCCTCCCTGCCTGTCAAATTGGGAGGCTTAGGTATACGCAAAATTTCAAGTGTAGCCCTTCCAGCGTTCCTGTCTTCCGTTTACAGCACTAGTTCTTTAGTTGACAAAATTTTAAAGTCATCTTGTTTGGTCCCACCTGGAATTTCATTCAAAATTTCATTTTTAGACGAAGCTCGAACGGCTTGGCATAATGCTTGCCCTAATGCTGCTCCCCCAAAATCTCTTTTGTCTCAACGGCAATGGGACGGGCCTCTGTGTGAGTTGACACGGAATAGTTTGTTACAAACGTGCTCCAGCTCTGCAGATCGTGCCCGTCTCCTGGCCGTTTCTAAATGGGAGTCAGGACATTGGTTGCAAGCATTTCCTTCATTTAACACTGGCACTTTATTGGATCCCGTAACTTTCCGTATCGCAACATGTCTTCGGTTGGGGGCAATGTGTTGCGCGCCTCATCAATGCCAGTGCGGTACTGCTGTCGAACAGCTTGGTCATCACGGATTATCGTGTACTAGGGCCGCCGGTCGGATATCTCGTCATGCCAGCCTTAACGACGTCATCCGGCGGGCCTTTGTCACCGCTAACGTACCAGCTATTCTCGAACCGAATGGTCTGTTGCGTGACGATGGTAAGAGGCCTGACGGCATGACACTAGTCCCATGGGAGTTGGGGAGGCCCATTGTGTGGGACGCTACATGCGTCGACACACTTGCGCCTTCCCATCTTCCGAGGACATCCGTAAGGGCTGGTGCGGCGGCAGATTTGGCCGAGGATCTCAAGAGACGCAAATATGCAGGTCTCGACAGAGCCTACATATTTGCTCCCTTTGGGGTCGAGACCCTAGGTCCGTGGGGTACCGAGGCTCTCCGGGTTTTTAAAAAGTTATCTGAGCGTCTGGTCGACGCGACGCGTGACCCGAGAGCTGGCGGATATCTGGCGCAGCGCATCAGCATTGCCATACAGCGGGGCAATGCAGCCAGCGTCTTGGGGACGCTTCCGACTGGTATTGATATGGATCAGTTGAGCTACCTGTAGATTGTTTGCAACAGTCTGCAGTTAGCTTAATTGTTTCAATTGTAAATATTAGTTATAATTTGATTGTAATTTTCTTTGTTAATAAAGGCCATTGCCGTTTTAAAAAAAAAAAAAAAAAAAAAAAAAAAAAATTCTTGCAAGGCATAGATCGGACAGAATTATTTACGAGTCGCTGTAAAGGAATTTTAGAAGGGCAATGCTATTTAGTCCCACGCAACAATTTTCTAAAATACAAGAAATCAAAAAACTTTGTGTTACTATTTCTAATGATAATAATACAGGGTGCCACGAAACACGTGTACTAAGCCGAAAGAGGGTGATTCTGGACCCCAAAGGGATCAACTTTTGTTCTACGATTTTTATATATTAATTTTAAATGTTTTTATTCGTGTTCTTCCTACTACTTAGTTTTTTTTTTAAATTTCAAAGCATGTTCATTATTTTTTGTAATAATTTCATAACCGGGGTTGCTACAAAACCAGAAAAAAAACATTTGTGATATATTTTGATAATGTTACATAATCCAAGAGCGCGTGTAAAAAAACTCAAACATCAATTTTTCAAAATAGTAAATAAATATTCGTAATTAAAAATCGTACATCACTAGTTGACCCTGTCAGGATCCAGAATCACCCTTTCTTCGGCTTAGTATACATGATACTTACGTGGCAACCTGTATAATAGCAAATCACGCAGGATCATGTAGCGGTGTAGTCCCAAACTAAGCAACTTCTGTTATGGGTACTACTTGTCTGATGTACGAGTACATAGTACATTAGATAGAGACAGATATTTTTATCATACGTAGAAAAACACCCAGAACACCGGAAAAAAATATTTGCAGATCGCACAAACATTCCTCCCAAGGCGGGAATCGAACCCACAAGCTCTTGCGACACAGGCGGATCTTTGCTAACTGCGCCACAGAGCTGATTAGGTGATAAAAACCTTATTTTCAACTTAATAAGCAAGCGGTGTCAAATAGAGGCCTATAGTACCTATGAAGGCCACTGTGGCACCAAGCACGAACAATCAACGCCCAACGCGCTTTTGTTGTTTGGGCTGTAGACGTTTACGTTTATTTACGTTCCCTCCCGCTCTGTGTCCAAACTTCGAAAGCCTTCGATTCCTCACCTCCCACCCCGCCTGACCCCCCCCCCCCCGCTCCACGATTGTTTGCTGCAGATATACAGCTAGTGACACACCCGTCTAAGGATCAGAATACACTAGATTTAATACAATTTCCCTTTATTAAAAGTAGCTGTTACCCGCGGCTTCGCACGTTCTTTTCAGTTAGCCTATGTCCGTCCCCGGGATACCATCTATCTCCATGCCAAATTTCATTAAAGTCCGTTCAGCCGTTTAGGCGTGAAAACATAACAGACAGATAGAGTTCCTTTCTAATTTACCTCTATAATATTAATATGGATTTTTTTTTCTACGGCCCGTATTATGAAAGTTTGCTAGTCATAGATCTATGCTTGTGTGACGTTTATGCCATAGAAAAGGGTTACTCAAGCATAGATCGATGACTGAGCAAGCTTTCATAATACGGGCCTGCGACTTATCAAGATTACGAAAATGATGTACTTTTGTATACCTATTTATTTGGCGAGAACTCTACGCATAGCCCTAGGACGCTGTTACCCACATTGGCTTCAATTCAGATATGTATTGCCAAAACTAAACTAAAAGTGATGTCATTCTTTTTAATTTGATCGTTATAAAAGGAACGGCAACATTTTTAGTCCTGTAAAATTAGTTTAGTTTTGGCAACATGTGAATTGAGACCTTCGCGCGCACTTTATAAGTAGCCTATGTCCGTCCCCGGGATACCATTTCCTACCACCCTGCCAAATTTCATTGAGATCCGTTCAGCCGTTGAGGCGTGAAAAGGTAACAGACAGACAGACATATCTGTCTGTTTATCTGCCGGTCTGTTACCTTTTTAATAGAGTTACATTCGAATATATAATACTAGCTTCAGCCCGCGACTTCGCGGGCTGAAGCTAGTACTACTTTAGGATAACGTCTACCTTCCTGCCAAATTTAATTAAGATCTGTTCAGCCGTTTAGACGTGAAAAGGTAAGAGACGGACAGACAGAGTCACTTTTGAATTTATAGTATTAGTTTGAGTAGTGATGTGTGTTCTCATCTTATCTCGGCTCATCCATGCATGTAACGCGTGTGCACGTGTGTTATCCTTCGCTGTAGGGACTCCTACAACATTTTCATGATAAAATTATTTTGTTTTCATTTTCAAATCTTGATACGCGACTTTATCCGACAAGCTTCATCTGCTGAATTGAACAGTAAAGCCCCTGAGTGATTGTTTGTATAACTGGGTTCAAACAACAATTAATTTCATTATAATGGAGGATTTCTACTTTTGTGATCTTAGATTGCCGACCGATGTAAAAGTAATATTATCAAACGAAATAAGTATTCTGATTGCGTTTTGTTTACCATGCTTATTACGATTTAGATTACGTTTTACAGAAGGTAAACAAAGCTTGAGAAGAAAAAAAACTTGTCGTTCACCTTCTAGACCAGTCACCCCAAACTAAACAAACTAATAAGGTGGTAGGTACATTGATTATGTCTATTTGTATGTGCACAATACAATCTAATATTATGATTCAGTTTATTTTGAACCGACATAAAAAATTAAGGGGGTTCTATGTTCAGCTGTGTACATAGGACCCCTTAAAATACCCCCTACATATGTATGTTCTCCGATTTCTTCGTCAATTGTTGACCATAGGTCAACAATTGACGAAGATAATTAATGATAATTTTACTATTGTTAAAGCTAAAAATCTTTATTGACAAAGAAAATTACAATTCAATAATAAAAACAAATTAGAACTAGTATTTACAATTGAAACAATTAAGCTAATTGCAGACTGTTTCAAACAATCTACAGGTAGCTCAACTGATCCATATCAATACAATCTATTGTTTAGTTAGAGAATGGACCCGAGAGGGTCTCATATTGTATGCCCGAGGGATAAGTATTAATTGGTCCCGTAAAACATAAAAAACATATTATAATATGGATTTAGAAGCAGGTTTTCAGTTTTTCCAAAATAATCAAATTATATAATGGAAAAGAGCAATCCAATTTTATGATTAACGCCGTACAAATTGGTCACATAACTATACAAAACTGAGTTAAGTTAACCGAAGGTCCTTGCACTGACCAGCGCTGGATAATGATAAATGGAAGGGCAACATTGCCAAAACCGGAATGTTTTGATTGCATAAGCTAAAAGCTGCAGTGGAAGCTGGGGCCAGTGACCGTTCGACCCTTATTCCGAATTATTTTTAACATGATTATTTTTAACGGAACAAAACAAACTTTTGTGCTTACTGGTTTTGATGAGGTTTGCCAAATATCTTCACGAGTACGCAAATGAAATTCATCTAGCGTAGGCATGTTTTAAAAAACTTAAAGCTTCACATAAAAATATCAGTACAATGTTATTTGAAAACAAAAGAACTCTGAAACTTAACAAAGGGTTATTAAACAATAGACTATCTATAGGAACGGTCTAGTTACTGGCAGAGCTTTCCTTTTCACGGGACAGGAAGTTTGGTAATATTTACACCCTGTTATCCATCCAACAAAACAAACTTTACTTTCAACGGAATTCATAGAAACGTTGTTATAAAGCTATAACTTTAAAGCGACACTATAAAAACTAAAAACTAAACAAGAGTGAATATGTGTCTCTAGACCTTCGTGATACGTCGTTGGCCTCATCGTCACTCATCTATCAGGTGAGATTGTGGTCGAACAAAGGTTACGGGTTAAGAAACTTTATTCTCATACGAATTACAAAAAATTACTTTAAATGAGAACTTAGCTAATTATTGCTAATAAGTAAATTAGGTATATTTGGCAGACGAGCGTACTACAAGGTTTACTTTTTAAATAGAATACAGGTTACGATTTATTCGAATTGAACCGCAAAAAACAATTTAAAGTATTTACTTAAAATGCCTTAGTACGTCATTAGTCATCATTAGTCGTCATTAGTCATTAGTGTGAATGACCTAAATTCGTCCTAAGTTTAAAACGCACTTATGGTCTGTGCATACGTAACGTGATTTTACTCATCCCGGACGGAACGGGACAATTTTTGAACATCATTTGATTACATACAAAAGTACAGTAAACGCGACGAGAGCGTGGACGAGACGGGGCTCATTCTTTTGTATGTAAAAATTGTCAAGTTCCGTCCGGGATTAAAAAAATCACGTTTAAATTATTTATACTCGCTTCTAATTTACAGTGCTACCATCTCTCGGACTCGAAGGAACTAAAAGTGAACTTCGTATGACTTCGTGGAATTTCTCAAGTATTTTTTCACTTAGGTGCTTGACGTAAATTCTTTGAAGAGCGCGCTCAGCAGCTTTAGAAATATTGTGTTTCCAAACTACGCGTGAAACACTTTTTCATATGATTCTATTTCGGATGAACTCAACTCTACTGATTTGACTAAGAAAAAACTTGTTATATTTGATTATAACGATCAATCAGTATAACCTATGATATAACGTAGAACAGCGACCATGGCTATAATGAATTACCTACATACAATCTGGACAAACGGCTTAAAAGATTAGCAGAGCATTCATTAGTGTAAACTCATACAATATGTATGGCTAGTTACTCTAGAATCTTCTGTCCTGCACCTAGTTAAGTATCTATATCTACCTAACAACGGAGAAGCCAGCTGGATTATTGAAATACTTTCGTTATTATTCAATGCTTCTAATTAATATTCAATTATGGTCCATTGATTAGCGTGGGATGAACCCGACTGTTGATAGGCTTTAATTAGTATCAGATGATGGAAAAAGCATATAATCAATTTTATTTATTTCAATTCATTTCAATAGCATTATTGACAGACAACAATGGTCCATAGACAAAATAACCGACAAACATACAACAGTACAAAATAAAAAAAAATATGTTCATATATGTTTTGTCGAAAAATACTTCGATTATCTACCTAACTAAGCTTAATGATAATGATGTCCTCCTAGATAAATCTAGACCACGGTGGACAAGTGTGTGCGCAAACATATAGGTGCACTCTCTATTTCTTTACTCTCATAATCCAATGTGACGGCAGACCGACATGACCGCAGAAGTCAGGAGCAGGACCAACGGTTTAACGTGCTTTCCGTCCGAGGCACGGGGGTGTAACACCGCCAACTTCTTAATGATAGGTTTTTATTATATGTCTTCTCGTCATCCATACCACAATCAGTGCGTCCTACCCGTTATGACCTACGAAGCTGAGATATGGATACTCACGATAGGGCTGGTCCGCCAGTTCACAGTCGCTCAGCGAGCTAGAAAGAGCTTGCTCGGAATTTCTCTGAAGGATAGGATTCTTAACGAATACATTCGACAGACAACCAAAGCTATCGACATAGCTCAAAGAATTAGCAAGCTGAAGAGGCAGTGGGCCAACCATATCTCGCGAAGAACCGACAACCTCCACTCAAGAACACGGTTACGCCAGCGTAACCGTGTTCTTGAGTGGAGACCGCGACTCGGCCAACGTAGTAGGATACCCTCCAGTCAGGTGGGATGACGACCTGCGTAAGACTGCAGGCAGATGCTGGATGCGGCAAGGTAAAGACAGGGCGCTATGGCGCTCATTAGGGGAGGCCTATGTCCTTCAGTGGACTAATATAGGTTGATAATGATGATGTAATGTTTATTCATCAGTTCTTACCTAAGTAGTTCATGTAAATAAATGTAGATCAGTTATGCAATGCATTATATATGCGATGTGCTGACAAATAGAGTGAAACAGTGGATACTATTTCACCACCTTCATACCTAAATGGACTTTATCTACAGGGCAGGCCGTTAGAATAGAACGCACTGACGAGCTCTAAAAAGCATTTGCGGTCTGTAAACTTGTAACAAATAGCTTACCTGCCAATCGTTCGGGTTAATTGATTCATTATTGACTTTAATGCTGGTAGTTCGTAACCGTTCAGAGCGAATGGTTACCGACGAAAAGATTCCTAATGAAGTATCAAGATACTATAAAAATGTTTGCGATATCTACGAGGGCTTTATGAGAGGATCCTTGAGTTAAAATGGGCTCTCGGACGCTATATTTGGGTACTCGAACCCGAGGTAATCCCTCGATCCCTAATCAAGGCCTCACTTGACCCCGAGATCTGAACCCTTCGGCGCTTATTGCTTCCCGCTTTGCGTGAGTACGTTTGTTCACCATTCCACCTTCTCTAACGGGGACTGAGCGGTGGCTTAGCGCTGAAATAAACTTCAAAGTGAAACCATGAGAGGAGTGTTCGAATGATATCGTTTGAATAAAAGATCGTTCACATTGAGCGCCCGCGTTCTTATTTAGCGAATATTAAGCTGAGGTACTTTGTATGGATCTTTAGGAAAATCCTATAGAAAGTTATATACCTACAAAAATGTTGAAACTATACCTTACTGGCGACCACTGTGTTGAAGGTCCACGCATGTGACGCAGGAGGTTACGGGTTCGTTTCCGTCCCGGGACATAATATGTTTGTACGATCTGCCGATATTTGTTCCGAGTGTGTTTCCTATGTTTTCTATGTTATAACAAAAAATATATACATTTCTGTGTAACATATGTATTGTATACAATACATATGTTACACAGAAATGTATATATTTTTGTATTATGGTTACTAGATAACTGATATACATATCAGTTATCTAGTAACCATAATTCAAGCTCTGATTAGCTTGGGCTTGGTGCTAGATGATCCAGCATTATTTATTTATTAAGCTGAGGTACTTTGTATGGATCTCCAGGAACATCCTATAAGGAAGGTTTTATACAAAATTATTTCGAATGGCAGAAGCTCGTAGTATAAATTACGTACAGTAGGTTCTACGTTCTACCGCACGCAACGCACACCTCTACGGTGCACCGTCATGAACTTAAAACTCTTCGTGCAGACCAACAATTATTTCACGCTTTCTACTTAGCCATAACTTGCCTTCCCTACACATACTTCTACCAGACATGCAACATCGTATCACTATTTAATTTTATTGTAGCATAGTTGAAAAAAATTCCATCATTCAAAACCACAATAACGTTTTCAATTTTCCAATGTAAAGCTGCTACACAAACAAAAGCTGATTACAAAGTTTTGATTGGACTGCCAGCCTAGGTAGTACCTAGGTAGATCAACGAAAAAGCTCCACCGAAAGTTACCGACAAATAGCAACATCTTTGCTAAATCGCTTTAGTGAAACCATTCACGATCTGACGCGGTTTGTTATTGCTAAGTAATTTTAACATTAAATTATAAACGCTTTTATCTTTTTAATCATGAAAAGGGCTTTCAAACCTGTCCGTTATTTTATACCTTGACTTTTATGAGAGGTTTCACCTTTAAACTTTAGAAAATTTGACTAGACAATTAGGATTTTGCGAATATTTGGTTTGCCCATACATACAAGTATCACTTCTGCCACGTGAATCAAATTATAACGCATAACTGACTGACATCAATACACCGCTTATAAAAGTCATTGAGCAATATAATTGGGGATTGAGGAAGACTAACACCTGGGGCGAGGACTAAGTTATGGTATTATGCACTGTAATGTTCTTCTGTGTCTAATCTCTAAATTATTTTAGGGGTCGAGTCGGTACTATGTTAGTCCCGTATTTTAACAAACGAAGTACTACTTAAAACCTAAAGTATATCTAAAACTAACAAATAATTTGATTGCTGCATTACAAAAATAATTTGCTAAAGATGCAAATGATGATGATGATGATGATTTTAGTAATTTGCTAAAATAATTTGTATAACACCAGTCCATCCCATGGTTGCCTGGAAGAGACCGCTCAAAGCGATAAGGCCGCCCTTTGTACTTCCTTGTTTCTCAGCATTTTCTTCTGTATTATATTTTGTGTTTGAGTGGTACAATAAAGAGTTGTCTATCTATCTAACACCAGTATCCATTAGGTTAACATCGTACAAATCAGGAGTGTGAGCGGAGCGAGTCTATAATATCAGAACCGTGATCTCATAGTCTCGCTCCGCTCACACTCCACTAGAAGATCTTCTAGGACGCCACAGTGTCACAAATGGGCGAGTTTGTAACTATAATTAAATATTTAAAAGTTTTAAGAGGGATGTGCCCGGACCTCTCAAAATCGTGACGCATTGAGGGATCAGGGGGAGGCCTTTGCCCAACAATGAGACATACCGGCCGAAATATTACCTACTCGCGACGTTTCGCGAGTGTGGATTGAATGTGGTTGGCAGACACTCTTTGTAACCTCAAAGCATCAAAACGGCTATAGCGATTGCTGTGAACAAGGTATCAAAACACTTCTCTAAATTCCGGGGGTGTTCTTAGCTATATTTTGATTTAAGGCTTTTGACTCCTCATTTTGCGAAAAAATATAAAAAGCAGGGAACGCGTCGGATTTTTTATGGTATTCTATTAATTGCTTGTTGTTATTATTAGTACTTACCGGCAGAGGGAACGGCATAGGTCTGTGCTGGGCCATGGGGGGCGCGAAGGGTGACATCCTGTGTTCTTGGGCTGGGCCGCTGCGCTCGCCCTGGGGCATAGGCTGCGGGCGCAGGGGCAGCCGCACGGGGCCGGACAACGGGAACGCGAACACTTGTGATTGGGGCTCGGGGATCATTTGTCTGCGGCAATATTTTCTCTGTTACTATAATTCGTATTTGATTATTTAATGGGATTATAATTCGGTTGTCTACATCTAATAAAAGAGAACAATTTTAAAAATTATTATTATTATTTATATATCAATAAATTTAAATAATATTAATTTTTAATTCGATAAATTAATTATAATTAATCATAATATTCAATGGTAACACACTAAAGGAGTTTGAAGATTTTTGTATGGATGGTGGGCCCTAAAATTTGTTTTGTTTTTAATCGTCGGGTACAATAAAAGTTAGATATTTGGATAGAGGATACTAAAACAAATAAAAAATGTTTTCTAAGAAAATGTCCTTAAGCGTCAGGTTTCTGAGATATTTACATATGAAGAAAAAAATGTAGTTATTTTCATGAGTGAATATCTCAGAAAGCTGACGCTTTAGGACATTAATTTATAGACATTTATTATTTATTTTAGGGTCTTCTGTCCAAATATATAAAGTATAGTGCGCGGCGATTCTAAAAAAAAAGAAAATGGTGACCGACGTTATAGAAAAATCTTCAAAAATCTTCAAACCCTTTTCTGTGTCGCCAGAACTTGACGCGACACTCACAATCACACAGAATAGTCTTAATCAGATCATAATAGGAGGTAAAACATTCACTTCATTAGCCTTCTAAAGGTGCGTCCAGATTAAGTAACATGTTATATAACTACATAATAACTTGCCAAAAATATTAAAGAATTCGCTAGCATAACTGTTTTCAAGAAAAGACTCAAGAAATATGTATTAGAGAATATTCCTGTAGCCTAGCATTATACGATATATATCGTCCACACTGATAAAACATGTTAAATAACTATGTTTTATTTAATGTTTTGTTACTTTATCTGGACACACCTTAACAGGAATAAAAAACACGCAGATACAAGGAGTTTATAAAATGTCATGAACCATGTATCTTCATAAGACATTCCCACAGTAGATAAAAAATCGGTAATAAAGTCCTAAATTAAACGTCAATCGACTCGTGAACCTACTTGTAATATCAAGAAGGTAGCTTATTATCTTCCATCAAATTACAAACGTTTAAGTTAACATTAACCTTTGGTTTGCAGATAACACAATTTACAGCTGGCTTTGATATAAATCATACGCGAGAGATCAAACGTGTAGGTATTCAGACGTAAAACACGACTATACTCAGTTCTAGAATCCAAGTAACTTTTTGTAAACACAGACATTTATATAGTATGATGAACAAACACCAAAACAACAAGGTTACCACTTATAAAAGATCAAAAACTTCAATAACGCCTATTCGCACACGCGCAGAGAAATAAAATGCAAATATGAAATGATGAATTAAATACCCAAAAATAGGAACTACGAAATTCTGCGATTTGCTGCGATGATATTTTCCACAAATATATCTTTGGTTTTATAACCTCTTTGTTAACATAAAATATCTAGAACTGAGTACAGAAAGTTTTATTTTTTACACTTTTACACGTTTTACACATGCTTTAGTTGTTTGTAACTTGATTTCAATATCGATGAGCAACGGATCCTTGGCATTTTATTCAGAGTCAGCTAGCTGTAAAGGTCAACGAAAAAAAATACGAATGATATCGGTTGCCTCATATCTAAGCTAACAAATAGGTAAGTATTGATTAATTAAGTTAACGTGCAATGAACGAAAACTACTCTTAAAACCACCGTAAAGGTACCTAAAAGGCAGTTAAAAAGTGTCTGAGAACTTCAGCTGAAGTGCAGTAGAAATTATAACAAGACTCTGATGGAGAATTTGTCACGTACTGAGGATTGGTGCTGAATATGCATGAAAGAAAATGTAACCGAACGACGATGGGAGAACTTTCCTTTGATCAGAGCAAACGAAAACTAATGTAAAATCTACGTTAGAAAAGTTACATGTAAATTGCTTGGTTGCGCAAGAAAGTCGTTAGCTCCCAGTATCTAGAAGTGTTACTTCTTAAGATGACTATTATTTAGCTTGGGGATAGAGTTTTCATTGCAAATGAACAATTTGCTCTCTCTTGGTACTTACACAAATACAACCAATTGAATGTTAACGAGACGACGACGCTGATGTCTGCCTTTTTACCACAAACGGTTTATTTTGTTTAATGGCATATGGATGGAAATGTAATGAGCAGTTTATAGCAATTCAAATATTGATTTTCATAAAATAATTGTACACGGAGGCGGTTCAGGACCGCTATTTGAGGCGTCGTTTGGGTTTGGTGCTGTGGTTTGGTTTTGCCATTGTTCAGCGGTGGACGCAGTCTGATGATGATGATGATGAAACGTAAGCGTCAGTAAAAGTATTCGTTGTTATGACCATGTTATTAAACGGGATTTCACTGACACGTAACACAATATAGGTACAGGATAGTTCTTGCAGGTACTATGAGGCGATTTCCAAAAGAAAAATACCCTATTTACCATAACTCAATACTGAACTATGCACAGCCTATGTTATATTATTTGACATATATTACCTACGCCAAAGTGCCATCTTCTCAGTCTGGACAAATATTTTTTCCAAAACGTAAACATTAGGTAGTTATTTTGACCATAAATATTAAAAGTGTATAATAAAATTCCTAGAGATATAAGAGAATTTCCATTTAATAAATTTAAGAATAAACTTCGTATGTGGCTCATAGAGAAATGTTTTTATGAAACCAATGAATTATTTTAATCTTTAATCTATTTCCTAGTTATAAAATTTTTTTATTGACAAAGAAAATTACAATTCAATAATAAAAACAAATTAGAACTAGTATTTACAATTGAAACAATTAAGATAACTGCAGACTGTTGCAAACAATCTACAGGTAGCTCAACTGATCCATATCAATACCAGTCAGAAGCGTCCCCAAGACGCTGGCTGCATTGCCCCGCTGTATAGCAATGCTGATGCGCTGCGCCAGATACCCACCAGCTCTCGGGTCACGCGTCGCTCGGTCGACCAGACGTTCAGATAACTTTTTAAAAACCCGGAGAGCCTTGGTACCCCACGGACCTAGACCTAGACCTAATTATTTAAGTTAAATATTGTATATCTGTAATTAACGAACAAACTGTTGTTTCCAACCAACAACCTTATACTTTTAGATCTTTTTTTGTACACAGTTTCGACAATTATAAATAATCTTTAAAAATACATTTCATAACTGCAGAAATCTAGGCCTCCTAAAGCAGTCAAACATGAAATGACATCAGTATTATCTAACATCACGTAACAGATGCCGGAAGTGGGTTCTTATAGCTTCTAATGATAGATATTCACCATCATCCGAAGCAGTAGCAGAATACCTACTGAAAGTGCTGCCAACCAAAACTAAATTATCTTTTGTGGGTTCGAACCGAAGGGGGATGATAACGATACCTAATAATTATTTACAAAACGTAGAAAAACAAGAGTGAATAGATGCCTTCTAGACCTTCGTGATATCGTCGGCCACGTTGCCACTTCCGTCAGGTGAGGTTGTGGGCAAACGAAGAAAACAGAAAATCTGATGGGTGTTTCGAATGAGTGTAGTATTATAGTATACACGGTATAGTTACCTGGACTCCTCTCCACCGTGGCAGATGATGGCGATGCGGTCAGCCTGAGCGCTGCGGGGGGCGAACGCTCCGAGGATGTTGAAGGGGAAACGCCTCTCCATAGGTTCATCGTGACGCTTCTCGACCACGCAGTTCATGCGGCCTCTGGAATAAGGAAAGGAATCCTATGAGGTGGTTTAATTTTTCGCGATTCTTTATTAGGAAATTAATGGTGCCTGGAATACTTCAATACATAGTAAGTTTGTTCTTTAACAACGTTTGTTGTATTATAACCTATCTTTTAGTTGCCAAAATAAATTCAAGATATCTAAAAAATTGCGATTTTATAGATACCTACGCTAGAAATGTATTTATTAGCGATAACATTACATCATTACCATATTTTAGAAGTCTCTAGTTTGTGGGCAGCTGAAGACATAATACCTATACATATGTTACAAGTTACGTCACGTCACAAGATTATATGCATTACATAAGAGCTCGACACCTTATCTTTATCTTTTATCTTCACTTAGCAGTCAGCAGATAATGCATAAAATCTTTTTCTGGGGACGTGTGTATAGGTCTAGTTAAGGTAATTTGAATCTGCATAGTGAGCGTTGATGTCTTTTGTATATAGAGGTATGTTTTCGTAGAGCGCTACGACATGACTACGACAACGCTACGAAATTTTAATTAAGATTGAACTGAGATAAATGTTTATATTTTTTCTTCCTTAGATGTAGAACAATTTCCCTTTTTCGTACTAACCTTTGACAATTTCAGCTGGTTGCTGGATTATCCGAGATTTACGGTTCGGTATCATCAATTACCTTGATGCGGGCTGCTGACTCACATAATTGTTATTCTCAGGGAGAATTCTTGGAAAAGGTAAGACAATATTCTGTCTTTCCTTCGTTTTATTTTGTTTCAGGAAAGCTCTAGTCTAGAGTTTTAGTTTAGTTTTAGTTGTATCTTTTTACTTGTTCGGGAAAATAATTTTAACTTTAAAACGCGCCGGTTATTATAAAACTGTATGCTTTCTTAATGGCATGTAAACTTACTGAAGTGGTAATAGAAAGTAAATTAGCTGTTGCCTATAAATTATTTATTTTCGTGTTCTCAATATTCCATCCAGAAGCAAAGCAGCGAATGCGTTATTTCCTCATTTGTATTCGATTACACAAGTTAGGAAGGCGATTTTACGCACAGGCTTCAGGCATGACTAATCTCCTAAAAGGACTCAACTCCCAGCGGTCTGCATAAGTGGTTTACGAGAAAGGTTGTGTGTACGAAAATACCTTACAAGCCTCGGCCCAGATGGAATTTAATATTTCTAACAATTTTGCCAACAAGTCTTTCCACTGAATGTACAGATAAAAGATCTTATAGAGTATGCGTGTTTTTGCTGATGAAAACTTTGATAGCGCATGAGTGCCCGCCGGCTGTAAACTAGGTATGTCATACATAAACTACAGCAACGACTTAAACGTAATTCACGTGAAGGTTTACGAGTTTTTATATTAATACTAGCTTCCAAGCACGTTATTCATAGACCAGCATTAAATACGGAAATTATTGGAAGCCAGATCCGTGAAATGATAAACAAAACAAAAAGCAATAAACCACCACTAAATCCTACTGATGTTATAAAGCTTTATGTGTGCAAAATTTCAGCGTGATCCATTCAGTTATTTTGGCGTTGGCCAAACATCTTCACCCCGACACAACGTTACAAACTTTCGCCTTTATAATATCAGTTCAATTTCAGCGTGATCCATTCAGTTATTTTGGCGTTGGCCAAACATCTTCACCCCGACACAACGTTACAAACTTTCGCCTTTATAATATCAGTTCAATTTCAGCGTGATCCATTCAGTTATTTTGGCGTTGGCCAAACATCTTCACCCCGACACAACGTTACAAACTTTCGCCTTTATAATATCAGTTCAATTTCAGCGTGATCCATTCAGTTATTTTGGCGTTGGCCAAACATCTTCACCCCGACACAACGTTACAAACTTTCGCCTTTATAACATCAGTAGGATTTAGTGGTGGTTTATTGCTTTTTGTTTTGTTTATCATTTCACGGATCTGGCTTCCAATAATTTCCGTATTTAATGCTGGTCTATGAATAACGTGTCTTCTGCCAATAGTTTTGTGTGTATTGTACTGGAGCGCCCTGGGGATGCTTCTGATTGGTATTGATTTGCATCAGTTGAGTTGAGCTATCTCTAAATGGTTTGCCGATTAAATATTTAGTAGGTAAATACTTGCATTTTCCAACACAAACAAGATTCGTAGTTAACGCGCTCATATTCATAATTAAGAAGTCAAACTATAATAATTTTTATAGTAAAACACTTCGTTGCAATTTACTTACTTCTGGTTATTGGCGAGGAAGGCTCCGGCCAGCTCATCGAGGTCGAAGTGGAGGGGTACCTTGAAGACAGGTCGCAGACCGTCCAAGTCATCGTCCTCTTCGGCTGAGCTGTCGGACTCTGAGCTCTCGTCGCTGTTGGGCTCACTCTTCACCTCGTCGATTTTCTGAAAATACAGATTTATTTATTGGAGCTACAAAAATGATCATAATTAGGCGTTAAAATTTTATAATTTGGAAATTGAATCCAAAGCCTAATTCTAGTGGGCTAATTGGTGTTATTTTTGGTTTACATATCTGAATTCATTTGTTTTTTGGAAAAAGGTACCATAGTTGCAGTTGCTGTGTGGTAGTTGTTAGTTGTAGTGCATGTAACGAGTAGGTACCTGCCATTAACAATTGAATGTAGGTACCTACAGTTGAAACGGTGGCTGAGACGCCGATTGCTATATTTTGCTGATTAATATCTTATTTGTACAAGATACCCGCTAAAAACATTCACGAAATGTTATTTCCAAATATGGTTGTAATCGCTTTCTTGGTGTCACCAAGTACCTTCATGATTGCGTGCACGAGTGCATGATATCATGCCAACTTAGCAATTTTGCATGCTTTTTCTGTTTTAAATCGTCTATGGTCACTTTTCTATGGTCATGATGATCAGCCAAAATACCAAGAAATACTTAACAGTTATTGTATGTTTACCAAAATAGCATTGCTATAACAAAGCCAGTCTGTATTACGATCAAGATGCAATACAAAGTGCCACAAAGAACACGCTCGTCATTTATTTGTTTTGGTTGACCGCCTGACCCGTCCCTGAAGACTACGTCTGCCTGTCTGTACAGAGGTCATGTGATCACAGGTCTAAGGCAGTTCACTGCACTTTCAAATACTGTAGGTACTCGGCCTCTCGTGCGAAAGTAAACAATGTCGTGAGAGATCACACTGATCTAAGCTACACTTTCCACAGAGACACCTGTGTTAATGACAAAATAAACAGTATTTTTGCAAAGCCACTTTTTAATAGTTGCGGGTTATTGCACAAAGTGAAAGTACCTTCGCAGGGTAGCTATTCCAATAACAGAGAAAGCAGCCATTTTGTGATGTGCGCTTCACTACTTAGAGGAAGGAATTTATATGGCGTAGGTTGCATCTGTTTTATGGTGATTTGTTTGAAGTCTTCACGTCTAATTAGTAATGAAGCTGAAACTGTGTGTTTTTTTCTGAATTCCGTGAAATGTGGGGAATGCAGCGTGAAACAGGAGTACAGGTCTCGTTCTGTGCTGTTTGCGAGCTACAATGGCTCGGACATCCTGTCGCTGGCGAGACAATGCGCCGGCGCACCATTGTTACAGCCCTCCGTTTGTAAATACGCCGCCATTCTAGAGATATCATTTACGCATAATCGAACCGTCTATGCAAATTAGCTCATTAATAAATATGCAGATTTGTCAATAGTGGTAGGTATGTATGTAGTTGTACTCAATACGGTCCCGTTATGCTTGTTTGTTTGTTTCTAATGTAAAAAAAAATAATATAATTTACGAGATAGATAATATTTATTTATGATTCTGTATACTTAACCGATAAACTTGAAAATGAAAAATCCTCGGAACGTGTATTTTCTTCTTTATTATTTTATTACCAACCGTATCAAATCTCAATGGATAGGTAAATAGCATAATAATAAGAGTCGTGTGGCCCGGCCATTCAGAGCAATCGGCATTCGAACAAAAGGCCGCTTTCTAGTGGTGCAACGGTCGAGCGGTACTGCCGCCAGCACTCGGCGTAGGCGAGTGAAAGCTGCTGACATCATACCTGCATGCACTGTCGAATGCACATATTATTGGCACATGTGATGTGAATTGTCTTTTGGTGTCGTAATCCGGAAATTAATTTAGTCTCGTGGCCCCGACGATCATTTCAGCAAAGATTTTGAAGATGCATCATTCAAACACAACATTTATTTTATAATTTGTTGCTTAATTCAAATTATGGTGTTTATGGTATGATTCTTACATATTAAATGGTAGCTCTTTTTACCTGAAGAATACGTTCTCTTCTCAGAGTAGAGGTTCAATATCTTAGAGCACCATAGAGCATAGAGCCCGTTATTGTCCGGTATTGTTGAGCACCGATTAAAATCGGTCCGAATAGTAACTTCCAGAGTCGGAGGCTTATTACGCGGTTTAATCTCTATCGAAAACCGTACTACAGATGTAGGTAGGTATTGTGTGCTATGTAGCCCTATAATCCAACCAGAAACTAATTGGAATATACATCCTGTTTGTGATAGGTACGCGTCTACCACGTATGGTATGGTTATCTAGCCGAGCTGCAATTAGCAATGGAGTATCATTGATACATCTGGTTATTAGGTCCTTTGTACAGGTATTGATTATAGACACTAAACATATTCTGTAAGCCTGTTTTTCTATGATGAACATTTTTGCGTCCGTAGGAAGTCCCAAAGATTTTTGGCTTATTGCAGCTTTCCCCTTTGACAAATAACCCTTAAGGGGAAAACATTTTTGACTAATTGGGTATTTGACCTTGTGGCGCAATTGGTAGCTGTACTGAGTGGAAGGGTTGCGGCTTCCGTCTAGGTCGTAAGTTTTTGGGATATTATTTGAATTGTTATAATGAACATAGCGAATACCTGAATACGATAATTCAACTCTATGGGTTCGGCGATTTTAGTAGACTTAGTTGTTACGAAACTGACCGAAACCAATAATATTATTGTAGGTACCTGATAATCTTTCTATGTAATTGATTGGTTACGGTCAAAGGCGACAAGTACTTTCATTTATTACGCAGTTTCTATAAAGTTTTTCTTATCTAATAAATATCTAATACATTTTATAAAATTAATTTAAAATTACCCATAAGCCAACTCTATGGCTAGATTGTAATGTTATTCTAGATTATTTAAATACGTATGCTAGACGATAATAAAAAAACATCTATTAAAAACAATAGAATAAGCTCTACCACGCTCTACGGTAGAAACAGTCAAGTCATTTGCATGTCATTAAGGGAATCATTGGTCATCAAAGATCAATAGCGTCATGCACGTCACAGAAATTGTAAGGTATATTAAAGTGTGCTGTAGATTTTTTATTGCAGATACCAAAGGTACCAGAATAACTAACCACTATGTTACAATCAACATTAGACAATGTTGTCTAATGTCTCTGTCCCAATACGAAGGGGATTTATTCCTTCTAAGACTTGATATCTTTTATTCAAGTGCCCGATACTAACACACAAAATGTTGAATACAATGCAAATCAAACTTGAACGCGTCTCATGTCGCAATTCATTGAGAGTTTTCATTAAGACTATCAAGAAATCGCGATCTAATTTGCGTTGGGAAAAGTTTTATACGAGTATAAACCTCCGTGCCCTATTAATATTTAGTAACGCGTGGATTTTGTCTTGAAAATGGAAAAATTCACGGCTGATAATATGCTTTACGAAGACTCAAGGCACTATCTGGTAGAAACGGTTGAATATTTACCTGTAAGCTGTCCTCATTGATCTTAGATTCTGCATGGTGCAGAGCGTCCTCCTTGGGCTGGGCCGGCGCGGGCGCAGGGCTCGGCTGCGACGCCATTGGCGGCGCCGCGTGGAGCGCGTGCGCGTTGCCGATGGGCAGGGGCTCATCCTGAAACAAGGAATGGGTTAATTATTACAATAAGAAAAATTGGCCCATGTATGTGAAGCTTCCATAAAATAATTAAATTTCGCAACACTTGCGGCTGGAGAGACTGAGGTAGAGCTTTAGTGGTAGAGTTGTTTATTCGTTCTGGTGATAATGTTTGTACATTTTGAAATTTATTCATGCACATATTCTATTTATATGTAGACATAAAATATCTAGCACGACATAGGTAACCTACATACTAAGAATAGCAAATGGATTAGACTTCCAAATCCTGAGATTTAATGGTTCTAAGTGTCCCAATCGCACGTTAATCGCTTTTTTACACGAGATCCATTGATTGCCTAATTTGATGTGGCTCTGAGAACTTCAACTACTTTATTTACAAATTACTCAGGTAAATCATTACCGAGCCCGCCGCTCACTTAGGCGTAAAAACCATCAAAGTGCTCATCGCAAAATGGCGGATGCCTTTTGCATGTAGCCCGGTGGTTATGTAACTATAAGTACCTAAGCACCCACGCTACCCATATGTAGGTAAGTACTTTGTACACGGACATTCGAAGCTCATCATTGTTCTTGTCAATTGCGTATTTCTCATTGAATAATCACGGGAGTCGGCCGCTCGCGCACTCATTCGAAACGTTTAAAAACATAGGTACCTAGGAAAGTGCAAGGCTGTTCGTGCGCCGTTGCGTTCGCGGCGTCACTGATTGTAGGCTATTGTTGAAATACTCCTTACTAAGCGTGATAACGTCGATACCTACCATGCACAATCTTAACTGCCGGATCCCGAACGTGACTCTACAAGGAAACTAAATGTCATCTCTCATCTCACACTCACACACAATGGTAGAGTAACCGGTAGTGCTCTGGTAGGTACCTTCATTTGTTATCTACCTTCTGAATTTTGAACCGAGCACTTTAATAACTGCTCTAGGGACTATAATGGACTGCGCAGAATGAATCTAGCTTAGTTACTCTACATTTCTGCATGTTTCGCTCTTGATCGCGATTCTAGAAACTTAACTGTTGTCAACGAACGTGGCCATTTATGTTGGTGATCTAAGCGTTCCATACTTCACTTAACACAGTGACGAAATATCTCAGCTACTACCTCCGAGGTCGTAACATGATGCACCTATAAGCCTGTTGGTGTCATGTGAGTTTTAATGAAACAAAGCAACTAAATCGTTTATAAAAATACGAAAGTCTCGGAAAAATAAAAGTGACTGGTATCTGGTAAATTACAAGATAGACATAAGTATACCTACACTTAAAGGGAAGTTAAGTATTAGTTTTGAAACTGTTATTATAATAGGGTGATATAACTGAGTTCGGTAAGTTTTTTACATGTTACATTTAAAACGATAGAAAACTATACATAATATGTATTTATAGTTAATTTATTTTAATTTATAGTTACTTAACTTTAACTAATAGCTAATAGTATATTTTTTTATTGACAAGTCAGAATGGGAATAAAACCCTATTTAACCGTCGCTCATAGAGATTTTTATAAAGGCGTTTCATTTTATAATTTTTTTACGGTTTAAAGTTTTTCTGCTTGGTAAAATCTGTCAGCCAGGGTAAAGATCAGCCGAGCGCGAAGTGTTCGCGACCGCAACTGATAGAAAACGACGATTACGTGGCAAACTATTGTCGCATTGTACCCGTGCACTACGCCCACACTTTTACTAGGATTTACGAAACGTTTAATAAACAATTTAAACCGAGTCATTGTTACCTTAAAAACGACTGAACGTTGCGTGACACGCGCCTAATGAGGAAATTACAACAAGTTCCTCTTTCAAATACGCAATCATCTTTACCAAGCCCAGCTGGCAGTGGTTAAAAGTATTTAGGCCTAGAACTACCTGTATGCACAATTTTTGTCCGATCCGAACATCTATCAATATTACATCTATAAATATTATTCATTTGAGAGCGTGATGACTGATATTTATTACCTCTTCATGCCGAAACTACTGAACGAATAGGACATTTTTGAAAAATTGTGGATCTATACCTGAAGTAACATAAAGGCTAGGTTTTAACCCGGACAAAAGCTAGTTTATCAATAAAGTACCTTAGTAGGTTTTAGTTTTGAAGCACCTGAATCGCTATTAGGTAGGTATATTAATATAAAGAAACCCAAAGAAGAACCAAATTTAGAAATAATGCAGAGGGGCTTTACTAATTGAAATGTTAAAGGTAGAGACTGTGATTCCCTCTTGAAGGTCACACGGCGAAAGAGGGCAGACAACGAATAATCGGATACGTCACGTTGCATCTAGAATAGGGGCCTCTGGTGGACACAGACAGGTACATAATTGAGAAGCGCGTGTGCGGAAAATCGTCTGTTTCCGTTACATGAGCTCTGCTCTCAGAAAACACAAATCATACACGTGATGTAGCAAAATGGAAATAAATCTCTGGCTGTAATAACTAATGAGAGAAATTGAATATGTATGAGTGGTGGAAACTCCATGTTGAAAATAATTGAGTTCGGATTTGAATAGACAGGTAGATATATATATGTTGCTGATGATGCCTACGCGTGCCTGGTTCTGCATATGTCTCCACAAACAGATATTCTATTCATAAAAATCATTACCCAATGAAATAATAATAATGTTGGCATTTTATTCATTGCAACACCATTTGCAAGCTGGTCAGCTAATTGACAAACTACTCCTCTAAACTATCGCATAACAATTAATGCAATTAACAGACTGCATCGGAAAGCTAATAAAATCGAAGAAAGATTTCCATTGTACTGTATACGGGCCAAGAACGACGACCAAGTTGTTAATTTACAATACCTTCGGTCACGGGGTATGATTCAAATTCAAGGACCTTTGTACTACCTCTTTAAATGTTTGCATTCCGAATCGACGAAGTTTTAACGAAAATATTATGTTTCGGTCGGATGGTTTGCGGTTAAAATAATAAGCTACATGTGCTACAAGCGAATTAGGCAAGTTGAGATATGAAGGTTCATAAAAAAAATGCACCAGCTTGTAAGTAATCACAGACGCTGAAAATATTTATTAAAAGAAACCCAAGTAGTCCGAATTGCAAAAATAATAAACGAAGAAATTACAATGTAAAAAGGCTTAAATAAGTTTAGGCGTATATCTATTTGCTTCTAAATTAAAATTTGGTTTAAGTTTATACAAGGTGCCACGTTATTAGTGTACTAAGCCAAAAGGGGGTTGTTGTGCACCCTATAATACCCAACTGTCCGCATGGTTGATTTTCAGTAATACGTTTATTTAAGTTTTCATAGTAAAAAAACCTTTACTCATACTCTTGGCAAAATCACAACCCTCACTAACGCAAACACACGTAAGGCTGGCCATTTTGCAAGAAAAGTGACAGCCAATGAGAATGGACAAGAATCTTACGCCGCCCGCCGCCAAAGCGTGACAGCCAATGACGGCTAAGTATGTGCGGTGACAATTGAAAGGTCGAGAACCTTACTGATGAGCAGCTGATGTAGGGTTTTCACTAACATAAAAATGGGCTAGTATGGGATGAAAGTTTCAAGGTCTTTTTTTCAGTAAAAACTTTGAAACCCGGAAAGTGCTAGAATAAAAAATGTTAGTGGGACAAAATGTTCGTGGTGTGCTAAGCGGAAAGGGGGTGGTCCATCCCCCGATGGACCACTCTCTTTCCGCCTAGTACACCAATAACGTGGCACCTTGTATTAATAAAAATTTTGATAAAAATGATTTTTCAATTTTCTACTAATTAAGGTAAAGTTATCGCTTGTATAATGTGTCTTGCGGCCTTATCGCTAAGTGTGATTTCTTCCAGACAACCTTGTATGTATGTATATGTGCTTGACGAGTTCGCAGTATTGACGAGTGTGCAGTAGAATGAACTTGACGAATACGCAGTAAAAATACAAATAAATGAAGGCTTGACGAGAATGCAGTCTTGACCAGTATGTCGCGAATCGTGTCGTGACCTTTTTAGTGCCTGCACAAACATCAACTATAGGCAGTTAAATTTAGGTAGGTTCCTAACTAATCAAGGTTGTGTAGTGCATTTCCAACCTTACCACATAAAATAATTTCCTGATGCTGGGCACAAAAAGGAGAAATTAGTAGGAAAGTTAGTAAAAATAATTCGTGATATATAAGTTATAGGAACAACGTGGTTTATAAAAATATTGAAGCTTGGACGCTGAGCGACCACATCGCCTATAAAGATACGAAAGATCAACATGAAAAAGATAAAGGCAAAACATCCAAGCTTTTCCTCTGTGCATTTGAGACAATGAGATTTCCATCTTTTCATAAGAGCCAAAATCACACGAAAATGGAACAAAGACATTCGCATGTTAATGTTTCCTTGAAATTATTCCACAGTAGGTAAATACTTAACCATATTTTTAGATAGGTACCTACTCAAACCCATTGAATATAGTAAGGTAGGTACATCAAACTAAACCAGACAGTTTAGCATAACAATTGATATTTGAACAAATGGACGAACATTGTGTCGGACTGAGACCATTAGGATCGATGTTAGAAAATGAAACAAAGAAAAAGAAAGAGCTCTTTTTCAAAGTAGAACAATACTGAATAGTTTGAATACGGGTTTGAAGGTAGAGGTAGCTCTCAGAGTAGAAACTAGACCCCTAACGGTCTCGCCTAATTATTAATAGAAATAACATTTTTTGTTGTAAATCTTTACTTGTTTCTAGGATTCAAGGGGTCTATTTCTCGTTCCTAGTTATCCTACGGAGCTCATAGCTAAAAATGAATGGTATTTTATTTTTATATACAACAACAAGCGTTAGTGTAGGTAGGTAATAGTCAAATAGCTGGTACCTTAAATAAATGTAATGAAACTAATTAGAGGTGAATATAACAAAGCAAGTGAATATCCAACAAGGTGAACATACGTCCACGGGGAAGGCATGTTCAGCTGTGGACGTACATATGTATCGTACGTTATTATGTACTAGTTATTATACGTACACATGCTTTAAGCCTTAGAGAATATTTATAAAGATCCAACTTCGCAACATGTAAGACCGCGAGAGCATTACCTAAACTGAATGTGGGTACCTAACTGTAAAGCTGTTATGAAAACGCAATAAAGATCTTGTGCCACAAAGAGATGCATCTACAAGGTTCATCGACCGGAGACTACTTTCGCTTCAGATACATACATAATCGCCACTACTACCAGGTACTTACCTAACTATTAGGTAAAATTAAGTACCTCGGTATATAAATACTCGAAGATGGCAAATGAATGTCTCTGACCTTTTGCCATCCATCGACCTGACTAGTATTGCAATTCCATCTACTAGTATATTATTGCGCAAGTTACGTTGAGAGTATTTATCAAGACAAAAACATTTTCTTAACATATTTTCATCTCTCTCCTTTTACATTATAGCTGAGACAAAGTGGCAGCAGTTATTTTATAGGTACTATCTGTACCTATAAAATAACTGCAGACATCGTAGTCTTCTGCAATCCTCATAAGTATTAAAAAGGCGAATGTTTGTGAAGATACGTGTCTGAAGACAACACCCAAAAAACTGAAATTTAGCACAGATGTAGATCTCGACCCAGAATAACATACAGGTTACACTTTACATCGCAAGGAAAAGCGTGCGAAGCCGCGGGCAGAAGCTTGTCTTCGTTATTCAGAAGAAGTCAGAAGTCAATAACTTTATTGCTTTATCTTACAAAATAAGCACTTAGACAAATTAAATAAAAAAAAACAAAAGTTTTTTAACAAGTTTTTTTAACAAAATCTATGTCATAAATTATTATGAAAACCGACTTATTAGTCGGATTTGATGATAATTTATAACATAGAATTTGATTTGTTGTGAAGGTGAAAGTTTGTGCCGTTGTGAAGATGTTTACCCGGATATAACATATACCTAGACTAGTTTTTATTCCAAAAAACGCGTGCGAGGCCGCAGGCAGAAGTTAGTAAGAAATAAAGTGTTACTTCACTTAATTTTTTTATCCTATATATTTTATGTTATTTAAGTACCTACATATATCATCATTCATTACATGAGCTGTGCTTAGCTTGGGGCTAGATGATATTGTGTGAATTGTCCAGCATTATTTATTTTATTATATCTTAGTCTGTATAATACAATATGTCGATCGGTATCAACTGAAAAAAGACTACTTTAAAAAAGCTTACTTTGAAACACGAAATACGAAGTTTCGGCTGACGGATCGCACGACGCGATCATTTTTACTACCAAGTTGCGTCGGGCACCTCACCAACTGACACCTGTCATTTCGGATCTCGAAGAAATATATCATAATGATTTTTATAATAGGGTCATAGAAAGAACGGATCGGCCGTCCTTCGTTTCGTGCAATTCGTCATCCGGCAACTTCGTAATACGTTTTTTTAAGTAGACCTCTAGAACAAAGAGCCTCTATCTTTAGTACCTAGCTAAATATAGTTAGTACTTAAGCCTAGCTATGGTAGGTACTAACTGAAATCAGGGTCGACCGAAAGGCAGCGTGGGAAGCCCACACTATTGTGTTTATAAAAATAAGCATGAACCTACGTATTCATGTTGACAGCTTAGTTAGACACGTAAACTGCATTTTCAAATATTTTAATTTAGTTATGGACCAAAATTACTTTTTTTTCCCATTGGGTTAAATTGAAGTAGATATTGGGTGAAATAGAATAGATGTGTAGCTAAAGTTTGTTTAGTTTTTGACTAAAGCGTAAAGTTGAGTTTTATATACACTGGCTTGCAAAACTAAGTATCACACTTTTAAAATTTAACTTTTTTAATCTGTATTCAAAATTAGAGATTTAAAATAAAAACGTCTTTTATAAAATTTTATCAGCTTTCTTTAAACTATACATTAGTAACATGTCTAACTTAAAAAAGAAAGATAAAACAATAAAATAGCAATTTTTAGCTTAGTGTCCAAAAACTCAATTAACATTTATAAGTACGTTTTACATGTTATTTAATTTTTAGTAACTTGTATTGCCTCTAAGGGCTTTGATTACAGCTTCGAGCCGGTTTGGCGTGCATGACTGAACACGAGGTTTCGGAGCCGATTTTGGGGAATATTCTCCCATTCTTCTATATACAAAATAATAATAAATAATTTTTATGTACAAAATTAAACTCTTTTTCGAGTCCTTTTTATTTCGAAAGTTTAAATGTGTACTTAAAAAGTTATTGCAATTTTAAAAATGTATTTTAAATTAAATTGTTTTTGTTACGAAACTAACCTATATGTAAATAATATAACAACATTTGACATAGGCAAAATTATTCTAAAATAACAAGAGAAAGCTGATTATAATATTGTCGCTTGTTGCTAATGCTAGCCCATAATCAGAAACCGGTCTCTATCGAGTTCTATCGAAATCAGTGGGTCTTTAACCCAGTTCATTTTATTTGGCCGTATAAACCTAGGTTGTTTTACAAGAATTATGTAGGTATGGCAAACTAGCTTCTCCTTGCTGCTTCACACGCGCTGTTCCCGGACTAAGTAAGCCATCATTAAAGACTAGAGATTAGAGTCTTTTTTTTTGGCGTAGGTAATCAGTCAATCACCTACGCCTAATTCCAAATTCGAAAATTTCTTGTTCAGTACCTAGATATAGTTTTGGAGATATTTTTATCGTGAATAGGTAGTCCTTCTTTTGGCTACAATCTCACGTGATTGTGATATATCACGAAGAGTTCCAGTTTTCCCCCTTCAAAATTCCCACAAACGAAAACGGGAGTCTAATATAAACAAGAGCCGTCAAGTGCGAGTATGACTCGCGCAACGGTTGTCAAGTACACCAATAATCATGTACTATAGGTACTGGTTAGAGACTTTGCTATTTGATGAATACCAAACAATTAAAGCTACCATACATTTCAGATGTATCGGTTGCAACCTTCGGAGTACAGAGGGTAATAGTAAAATTTTCAAGATTTTTAAAAATATTTCAAAAAGTATTTTAAACCTACAGAAGTTTCAAAAACAGTTTTGAGATGTACAAGCCGATACCTTTCGTTTGCACCCTACTCGGTGAGGTAGCCCCCCTTTTGAAAATTATCCGCCCCTTTTTGACCATTTTTCTAAAAGTGCTCTACTTACCAGACTTCTTTATATTTTTTCTGTAAAATATAGATCCCTGTTTAAGGTAAGAATTTCCTCTCGTATTTTTTTATTCACTGTCTTGAGGTTGTAATTAGCCGTATAAACAGAAGCAGGCAGCGAGTCCCAAACCTTAGCGGTACGAATGAGGATATTTGGTAGGTTAGGTACCGAACATGTTCACATCGTCACAAACTTTTGCCTGAGGATGTCGATCTAGCCGCGTGGCTTTGATGAAACGGGGTAAGTAGCGTTAGATTGGAATCACAACACAGGTCTGTTTTGAGTTGAGATTCAAGGTGATCCAGTCCGACGGCCGGTGGACGAGCGTCCTCAATGCTGTTAGTGTAATAATATCATATGGACTCGCCGAACATGTAATGCTTGAAATAATGCTTGAACTCAATAAAAGTATTGCGACCTCTGTTTGATGATTTTTCTAGAAGAAGAACGCCACTAATTTTAATTAAATTTATATTATTAGAAATTTGATATAAATTGACGTTAGTGTATATCCAAATGAATATTTTGGGTTTCACTGGATTCGAAAAATTTCCGTTTATTCCGTATAGTACTAAAATACTATCTAATAAATAAATACCTACCTACATATTTAAAATACATGTCGTGTCGTTTAAACTCCGATGTTAGCGCGATTACAGCTACCTACAAGCTGTACAAGCTGTTTACGAAGGTCTTTAGTGTCCTAACACGGATGCAAAAGTAAGCCTGTGTGGGTTATACACAAAGAATGAAGCATTTGTAGTTCCATAAGTGTAGTTAGATAAGTACACACAACGCCACGAACGACAAATAAATTCACAAAGATTACATAATTACACCGGTAAACATTGCGTCTCTATACAATACGTCAAACGTGGCTGATGATATAAATTGGGTATAATAAAAAATATTATAAAGATTTTCCTGTTAGGAAAAATCCGCTTGAAATAACAGACTACCTTCTGAGTTTTGTAAAGTAAGCAACGAGATACCCAACCCAATGCAGCCTGTGTACCTAAATCAGTTTTTTCCTCAAAGCTGTTCTTTGTGTTTGAGCCCAAGTTAAAGAGAACTGCAATAACTTACCAACCTACTATGTAAAATGTCTAGGTACTCACATAATTTAGGCGTATTTTGACCAAAAAACTTTTACCACTATTTTTTTTTTACCAATATTTATTTAAATAAATACTCACGGGCAGCAGGCCGTCGTTTCCATACGATCTTCCTTCTAAGGCTAGTTCCTTGTCGAGCATAGCATCAAGCTGTTCGATTTGGTGGCAGGACGCACGAGCTGCGATATAGCTGGAGGCCAGGATGAACGAGCCCAGGATGAACGAGGCAGCCACAACTGTCAGCGCGGCGATCCTTGCGATTTGCACCGACGATGATGCACGTTGGCGGTACGCCTGCAAAAAAACATCATTATAATGTGACCTTAAGTAGAGCCACGTAGAGCCAATCTCACCCGCATATTTTTATATTGACTATATAGAAACCTGCAACTAGCATTATTATGTTTGATTTTATGTTAGATTTCGTCAACCATTGCAACATGGAGCTAAGAGCGACCGTTTCGTCCTTAGAAATAGCGAGCTAAAGTAATGAAGTAGTGGTTTACTAACAGCAAACCGTAAGAAGCCAACAAAATTACGTAAACTTTAAGCGGTACTGTGCGGTCGGCAACAGAGAAAGTGCCCCGGCGATTGCACTCGAGAATCCGTCATCTTTATAGGCCCTGCCGAGGTAAGAAATTAAGATTTCTTTTGTGGATTTGTTTTGGACATCTCAGATAATCCGAGACAAAACGATCATTTTAACGTGACCAATCCAATTAACATTCGATTTTATTTTTCGTAACAAGTTAATTGTACCAATGTTTTGGAACCCACGACTATTTTACTTTGAACCATTAGAACAAGGTTTCTTGTTAGCTTCTGTACTTTACCTTAAAAAGATTGAAGAGAACAAAAAATAAAGTAATCACTTTATTTCCTAGTTTTACTTATGTAATTCGAATTTTGTGACGTGTCCAAGAGTCCTGTAGTCTAAAGGAAATAAAGCACTTTGACTTTGACTATGATTACAACAGCTGCACCGAGTTTTAAAGTTTAATGAAACTCGGTGCAGCTGTTCTAAAAATACTAAATACATCAAGGGTCAAAAAAGCTGCAAAAAAGCCTGAAAGTCATTTTTCATACAAAAATATCTCAATTAAATATCCAATTGGACTGAAAATCGGTTCATCGGTCTAGTATAACACTTACACACAAACACTATTTGCATCGGTACCGGTGAAACAAATACATATATAGTTCAACTTGCGAGCTTTCAGGGCTGTCTGCGAAGATGTTGGACAATGTCTTTGTTACTTCATTTGATGCCTTTGTACACGGAGGCTCAACAAATAAATATACATTTCTTGTCACGAATAGTCTGTATTATTCCATGAATGCCACAAGATGCTCTACCGCAAGCAAATCATATGTTAATTCTCATTTTATGATTCCATCGACATCTTTGAACTTCTGTATAAAATGCCTAGAGCGTCATTAATCCCTTTCATAATTAGGTACCTACACCTGTTTACCTTAGATCGATAAATTGAAAGACTCGAGCAATATTTTATAGAAAACACATGTTCATTTGAGCAGTTTTCTGTGTAAAGGCACAGTAAGTATGCAAATGACGTTTTGGTTCCAGTTACACGCCGGTACGACAACACACTGGTCGGCGTGTCATTAAGTAATAATTAGACACTCATACCTAACGGCTAAAGTACCTACAGTAGGTTGTTAATTACCTAGGTAACTATTTAACAAAACTACAAGATTATAAATAGTAAAACATCAACAGAACAAAATATTAGTCAGTTAATTGATGTGGTTGTGTCTCAAAGTTTGGTAGAGTCGATATCATTGTGACGCACCCTGACAGTTTATTTAATTCTAGAACTCTATTATTTTATTTATTTTATTCTAGAACTAGTTCTCTGAGTATGTTGTAAATTATACCAACATATTTGACAAAACTACAGAAATAAAAATATTAAAACATCAACGGAACAAAATATCAGTCAGTTTATTGTTGTGGTTACGTTACAAAGTTTGGTAGAGTCGATATCAGTGTATCAAAATCTGTCAGTTTATTTATTGGTTTCGTATTCTAGAACCCTATTAGCTACATGAGTAGCTAATGAGTTGTATAATTAAATTAACTACCTTCTGTACTTGAGACGATATGTATGAACCTATCGTCTCAAGTACAGAAGGTAGTTAATTATCTGGGTACATAATTTACCAAACTATAGATGTATGAATTGTAAAACATCAACACAACAAAATATCAGTTTATTGATGTTGTTGTGTTACAAAGTTTGGTAGAGTCATAGTTAATATATTGCTATACTGTAGAGTAGATTTCATTGTAACAAAACCTGTCAGTTTATTTATTTGTTTTGTATTCTGAACTCCCAGCTCATTAAGTTTGCGTGCGGTTACCCGAGGTGCTAGGATATGACGCAAGCAAGCCTATTGTGTGCTATTGTGTCCACTTCACAGGTCTACTTGGTCATCTAGCTTTGTCATGTCAACTACCGATTTCACTCCTCTCATCTATGTAGGTTCTCTAATGTTATGCAGGTGCCTAAGCTTTGTTGTGCTTAGTTTTGAGAATTTTCAAAATAGGATGTATAGTAGGTAGGGCAATTTTCAATGTGAAATGGTTGTTTGATATAAAACATTCAGATTAATTTTCTTAGTAATAATAGCTTATATTGATATGATTTATGGTTTAAGTGCTTGTAGGTAGGTAACCATCATGGTTACCTACAAGCATGTTTCAAAAGTTACCTCCGAGAACGTCAATTCACATGTTTAGCTAAAAATATATTCCATTTAATTCGGTAGATACCTAGGTACCAACCCAAGATGTGCGTTTGATAGTCAAGCAATGGAAGATTTTGCGTCCTCGCGTTAGCATGAAACTTAATTTCAGTTATGTATCCTCCGATTAGGGTGGTTAGATAGATGATGTCGCGTGATAAAATGTGATAAGTAGTATATACGCTATGATAATAGCTGGCCACAAACAATAGAACAATGAATTTTCCCACCTATATACATATCACAATTCTTGGAAAATTGCATAGGTTAGGTATCAAGAACCTCGTACCTCCGTAAGTTTATTTTTACCACCTACCAACATCATGTTTGACAAACATGAATTGGTAACAGACCAAGTATTTTTCTGCTATTTGACTAACAACATGTTTATTGTTTTTATTATGACATCATTGAAAATAACGACCGACACGACGTGGGATGGGATACATTCCGTAAGATTGAAATGAAAACATGCAGTGCATTGTGAGGACAATGCTACGCGCTTCCATTCCATTCCTTTTGTTTGTTTCCAAGAGTACTGTAAAGTCTAAAGGAAATGAAGCACATTGAAATTTTTTTTTTTTTTTTATTTTGTTTGTACTTCTTAGACCACACGTAAGGACTGTGCCTCCTTTATTCAGGTAAATGTCCAAAAACCCTGAATATCATTGCCCTGAACCAATGATCTTCCCTAAGACGGACCTAACCAATATGCCACTAAGTAAGTAAGCTCCGAGGCTGCATTGTTACGTAAGTTCCGACTCCAAGCAAACGAAGATGTGGTTTAAGTCAGAATACACATAAGGCCCTTTTTTACTTAGATCTATGACTTATGGTAAAGTTCTTTGTCGTAATAATTGCTACGGGTCTGTGGTCGAGTAAATGAAACAAAGCAACGCAATAACCAAGCACACCGCTTAAAAGTTTGTATTGTTGTATGTTACTGTAACGAAACCGTAGAAGCACACTTCTACATAAACCACAGATTACGGAAATGCTTAACTTATAAAAGGCTGTGTTTACAAACTGTGTGGTTCGAGGTAGCGGATAACGGCCTGACCTGCCTACCAGGTCCAGACACCGGCACCGCTTCGACAGACACTGCCAAGCCTCAATGAGAGAAAGGCGCTTTCCCGCAACTCTGTGTTAACTGCCCCGGTAGACTAGACACTCATAATAATACCTACTTCCCTACCTACGTTTTATGATTAAACGTTTTGCACGAAGTAGGCAAATGCAATTAAATTTTATGATGTTTTGGAGACAAGTATATTAGTAGGTAGGTAAGGTACTATGAAAACTACCTTGATCATCGAATATGATCTTGGTTTTTTTTTGTGTTTAGTTATGGTAAGTATTTTAAACAGCGGTAAGGTAAGTATTTACATTTACGCATATCTAGTTATTTTAAACTATAAAGTCATTACTAATTCTTTATTACGTCAATGTTTTATAAATATAGGCAATCATGTATTCGAAGATTTACTATACATATAATAAACACTTTCATCGATAAAGAATGTAAACCGACATACCTGTATAGGCACTACACCTTAGAACGTGCTCCAGTTGCATAACTGATGCGTCCACTAAGGGGTTTATAATCTACTATTACCTTAACTCAAAATATATAGGTAGTAGGTAACCTAAGTTTCTATCTACCCACGAACTCTCAAAGCACTATATTAAATTTACTCTAGAAGTGCAATGGTTACGATTATGACTCTACCATGCTAATGTTAAAAGACTCGGAGCCTTGAGAAATAAATATTCCGATGCCTTATTTCTATTTCGAAAGCTTCGGCAAGTATTGTGATTGTGACAGCGGTAAAACAAACCGCACAACACAATCTGTGCATACTAATAAATAACAGAAATCATACCGGGGGCGGTTCCGACGACGCGCTGTATTCGGACGGGGGGTATTCTGGCTTCATCGCGATGGTGGCCATGGAGTCTGGTTGGTGCTCCTTCTCCATCACAGGGTAATTCGCGAATAAAAAAATAAAATTCAAGTGTTGCGCGCGCTTTGTTGGACGATCGAGGTAGGAGTGCGCGCGAGTGAGCGGTGTCGAGTGGCGTGGGCGCCGCCGTGGTGGGGCCGGTGATGTCGTGGTCGTGTCGCGCTCTCCACTCGCCAGGGATTTTAATGATGACACTTTGAGACTTGTGAAACTGACGCAGTAAAAACTCGAATTATGTCGGGTATGAGTTGCTAGGAAATTGGGAATGTGAATATATTAAAAAGTGAAGTGAAGTGGGTTCCTATAGGAACCCACTTCCCGAAAACTTAATGGGTGGTCGAAAAAGGTACAAGCTTTGTTGTTTTACGATACCTAGGCAAGAATGTAGGTACCTACTTAGGTACTAGGCACGCTACAGTTTAAGCAGTTATAGCTAATCCATACTAATATTATAAATTCGAAAGTAACTCTGTCTGTCTGTCTGTTGCCTTTTCACGCCTAAACGGCTGAACGGATCTTAATGAAAATTGGCAGGGAGAAAATGGTATCCCGGGGCCGGGATAAAAAGTAGCCTATATCCGTACATAGGCTACTTTTTATCCCGGAAAAGAGCGTGCATAGCCGCGGGCAGCAGCTAGTTTAAAAATATCGAGCCATGTAAACATCCATGACAATGACAACTCACGCACAGCCAGATCATAAAAATGTCTTTGTATAGAGTGTCGTCTGTAATGGTCGTCCTATTGCTCGGTTCAGTATTTTTATTTCAGTTTGTTTTGGGGTGCTTGTTAAAAAACCGTCCCGCGTACCAACCCACGCTACGCCCCGCCACTGTAGGTACAGGTAGTAAGTAAACTACTAACTTTACTCCCCGCCTCATCCAGACATGACGAGGAGATGAAGAAGAAGATTTACATAAAATCATTTCTTTTTCTTTAGTGCCTCAAATGTAAAAACACGGTTGAGATAAAAAAATACGATAACAAAAATCATGAAAGTGCACTGTATCGCACATAATTTGGTCGAGATCTCAGGATCTCTCATGTTGTTATGTTTTGATTAGTAAGGTTATTTTATTTTATTACTAACTATTTGGTTTCTTGAACCAGTTTTTTCATACATGATTTTTGCATTTACGCCGCGCCGTTGCAAAAACGTAGGTATCCTCTGTCCCCGCTCTTGTGAAAGCGAAATCCTATGCCTATGCTTTTCACAAAATGGCGCGCATTGCGCCCTTTTAACGCATAGAGTGCCCATGACGCACACGGTCATGTTCGGGCAGGGCACGCGCACTTCCTCCCTTGCACGCACAGGTCGCACCGCACCTATCGAGTTCTAATATATATATAGTAGGTAGTTACCTACATTAGTGGCGGATCATCCCTAAGGCAAACTAGGCAACTGCCTAGGGGCGCGAGGTTACGAGGGGCGCGCGCGCGGAAAATTTTACACTAGGAAATAATTAATTATGGCTGTCTATGCCACTAGACAGTGGGAACAGTCTAGTGGCTGTCTAGCCATTGTCTACAGTGGCAATTATCCCTGAGGTAAAAAAGGCCGCCCTTTTTTGAGGTTTTTTCAATTATGTACCTACATAAACTAGGGACTCAGCAAAAGTCAGATATAATGATGCTATTGATTAATGAGCGTCAAAGGCGGCTTTAGTGGATGTGCAGATGTGTGGACTGCGGAGCTCACGGGCGCAGAGTCATAGGGGGCTCTAAGCGCGCTCCGAAAGACAATGCGCCCTTATGCCCAACGCTCGCCGCCGCCGCCGCCGGCGCCGCCGCAGAAGGCGATAGCGTTGCATCTGTTTTGATTTTGTTTTAATTATCGCCAACAATCATGGGCATTATAGGCTGTATTAGAATCAAGGTGTGCGCTGTACACCCGCTTTGACAATCCGGAGCAAATATTGTGGTTCGCTCCGCTTGCCGTAGATAATAATTATAGTTGTTTCCCGAAAAACCGCCCGAAAAGTCTCAAAACTTTTCGCTAGTTCACTCCGTTGTTCCCGTAATTTCTTTTGTTTAAGGTCTGATAATTACAAAAAAAAATCGGGGCTAACTCATTTCCGTCAATCGCAAAAAGTTTCGGAAGCGAAGTAAGCGCTGTCGTCAGCGTAGAGCGCTAGTGTGACATCGTCTTCTCCGGGTATTAGTTGGTCTTCTAGAGTATTTATGTCATTCGTGTAGTGTGCATACAGTACTGGAGACAAGCAGCTTCCTTGAGGCACTCCAGCTATGATGGGTCGAGGCTGTGATTTTGCTTCTTCGACCGCGACGTAGAAGCTTCGTCCACGGAGAAAGGACGCAACCACCCGAATGATGCCTTCTGGTGTGGCGGAATCTATCGTCTTTAAGATCAGACCAAGATGTCACACTCGGTCGAACGCCTTCTCTACGTCTAGGAAGATCCCAACTGTAGAGTTGTTGTTGTTCAGTTTGTGGGCGACGTGATGCAGAATCCATGTAAGTTGAAGAGTTGTAGAGTGCTAACTGCGAAAACCAAACGGCTCTAGTCTGGGTTCTAGCGGTACTAACCGACGAAGTAGAAGACGTTCATAGAGCTTGGCAGTCGTTGCTAGCAGCGTAATTGGACGGTAGCTGGAAGGGTATCGGCGATCTTTTCCGGCTTTTGGAAGAACGATGAGTTTGCCCACCTTCCATATGCTGGGGAATTGGCCGGTTCGCAGGATAGCGTTGAAGAGCATGGTGAGAGCCACCACACCTCTTCGTGGTAGGTTCCGCAGTGCAGTGTTAGTAATTCCATCGTCTCCTAGAGCTTTCTGTTTTGGTAGGCGGATTATCGTCTTTCGTACTTCGGCTGGAGAAATGAAGTCTCCTTCACGGAGTGCCGGTATTAGTCGCGCGAAGAAGTCATGCACTGTGGTTTCAACGACACAATGGTGGACTTGTTCGTCCGTGGCATCTGCTGGAATTAGGTGCGGCGAAAATTTTATTTCTAAATGCTTTGCCTGTATTTCTGCCCGATTAGATGGCGCAAATTTTCGCTGGTCTTAGTCATTTAGAAGTGGGTGGGTATGTAGGGGTTGGGGTGTTAGTCAGCTGGCAATTGAGAGCGTGCAGATTAGCCTCTTTCTCTGCTGCTTCATCAATCCTCACCTCCCCGGTATAACCTCGCCAAGCATCCACAGCTTATATTACTTCAGCATTCAATTTGTTAAGCTGGGTCTTCAGTCTAGGACATCTGTTTCGGGACCACAAACGGCAAATGGTTCTCTTATTTCTCAGCAGGGCTTTTATTGCATGTGGGAGCTCGTCACGTCGAGGTGGTTTCACTGGGGCTGATTTGGAGGCTACCGTTTTCGCTTGCTTCATTTTTTCCGTAAGGAGTACTGCAGCAGCATCAACCTCCTCTGCCGTATTTAGTGTGCCAATAATGAGGTTTTTAAGTTGCTTCGCATATTCTACCCAATCGGTTCGGTCTTTGAGTGATTTTAATGCAGTGAAGTTGGCTTCCAGTACGAGTGTTACAAGAATTGGCAGATGCTGTGTGTCCATATCGTACAGTACTTCGATTTGGACCGGAAAACGGAAATGTTTGTGAAGTACGATATAAAGGACATCTGCAGCATGTCCTAGTACTTACTACCAAATCGTTGGCGTCTGCGTTCTCGAACAAAACAGTTCTTGCCTTACATATCGAGTGATTTAATCTTCTATTATTTATATTCAGAAGGCATTTCTCGCAATATATCAATCGATAAATATGGCCAGAACTGTCAAATTTTAGTTTTTTTATAGAAGAACTGTAAAATTGCCTTCCTGGGCGCGCCGCGCCGTCCAGCCTCTAATGCATGTGCCTGTACAAAATAATGGCGGTTCTACTGGTTAAAAGATAAAGCCATTATCGCCTTCTTTACTAGCTCTAGGCAGACACACAGAGGTGACATGCATGAGTAGGTACTGCAAGCAACGTAAGCAAGCAAGAACAACCGTGCGCGCCGCCCCGCCCCGCCCCGCTGCCGGTCGATGTTTGCGGCCACACAGTCGAAGACACACAGGTTGAGAGTTAATTGATTTTTGTCTTTGATTGTTTTTGGTTGTGATTGTCTAGAGCGCGATTAGCATTCACGGTACAACCGTATTCGCATGGCAAACCAAACCACGAAGCTAAGCTTCTACATAAAGTCTCCACACACCCATCATAGTCAGATGAGCACGCTTGTATGAATAGACCATGCTAAGGTCAAAGGAATGTGTGGACAGGACGTCATTTAAGGACAACCTTTCCACTAAGGCATTGCATAATGAAAAAGATAATCGGGCAATAACAGGTCCATTGACGTTGTTGACACAGGTTTTCGTTTTCATACAACGTCAATTAAGACTTTTGTTGAACAACCTTAGTCAACAAAACTATTATAATTTTAAAATAAATAAATGTACGTATGTTAAATAAGTAGTACTAATTAGGTAATTAGTACTACTTATGTTTCATGTTCATTCATTATGTTTGGTACTTTGTACAGAATGTTTTTGTTAGATAGGTATCTAACAAAAACATTCTGTTATCTGGAATTTATATTCCAAATTACTGCAATTTTACAGGTCATTAGATTAAAGCGTAAACATGAGCTGGGGTAGGGCACTACAATTTGGAACATAGTTTCCAGATTAACACAATTTTATTTTTTTATGTATTAATATAATACATACAATGTAGAACATATTAAAGGTATCCTTCTTCCTACATAAGTAACAATGAGTCCCAGACAACCACACACAAATATGCCCTCGCAGTTTAAAAACGACCTTCAACAGTTGATGTGCAATGAAGATCCCATTGCATGCAGCTGGATATATGTTTTAGGCGAGTCTAAAAATTTTTGTCAATGTCAAAATTCATACGTACGTACGTACGTGAAAATAGCAGGTAGTGAATCAATTACAACCGCTCACTCACACACAAAAAAAATATATCGAATTAACAAGCTCTGACGAGTCTTTTATCACATTTTATTGTTAAATCTTATTATTTACGCTATTGAGAGATCATGGCGGCTTCTGGAAAAGGAACATTTCAACCGGTACGTTCTATAGAAACTATTTATTTTTAGGTTATGAGATGGAGTTCGAAATCCACTATTTTGTACAAGTTTCGCCTATTCGAGTGTTATAATTGGGGTGTTTCTATTTTTACGCTGCCTACATAACATATAGTGTACAAACTCTATAATAACTTTATTCCATCAATTTTTTATGGTGATAGAACTTACAGATGGTTGGGTTGATGGTCCTCAAGGCTGCACTATAACATGCACTATGTGCAAGCCCAATTAATTTTCAAGAACTGTTTATATTTTAGGACTCTGATGTTCACATCTCATTTGAAGATCAGCAAAAAATAAACAAGTTCGCTCGCCTCAATGCTAAAGTAGATGACTTCAAGGATGAGCTAAAAATAAAACAAAATGATGTTAAAAACTTGGAAGACGCTGTTGAAGAGCTGAGCTTGACAGATGACTCAGAAAAGATTCCATACCTTGTGGGAGAAGTCTTCATCTGTCAGAATTTGGAAAATACATTGGTTGGCAATTTTGATAATCTTCACTTTGACTTAAGGGATATAAAGCTTATGTTTAATTCCAGGTTTAGAGCTGCATTAAGCAAAATTTCAGATTAATCTGTTCAGTAGTTTCAGTTTGAAGAAGTAACAAACATTCATCTATTCATACTTTTGCATTTTTAATATTAGCTTGTGCGTTTTTTGGAATAAGACCTACCTATTATGTTATTCCAGATCCAGATCTTTGTGTGAAAAATTTCAGCTCGATCCATACAGTAGTTTTGCCATTGTATTTGACCCAACATCTTCACAAGGGCACAAACTTTCGCCTCAAGGTTGTCACTGATTGGTGCAAGATCCAATTTAAATTTTGTTTCATGGTTTTTAATTTATTTCTGCTTTCGACAAGGAATTAAACTACGGAAAAGTAATTTGTAAAACATTTTCTATGAACCCATGATAAAGCCAACTACGATTCAATTGTTTTTTGGGAGCATTTGGGAAAATGTTGATTTTTAGCCCAAAATTTCCTATTTTCCCAAATGCTCTTAAAATACCAGTGAACCGAAAAGTAGTTTTTTAGGTTAATAGAAAATGGTTTACTATTTGCGGCAAATTACTTTTCCGTTACCTTTATTCCATAAAGAAAGCAGAAAAAATTAAAAACAACAAAAAAAATAATCTCGCGCCAACCCGTGCCAATCACCCTTATTAAAATTAGTAGAAATAGTGTGATTACATAATATTCTTTATTACAGAAATCCCTAGGGGAAGCAAAAGCTAAAAAGGAAAATGAAATGAGTGAACTGTTAGAACAAATTGATGAACTGAAATCTCAAATGAGCACTCTCAAAGCAAACCTGTATGGAAAGTTTGGAAGCCACATTAACCTGGAAAACGAGGAAGAATAAAAAGCCTATCAAATAATGATTGATTTTATTTAGCACATACTAATAATGTATAAGTACCTATTTATATTACACTATCCAACTTCCATATTAACATACTGACTGTCCTAATGAGCTAAGCAAAGTAGGCTTTATGGAAGTTGGCACACAACACCATTGGGAAACTATAATAAAAGTTGTGTTTCTATAGTACCTATAAAATTACATTGTACTATAAAAGCCTGCAAAATTTTATGTAAACTTTATAAATAAACATTAATTTTAAAACAAATTATTATTATTGAACAGTGGATTGAAAATATAACAGTGTTCTTTATCAGTAATATTCTGGTGAAACCTTTTGCAATAATGTTTTTTTTAAAGTATAGTATAAGATAAACTGGTCAGTAGTTTAAGCTATACATAGATTGTACTAATATAAAAAATGGTGAATTTAAGTTTGGTATAAAAGATCACTACAGTACAGTATCATAATAAAACTCAAATGTGAAGACAATTTAAGAATAGTAACAGACTACCTAAAATAAGTACATTCATCTTAGAGAATGTATGGATCAAACCTAAAAAAATAATACTTGAATCTATAATTCATCACATTTTATGTGCAACCTCCAAAAAATACATTGCTATTACTTATTTTTTCAGTTTAAATGTACATCTTTGGTATATGAAGATGATAATTTCATATTCCCTTATTCTAGCTATCACATACATTGACTAAAACCTTTTTAACTAACGTAAAATAAATAATACTTAAATAAAACGGCGTGTCACACCACACACGTTTTTTATTCCATTACAATTTGCTGTTTACTTGTGGCAAATAAATGTTTTTTTAATTTAAATTAATTAAGGAGGATATTTCTCTTTTCTGTCTATGTGAAACCATCTTATTAGTTGCATGGTCCGAATTTGTCAGTTGTACCCATTAGGTAACGAAATTCAATAAAGAAAAATCTGACCCGGAATATTAGCCGATTTCCACCAAAATGTATGGCATACTATTTATCGAAACATTTTTATATTGTCATTGTACAAATATTGTAATAATATTTAAAAATTCCCTAATATACCAAAAAATGTCATATGCCATCAAAAGCACTGGGTTATTATATTGCACTAATTATTATTAGGCCAGCGACGGTCCTGCCGAAACTTAACCAACCTGCTTGATTATCGTAAGAGTTATCTCTAAAAATTAACTAATTCAAGTCTGCTCATACACCCCTTTGCAACGCCGTGAGAGAGTTTGAGAGCGAGCCTGGTTGGCTCTCTTCTTCGTCCGTATCCCTGTCGTTTGTTATCCTGATAGCTTGGTACCATTGGTTGGTAAGATCTGTCATTTGGCTCTTGCAATCCTTGAGCTCCTGAAATGAAAACCAAGTGGTTATTAGACGAAAATATACGAAATGAACCGTTTACCAGTTTCACAAAAAATCGGATAATTTAAGTTTTATTGATATAAGTATTTATAATGATAATGGTAAAATAGGTTACTGGTAACAATTAGTAACCATAATACTTCATTGGCTTGTATGTAACATTAATTATTAATCTGCCACCAAGACAATAGTTGTTTTCGCTAAGTATGAAAGTAGGTACCGACCGCTGTACTTAGAGATAGTGGTACTGGCAATAAGCGATGCTTACCTGATGAGTGAATCTTCTCGTAAAGAAAGGCGTGAGATATTTCATGTCGAGTCGAACGAAACCCTTGATGCGGGTCGCTAGCGAGTAATTTACCTGCGCAAATAAAATTATGTAGATTACAACCTGCGATTACGACATTCAATTCAAACTTCAAATATTTGGATTTTGGGATTTAATAGTCATATTTATTTAAAACAAAAACGCAATAATTAAAGACATGCCATGGCATGTCTTTAATTATTGCGTTTTTGTTTTCTCTAATTACTTCGTTTTACGGAGACATTGTGTCCGCAAAATGTCGTGGACCAATATCGGTGGTTATTCCAATGTTTCAGCCTGCTTACCTCTAGCTCTTCCTCTGTAATTTCTGACAGATGCTCAGAGTCGATGGCCTGACCCCATTCCTTTGTCTTCGATAAGCTCACTTCCTTCTGCTTGCGTAGCGATCGGGAACGCTTTGTTTTTTTATTCGCCTGAAATGTATAATTATTGAATGATATATTTATTTCATTAGCACACAAAACGGAACACAATAAATTTGTAACATACATATGTAGGTACGGGATTAACATGTTTTACATAATTTATTTCATAAACCTATATCTAAACATACAACACCTATGTACTCACTTGTATTGAAGCAATATAAGTATTGAGACTTTACTAACCCTCAAGAATTTCAGCAGAGGCATTGTAGACCCTCCAAAGAATAGAGTGGTGAAAAGCACAATGATGAGTGTAGTCGTTATAATCACGTGCCTAGTTTCATCCGAGAACGCAAGATGGAGGGATAGCGCGTATGATATGGCACCTCTTAAACCTGAAAAATTATTTTTGTTACAAAACTTCCCTACATTTACTTCAGCCCTGCGCTAAGGCCACACTTCACAAGTATACGTTACGATAACTCAATGCGTCAAAATAATATAGTACTCCACTAAAATCATCCACTCCACCAGAAATTATTGAATATTTTTACGAGCCCTGTACTGTCCCACTGCTGGGCAAACGCCTTCTCTTTTCAACAGAAACATAATACCTATCTATACAGGGTGAAACAAACTTTACCTGGAGGGCAAGTACCCGAAGTATTCAAGATAGCAAAATTTACTCAAAGGTCGATCGGTAGAATCAATCAAGAATTAAATATTTCCAATAAACATTGGATATTCAATTAAAGGACGACCATGATATCTGTCAGAACCTGGATCTATTTCGGGTGCTTGCCCTCCAGGTAACGTTGGTTGGTTCCACCCTGTATAATTTGCTCACATTCATTCACTGCTGGGTAAATTACTCTAAATTAATCACCTCAGTCTTTGTTTTACTGAGGTATATTTTGTTTGTTTGTTTACCGCGTGAGAGAAGCTGGTCATAAAATAAAAGCAATGTCTCACCACTGAACCACATGATGAACATCATTTTCTTCGTAATCTTGTGTTCTCGGAACTTGTTGCAGAGCAGAGCCAGCGGGAAGATGTTCGCGGCGCGCCCCAGCAGGCTAAGAATTATACTCCACACCACTAGTGCCGGCTCTACTCGGTGACGGAAACTGCAACGATGGTAATATTGAACATAACTGACGTTTCACTGAATTGATTTTTATTTGTTACATCTATAAAATATCATAACACTGAAACAAATATCCCGTATAATGTGGCGCGGACTCGCTAATTGGCCGCACAGCCACAGATGAGTCAATATGAGGAGACCTGGTAAGTAGGTAGGTACCTAACCACCTGTGGGTGCTCACGGGCTTCTATAAAGAACACTGCAAGCAAACACTGATTTTCATATAAACTTCATGATTGTTTAATTTGTATTTTTGCATGATGTACCTACCTACTACATGTAAATATACTTAATAAATGTAGGTACTACCTAGGTCTTAAGATTAGGTAATACCTAGTTTCAACATGAGACAGGATGATGCACAATAAAAATTATTATGATAAGAATTTAAACCGAACAACAACAATGTTAACATTGTGCCAAATCTCGTCTCGTAACAGTTTCGTCGTAAAAAAAAAATGTAATTACCTACTTAGGTACCTACACCTAGTAGCTAAAGTAAGGATAACCTTTGAGTAGGTAATTTAATTAGCCAACTTCATAGTCGAAGGTAATAAAATGGCTGACTCTTCTCGTGATCTCAACACTTTTTACGGCGAACGTATAACGAGACGAGACTTGGCATAATGTTAACATTAATGTTTTTGTTCGGATCTCATAACTTTTTGTAGGATTTGCATGAAGGAATAAGCTTTATTTTTCTTGTTTCGTCTGCGGAACCCTAAATATCATTATTTTATATTTTATAACTTAACGAGGCGCGCGCTAGAGCGCCTAGGTAAGTTCAGAAAGAAACGGGCGACACGCATTGAGTAACTTCACCACACGGCATTACCAAAGACAAAACGAAAATATGTATATTGAAATCTGTTCAAAACAAATATAATAAAACCACAAAATAGAATGTCCTTTTGGAATGAACTCCCTACCTTTAACTAATAAAAGTTCATAATAAACGTTTATTTTTTTAATATTTGTTTTTGTGATATTAAATGAGTATAATAAAAGATTTAAAAAACATAGTTAAATAAATTTTTTTCTTTAAAATAATAAGTATTTTATTTGATAACAAATTCATTTTGTTTTGTGTGGAAATGCTTCCACACAAACCACTTTTTTGTTAGCTAACAAAAAAGCGGTAACTTAATTCTTAATTCTATAAACACTAAGCGAGATGACAGTATCTCACGAAAAAAGGCATTACACTAGCATTTTTGATACTTTGACCATATGAAAAAAAAATTGTAACCAATATAATGTATAAATTCCATTTATTAATTAGTAAAATCTGGAAAGGAAAATCAAAACACTATTTACAAAACCTCAATTTTCTCGAAACTAGCTTTCCCTGAGATACCGCTTTTATTCGCTTAGCACGGCAGAATAAATTTCATAGTGTTTAGCCGATATGGCCCACAAGACTACCAAAATCGTCAATTGATTTGTTGTTTATAAATGAATGTGTCAATATCAATGAACAAAATATAGGTTTACTACCGCTAAATCCTTGTCTTTTACTTTCTTATTTTTCACTATGCTCGTGTATTTTATCCTAAATTTACCTATATCCTACTGCAGGAGCAGAGCCGTATGACGAACCTACGAGTAACCTAGAGGTACCGTGTAGGAGGTTACGTAGATACCTACTGTAGGTTACTCTAACCAAATTCGGCTAGTTTACAAAAATTACACACCTTACTACATACCTACTACATAGGTATTTCATGATAAGTTTCTTGAGATATATACGTAGGCTTTGAAACTTGGAAGAACTAGGAGAAACTTGAAGAAAAAAAAACGCAAAGTAAACTATTAAAAATTATTACTGTTATTTTATATATTTATACATGAATTCCCAATGGGTCCATGAGATTTAACTAATAATGGTACAGTCGGTAAAAACAATACAAAAGGGTATTTCATTCGTTAGTGAGTCTTCATGTCATAAGAGCGAAACAGACTACAGGTTTGAGAGAGATAGACAGCATGCAGGGATGCAGAAGAGATATTATTTCTTATCAGTTGACCTTGCTCCCTTGCAGCGGGCCGATATATGTTTCTATTTGTCATAAAAAATATAATAAACAAGATCCATCAAGTGCGAGTGTGACTCACGCGCCGAGGGTTTCGAACGTTTGTCAAGTATACCAATATGTTACTATAGGTACCGGTTAAAGACTTTGCTATACATATAAATACCTAAAAATTTAAGGATCTTCATTTCAGATGGATCGGTTTGGTCAAACTTCGGAGTAGGTATAGAGGGTACTACCTAATGGTAAAATTTTTGACTTTTTTCAGTATATGGAAAAGTATTTAACATACAGGAATGTCAAAAACTGTAAAATATATATATATATGTTCAAATGTACAAACCGATACCTTTTATTTGATACCCCACATGGTGTGGTAGCCTACCCTATTGAAAATTATTCTTTTTTACTATTTTTCAAAAGGTGTTCTACAAACAGACTTCTCTATATTTTACTGTAAAATATAGATCCATATCTACAAATGCTACATACATTTCAAATACGAGTAGATCGCTCTGTAACCATTGGAGATATGGGTAATTTTTCGACTTTTTTCAAAATAATTAAAAAAGTATGAAACCTACATGAATTTAAAAAACTGTTTTAAGATGTACAAACCGATACCTTTCATTTGATATCCCACTCAATGAGGAGGAATAATTTTCAAAAGGGGAGGCCCTTTTGAAAATTATTCCGACCCTTTTTCAAAAAGTATTATTTTTAGGTCTTCTTAATTTTTTTCTGTAAAATATAGACCCATATATCTACAAACATACATTTTAGATGGAACTCTGCAAACTCGTGGGATGGGTAATTTTTCAACTTTTTGGGAAATATTTCAAACAGTATGAAAGCTACAGACATTTCAAAATCTGTTTTAAAATGTACAAACTGATACCTTTCATTTGATACCCCACTTGACCTTGAAGGTCTCTTTTAAAATTTCGGCATTTGTACAGAAAATTTTCATTTAAATTTTTAATTTTATGTGCGTACGTACCCTTTCATTTGATACCCTACTTGACCTTGTAGGTCTCTTTTAAAATTTCGGCATTTGTATTGAAAATTTTCATTTAATTTTTTAATTTTATGTGCGTTGTACCTACCTTGTAACGTGACGTCGAATCCTTGTGTCTGCGACTTCTTTTGGTTCGCTGTTACTGATTAATTAAGTAATTATCGATGACCTTACATCCTTAAAAGTAGAAAAAAGTAAGAATAAAAGTCGACTTTTATTCGACCGATGTTATGTTACTTTGAAAATGTGTTAGCGATACAACCGCTTAGAGTTTCAGGGAGAAAAATAAAAAGAAGTCTTCAGACAGTACAGTACGAAACCCGTCTTGCTATGTCCGTCCTTTTTTCCGAAGGGTTATTATTTGATTTTTAATGACATGCATCAGTCCAAATGCCTAATCTAGTGGATATTTCGTTTTATTTATTTTTTCATACACTAGGGTGTTTTATATTTTCCTGGATTCTGTGATCGAACTTGTACCCACCCTGAAAGTTTTGTCCTTACTTTTTTTTACACCAGTATATCTAAAAAATATTTAAAATATATCTCTATCTATATCTAAAAAATTTTTTTTTCAGATAACAAACAAGTAGGTACTTAGTTTGTAAGAGAGAGGCAATTAAATATCAAGGTGCTATATTTCCTTTAGACCTTACAGGACTCTTGGACACGTCACAAAATTCAAATTACCTACATAAGTAAAACTAGGAAATAAAGTGATCACTTTTTTCATTTCAATCTTTTTAAGGTAAAGTAGAGGAGCGAACAAAAACCTTTACCTTGTTAGGTTGTTAGATAATCTGATATTTTGTAGTACCTAAGCCATTTTACAAAGAATTGGTTTGACAATTTGTTTGAACTAATTTATTGATAATTTTTTCAACTCATTTGGTATTTTGGTATTTGTTGTAAACATTGCCCTTTAAAAGATACATTAATCTTGTGTGCATAGTTGTGGGCACAGCGAGTTTATTCTTATTACTAGTATTTAAATGATGTATGTCGCTATTTTAGGCACCAATTAATCGACACCATTTCCTCCATCACAGCTCGAAAGATGGGACGCAAACGTAACGTGGAAGTGTAACACACTAAAACTTGCGGGGCCAATTTAAAAATTTTGGGACTAAGGATTTTACGTGAAGATCGTCACACTTGTTCACCTATAATCCCACACGCTGCATCTGTAATGTTCAAGATATCTTGTCACAAGAATGTTAGTGGCAGTCATACACCTACGCATCACCAAGGTAGGCCTTGGTGATGGGTATTATGCTGTCTTGATAGATCAAGAGGCAGTTAAACAATGTAGATACAGCAGGATATGACCTAGTAGATGACCAAGAAGAGTCCTGATTTATCTATTCATTGTCTTTTATTTCATTAAAAAACAAATATTTATCCTATCTTATCGAAGCCATTATTGCTAACTGTACCAAACAATTCCATGGACCCGCTGGAAAAGGAAATATTATTTATTTGATGGGTTCCCAACGAGTTACACCAGATCCGATCACAGTGTAACTCGTTGGGAGTTTTTCTCCTATCGAGTAACAATGTTACACGTTGGGAACTCATCTACAAAAAAAATGGCAACGAGTAACACTGTGACTCAATGGGAGAAAAAATCCCAACAAGTCACACCAGTTTCTTTTCCTAGATGAAAATTACTCTTTACTGATTTTCTTTCACATAAAAATGATATTTACATTTATCTAGGTTTATTTTTTTAATACTTGAATTATCACAAGTGCTTCGCTGGAAAAAATAATATGTATAAGTTGTATTAATAAAATATTAAACAAAATCAACCTTTTATATCTATGACAGTTAATCATCACATATTTACATTAATGTTTATTAATACTTATACTAATAAAGGATTTAAAAGATTTATTTGTTACACTACTACAAAATAACTACTTTAGATAGGTTATAATTATAAATATAAAAAAATATACAAATTAAAATTATAGAATTCAATATTACATACGGAAATAAAAAGAAGTACCTAAACACAAGCATAAAATACGAAATCACCGGTCTAAAATATATTCGATAGGGACCAGTCAGGCAGTGTTGAGTAACACTGTTACTCGTTGCATGCAACTTTTTTTATAGAAGAGTTCCCAACGTGTTACACTTGTGTTACAGTGTAACTCGATAGGAGAAAACTTCCAAAGAGTCATACTGTGATCGGATCTGGAGTGACTCGTTGGGAACCCATTATTATTTTAAAATGTCGTGGACCCGTTAAGAACCAAAGTATGAACCAAATTTTTTTTGAAAACAATAGAGTCGTGGACCTCGGGGAATAAGACCATGCTAAATTTTGTCGGGTAATAGGTACTATTACAGTACGCTGTCCTGCTAAAGTACGCGTAATGCATTACTTACAGTACCTACCTACTACACCTCTAGCCAGAACGCCAGACGCCGGCGCCGCCGGCCGCGCCCCGGTCGAATGAGCATCGGCGCACACGTCTAGTATGTACCTAGTTACTTATTTTAGGAGTCAGTTATCTACGTTAGATCGAGTAATACCTAAAATAATTTCATTTTTAACAAAGATTTCTATAGCTGAAAAGTGCCTAGAGATGGTTAGGGAAAAGGGTTCCCGGTGGCCGCCGTCTACTCGACATGGCACGGCCACTACAGTGGCCCCTGATATTTCTGATTTCAAACTTAAAATACAGACTTTAGCACCGTGCAGGGAAGGAGAGAAAACTCAAGTACCTAGTGAGTAGAAGATCCACATCATCATTATCCACAAGACAAATTTGCCGGTTCATGACACATTTCAAGGTAGTTCGTGTTACGAAACCCTTCATGACGCACTTGGCCAGGTATTCGTTACAGGTCATGCTTTAGAAACTTAAAAACACGTCATAGTTTTTACTCTGCAAATCATTGCCTTTGTTATGATTACCCAAGGCCATTTTGCTAGTTAAAAAATACCAGGCTAACGGAATTACACAGCTTTACGGCAATTTGAGATAACTTTGCATGCATTTTATAAATGCATGCAAAGTTAAAACATTGAACTGGTTCCTTTTCTCTAATTCCTAAATTGAGGACAAATTTGTCAATGAATTTACACAAAGAGGAACTCTTTAAAAAAAATAGATTTTCCCGGCTTTTTTCAGTGTAACATTTGTCATAGTGATTTTCTTTGTAATAAATGAAGTCATCTGGACCTTGGACCGTTAAAAAATAAATAATGCTGGACAATTCACACAGCATCATCTCCAAAGTGAGCTTGTGGGTAAAAGGGTGCTGCAGTGCTGCCAGCGTCTTGGGGATGCTTCTGACTGATATTGATAAGGATCAGTTGAGCTGTACCCGTAGATTGTTTGCAACAGTCTGCAGTTAGTTTTATTTAGGGTTCGCCGATATATATCAGCGGATATATGTATATTGTCATGATATATATCAATTGATTTTACCTTGATATATATCAATTGATTTTTTCCTGTCTTCTGAACTAAACATTTTGGAGATTAATGTTTTTATTTGGCACTCTGTGAACAATTGCTGTCTGCAGTAGCATCAACGGCAGGTCTCGAAAGAATTTTCTCTACCTTCGACCTGGTTCAATCAAAGATTCGTAATCGATTAGGAACCCAAAAAGCGCATAAATTGGTTCATATCTTTAAGACTTTCAACCAGTCTGAAAGGGGCATCCATAGTACAGCTGCAGCTCCGTCATACAAAATGGCCTGGATTTGGAATCCCAGTGTGAATGTCAATGAGTACCTATGTACATCATAGAAGAAACTTGGACGGACTGGAGGACTTAGAGGTTGACTGGGACTGGGAGCCAGATGATGATGTCCCACTCAAAGATCTATGCTTAAAGCCTGACCTTTTTTATGATTACAAATTATTATAAAAATTAGTTGATTTATCTCATAAACAAATGAATAGGTACATGTTTTTATAAGTGTTAATTAAAAAATTCTTTCTCACATATACACTAAATCTTTTGTTAATTTTTTAATGTTTTTTTAAATAAAAAATGTTGACACTTAAATTATTTTACAAATTCCTTTTACATTTTTAAGTGTTTAATCTCCTTACAGAATGAAATTCGCTTCTTTTTCTTAGCCTGGATATATATCCGATATAATCAAATAATTATATTTAAAAAAATCGGATTTTTGATATTTATTATAAAACTCGGATTTTTTCGAATTCTGGTTTAATTGTTTCAATTGTAATGTAAAGAGGTTATAATTTGTTTTTATTACTTGATGGTAATTTTTTTTGTTAGTAAATGCCAGAGCTGTTAAAAAAAGGAGGTGCTAGATATTTGATAAAATACCAAAAAATCTATTAACGCAAAATTCACAAAACTGGTTTTTGCTGTAAGAATATAGCATACCTGAAAATGGCGAGGCCTAAGTAGGCAAACACACAGGTTTCCGCGATAAACGCCAGGGTTCTCATGGTCTGCTGCATAGTCACTTGGGTCACCGTGGACAAGTTGAAGTGAGTATAGTGGGACATTACTATTCCACAAAACAATATGGCCATTATTCCTAAAACAAAATATTTATTAAGATTTATTGAGAGAATTGTTAATAAATAAATAAATTTGATTATTTACATAAAACGAAATTTAAATAACAAAAAGTAATATTTGACATCTTGGATTATACAGGGTGTCTCAAAAGAAAGGACATAATGCAAAAAATCGGAAAAAAAAAAAACAATAAGCCGTTTATCGTTTTTTTTTTACTAATTTTAAAACGCACTCTTTGCGAATTTATCTCTTAAAAATAACGCCGTCTAAATGTTTAACCTTGCGTTCGCGACACTCATTCAATCTAACTCTAAAATTTCGGATGACAGCTTGGCAAGTATGCTCCGTGATGGCTCCCATTCATTGGATGTGTGTGAAGTTGCTTCGTCCTGCTGGAACCTGTTCTTTGCTTATAGCCTGGAAAATTCTGCAGTTCAGGCAACAAAAACTCATTTAACATCCTCACATTACGCTCTGAATTCACTGTAAGTGAACCAGTAAGTGTAGGTACATCCCTTTTCATCTTCAAAAAAGTAATTGCCGATAATTCCTCGCGATGGCATTGCAGCATTATACGGTCACTTTTGGGAACCAAAAATCTCGAACATTGCAAAAATTTCTTCACGGAATTATCGCTGCCGGTCGCAGAATTATCATTTTTGTAAAATTTGCGTACGCACAACGCGCAATACGCTCCATAGCTACTAAATTCCCAAGCGCCAGGCTACCGATTGACATATCCCCCTACCCCTCCGAAGCGTTGCGTTCAGGCAGTAAGCTAAATAAATATGTCCATTCTTTTGAGACACCCAGTATTTGTATCAATTTGAATTTATGATAAGTAGGTTTAACAAGACTATTTATCGCATGATCTCATGAAAAACTTGCACAATAAGAATTTATTACCTGATAAATGGATTCCTTCTGCAAGCACATACGGGGCATATGTAAAAACCAGCATCATTCCAAATTCAAGTGATGGATTCTTTCTAAGATCTACATGTTTGAGCAGTAATGCACTAACCAGTGCAAATAAAACCCCAATGCCAGCTGACGCAAAGAACATCAGCCAGAAACGGTTTATAGCAGACAGTATAGCTTCTCCAGTAGACATGATTGGGTCATTGGAATCCAGTACTGCTGTTGTCAGCACGATAGCGACAGCATCATTGAGTATGCTCTCCCCAAATACTAACATGTTCAAAACAGGGTCCACATCAAGAGCATGGAATATAGCAACAGTAGCTACAGGGTCTACAGCTGATATCAGAGAGCCAAATGCAAAAGATTCCACAAAGCTCAGTTTATACACCACTTGTGCAAGACCCAATAGGTATATTCCAGCTCCAATAACAAATGCTGATATTGCTGTCCCAACTATAGCAAATAATAAAATTGATCCAATATTTTGAAAGAAGTTTCCTTTATGCAGATTGTATCCTGATTCAAATATGATGGGTGGTAAAAGTACTAAGAAGAAAGCTGTGGGTGAAAATGCCTCTTCCTTCCTCCAATTAGCTATATTTCTAATGGACATCAAGTTTATTATCATACCAATCAGTGCCCCTAAGAAAACAATTACCACACTTTCAGGAAGGTATGTGAATCCTGTTTGCAGCATCAGGTGGATCAGGAGAATTCCAAGGGCTAATATGCAGAGTACAAAAAATATAGCCATAGAACTGTTGTGTTCATCTTCAGCAGAGCTTTTTTCTGGTAGCGGTGCTGCATCTGAAGGGTTCACTACAGAGGTATTTGGAGTTGCAGATGAGGATTGATTTACTTGTGTAACCGATAGAATGGCTTCTGGTGAAGGACCAATGTCATAAACAATATTATTACTTTCACTCTTAGTAGAACTTATTGGAGTTGGACTTGTTACACTTGCTTCACTTGAGCTAGTTATATTCCCTTCACTAGAACGTTTTGACCTTAAAAGTTGCAGTTTACTGTTTTCTTGGTTTTTTGTGGTGTAATAATTAAAGCTATCCTCTTCATTAGAATCAATTTCATCGTGGGTTTCAGCACTTTTAAGTGAAACATCTGTTTTGAAGTGAAGGCCGTAAGCAAAACTCAGGACATTAGTTACTAAAATCCAATGCACAATGTTATTTGCAAAAATCATTTTGTTTGAGTTAGTAGCCAAAGTAATAAGTCTCATACTTCAGATAACATGTCTACGCACCATAATTATTAAATAATTTTCACTATAATTTGCCTTAGCTCGCGTTTTCACACTTTTCACAAACGAAATAATTTTTCTGACAGACACTCGATTGCGTGCTACCATGACTTTGACTTTGACATATACCATTACTTACCGAAGTCAAGTCGGATCAAAAAATGTCATTGTTCGTGATTTCTTCCGTGAACGTCATGATGCACGACGAATTCGAAACATTCGAAACCACAATTTTTACAGCATGATTGACCGTATCTGTGTACCGTACCAGACCGTACATAATAGACAAAAGCTGAAAGCTGTGAAAAGAAACATTCAATCATTCGTTCAAAGAGTTCTTTAGATCCGTTCGTTCATCTCGTGTTCATTCATCCATTCCATTCTTTTATTCATTCATTCACTCGCTTGTTATTTTCCTTGATCAGTAAATTTTCTGTATTTATTTGGTGAATTACGATGGATTTGTCTTTACGTGAGCAAGTAATGATAAATCAATTCGTTTTAGCAGCTGGTTGTGCTCAAGAACAAGCTAGACAGTTATTACAAGCTGCTCACTGGCAATTTGAGGTAAAATTCGTAATTTATGTAAACAAACACAAGTTAATCATGAAATGGCTGCTACATTATTTTTCTTTTCATTCGATGGCCTTCCCGCCCGACTCGCTGTTTACTAAATATGCTATCAGACATCTTACGATTCACGTTTCATACTATGTCATCTTTCGGAACCCAATCGTACAAAATTTGTTTTTGTGAAGTGAACTATTTTTATTTACCTCGTGCTGATTACGTTAGAAGCATACAAGTACCTACCTATATCCTATACCTATATCTGTTGATGTTGACGGCAAAATACCTACATACGCATTACCTACGTTACGGCATGCTCAGCAATTCTCTGGCATGATAAATGTAACAAATCCGTCGATATTTGATACAGATCTAGTAAAAATAACAAAAAACTAGACATAAACCACAGCAGATCTTAGAGACGTACTGAGGTAGGTATTTGATAGATGTGTTTAGTCCTTGGAATGATAGTAGGAAGCAGGTATCAACAGAAATAAAAAATAAACAACACATACAAAGAAATCATAATCTAGAAAATGTTTGTTTGTTGATTTACATATTTATAAACATTTCTATTTTGTTTATACAGACAGCACTCTCCATATTTTTCCAAGAAGTTGCTCTGCCAAGTGGAGCCAATGGCATTGCAGCACCACATTATCGACAGGTAAATAAAGTTAATAAATAGACATAAGATAATCTTATATACCTTATTAGGAATAGTGTAAGACATTATCTATCTAGTTATGTTTAAATAAATGGCAAGAAAAATTATGTAGATGTGTATTCATAAATATTTAGTATAGTAATATATTTATTTATTTTCTTACAAGATCTACACAGAAATTCACAAAATACTTATTAACACATTTATAAAATAAGACGAAATAAATTAAAAAAAAAATTATATACCTAGCCCAGCCCAGTAACAAAATTGGGGGTAGTCAACCAAATGAGGCAGAACCATAATATTGATTGAGAGCCATAATAGTACCACAAGCACAAGTAGAATGAGTAGAGTTTTTTTTGTGTGCCAATGACTTGAAGATGAAGTAAGGGTTGAAATACTGTTACATTAGTTTAACAAGGGTGTGTCTATGGCAGTCGTGGTTTGTAAGAAACAACCCCTCCAACTCAACCAGTGGATGTTGTAAGAGCTGACTAAGGGAACCAACCAGAATTTCGGCAAAGGCAGGAGCTTGATTTTGTGTGTTTAAAAAACCTTGACTGTGATCAACTGATTATTAATCAACAGCCAAGGGTGGTGATTATTGCAAAACACCCTGTATAGGGGGATGCATGTTCAGCAGTGGATGTATGTGTGCTGATGAGGAAGTGTAACAAATCTATAATTTTGGTTTTTAGCAACTGATGACACCATGCAACACTCCAGCCACTCCGCCGAACTTCCCCGACGCGCTCGCAGCGTTCTCCCGGCTGTCGACGACGGGGAGCGGCAGCCCCAGCGGCCTCACAGCAGGCCCTTTCGCCCCGGCCGCCGCCCCGCCCGTGTCTCCCCTCGCGGCGCACCCGCCGCCTCCGCATCAGATGAATCAAATGAACCAGATGAATATGTTTCCTGGCTCTCCTAACACGCAAACAAATTACACTCCTCTCTCCTGCTCTACCACTGTAAGTATTAGCTTTTATCCAACTAGGTTCTTCCTACGGCTCAGTCTGTATTCTACCATGACAAAAGTTGCCTTTATTTTTGTTATTCCATATCTACATCTACATACACATATACACTGCCGGCCAAAAGTTTGAGACCACTGTAAAAATCTTTGTCACCAACAAAATATTTCAAAGTACACATATGATAATGAGCTAATTTGAACACCTGCGTATTCTATTATTATTAAAGAATTTCTAAGAGTCATTATTTATGTTGTTGTTTAAGTTATCATCCTAAAAAGGTCTATTGTTTCAAAACATCAATGAGCGTCGCGCAAGGACCAGGTGGTAGAGTCATTGTAATATTTTTATGATCTGCTCATTACTTATTGTTTTGGGTTTGTTTCGCGTTAACCGATATCAGGGATTATGTTAGCTTCCTAAAACATATTTAGTACCTGAGTTTTTATGGAGTAAATTATTTTCTACCTTATTAGTCTGAGCTCGTCGTTGTTACAGTGAAGACATCTTAAAATGGGAAAAGTTCGCGAAATTAGCAGTGAAACTCGCTCTGCCATAGTTGTTTTATACGGCGAAGGCAAATCTGAACGTGCGATTGCCTCTCAACTTAAGTTGTCGAAGACTTGTGTTCATAACACAATAACCCGATACAAGGAGACTGGCAGTAATCAAGATCGTTCGCGTTCGGGAAGGCCGAGAACTACCACTTCTCGCGAGGATCACTTCATCGTCACTACCAGCAAGCGGAATAGACGCCTAACAGCACCAGAAATCCGCGTAGAAGTGAACAAATCCCGATCAGAACCTGTATCATTGACTACAGTAAAAAGACGTTTGAGAGATGCTAAGTTATTTGGTCGCGTCGCCGTTCGAAAACCACTACTAAGGCCACAAAACAAAAAGAAACGGATGCAGTGGGCCCTTACCCATCGAGACTGGACTGAAGAAGACTTTAAACAAGTTCTTTGGTCAGATGAATCCAAATTTGAAATATTTGGTTCAAAACGACGAATTTTTGTTCGACGTAACGTCGAGGAAAAGATGATGCCAGACTGTGTGGTGCCAACAGTCAAGCATGGTGGTGGTTCCATTATGGTCTGGGGATGCTTCTCGGGCCATGGAACCGGAGATTTGGTACGAGTCGAAGGAATCATGAAAAAGGAGCAATATAAACGAATACTACAGCAAAATGCCATTCCGTCTGGTTCAAGAATAATTGGAGATGGATTTTTTTTCCAACAAGATAATGACCCAAAACATAGTTCAAAATTATGCAGGGGTTATTTAGAACACAAAGAAACAGAAGGGGTTTTAAAAAACATGGTGTGGCCCCCTCAGAGTCCGGATCTCAACCCGATTGAGCTTTTGTGGGAAGAGCTTGATAGAAATGTGCGCAGTTGTTGTCCCACTTCGCAAGAAGACATGTGGAAGGCTTTACAAGAAAGCTGGAACAATATATCACAAGATACAATCGACAAATTGATTGCTCGTATGCCAAGAATAGTGAAAGTAGTAATAAAATGCAAGGGAGGGTTTTTCGACGAAAAATCTGTATAAAATATGAGCGACATTTTTAAAGTAAATGGTTGATTTTTCTTGATTTTTTTGTTTTCTTCATAATGTATGTGTATTAGGAAATAAGTATTTTAATTCATAATTAAACCACTTGCTTTGTATTTTGAGTTTTATTTCATTTTCCTACTTTGATGTAGGTGGTCTCAAACTTTTGGCCGGCAGTGTATCTACATCTGCAAAATTTCAGCTCAATCTCAATTAGTAGTTTTAGCGTTGTCTTGATTTCAATATCTCACAATAGCACAAACTTTATTTTATAGACACCACTATTTTATTTATTATTTATTTATTTATTAAGAATAAGAATAATTTTATTGTAAAATTGTGTTAATCATAGTTACATGAAGGTCTTAAATTATAGTAAGTATCAACAATTTTAACCTATTCGGACATACAATCTTAGTCTAGGCAGATAATCATCTAATGTCAAAAAATTATCTCAAATTGTAATGAAACGTCATTAACAAGCCACTTCCTTAACTTAAGTTTATTTATAAAAAATACAGCAGTTAGCTTACAGTCTAACACCAAAACACTAACTACTAGACATAAAAAAGGACAGAATACAATTACAAACAATATACAAAATCGAATAATAATAATAAATAAAAAACAAGATTACAAATAGGTAGGCATACCTACATACATAAACAGAAAATTTATTTAAAAGTAAGGTACGATCTTAAACTTAGGTATATGAGGCTTAAACTATTTAACTATTTTATCCCATTAATACTCAAAAGGTCACAATAAAATAATGTTTTTTTTTCTGTTACAGGTGTGCAGAGAAAACATGCCTAGATAAGTAAATGGTTGTAGTTTAGGGGCATCAATAATTTATTTTTCTAATGGTGCGCAATGTGAGCTGTGGAATTGTGTATGAATGTAAATTACTCTAGGAAATACCCCTACAGCGCAGTTTGCTGGCCTTTAATATGGGGTACTGTCTATGTAGTCAATCATGTTAATATTGCAAAATTTCGTAATTATTTAAGAACCATTGCAACTAGAGTACAATGGCAATTATGCACATTAAAACTATTAGATACTTATCCGTAAGAATTTCGGTAAACAAAATTTACAGTTGTGAATTCTATTCAAGGTTATTCATACATATAGCATTGATGTATCTTTATTAATTACTAAATAAAATGTATTCAAGACGGTAAGAAACCTTCAATGGTTTGAGTTAAAATAAAAACATAAATCTATTTAGCTGATACTTACTAAATAAAATTTATACATTTTTTTTAAATAAATTATGCAAGCTAAATTAAAGGAAGGTTAGTTGCCTTCTCATTGTAGGTGTAGTAAAAGTTGTACATCCATCTATAAATCAATGTTAATATTAAATATTTTTTATTTTAGTGTTACAATATTATTTCATTTGTCTTACTTAAAAGAAGACATTTTTTTGCATTGTAAGAATAAAACAACTTGTTAAATATTGTGCATTTTCAGTATTAATTTTTTCTTTTTGGGAAACTATAAATTTTGTGTCTGTTTAGCTAAAAATAATTAATTTATTGCATTATAAAAATATAGATATGAAGTAGATAAGTAAAATTATTCTATCACCATTGCATTGTAATAATCAGTAATCAATGAATAAAATGACCTGATTACAACTTTTAAACTTATATGTGTGGAATTTTCTTAAAATATCTTTATCCATTTGTTTGTTTAAACTCCGTATCTTCTTTAGGCAGTTCCCTTAACTTTTTTTCGACAGATGTGTCGTTTCCATCTTCCATCAAATTTTGGATACAATTTTCTTCATAAATTTCTGCACTTTGCTGAGGGGTTACAGATTCTGACAGCTTACTTCTTTTAAATATCAACTGGAAAAAGTCGAAAAAGTATAAGTACCTAGATATACAATAGCCAAACTCGATGTAGAATATTTGTAAACAAACCACGACACAAATAACCCACAAACCAATCTTTAGAGTCGCGCTAAATGACGGAACAACAAAACAAACATTATCTTCATCATCAACCTATCTTAGTACACTGCTCGACGTAGGCCTTCCCTAATGCGCGCCATAGTGCCCTGTCTTTAGCTTGCCGCATCCAGCATCTGCCTGCAATCTTTCGCAGATCGTCATCCCACTTGGCCGGAGGGCGTCCTACACTACGTTTGCCGAGTCGCGGTCTCCACTCGAGAACACGTTTACCCAAGCGGTTGTCGGTTCTTTGCGAGATATGGCCGGCCCACTGCCACTTCAGCTTGGTAATTTTTGAGCTATGTCGTTAACTATGGTTCTCTGTCAGATGTATTTGTTACGAATCCTATCCGAAACTCTGAGCATAGCTCGCTGAGTGACTTTGAACTGGTGGACCAGCCCTACCGTGAGTGTCCACATCTCAGCTCCGTAGGTCATAACGGGTAGGACGCACTGCTTAAAAACTTTAATTTTCAAGCATTGCGGTATGGATGACGAGAGGACTCGACGCACTTAGTTTCCCAAACGCTGCCCAGCCTAGCTGAATCCTCTCGGCCTCCTTCTCGAAATTGATTTTACCTAACTGAATTTAATTTTAATTTTTTATTATTATTATTTTATTATTTAATTTTTACTTATCTGCCCGAGGTGATATAACTATATTATGTACTCGGAAACAATTTCAAGAAGGTGGGCATGTATGTATGACGACCGGTCCTGGATCAATGTGGCCATTGATCATGACTTGGGTTTTATCCAAATTCAGAAGCATCGTGAGGCTGTGGCTACACCATCCAGCATCCGGTTCAGCTCCTCTAGTGACTCCGCCATTAAGACTATGTCATCAGCGAATCGCAGGTGCGAGATGTAATCGTCGTTTATGCCCTTACCGTTCTAGTCCAGCGTCTTAAAAATATCTTCCAATGCGCTTGTGAACAGTTTCAGGATATGACGTTCCCCTATCTCACTCCTCTGCGCAGTTGGATGGGTTTAGACTGCTGGCCCTGTACTTGGAAACTCATGGTGGCGGCCTCGTAGAGACATCTCAGCACCTCGATATAACGATAGTCTACTTGGCAACGCTGTAAGACCAGGATTCGACAGAGCCGAAAGCCTTCTCATAGTCCACAAAAGCGAGACACAGGTCTTTGGAATTCTGTATAATCTGCCTTACGGTGTGAATGTGGTCCATGGTGCCATATCCACCTCGGAACCCGGCCTGTTACGGTGGCTGGAACTCGTCAAGTCTCCTGGCGAGACAGTTCGTGACGACTCGTGAGAACAGCTTATATATGTAGCTCAGGGAGTGTGATGGGTCTGTAGTTTTTAAGGAGGGTTGTATCTCCCTTCTTAAAAAAGAGCTGCACCCCCGCTCCACGCTTTTGGAGTTCTCCCATTGTGAAGGACGGTGTTAAAGAGGTTCTGTAGCTCTTGTATAACAGCGGCTCCTTCAGCTTACAAAAGCTCTGAAGTAATTCCGTCCTCGCCGGGGACTTTTCCATTCTTAAGCTACCTCAGAGCTAACACGCTCTCGGTCTTGACTGATATCTGGCAGTTCGTCGGTATAGTGACGTGTCAGGGTGGCTCTGGAATCGTGGTCGGGAACGAGGGGCATGTGCAGCGTATAAACGGTCATAGAAATCCTCTATATCGGCGGATATCTCTGGCTTCGACAATACGGTCCTCCCGTCGTGCGTTTTAAGCTTCGTCAGGTGGCTCCTGCCAAGCTGCTGAGTGAATACTTTGGACCCTTGGTGTCGCTCTATCGCCTCTTCAATGAGGCGTGTATTGAAGCTCCGAAGGACGCGCCGTACCATCTTCGAAATTCGCTTGTTCAGGTCTGACCTCTCTGACGAAAAGTCGCTTGGGTGGTTTCACGTCTTTTTGACATCAGCCCAAGAGTCTCATCCGAAAATTTGGACTTCTTGACAGTACCTACGCTGCTTTTTGCAAAACTTGATGCCCTCGTCCCTCAACGTTATGACCAGATTGTGTTGGGTCTCGTCAGCATCATCAGTGGGTTCCAAAGCAACATCCCCGAGAAACTTCTGAAACTTCTCGGTGGCCGCCATGATTTGGATTAAGTTAGTTAGCTTGAAATAAACCGTCTGATGAAGTCCACGCTCCGAGCGTGGACTTCATCAGACGGTTTATTTCAAGCTTCAAGTTGATATTCACAGAGCCTCTGAGTAATCGGTGATCAGATCCGGTATCGAACCGGTATCGAACCTGTTGATCACTGAGACATCTCTGAATAGTGCTTCCTATCCGTCATGATGAAGCCGATCTCATTTTTGTCAGTGTCGGGGCTTTGCCATGTCCATTTTCTTTAGGGCTGTTTCTTAAAGAATGAGTTCATTAAGAACAGCCCTTCTTTCTCAAGGAAGTTGACTGCATTTGCCCCCCGTGATTCCTAGCTCCATAACCATGCGGGCCTATTCGGGATTCGTTGCCCGTCTCAATTCTTACCTTGCAATTAAAGTCCCACATAACAAAGTTGTTGTAGTGAACCTTAGTGGTGTTGTGCAAAGCTTTGGGCATTCGAACATATCCGTATTCGTACGATGGATACGATACTCGGATGCTGGAGGATCATCCGAGTGTGCCGAGGTCGGTGCGTAGACCTGAACGACCTTGATGCTATAGGTTACCGCTTGGATAGCCGAAGGATCAGTAGGCTGGTAACGTAAACTTAATTCACCTGAGCTGCTACCCTGGTCGACACGCCGGAGATTTCTTGAACGTTGTAAGAGATGGCCTTATTGACGAGGAAACTTACGCCACCCTGGTATCACCCTTGCGAAAGTAGAGAAGATGGCCCGAGTCTAGGGTTACGGTGTCCTCCCCCTCCCTACTGACTTTGCATAACTCCAGAACATGCCATTTAATGTTCTCCAACTCCACTTCCAACTGCGCTAGATGATGGTCAAGCTTCAGAGTGCGTCCGTTAAACGTTGCCAGGGTCACCACGACACCCATGGGGAGAGATGGGGTGGTGCAACACTAAGCCTGCGTGGTGCCTCGCGGCGGAACATTATCTTATTTATCTTTAATCGGTGATACCACTCCACCTTCTATAGGTACCTATTATGCATTATATATAAGAACTTTTTGTAGGTACCTACCTATATATATCTCATGGGAACTTTTTGTTTTATGAGAAACTTTATACCGAAACCGTCTAGTGGAAATACTCCCTGACCCGAAGCATAGCTTTATTAAATCTTTCTAAGCATCACAGAACCTCACCTTATAAATTTGAGGTCTCTCATAAATCCACAACGTGATTATGGACGTTAATATCACAAATAGTACGAAGATCAAATAATTACTGGAATACTTAAAGGCGTCGAGGAAAACACCGTACCAGCATGTTACTGCAGCGCCATCCATAATTTCAGCGAAACGAAGTTACGATAATTAAGTGCCAACATAGAAAGGTAAACCACGAAATATTTCTGATCTGGGTTTTATATGACAAACATGTTGATAGTCTAAAGTTGGATTACTTCTCTTTGTTGGATTCTATTATGATGTTTGTTTACGTACATACAAATATTTGGTACAATTCATGTCATTCAACATGTCATGCATGCATGATTAATTAATGTTCGGTTGAGCCGTAGAGAATTCTCAGTCTACATCTAGATACGGGTTGAGCTCTTATAACTTGAGAGCATATACTTAGTAATGGTTCGTACTCATTCTATAATTATTAATAGGTACCTATGCTCAGTCTACGTACATGAAAGTAAGCAAACGGACACCAACCTGGAAATTCCAACAGAAGGGGCCTTATTGACTGATGTAGACATTCGGCTACCACATCGATAGAATAGTGCTGTACCTACGGTTGTTGCAGGGTAGAGAAGAATCGGATGATTTGAGTAGATACCGAGTTATACGATTTTTTTATTTTATTTCTCGTTCCGATTTACCGTAGAATGGGGTGGATATGTGCCACGCAGGTGAGTATTTGCAATGGGGGTCGTCGGCAAGAATAATAAACATGTCTTTTTTACTTTGACTTATGCCGATTTTTTCTTTAATTAATCGATTTTAAAAACATTTTTTCTAGTTCATTTTACAAAACAGATACCTTCATCTGTCAGTGTCATTCAGTTTGTAGAAGTTTTTAGAAGCGGTCGAATTTGAAAACAGGTGTAAACTTTCATAATTTGTCCAGCGGAAACTATGGAAGCTGTCTTACTCGAGGTTTGTTATGCATACCGTATAGTTGACAATTGAAAGAATTTAAATCAATAAGATATTTGTTTTGATTGATAGACGGATTTTTTTTCAAAATATTGAAACTTCGCAGGTGAAAATGTGCCACAAATGTACCACTTCAAAAATGACTGTGTTGCCATACTTTAACAAAGAATCCTACTAATCAACTATTTTTTGTAATGTTTCAGTAGGTACTTACATAATAACTTAATAACGACATTATAAACGTATGGTGAAAATGTGCCACAAATGTACCACTTCAAAAATTACTGTGTTGCCATACTTTAACAAAGAATCCTACTAATCAACTATTTTTTGTAATGTTTCAGTAGGTACTTACATAATAACTTAATAACGACATTATAAACGTATGGTTGGTGCCAGGCCTTAGAAAAACTATACAGAAGAAACATTAAAATAAATTTAGAAGAGATTCTGTACGTGCTGCAGTAGAAAATTACGGTATCCATAGAAATACATACTTTGTCGTCCAAATTAAAGGGCAAAGCGCCTTTGAAGCCTGGAACACAAAACGTTTTTAGTGAAGTAGAAGAACTTGGCTATGTGTCCCACATATCATATCACGTTCTAGATTGTATTACAGCAAAATGCAGTAAATTATTAAAATATAGCATTTATAATAGGTCTTATGAGGAATTTAGCAGTATAACTCCTTTTCCTGCGGCGGCAGGGCACATGTTGCGCAGAGGTTGGCACTCAAGGACAGGACCGTAGCAAGTTTTCACCCCGACTGGTCAGGTCAGAATGTGCCACCATTTTTTAAATTTGTCTGATAATGTAGTGTTAGTTAGTAGTTAATAATGGTGAAATAGAGAACCTGTAAAGCATTATCTTATAGCATTATCTGTATTTATTTTGTAAAAAATTACTTATTTTGGCTTTGCTAACACTGAATGACCTTGACACGTGGCACATAGCCACCCCATTCTACGGTACTAATATATAATTCAAATGTAGGTATTGCCATTTTTACTGAAGGTACATGTTGTAACATGGGACCAAACTTTCAGGGGGGGGGGGGGGGTTCAGCTTCCATCACAGAAAACGGGAAAAATATTTAAAAAAATTCTGACTCAGTTTTCGAAAAATAAATAAAAATAAAAAATTATTATGTTGTTTATACCTTTCAAGAGCTCGCTATGTTTCCACAGTTGACTACATCTCAAAGAATACGTAAATTTAGGTACAAAAAAACAAAACCAAATTACTGTAAAACCCATATTGGCTATTAATTTTGAGCAGTCTGTCCGAAGTTTTGAATTTTCTCATCTACAAAGGACTGAAAAGACTCATCAATAATTTGTAAACCAAGGAGGCGAAGTGAACATTTATCTACAACCTGTAATGTTGGGGGCCAAACTATTGAATTTTCCAATCTACATAGGTACACAAGATTCCGAAATAAAAAGCTCGCACTTTGAAAATTTTTATTCCAAACCTATTTTTCGAAATTCATCTGTGGTGATTTTTAGATCATCAAAAACTGTGCTTACCTCTCCACCTAATGTTCCGTCATCCAAATAGGTACCAAACATTGAGCTTGGATTGGAAACCTTGAATTATCGGTTGGATGGCAAGGCTAAAAATATGACCGGACCAAGAGGGTCGCCCTGCTGACATCCAACAGCGGACAAAATGACTTTGTTCTTGTAAATTAATTTTGCCGGTGAACCGTAACATTGCCAGAGAAAAGGGCAAGAAGCTTATATCTTGTTAGAACATGTGTTTTATTTAAGCTTCTTGGAAAAGGGTAAATTTCTGGATTTTTGTCTTTAATTTCTTTTAGCAAGGCGAACTACGGAACTAAGGACTGTCTACGGAATTGAAGGCGTTTTCGACGTCTACGTTCAGAATTACCTCCCCATAATTTGGTCTAAAAATGTACGAAGGGAATGTACTGCGGCCTCACATCATAATAAAAAAAAACATAATATTAATAAATATTATTCAACTTTGCTGTGATGTGTGGTGAAAATAAATAAAATATATTATATATAAAAGTGATAAATTACGTAGGTACTTTCGAGGACACCCTGTCTCAAGAGAGTCAGGTAATATACCTGTCGATGAGGGGATCAGAGTTGGGAGAGTGGACAATATTCACAAATTTAATGTGATAAAATAACATAAAAGTGTGTGCAATTAAATGAGAATTTAATTTATTTTCGCTATAAGAAGTTCTGTATCATCATAAGAAAGTGTTAAAGGCCAGGCAGATAATTTAAATTTACATTTTCGCAGAGATAATGGATATATTAAGTTTTTTATTAATTGTATCATAAAGCATCGAGCTGATGTGGGGATACTGTCGACTGGCTGTAGCCAAAAATTAAAATTATTTTCTATCTGTTGTGGTATTGCGGTATTATTACCTATTTATTCACATAATACAACAAATAATTATACTTACTTGACTACTGAATTATTACTTCTCGTTATTTACGTCCAGGTTCACATTTAGACTTGGATTTTCGTATTATTAGCGCGGCTCCATACGCACCCACGCTGCATGAATGTCGAAGCCACACTGACTGAAGTAAGGTGTACGGATTGCAGTACAGAGCAGTCTGACAAAGTGAGTGTTCAGAATGCGCAATTTAGTGCGTAGTACATTATATGGTCTACGAATTATTCCATTGCTAATCAACAAACTCCAAAATAAGGTAGGTAATTCTTAGAAAACTAGCAGCGTGATAATATTGCAAAAATAACATATATAATAGATTATATAAATTCTTCATTTCAAATCAAGCGTTACAATTTATTTTCTTATTTTTAATATGAAAAATGCAACATTTTACAAAATATTATTTTGTTATATACCTACCTAAGTACCTACTACCTACCATAAAGCAAAAAAATGTTTACCACAATTTTTGCTATTAAAAATATGATACCTAAGCATTTACATATATTATATGCTGTACAAAGACTGTATATAAAACTGCATAAAAATACAGTTTTATGCTATTTTACTTATCAAATATGTACATTTTTACATTAGTAACGTAGGCTCGCAATTCATGTCAAAATCTGTCATTTTCGTAAGGATTTTTATATCTCCTTACGTTAGTAACGTAAAGCGATCGAGAGCGTACTATGTAGTTCCATGTCCGGCACGATAGATGCGCTGTACCAAATTGTATGAAAAAGGAGACGTCGCGATCACGTCTCGTTACTAACGTCAGATGGGACTCGGGGCCCAGGCAATGACTGATCTATCGCTATCTAGTCTGTGGGACCTACCTACTAGACCGAGGTAGGTACTTCCAAGTTACTATGGGTACCTACTTCTTTAAATTTGTAAAATGGTAAACGGTGCATCTCCTAAAACAAATTATTTTTTAGATATTAGAAGATGAAAATGGAATGATGTTGGTAAACCTAGGTAGGTAAGACCCAACAGAATATAATGGTAAGACTGAAGGCGGAGAACATGCGACCTGAATTTTCTGCTTCTGCTCTGTTCTAGAACAAAAGCCTCCTAAATTAGTATGCCCACTATTTAATTACTACTTTACAAACGTGGAAGGTTTTGACGAAATGATTGATAAAATAAAAAAAAAATTGTTTTTAATACATAAGTATACATTTCATTAAATTTTGTTCTTACAATAAACTTATTTACCTACTGTACATACCTACTATGTTTCTTTTTAATAAAAAATTTCTAACGGTAGGTACTTTTGTATTTTATTTATTGCTTATATGCATTGTTTTACCTACATGTAAAAGTTTTTTATATTCATCAGAGCCATACATAGTAACCCTGTGCCTGAGAGAAGCATGCGATTTTTCTTTCAAGTACCTAATACCCTAACCATTTTTTTAGGAACCTACTTTAAATTATAAAGGTATGTTAAATAACATCCATAATTTTTTGATATCATTTGGGTTCATAAACACTTTAGATCCTCTTTTATTTAGTTTACAGGAATATTTAGTGGTACCATCAAATCATTCACCCCATTAAAGATTTTAATTAGGGTATGAAATGTTAGTTTCACAATCTTTTATTGGGGTGAATTATTTGAATGGCAATATTTTTACCTAATTTGATGCTTTACAGTAATGTCAAGAAAGTTGCAAAACAATTTAAACGACTTATTCCCATCTTCCAACCTCTGCCAGGTTGGCTAGTGGGAATACATTACCTATCTTAATTATTTTTGTTCCCAAATTCCAAACGGTCAATAAATAATGCGGTACATTCATTTGGTGCGAAACAGCGCTACACCCATTCATCGACATTTTACAAATTTTTACAAGTTATTTTAATATACATAAATAGCAATGGCGATTTGGTATTTCGATTTCCTTTTCGTAGACTCAGACATAACATAATCAAAGGTTTCAATATTATTAACAAATCAATACTTGATTATGTGATTCATGAGCACCTCTTTTATACAAAATCTTTAATCAAGAGTCTTGAATCAAGAGTCATACTCTTGATTCAAGAGTGATAGATATAAGTTCTATAGAACGCATACTTAGGACGCCATAGAACCACAAATTCACATGAAGCGTTGCATTCCGTAATTAATAGACAAATCAACGAAGAGATACAATACTAACATTGCTAAGCTATAAAATTGTTTTTAAAAAAGCAGCTAATTGTACAAAAATGAATTCCTATTAGCTAAAAATAACTATAAGACACTAAGAAAACTTCAAAAAACAAAACAATTTTAACTGATAATTTCATTATAATATGTTTTGTCCCTGACCAATAATCGCAGTTCTGACCAATATGTCGCATTTATCTTATTATTAAGCAAACATACGAGTAAATTATTTAAAATAAATCACTATTATACTGGAATTTTAATGGTTGTCCGGGTGACAAAACATCTGATGAAGTGTTTTATTGCTTGTCCCCCAGTAGGTTAGTACAATGAAACATTACTTTATACAAAAAAATACTATATGGCAATTAATTACGCTTGTACGTAATTATTTATTACAATGTCTACTGCATAGTACTTTATAATTTTAACGAATTTTTTGCATGTTCATTTTGGTCCCTATTATATTTGATTATCCTGGCTTCCACCGGACAACGGCAAAAAAGTTCCGAAACCAAAACACAGATGGCGAGATCAGTGATTTGAGAACAAGTCGATTCATTTGGTGACAACACTCATCCAGCCGCCATTTGGATTTCATCTTTGCCGCGGCGCCAGTCGACCGTGTGTTTTGAAAAAGTGGGTGGCTTTTTTGTGTGTCTACCACCAAACCAACCAGTACAAAAACGTAAGTATTTGTTATATCGTAGTAAATTAAAGTGTAATATATTCTATTTAATCTATATTTTTCACTGCGCGTAAGACCTAATTCAAAATATCATTATTTATTACCAGGGAGCGCAAAGACTGATAAATGTCTCTAAGACAACCAAAACCGTTGTCCGTGGGACATTTCGGTTGTCCATATGACAATAATGTTAGAATCAGCATAAAGCAATACTTTTTCTTTAAATAATTAGTCACTGAAGAACCTCTTACAAGAGCATTTATTATTGTTTAATATAAATTAGATTGATATTTTGACCAATTTCATCTTTGTACTTCTTGTCGTGTGTTAGCTTACTTAACACATTTTTATAGTCTAATAGTTCTCCATCCTAAGTTAATTTTGTTATTATTTCTAGATAATGGGTTTGACGGAAAACGAAACATCAAGACGCTATAGAAAAAAACTTAAAGCAGACCCGGAGAAATTAGCTAAACGAAAGAGAAAAAAAAGGGAAAGCTACCATATGAATAAAAAACTAATTACAAGTATGCCGCCAGAAGGTAAAGAAAACTGCAGAATTATATGGAAGCTGCGAAAACAGTCACAGAGAAATCGCCAAAAAGCTATTAGGAATATAATTGAGAATACGCCTCCAAGCTCTCCTTCCATTCTGCAGGAAATAAATCCCGGAGATCAACTTCAACCGACGACACCACTTCCTAGTCCTGCCGTGTCTTCGAAAAATGCTAAGATTAGAGGTAGAAAAAATGTACAATTGCAATCTGAAAGAGGTGGAAGAAAAAGTTTGAAAAATATTATTATACATATACATTATATTACTAAATTAAAAGAAAAACAGGAAGACAAAGAGATCGACGCGATTCAGAAGGACATACCGAAGAATCTTTTGCATTTGCCTGGTACAAAAGAGGTGCACCAAATATTTTCAAGGAGCCACGGCCAACTAATGTCCAGAAATTGAGTTACTTCTGTTCTAGAGGATTATGCGAATGCTTGCGTCCCAAGTTATACTCACCGATACCAGCTTCAAGGAACATTTCAACCCCTGTCGACCCTGACGAAGACATACCTCAAGTTATGCCATTGAGTCCCATTCTAGCACCACTGGCAAATATTTGCAACGACACATTCAGCGATGTTGACAACGTACCTTTGAGTAATTTGCTGTCCTCGAATAAAGACGACATTACATTCGCTGAACTTCACGAAAGTTTACGAAAGACTATATACAAGAACGTATACGGATCGTCTGATAGCTCTGACAATGAAAATGACATTACAGAGGAACCACAGCCATCAGGACAAAACAATTTATTGCCTGGTGTAGGTGACTTTTCGCTAGTCAAAGTTTACAGCATACAAAGGTAAATCATACGATACAAATCCGTGCATTGCCGAAACCGATATCGATGAAGACGGTGAAATCAGAGTTACATTCCTAAAATGTGTGAAAAATGGAAACTATTTGTATTGAATGAGAAAGATAAATCCTATGTAGCATTCATAGATATAATTAAAAAACTTCCAACCCCGGACAATGAACACAAAAGAGGCACTGATTATTATAAGTTTTCATGTGATCTTAATGTTTTTAGAAAATAGTTGTGATACCTATGGATCTCTGCTATGATTAAGAAATTTTGTTTTGTAGATTATTTTTTATGTTTTGTATCTCACTGAACCCTTATGTGATACACTGAGGTATTAGTCATTTATTGAGACAGCAATGTACAAGCTAGAGTCAAAAAAGTATTTAAGTTGATTAAAGAGGCTGTTAATGTTTTAAGTTAATTAGTAAGAGTTGTTGACGTTTATAGATCTGTTCATTATTGAATAGTTTATTGTAATGTTGATTCTTTCGTAAAAAAAATAATAAAACTGGTAATTATTGTCATATTGTTGTTTTTTTTACATAAAACGAACAAAAACAGGCGATTTCAATCCTAGTACCTCCTTTGGACTCCCGAGTATGTCCTATGGATAACCATTTTGTCCCTAAAGACACATTATCGTCATAATTTCATTTTAAAAAACCAGTCAGGTTTACAAAATTTTCAAATATGAATGTAACAATTAATATTTAACAGTTTATGAATTCATCATAAACTGTTAAATATCACGTATTAATTATTATTTTACAAGTTAAATGAAAAATTCGTTACATTTAAAGATTGTCGTTGTCCACGAGACAATATTGTGTACAATATTATATTGTGTTCCAAAATTTCGTCTAAAAGGTATTCTTAAATTTAATATAATTTATGGATAATTTGATAAAAAATATTATATTCGTACATAACAAAATATATTTTCTTTGTTTACAGATAATGAAGTTATAAACGATTGCTTAATATGTTCTACTAGCTGCGCTCGCGGCTTCGCCCGTGTGGAAATTGTTTGCACACCCCCTAGGGGTAGTTTTGTAAAAATAAAAATACGTGTGTCATTATTTACTTTATAGTATAATACGAATCACGCATTTTAATAACCCGATTTACCCCATTTTCAGAAAAATGTTGAAACATCCTGAAATACGTGTTCAATAGATTTATATTCTTAGTATTCTCTGTAAGTTTCAAGCTAAATGGGCCACTGGTTAAAGAGTTACAAAAAAACCTTAATAACTTCAACCCTGATTTTAAGCTTTTCTAAGGGATTTTTTGAAAATTCCTGAAATACGTGTTTTAATTTATTTTTATTTTTATATATACAGAAAATTTCAGGTCAATAGAATTATGCATTAAAAAGTTACAGACATTTCAGTATGGAGCCAAATAACAAATCACAAACTTTATTAACCCGATTTACCCCATTTTCAGGAAAATTTTGAATGATCCTGAAACACGTGTTCAATAGTTTTGTATTCTTAGTATTATCTGTAAGTTTCAAGGTAATTGGGCCACTGGTTAAAGAGTAACAAAAAACACCAAAAAATAAAACTTCCAACCTCCTTTTTGGGGATGGCCCGGGGTGAAATTTCCAAAAATGCCTTCTTAGCGGGAGGTTGTGTTGTAACAAGTACCTGCTTTTCAAATTTTGCTTTCTAGCTTCAGCGGTTTGGGCTGGGCGTTGTCCCAAGAAAATTGCTTGTTCTTTTATATATTAAGATAAGGCAACCATCAGCATTACGTAAAATGTTATGTCAAGAATACCTAAAGACAAATTTGGTAAACACTATCGAAAAATATAATTAAAAACACTGTTCTAAGATTGTTTTTATATTGTTTTTTTCCGTAGGTAGTCATTATATTTGTCACATTCTTATTACATAATTCCCTTCTAAATGAATAATACTCATGTTGATTTTGCCAGCCACTGTACATCAATGACAGTATGGAAGTTAGAAACAAAAATAATTAAGATAATGTATTCCCACTATCCAACCTGGCAGAGTCGGAAGATGACCCTTAAAATTCCCAACATCCAACCTTGGGTGGAAAGCTAGGTCGGAAGATAGGAATGAGTCATTTAAACCTGTTTGTTTATCATAACTTAAACACAACATCAAGTTAACATGAAAATAAATAAATTCCAGATTCTAAGATAATAATAATCCTCTGCTAAAAAGTCAGTAAAATTATTTGTATAAAACAGTAATTATTACAAAATATGTGTTTTACCTTATGCAAATCTTCTCTAAATGTACATCATTTCAGCCATAGAAGACATCTTTTTAGGTATGTGAACTAATGTTTCAAAATAACTAGCTAATTCATCAATAGTGACATCACAAGGAGGGTTGAGAGCTTGCTGCGAACAGGAACCAGTTTGACTGTGCTGTACAATTTCTTTATTTTCTCTAGATGTTGAGCTTTCAGCATGTTTCCACCATTTCTTTTCATTGCTCCAAACTGGACCACCATTTTGTTCTTTTAAATCACTTGATATCTTTAACTGGTTACATGTTGTTACTAGAGTGCAAAGGTTAAGAGAGTCTATGCTATCAGAATCGTCTTCTGGTTGACACTTTTTGTCCAAGTTACTAATGCAACCCTTTATTATTTGTAAGACTGGTTCATTTAAAACTTTATTCTTTTTTTTAAATATTCCAGTATTTTTATTCTTTTTTTGAGATAGGCATGTACATGAACTACTCTGAACGTGAGGTCTTGTACGCAATCCTGTTTTCGCTTGAATGTGAAATGGATTTTCATTCTTTTTTGCACTAACTCTCAAGGGCTCTATTTCTAGTCTCCCCATCTCTTCTTGTAGCAATATATCTTCTTTAGCCATTTTAGGTACGACTGAAATAAAAAAAATATTCTTGACCATTATTTAAAAATATTTATACTAGTATTGATAAGTAATAGAGAATAGAAGAGAACTTGTTCCACTACAGATGATAGAAAGGAAACTATCAACTATAGCCACTTTTCAGTTCATTTACTGGGCACCCAACAGATTACAATAGCAAAAACTGTAAATTTAGTTTCCTACTGAGTCAGTGTGTGGATTGGTGCCCCAAAATAATACCCTCCATAGAGGGTTAGTTTCAATATCTTGTCAGAGCTTAACTATTCATTTGTGGTTGTACTGGAACTCTCAGGGATCATAAATGTTCTAGGTTACATACAGCGAACAACATCAAATGCCAGGTTTATTTGGTGCAAGCGAAGCTTACCCGCCGTGATTGTTCACCATTATAATTGTTATTGTTAATGATGCGGAGTGATCTCCAAGAAGTTACCTACGTACCATACGTTCTGCATGCATCAATATTTTTATGGGAGCATGATAAAAATCCACACTGAAAAACTCGCAACTTCTATTTCCACAACAAAATATTTTGATTGCGTCGCGCACGTCGTCCGTCACGTCAGTTTTTTCGCTTGCTTGCAAACTTCTTCGTCTCCTTCGTTCAATTCAGGGAAAGTAATGGATAAGCTTTAAAGGTTGATTTTGCGTAACAATATGAACAGACAGCTGTCCGTTAATATATTTTGAGAACCAAAAATTTTATCTAAAAATCAACAATTATTCCCAAATGCTACAAAAGTATTAGTACAATGAATCCAAGTTTGTGCCAACATGGTTTCATAAAAAATTGTTTACGATTTTCGGTAACCTACTTGTCCGTTACACTTATTTCTTGTAGAACGCAGAAAAAAATTTAATCTAGCGCGCAATGTAAGGCGATCCACATTATGCTTAGTAGGCCTAGTAGGCTAGTAAAAAGCAACAAGAATTGAGAATTATGTATTTTTCATCAAAACACGAGTAGTCTAGGTTTCCTTTATCCGAAGCTAACTCATCCATGCATGTTTGTTTTGTTACAACAGATTTTTTTTTTGTCATCATCACGGACAGGCTACTGCTCTATGGTCTCATAATCATAACCTCAGCATGTCAACGATTGCACAAGCCGCGCTTTAGTTTGCATGTATTGAAATTTAACGACTTGCTTTGATAGATGTTCTTTCATTTTGTGGTTGGTGTGGTCTTCTACACTGACTACTTTTTGTTAGATCTTATTGGAGAAGGTTTTTTTCGCGGAATTGTTACTAAATATCTTTCGTCCATATATTTATATTTACTTACGAAAATTTTGTTAATTCTTAATTCTTTATTGCACTAATAAAAAAATACATATAAAACTTAAAACTAGAGAGGTTATGGCAAAGGTTTCAGTACAAATTGTGACGTAAAAATTTTAGAAGAGATTTACGAGGTCAAGTGGGGTAGGTATCAAATGAAAGGTATCAGTTTGTAGGGGAAACTGGAATCACATGATGCTTCTGGGTGACTTGGTACAGTGGAATAAACACACTGATTTGACTATAAAGCTTAGATACCTACCTAGTACCGCAGAAAATAAAAATCTGTCAAAGTCGCTTACAAACGGTCGCAGTTTTTTCATTCGACTCACACACGACTTTTATTTGGGATGATTTGGATGTGGATTGGTAGTGGCAAATTTAATGACTGTATAATTGTTGATAAAAGGTAAGAAACACAAATATTGTTTGCTTTCCCAAATTCCTATTTGTTATTGATTTAATTTAAATGAGATAATACGTTAACTTGTTGTGATTGGGGAGACATGATACAAAAGATTTGGGTAGACTTGATCTCCGGATTAAGTCTTCCATCCACAAGTGTGTAGGTACCGATTATTATACCTAAGTTTCATGCTTTTATTTAATCGGATTTGTGCGTCTGAGTGTTTTGTTAAAATATTGGTGATTTAAGCTTTAGATTTTAGGTTTTATTTGTTTTTAAGATCCTTGGATCGTTAGATTGATAGTTTTATATTCAGTTTGTACTATGCCTGAAATTTTATTCGTTTATATAAAATACTACACATTGTGTAGTATTTTATTAACATAAATATATAGTGTTAGTTTCAAAGTTGTTTCTGTTAGTTCATTAAGCATGTGATTAAGAAAAGATCTGTGACTAGCTTTAGTAATAGTACATAAGTAACAATAACAATAACTGTCCACCAGTAGGTAGGTACTTACTTACTTTGCTACCCAGCAGTGGTAGCAAAGTCTACTACTTTGCTACAAATGTCTAAAGTTAAGCCTGATAGAAAATATTAGATATAATAATTATATTAGTTTTTTTTGTTATAGGTTCCTACAATAAGTGGAAAACATTATTATGTGGTTTTTATTTTAGTAGAGTAGGTTTCTCATCATCAACCGTTTTGAGCACGCCTCCCTTAATCTCGCATGTTAGTGTTAGTTTCCCATACATAATGGGAGACTTGTTCCACCCGGATCAAGTCATCTGATAGCCAGGATTAAGTCACCCACATAAAGAGGAAGATGGTACGATTCCCATCTTTTACTTTTTTTTAAATATCTCTTAAATCTTATAGAAAATAAGTACGTATCTTCAAACATTCTTTTACTTATTACTTAAATTATGAATGCTTTAGTCACAAATCATCACAGTTTCGAGGTAAAACCAAAATAAGACCAAAATAAAAGTGGCGGATCAATAAAATTGTACCCAGTTTCCCCTACAGTGAAACAGTGTGTCTTATGGAGCCAAAATGGTCCCTGTCTCAGCAATAAGCTGCTGCGACAATTTTGTATGGCATCGCGTCTTCTAGACTATGTTTTTCTTGATGTCTTTGGCCCTTTCGATTGTGAGCTGTCAGGGCTGTCACTGTTATTTGTCAGAGGTAGAGCATTTCGGGTGCCAACATTTTACGGCCAATCCAAACACAACCAGGGACGTTACAACCCAGGAATTTCTGTACATGGATGGTTGCAAATTCCAAGGCTGTAATTTCTGGGGTTGTTATTTCCGAGCTGTACAAATATTGCTCAGCCTATGAAAATACAGCCATAGAAAATCTGGCGTTCTGGCAGAAAATTCCGGGGCTGGACTAACCTTGGTTGTGTTTTACGGGGCAGTGAAATATTTGGACGTACCGACCATTCTCAGCCACGGAAGTTACAATCTTGGAAAATAATGCCAAGATGGCGTTCTATCCTATGCTGCGTTTACAATCACTAGCTTGTGGATAGCATCGCATGATAATGTCACTGTCAATGTATACTCTGTACCAAAAGTAACCTATTTATTACCCTCGAGCATTTCGACAGAAGTTTATTCAATCACACAGTGCTGCCAATTCGGTCCTCCGGGGCTAGATGCCTTCTTGTTTAGCTCAGAATTAGACCATAATGTAAGTAATGCGTGTGATATGATATCACAAAAGTAATATTACTCGACAACGTACTGAACAATCACGCATCACCCAAGACGTCGAACCAATACCCATTACATTTTAGGCACACATTACGCGAAGTTCGGTTCGGAGATTTTATGCGAGGAGTGATTCATTACTTACTCGTACTAACTATGCAGGACGTTCGTCCATCCCTAACATATTCGCGCGGGCTCGGCTTGGCTCGTAGTACTTCTTAGTTTGTATGGCATTTTGTTGCGTGCGAATGAGACCTCAATAGATAGAGATGATCGAGTATCTATATGACACAAGCACCACAGTGCAGCCAAGAAGAAAAATTAGGTAGGTATCTATACTAAAAATACGTAGGTAAAAAGATTCAAGATTCAAATTTTTATTGCGATCATGTTGTAAATTAAGGTCTTAAAATTAGGTACATACCTACATGCTTCAACATGAGCCCGAGTGGGGCACTGCAATTTGGAATATAGTTTCCAAATAACACAATTTCCTTTTGTTACCTTTGTAATAAAATGATATAACATACATTATGGAACATATTATATGTAACTATATTTTAAATACCATAGATTCTAATATTTAAAATAATGTATTAACTTCTAACTTATTTCTATGTTTCAAAATATTCCTGTAAGGCATGGAAACTCTTTTAATCAGGTAAAACTTTAAAATATTAATGTGGATCTTAAATAGTTTGATTCATCTATTTTAAATTTTGGGGAATGTTGTTTTAAATTTTTATTGACATAGAATGTGTTCCGGAATGAAAAACTTTAAGTTTAGATATGGGTGCGGCTAATTTTGTATACTTATGGGCGAAGATTTTGAAGGGGATATTCTTAAAAAAGTTTAAGTTTTTCCTGACAAATATGCATATTTCCAATACATAAATACCAATGACTGTTAGGATATTTTCTTTAATAAAATTGCAGCTTTCTATTGTATCCAAGTTATGAATAATTTTAATACATCGTTTTTGGAGAATAAAGAGATTTTGCGCGTCACGCAAACACTCCTTATTTTTTTGAGTATGTTTGTTTTTTTTTAATTCATAGAGGGTGTAGTTGAATCTAGAAAGTTTAGTTACTTTTATATTGATATGCGTTTTCCAATTTAAGTTTGTGTCTATGTATATATATACCTTGATGAAACCTTTATTACCTATATACACAGTACCTATGTATTTATGTACACACAATTACAAGCAGCATTAAAATAGTACATTATGGTACAAGTGTGTAATGTTGGTGATTACCGCTAAGGCGCCATTGAGACCCTCGCCTACGGCTCGGGTCTTAAGAGAGCCGAGGACGGTAATCATCAATACACACGTGTATCATACAACGTTTTTCAACACACTTGTGAATAAAATAACAATAAAAACTCATTTTATTTAGTAGATAATAGATATTTTTCCTTGGAGTTTTCAGGTAGTAAACTTTCCATAACGTTAAGGGCTTCACATTTTATATCGGGCGGTGTACAACATAAATAATTTTCTTCGTAACTAGTACTTGTAGACATTTTAATTAATAAATAACTATAATTTCAAGAGTGAAAACGAGCTGTGAAAAATGTTTCGCAAAATTAATCAGTTTTCCTATGCGCGCGCATTGCGATCAGACACAGACTAAAGGGATGAGGTTTTTTTTATTTTCCGCGCATAGGGTTTGCGCCTATTCTGCCACTTACAAAATGGGGAATTTAGTTTTATTTTATTACAGTGAAAACAAAAGTTATATCTGAGTCAAAGTTTTATTTATTAAACACGTACGAGGTAAAATTATCTATTTAAATAAGAAGTTGCATGAAATGAGCAAGCAATAGGAACATTAATTTATTTGTTCTATTGACCACGATCTTTTTTTGAATAAAAACTTGTTTAAGAACAAAGCACCTCAACCAATAAAATTAAAAAAAAAAATCTACAACTCACTAGTGAGTTATAGCAATGAAAAAGTCACAGTTAGATAACAGGTGTCATTATGTACCTAATTGCGGTGAAATTAGAGCCACTTTATGAGCAAGTGTGTTGAAAAATAGTATTTCTTTATAGTAATTATTAAAAAATAAAGAAATACCATTTTTTTTATTTATATGTCCCCAATTTCAACCATTACGGACTAATCTAGCCCTGTTTCTACTCAATCTAGCCCTAATAGTGGTTTCACTCTACAAGTGCGTCTGCTAGTTATCTATATGTGTCTAAAGTCTCGCTCAGTTTGCATAGTGTAGAAAGAAGTGCCCTACGTAGCTCTATTTCAACGCAGAAAGACCACTGTTAGACATTTAGCGATCTGTCGGAGAAGTACAAGCTGTAATCAACTTTATTTTGTTCCTTTTAGAATCTAAAATGTATTTTTCCAGGCCCAGATAGAGAGACCACAAAACGTAGTGTGCCTTTTATCCTATCCCGGTTAGCAACACCCTCTGAGTACAGACTCAGAGGCAACACCGCAATCAGTCAGTTGACTGACAGTTTGATTGTTCAGTCAGTCAGTCTGTAGTTTGCTCTCGCTTGTATTTGTCAGAAGGATTTTCTAGCAGAGTGACCATTTGTGGCAGATTTCTGCCGTTATGGCAGATTTAACTCCTTAATTTTGGCTACGGCAGAGGTGTCGATTTACAAAAGAAGCAGATTTGAAAATTTTAAAAAACATTCGTATGAGTTTTTATTTGCAATGAAATTATCTTTAATCTTTAACATACTTTTTTATATTGCAAGCTTTGCAGAAGTTCTCCTACATTTGCCCACGTCAAATGATTTGTGCGAGAGAATATTTTCTCAGGTGTACAAAACAAAAATAAGGAAGGTTTTCTAATGATCCTATTCAAAATAACAGGTATGTTTCAGCTGTGATTAATTAAAGACAAACGAACATGGATACTGTGACTCGTTTATACCAACTAAAGATGATCAAAAGACGTCGCCGTCAAAATCAATGTAGATACACAGAAAAAGAAGATGAAAATTTCAAGCCCAATCTTATTATGTACAATACCTAGCAGGCGCGGTTCTAGCCCAAGACTTCGGAGGGGGGTCACACTTGGTTCCAGACGCGGTCGCAGCCCAAGACTTTGGGCGGGTCACCCTTGGTCAGGGCCGTAGCCAGGAATTCACTTCAGGGGGAGGGGGCTTGCGGGCCCCATCGCAAAATACTAAACGTTATCGGCGAGCGCAGCGAGCCGCGAATATTGATGGTTCCGTTAATTGTTTTGCATATTGACCGCAAACACGACATCCCGACCCTCAACTACTAACAATAGTAAGTAGCATCAAGCAAGAGTAAGAGTGTGACAAAAAAAAGATAATGAGTGAAGTGACCCCCGAAAATATTAAAAACCTTGCGGTGGTAGAAACATAGCGAGCGAAGCTAGCGAGATTAACAAAATAATTAGGAATACAAAAATAGATGTAATAGCGATCTACCGAAATTTTTGTTACATTTTGGGTCACAAAATGGTCCAGAAGAGTATGAGAAAACATATAACAGCGAGCGGAGCGAACCCATTAATATCAGCGAGTGGAATGAACCGCAGCCATTTTTAAAAATGGGTGAGGCATGCGTAGAAAAACAAAGAAGGTAAATAATGAACTAAGAACAATTTATAAGTTTGCCAAATAACAACAAAATATGAGGACAACAGACTATACGGCAAAAAAACAACGGCGAGATAAGCGAGCCGCGAAATTTTTCATGATCTGGCTGTGCGTGTTAGTTGTTTGGTATATGATTTTTTGCAGTTTCAAACTCATCTGAGACGGAGGTCAAGTCTCGGACTTGGAGAAAGCTTAACGAAACCGCAGAATGTTATTACTGGCAAGCAGAGCGTGCCGCGAACATTTGGTGGTTTCGTTAGATTTTTAGAGTTTAATGCAAACGGAGCTCAAACGAGGCCCCCAAAGACAGATAATAAAGTTGCCAGCAAGCTGAGCCAGCCGAGACAATATTTGGTTTTTGTTCGATTTTTCGGTGATATTTTATCGAATTTGGCAGTGACCTAAAGCAGGGGTCGAGCTCTGGACCATAGTCAGAAAGAACAAATGTTATTGGCGAGTGGATCAAAATACAAAAATTTTGTTGTCTACTTAAGATTTCTCTGCGCTTGGTGACAAAGTGACCGCGCAGATTATTTGTTACATTTTTGTGCTTTTTATTGTGGTGGTTGGATTGATACTAGCTATAGTGGACCAACCAGACCAGTCTAGTTCAGTTCAGTTCAAGTCATATGTAACGTTGGCTCTGCGCTGAGCATAAAGGCTAAAACCCTAATCTTCTATCTAACCCTAGTAATATCGGCGAGCGGAGCGAACCGCGATTTTTTTTTTGTTGCAGTTGGTTATCATGATCGAAGTGACAGAACTAAACAGGAAAAAATACTTAATCATCAAGCTGTGGGTTAAAAAAATTTAAGTACCTAAACTAAGATTTTGGGGGGGTGTGTTGTAAGAGGCGACTAAGGGATATCCACCGGGGCGTTGGCATGCCCAGCGTGGGGATTATTGGCATTGTGCCCCATTACAAAGCCCAATAAGGCGTTTATCAGAGGAAAGGCCTGCGTCCAGCACTGGACCGGTATATGCTGTAGATGAAATGAGTAGGTATAAGCATAGTGTAGAAGTTTAAAAAAAATAACTATAGGATAAAGGAAGGTATCTGCAGACCGTTATAAACGATCTAACTATAGTTCAACTGAATGTAATGTACCTAGTATTTGATTTTATCCATTTCCGTGAAGGAATAGTAGGAAGGCATATTTTTAGCATTCTTAACGTCAACGCAACGGTGGCAGATTTTTAGACAGTGTGTGGCAGAAACGCCACTTTTGAGATGGTCACCCTGTTTTCTGGATTCAGTCAGTGGATTTAGCAAGGAGGATTTGGCTAACACGGATTTCTAAGATAAAGCCCACTTCGTTATGATGGAACCGAATCCTGTAATAATTGCTGCTACGGTTAAACAGACTGCATCTGTAAGATATTTTTATGTAATACACATAATCTCGTTTACCTACGTATTTGTAAAAATAATAAATTACTTGTGAATAACTTATTATTACAGCTCATATTCCTACACGGACTTGGTGACACTGGGTAAGGAATTGATTTCATACGTCAGATTAAAATTGATACCTATATAATTTGTCTCTGTAGGTAGTTATAACTTGGCTTTACCTACTTCTAGCCATGGTTGGGCGAGCACGATTGCGGCAATCAGAGGACCACACGTTAAGGTGATTTGTCCAACTGCGTCTACGATTCCGGTAACGTTAAATGCTGGATTCCGCATGCCATCCTGGTTTGACCTAAGGACACTGGATGCTACTGCCCCTGAAGATGAAGAAGGCATTTTGAGAGCCACTACTCATGTCCATGGGTTGATTTCTGATGAAGTTAAAGTGAGTATTTCTCGATCAACTGTTAATAACATAAATGAATTGCATTGCACATATTCCTTGTGTTCTGGTAACTATTCTATAATAAATTTAATTTACCTGTTTTTTAAATTTACAGTTATCATAAGACCCATCTAAGTATGCTGCTTTAAAATCATTCAGTTTTTCAATTATTTCAAAGTTAGTGTAACATACAATTATTTTCTTTCATTTATGTAATTTTTTTGTGTAGTGGTTTTCTTTATGTACAGGCTGGTATCCCAATAAACAGAATTCTAGTGGGTGGATTCTCTCAAGGTGGAGCATTGGCGCTCCACTCTGCTTTGACCTATGCAGAGCCAATGGCCGGGGTCATGTCTCTTTCATGCTGGTTGCCGAGGCATGCCCATTTCCCAGATGATGTGAAAGCTCCTTTGGACTTACCAGTAAGTATTGAACAGGCTCTTTAGAGGGAGGTGAAATTCATTAGGCCAAAACATGTATAGATTTTTGATTAATGTAACTTTTTAACCAACTTCAAAAAGGAGGAGGTTCTCAGTTTGTCTATGTTTTTTTTATTATTATGTGTGTATGTTACTTGATATCTCCGCCTATGGGTAACCAATTTTACTGATTCTTTCACTATTGTATAGAGAATGATCCCGAGTTGGCCCCATATAAATTTTATTCCCGAGGGATTAGTATTTATACCGTTTTTAAAAAGTAACATAATATTTTTAGAGAATCACAACTAGCTACAACATTTTTGGTGATGTCTGCGGCAATTGGTAATAGATTTTGATGATTTTTTCGTTGTTGTATAAAAATTTATTTTGAGTTATAAGTTTGATTCTCGAGGAATTGCTATATGCGACGTAAAACGTAGGTTTGTACAAATTCTTCAGATTATGATAATTTCATTATCACCTAATTCATGGTATCCATGGCAACGGGCGTCAACAGTTTCATCCATGTGTCATCAAACTAAATTAGACTTGAATTTTAACTAGATGTCATCAATGTAAACAAATTTTTTTGCACGTGAACATAGACCTTCGGTCAGGGAAAGTAAGGTAGGAGTAATTTTGTTTGTCCGAGACAGGAATATTATCCATGAACCGGAATTTGAAGTCGGTTTATCGTTTTTTAAAACACGCCAAATTATATTAACTACAAACATGGCAAACTTATAGGTACATTTATGATCTTTGGCAGTTTCTTAATTAATATAAATGACTGGTTGAAGTTAAGGTTAATGTGTTATTAAATATTTATGGGCCTACTTTATATACAATCTTATTAACATAATAAATAGGTATGTGATGATGTACTGTCAGTGGCGGATCATCCCTAAGGCCATGTGCTTAGGGGCACGAGGTTATAAGAGGCGCGCGCTTAAAATTTTACAAATATATATAAATTTACACTAGGAAATAAATAATTATGGCTGCCTATAAATACATAATTTTTTAAATTTGCCACTGTTTGTGTAACGGCTAGACAGACAGTGTTATGTCTAAGGTAAACTAGGCATGAGCCTAGGGGTGCAAGGATTGAAGGGCTGTTGAAGAATTAAAATATTTTTTTTTATAATTCCTGATCCTTGAAAACATTATCCCATGCAGAATGGTGGCCACACTGTTTACTACCACCTTTTTTCTGAGGTTTCATCAATTACATTAACAATGAACGGCAGAAATCAGATATCTTGATGCAGAAGCCCCAGCACGGAGCAGATACAGAGAGGAGGTGTTGTAATTAGATTTCCATAGGAAACAACGCGTGACAATTTGTAGAGTAAGGGGGTGTTAGATCCCGCCCACTTTTTATTTTCCATCTACCGGTTAATAGCAAAACTGCTTGATTCATTCTGTGTCGATGGTACTACGTAGTTTAACTACTTCACACTAGATGTCACTAAGCGTAGGGGACAGGGACGTACTCAGAATTTTCGTACCAGTGAGTAAACAAGTAATATCCGCCTAAATCAAAAGTCGCATGTCGCCTTTCTTTGTTACTATGAAGCCTTCATCATTAAAATGGCAAGAACAAATCTTTGTATATTTTGTCGGACTCCAGTCTTGTCTATTAATTTTTGTGGTCTATTGCTGTTTAAGATTCTCTTCGGATGGAAATCAAGAACATAATTGAAAATTTGATTTATGGCTGGGCTTCACGTACATTAAATTAACTAAAAGAAAATTATTTATTACACACTACACAAACAAACTTTGAGACAATCAATAAAATAAAAAGAGACTACTTAGTACTAGATAACAAATAGTACAGACAAACACATGTGAACCAAGTACCTAGTATACTGATACAAACATTGGGTTGGTAGGTAATAAGTAGTTCACACAGCAAGCAGACGAGCGCGTGTGTGTAGGTCTAACAGGTCCTGACTCAGCTTGTTGCTCTAACACAGAAGCCTAGGGTAATTTGTGAAAGAGCGCTGGTTTTCAGTCAGAACCGTAGAGTAAGTGACAAACACACGGAGCAGATACAGGGAATCCGTATCTGCTCCGTGGATAGACACGATCTCAGATCCTGAGCACACAAGACACAAAATAGAAAAATAAAAACGAAACAAGGTGGCAACACTGGATATTTAAAAACGGGATGAGTAAATGATGCGTAAGCAAATGTTATGGGTGTATAAGTAGGTAGGTAGGTATTACATTAATAACATAGGCACAAAAAAAGAAAACATCCAGTAAACTTAATTAAATATATGTAGTAAGTATAGTATAAAATAGAAATATAAATAATAATGTGATAACTAAACAACAACTGTTATTATAATATTTGTCTCACGGAGGGAAAGTACTTTCAATAATGTAGATTATTGAAAGTAGTATTTAGGAAGCTTTATTTTATTTTCTGCGTATTTCATATTTTTTTAAGATTTAACAAAGTTTGAAGGCTCCTTTTCAACCAGGCTATTTACGCAACGCTATCTTTGGCTTTGCTATTCCTGCCCAACCTATATAGATAATAACGGCGGCTCGCTGCGCCCGTTATTTCTTAATAAGCGTTCTTAACTTTAACAACCTATCAGGGCTCGCTCGACTCGCCGATATATTTTTTTTCTTAACTTTTTAATCTAACCACCGGGAAAATTCAAGAAAGTTATAACTTTTTTGACTTTTCTGTCTAAGGCAGAAAGAACTCAATAATTTTCGCCACTCACCGTTGTCCTAGCATCCTTGTCTGTGTTTTTATACCCACTTCAACAATTTTGAAAATTACCTGATGTTATCAATCAAGCAAGCAAATTAGAAATATTTTTTTACTGTCTCCAGTGGTTGTCACTGGAGATTTGTAAAATTTTTAACAAATAAGAAATAAGGTGTGATAAATAAATAAATAAATAATATTGAGCTTCATTCACGGACGGGCGCCCTAGGGCGCTGTCGACACTTAATCCGCCTCTGTGTACTCTACCTACCCAACCTAAAAGGATTTCGTTTTATCAACTTTAATAATAAATCATATACCTTTATTTCAGATATTCCAAGCTCATGGTGATTGCGATCCCGTTGTACCTTTTAAATGGGGTCAGATGACAGCCTCCTTTCTGAAGACTTTTATGAAAAACATTGAATTCACTACGTATCGTGGCCTCTCTCACAGCTCATCCGAGGCGGAACTCAAGGACATGCAGACATTCATAGAGAAAACGCTGCCTGCTGTAAAATGAACTACCACTTTACTCACATCCAAATGTGGAATCACCTAAAAGTACATAAAATTTCACTTTCATAGTAATAATATAGTACCTACCTATTTATATGTATACCTATTTATTATATTTATTTTGTGTTTAGGTACATAAAACATTGATAGCTTTGTAATGTAAGTACAACCTACATAATATATGAAATTGTTCATAAGAAGTCACTGTTTGGCTTGTTTTAAAAGTGACCAGATAATTTAAGCCTGGTTTTTACATCGCCAGTTCCTGACCGCCCAGTAGACAGCAACTGTACATTCTGCTGTCTATACAGTAGGTACTGACACTTTCCCGATATGCTCTTATGGCTAATTTACACAGTGCGAGCTAGCGTACGAGTCAGCCTGCCGAGTAGCTGCACTGCAGTAACTCGCACTGTTTGGACGTCACTTACAAGTAACTCGCACGTGCGAGTTGGACAGTAGCTCGCATCCGAGTTACTTCAACATTTTTTGTTTTCACTCGCATGCTCGCCCGCCAGCAACTCATACATGACAGCAGCTCGGCCGTCGCTCGCATCGTTTAGACGCGTTCAGCAGTAGGTCGCCAGTGCGAGCGGGACAGTCGTGAGCGGAACCCGTGTTTTGTGCTGCGTCTGCGTTCAGTGTTTATCGAATTCAAAATGGCGGCGGATAGATGGTCTTCTGATATTCATATTTTATTAATAATATTTCACGCGACATCGCGGCTACTTGCAAGACTGGACAGCAGCTACTGGTGTCGTGTAGACATCAAAGGCGAGCCGAGCTACTGGCGTACGAGTAGACCCGAGTAGCTGTCTACTGTCTGGTCAGCAGCTCGCATCGTCTAAACTAGCTAGGTTTGCGTAAGAGACAGCTGCTGTCTGCTGTGTTAGACAGCAGCTGCTGTGCGTGCTATGCTATGCGTTCGAACGGAGCGACTGACGGCCCAGTAGCTGTCTTATGGGAGTGGGAGAATCTTAGTGGGTAGAAAAACAAAAAAAAATAAGTAACTGTCCGACAATAACTCACCCACAGGAGCTGACTTAACTTTGTTTTCACTGACCCAGGATCTGTCGGGCAGTAACTGTCCTTCACTATCCAGCAGCTACTGGGTCCGTGAATATCAGGCTATTTTATGACATACCTACTATATTATTATGAATTGCAATACATAGGTACCTACTACAAGTACCTACCCGCAAAAATAAACAGTATACATTACAGCATATTTTATAGGTACTTATACTTAGTTTCTAGGTACCTACCTAAGTAATATTGTTTCGGTCAATAAGTATAGTACTTATTCCTTATAATTTTATAATTTTTGATGCATTATAAAACTTATATTTATGTACTTATTAGACAGTCTGTCTACTATGTATGTTCATACTAAATATAAATAGGTACCGTGAAACCCCCCAACTTAGGCCGTTTTCCAGAAAAAATTACACTAAATTTTTTCTTTTAATACTGTGAGTAGATTATTATTATGTGCAACATACATATTCACAAATTACAAACAGACAAAACGTTGAAAAATACATTTATATAAGCCTATGTAGTAATTTAAAGAGCCAGCTTAAGTTAACTGCCATTTCTGTCAACATTTTCTACTGCTTAAATTTTCTGAAATATGACTCCTATGGAGCATGTAGTTAAGAGCTATGCTAAAGATCTGGCTAAAGCTGGGATCTAAAATAAATAAACCTCACTATGCCGTCATTTCTGCTTCTGCAGTACAGCCCAGAGGCCAATATTACAAGAAGATTTCAGCTCATTTTCATACAACTGATGTAGGAGGCTAAGGTTGGCATAACGTATAAAAAATAAAAGACACTTATTTTACATACCTAGCAAAATTTTTTTTTTATAACGTAGGCAGGTAACCTACCTGACTAAATGCCGGTTTGGTTTAATAAATAAATAATCGTGTTAGATAAGTTTAAAACTTCTACGATTATTTTTACATTTTAACATCAATAATCACCACACTTGAGCCAACTGTGTTAGCTTGACGAGATCAATTAAACAAAAATATAAACATGTTATCTCTACATAATGTTTAACGCAAGTAGCCTAATATTATAAAATAGCATTTGGCGTTACTCTTATGTAGTACTAATATTTTTCAATCAAAAAATTAAAACCTTCAAGAGATCAAAATATAAATCAAAATATATCCAAATGCAAAACATTTATTGTAAAAGGCGATATTGAAAAAAAAAATGGTGTCCGATATTAGGGCTATAATCTTCAAACCCCTTATATGCTTTACCTATTAGCTATACCTTTATACTTACCTACCTAGTATTATTTATTAACAATCTTGAATGATAAAATATACCTACACGTAGCAGCCCTAGCGCATACAAACCATAGGGGAACCATTTCATGTGCGTTTTAACGTATAACAAGTAGTTAAATGCGAGAAATTCGATCTCGCATTTAATTACTTGTTATAACGCACATCAAAAGGCCTCCCCTGACATCATCAAAATTACTTTCCTTAGGGCTATTAATTCTGTCCAATGTTGCAAGCAGTTGCCCGAAGCTAGAGTTGTAAACATTGGCCACCATCTTGAACGCACATCAAAACGTTCCCCTGACATCATCAAAATTACTTACCTTAGGGCCATTAATTCTGTTCACGGTCAAAATTCAAGATCTCACCATTTGGTCCGCACTTTTTCGCTGTCTTTGACAACTCCTGTTAGTCAACTGAGTGATGTTTGCAAACCAACTAGTAGGTAATAAGGTTGCCAGAAAAATAGTTCACTTTCTATTATTGTTTAAAAAATGTTGCTATCTCACAGGATTCCGGTGCTACTACATAATTAATCAAATTATTTTTTTGTTACGGCCAAAATTAGCATACAAAACCAAAGTTGGCGGGCTTCACGGTAATAATTGTACCACTAAATACACTCATTGCATTTCAATATATTAGGACTTTTATTTCAATATGACTGCATCCTTTTGAAACGACTTTACATAAAATAATTTTAATAGTGTCAGTAGGTAACTGTATATTTTATAGTTCCTATTATAAAATCTGTGTCGAACTCTAGCACTAAAGGAAGCAGAGCTAGTTTTTTATCTTCAATAAAAGTTTTAACATAAATTTATGGTGCTAGATGATGTTGTGTGGATGGAATAACCAGCATCAATTACATCTTATCATTCTTATTTGGGCATTTTCAGTAAAAAGTACACCCCCACTTCTACGCTGTCCTACGTTTTTATTGTACTATGGGTTTACAAGAATGCGTATAATATTTTTATTTAAATAAATCGGTCATTAATATATTAAATATATTTTAATCAACTATCATTGTGTAAATAAACTTAATTTAATAAATTATGGACAATTTAGATAGTAGAAGAAGCTGTTTTTGACTTGTTCCAGTGCTATTTAGCTTCGAACATTGTGAAATTACCGAAAATATTTCCTACAAAAACGTTGTCAATTCTTTGTATTACTGTAGTGGAGTATTTTTCCGTCTCAGGGATTTAAAATTATAAATAATACCCTAACATTACAGGCGTAAAATTCGTTTTTATTAAGAACTCAAAACTTGTCCCGACCGGACAGGTCAGCACAGTGACGGTCCTAAAGCAAATATTCTTTCTACTAAAACCGTTTTGTTTATTAAAAAGGAATACTGTCACTAGGATCGTCGCCACCATTTTAGAATAAGGGCGTTTGGTAGGAATTCTACAGATAAGACGGTGTTATGCTGGTGTCGGTGGATGGTGCTCATTACATATTTGTACCACGTTATTGAACTATTTGTAATCGTTTTTTGGTGTTATTTGAGGAATGTTTTTAACTGTTAATTTAAACAAACGTCACCTTGTTTGGTTAGAATGTGTTTTTTTCTCATCTCATTTGGATAATGTGACGTCAGTTCAGTGACGTTTTGAGTCGTCACATATAGGGCCAGTCACCAAATTTACTCATAAGGCTAGGTCCACATTACACTACTCTTGATCAAACTAAATGTGTGGATCAAATATTCCATAATAAAACTTCGTTAACCAACGTAAAAAAGTAAAAGAGAAAACAATTTACAACCGAAAGATTAGAATTTAAATTAAACTAAAATAGTACCTACCTACCTTGTTTTCTAAAATAGCTCCATTATCGATATTGGTGTCGATTCTGTTGTTTTAGAATTAGGTAAAATAAATAAGATAGACGAAAGCTATTCTATGTAGCTATGATTAGAAACGTCTACCTAATTTAGGAGGCATCTTATTTGGTCATGATTAAAATGTATAGGTAAAATGCTGGATGGATAAAAACATTAGATTCACATATTACATAAAAGTTGTGCGCACCTGTTAGACTGACTGACTGACTGGCAGACTGATGGACTGACAGAATGAAAGAATGACACACTGACAGACTGACATACAGACAGTCAGTCAGCTTGGGATTTTCAAACACGTTTTAATTTAGCTATTTTTAGGATCTGTTTATCAAAATTTAGGTTTGGTTTTTTAGGTCAAATTTAGATATCGTACAATTTTAGTAATGAGTCCTAAAACAATAGAATCGACACCAATGTTTATCTTATATCCGCACTTTTAGTTTGATCAAGTGTAGAGAAAACACACTTTATAACATTTAAATAATTTCTAGGTACTTTTAACAAACCTCAACAATGCTAAATGTTACTATAGAAAAACTCTACTTTTTATTCCAATTTTTTATCATTGTTGCCTTACCCTAAGGATTTGAGATGTGTCAGTTTGGTGACTGTCCTAACTTGGGGTTTATTTTACTATTAATAAGTTCATTTTAATTTATACTTTTTTTTTCTTTTATTATTTAATACAGTTATGTAAATAAAGAGTATTAATAAATTATAAAACAGGAGGCTTAACTTAAATTTAAAAAAAAAATAATGGAATCAATGGTCACAAAACGGAATTAAAATCTTAATTTTAAGTAATATTAAATGATTTCTAGATTAATATGTATTTTTTGAAGGTAAATTAAAATATTAAGAACTGTCAAAATTGAAAATAATGTCAGTCTCTTTATTTTTAAAAATAGAGGCGTTTTTTAGTGTCACCAAACTGTCCATTATTTTTCTATAGTGTCCACTTAATAATTGTCTTTTTCGTATAAATAATTTTGGAAATATAATGTACCTTTAATTTTCAGTTCAAAAAACATGTAAAAATATTACAAAAACCTCCATCAACTAAAAACACAAGTGTAGAAAAATTCCTTAATTTATGTAGGGGTGTACTTTTTAGTGAAAATCATCCCTTGTCTTTTTTTTTTCGAATTGCCTACAATGCTGTTGACCGCAGATGGCCATGACAGCGTTGCCGGACTTTTGGCGGGCGCAGAGAGCGCCTCGCCGGCAAAGTTATGTTGGGGCAACACGCTTAGGGGCCACCACTTAGGTGCGAACCTCGGCTTGGGCTGTTGCCAGATGCTTTAAGAGGGAATGGAGGTTTCGCCAAGGTGCATGAATGCACCTATGGGCGGAAGCGGGGAATTCTTCGACCCCGCATCAGGCGGTGTCGGTTTTTGGTCGGGTGTTTAGTGTGCGGAAGCGAATCGGGACTTGTTGACGTCACCTCAGGGTTAGCGGCGGTTATTGGGTCAGCGGAGTCACCGAGAACGTGTCTCGGTCTACGGAGTAGAGATCTTCCCTTGTCTGCAGCCCCTCTGAAATACTTAGCTACTTTGGAATTCTGGATAGCACCAGAGGCTAGGCAGTGAGAGTTTTATTTTATATGTAGGTACATGCACCTACCGTAGATGGAGTAAACCCTTTTTCTAAGATATCTACCATGATAATACTTACTACTACTACTTATATATTCAGTCCATCAATCCTCTGTAAAGTAACAAAAATATCGGCGGCTTGCTCCGCTTGGCAATACCTTTTTTGGTTCTACTTATTTTAATAACTAGCTGCGCCCGGCGGCTTCGGCTGCGTGAAAATTGATTGTTAGATTTTAGGGACTTTACCTACCTAGTAAATTATCCTAATTTGATAGAATCATGGAATTGCTTACCTTACAATGCAACCTAACATTTTGGGAATAGAGAATAATGAAATCAGAGGTCAGAAGTCAATAACTTTATTTAATTAGGCTTACAAAATAAGCACATAGATTAACCATTAATTACTATCAAATAAAAAATAAAGTGTTATTGATTTTCTCTTCACTTCAATCTTTTGTCCACTGGTGGAAGAAGTGAAAAAGAAACCACCAGCACATTTATATAATCACTTATGTGTCTAATACATGTTTGTATTTAAATAGAAGCAATAAACCATAGAAATAGAAACATTCTAAAAGAATACATAACCTTGTAATTCAAACTTTACCTTCAACAATTTCAATGCTAAAATAAGCTAGGACACATCTAGAAAAAGGTGCTACAATGTAAAACAGCTTACCATAATGAGAGATGCTTTCAGCTTACAGGTTCAGAAAAGAGTGGCGGAGCCAACCCACAGGCTTTCATAAAGCATTGGTACAATGAACCGAACTTGTTTGTTCGTTACGTGTCGAGTGATAGGTACCGTCAAAATTCGGCTAGAGCGTTCGGCACATCATTTAACTACTAAATACATTGAAATATCTTCTAATATGATAAAATATCCATGACAAATGTTCTTATAATTAAATTAGGTACCTAACAATTAAGATAATTAGTACATCCAATATGGAATAGCTTAATCATTAAATAAAACGGATTTGTCTTAGTACCTATTTGAATTTGAGAGGCAAACAAATAGGAAATCAAGCCCGTTACATTTTATTATAGAATATCTTTTGAAACCTTACTGTTTACCACAATATACACTTTATTATATTATAATATTTATTATTCAACAAATTATAACAATTAGAAACACCATGTTACAGCCTATTCATTTAATGAAACTGATTTGTCCTAGTATTTGAATTTGAGCGGGGGGAAACAAGTAGGAAATCGGTCCTGTTACTTTTATTATTGAATATCTTTTAAAGCCTTATTGTTTACCACTTGTTATAGTATATATTTATCACTAAACAAATTACAATATCTGACACACTCCCCCTAGAAAAGTAGTAACTAGAGAAAACTAGTAACTTTGTAAAAACAAAAAAATAGTGTACCTATCATTAATTATTTACTTTATAGTTTATTACGAATCACAAACTTTAATAACCCAATTTACCCAATTTTCAGGAAAATTATGAAAAATCCTGAAATGGGTCGTTATCGCGTTTCGTTCAGATACCTTTTCCAAGGCCATAACTGGTATGTGTTTAAGGTTTATTAAAAATCTGAGTATGAGGAAATAATGCCGTCTAATCAAGCTTTAATGCCACCGAGCACCAAAGAGGTATGTGGCTGTATAAAGAAGTAGCAGAAAAAAAACATGTTAAAATCTCATTACGCTCCCTTTCCAAACGACCTATCACGAACTTCAATGTTATTTTATTCTACTTTGTTTTCATAAAACTTGAATAAAATTCTTCGTATTACATAAAGAAATTATCAAAGAATATGTTAATGAGGCCGGCTCGTTAAAAAAGCGGTTGTAACCTTGCGATAATCAAAGTTTTATTATTGTCAAAGAAAACATTTCATTTCAATCCGAACTGACGGACATCAACATTTTTATCGAGTTTGGCCCTGTACAGTAGCTTGGCCCTGTCCCGCGCATCCCGCAATGAACCAGTCGTCGTCACACCTCAATGAGGAAGGACGTGTGTCGCTACGAAAAGAATAAAATACAATCTGGTGTCGCTGGGAAGACTTTGTCACGGTTGCGCGGTTATTACTGTCCAATAATTTTAGAGGTAAGTATTTTTTTTTTATTGTTTCTTAGATACCTAATTTTAATCGTTATCATTGTACTGTTCTAGGTTATGCATAAAATATATCTGGTACACGCGTAATTTGAATAATCTAAGATTAAATGCCAAATACTCATTTCTCTCCAATACATTACCCTCCATTTTTCTAAAAATTGTACTGGATAGTAATGAAAGCGTTTAGAGAGGAATGAAATGTTATCAAAATTATAAGTTTGTATAAGAATTTCGTAACATTTTTTTATCTTAAAATTAGATCTATGTGTAGGGTTACGAAATTTTATTTGAATTATGCTTTGTAGAAGTGTTTAATTTGTAAAATCGCAATTGAGTGTTTATTTGTTCCCAATACGAAAACTTCCTACCTAATTGTTATATTTAATGTTAAAATAATTAGGTATGCATGCTAATTTACTAATTAGCTACATATTCCTTTGATATTGCTTGTTTAGGGTTTTTATTCAGATATTTATTGTATAAGAATTTCATTTTTGTCTAAAAGTACAAAAAATCTTAATATAAAAAAAGAACAAGCGATTTTCTTTTTTTTTAGCCCAAACCGCTGAAGCTAGAAAGCTGAAATTTAAAAAACAGATACCTGTTACTACACAACCTCCCGCTAAGAAGGGATTTATGGAAATTCCACCCCTAAGGGGGTGAAAAGGGGGTTTGAAGTTTTGTGTCTCAAACTCTAACCAGTAGCCCAATTAGCTTGAAACTTACAGAGAATATGTAAGTTACTATGAATACAACACTCTTGAACACGTGTTACAGGACTTGGCTAAATTTTCCTGGAAATGGGGTAAATCGGGTTATTAAAGTTTGTGATTAGTTATTTGGCTCCGTACTGAAACTTTTTTATGCATAATGATAATGACCTGACTTTTTCTGTATAGGTAAGTATATCAAAATAATAACAAATTATAACACATGTTTCAGGAATTTTCAAAAAAACCCTTAAAGAAGGGTAAAAAGAGGGTTGAATTTATTGAGGTTTTTTTTGTAACTCTTTAACCAGAAGCCCAATTAGTTTGAAACTTACAGAGAATACTAATAATACAAAACTTAAGAACACGTATTTCAGGATATTTCAAAATTTTCCTAAAAATGGGACACGTTTTCATTACTTTACAGGCAAATATCATTGCACTCCAAGCATAGTTCATTACTATTCAGGCGATTTTTATTACCTTCTACACGTCCATTCCTTTCCATCGCTTTAGTAAAAAAGTTTTTGACTTACGAAGGTGCCTTACATAGATTCATATTCAGGATACGTATCCCGATCTATAGATGCAATCAAATATCTAAAAAATAAAAATAAAAAATTCTCTTCAAAATCGAAAATCCGAACGAAACGCGATAACGACCCAAATACATGTTCAATAGTTTTGTATTCTTATTAACCTCTGTAAGTTTCAAGCTAACTGGGCCACTAGTTAAAGCGTTACAAAAAAAATACCTACCTCAATAACTTCAACCCTCATTTTACCCTTTTTTAGGGTTTTTTGAAAACTCCTGAAATACGTATTTTAATTTATTATTATTTTGATATAATACAGAAAATTTCAGGTCAATAGTCATATGCATTAAAAAGTTAGACATTTTAGTACTTACGGTGCCAAATAACGAATCACAAACATTACCCCCGACCCAACCCGATTTACCCAATTTTTTGAAAATTCCTAAAATAAGTGTTTTAATTTATTATTTTTTTGATATATACTGAAAATTTCAGGTTCATAGCATTATGCATTGAAAAGTTACAGACATTTAAGTACGGAGGATTTGACTTTGCTGTGGAGCCAAATTACGAATCACAAACTTTAATACCCCATTTTCAGGAAAATTTAGAAAAACCTGAAACATGTGTTCAATAGTTTTGTATTATCTGTAAGTTTCAAGCTAATTGGGCCACTGGTTAAAGAGTTACGAAAAACACCAAAAAAGCTTTAACCCCTCTTTTCACCAATTTCCAAAAATCCCTTAGCGGGAGGTTGAGTAGTAACAGGTACCTGCTTTTCAAATTTCAGCGGTTTGGGCTGGGCGTTGTCCCCAGAAATTAGTTTGTTTTATACTTATGTAGGCATTATATTATAATATATTATGATTGTCGAAAAAAGTCACTTCGCTCACCGTTATTAATAGTCATGGCTTTAATAACGCCACCCCGCAGTCTACCACCCCGCAGTCTTTAAAATTTTCGTTAGCTGTGTACTTTCGTTTGTTTTGTCATAGGTACTCTTGCTTACTTTTCTCCAAGACCTCCGCTCCGGTATCATGGGCCACTGGATGATGATGCTGAAACCGGTATCATCACTGGTCGCTCAATGATCTGTCTAGGCCGGCCACATTGCTAGGATAAGGCTTTATTTAATTAATTTGATTGTTTATATGTGTGCGGCATGGCACCGCAAACCTAGCGTAGGTACCTACTGCGTCGTGATCAAGAGACCACGTCGTTACACGCTCACGCACGGCACGACGCACCAGTCGTGCGTCGGTCGTGTCGTGCTTGTACGACTCTTGCAGCGGGAGAGCGTAGACCACAAAAAATAAACAAAATACATCAGCAGCCGTAGATTGAGTAGGTATATACATATTACTGTAACATTTATATCCTTTTTATTCTAAGTCTTCTTCTTTTATGTTTGGCTCAGCATCCATGGTTTGACACAATTCTGTGAACGAATAGGATTAAAATTTATGGAGGTTGAGTTTGAATTAAACAAAATATGAAGAGGATAATTTAATCTCAATCAAGTTCAATAATTACAAAAGCAACCCTTTAAATAGGTAGAATAAAAAGCAGCACATCGAGAAAAAACTATTGGCTCAGCATCACATCACAAGCATGTGTCAAAGTCAGTGTCTTTCTCCAGAAAACCAATCAATCAATCAATGCGTAAATCGCATTTAAATCAAAACATCGTGCGTGCGTGCAACATTAACATTATTTTTCTAAAAACTGAGCATTTATCTTCATAAAATGAGTAACCAAATCGGATCAACAGTAAAAAAACGAAAAATTTGTTCTATAGCTGACAGTAAGTACATACATAATGAATAATGAAGATATATGTGGTTGAATGTTTTCTGCTGGCTCCTCAGGCACCTCCTAGTATTTTACCTTCTTCTTACAGGCACTTATTTCACAGAAGATCCGGCTTCAGATATCCATTCAGAGATACAAAAAAAATCGATGAGAAAGCATAAAAAACCACCTCCCAAGTTTCGCCTTAAAACTTCAGGCAGTTTTGCTTCCTTAAATACTGCAATAAATGAGAGAATACCTTTGATGCTAACTGATGTGCAGCATTTACTATTGCACTCGCTTCTACATAATATAAACTTATCTGAGAAACCACGCTGGTATGTATTGGAAAAAGGTGACAGAATCACTCAAACAAACTGTCTCATCCTAGAGGGTCTATCTATGAACCATTGGGAAAAGTACAAAGATGAATTCATGCACACTAAAACTATTTTTAATGACTTTGTGGAGATACTGACACCTGCGGCTTACAATGGATCCTTAGTTCAGGAATTAGCTCTGGTACCAATCTCTGAAGCTGAAAAAGACAGCATTATTCAGAAATATGGAAGCATGAACTTAGCCCTAGAGGTGAGAAAGGACCTGATGATAATGATGAAAGCTGTATTTCCTGTTGCAAATGAAATCGAACCAGTAAAAGATAGCTTTGGTAAAGATCAGTTCCCGAGAACTCAGCTTGTATTGTCTGCTTGGCAACTAGCTGAAGAAAACTACCCACTACCTTTGAAGGGAAAGTGTAAAGAAGTATATTCTGACTATGTGCTGACAAAAGATGAGTACAAATCTGTATCAGCCCAATCAGCAATGTTTGGAGTAGATTGTGAAATGTGTCTGACCAATGCTGGCTCAGAGTTAACACGTGTCTCAGTTGTGAATGAGAAACATGAATTAGTGTATGAATCTTTTGTTAAACCATATAATGATATCACAGATTACCTCACAAGATACTCAGGAGTTTCAAAATCTTCTTTAGAAAGTGTAACCAAAAGGTTAGAAGATGTACAAAACGATTTGAGAGAGCTTTTACCGCCAGATGCAATATTAGTTGGGCAATCATTGAATGCTGATCTACATGCACTAAAAATGATGCATCCATACATTATTGATACTAGTCTAATATATAACTTTACTGGTGAAAGAACACGTAAACCTAAGCTGAAAACCTTAGCTAAAGAATTACTAAATCAAGATATTCAAACAGGCAAAAATGGACACTGCTCTATAGAAGATGCCATTGCAACAATGAAGTTAGTTCAGTTGAAACTCAGAAAATCTATGGAGTTTGGAGATGCTGTACATACTAACAGACAAAAGTACAAAGAAAAATATGGTAAAATGTTAACTACTGAAGAATATGCTATTCCAATATTCAATCAAATGATTGAACAGAAAAAGACTTCCTTGATAGTTGGCTGTGATGACATCACAGGAGACTACCATTCATACTTATCTGAAGCGAAGGACAGTATGTCGACTCAGTTGAGAAAGGGGAAGCCAAAAAAAATCAAGCTCAACACGGTTGATGATCATGAGGAGGTGATATCAACTCTCACCAACTCTGTTAGGGAATATAATTTTACAATGGCCCATATTAAAATTGAAGTCTCTGAGGAAGAAACTATTGAAAAAGTAAAGAATATTGATTCCTGGATTAAAAAAGTGTGGGACAACACACCACAACTAGCACTATTTGTGGTATTGTTTGGGGGTACTGCTAAAGACAATGGACTTGCTATGGCACAAGTAAAAGTGTAGTATTTGTAAATTTTGAATTGTGTGTATGTTATGCATAATTAAAAATTATGCTCAATCAAGTTCTAAAGTTTTCATCTCAAATCTTCAACATCAGTTAACATTCAGTTATGCATTCACTGCTAAGCTTCAGCAATACGATATGGAGCGCGGAGGACGTCGCTTTGTCTTCGGGGCGCAGCGGCGGCGTCTTGCTTCGTGCTTTCCAAGAGCAGCGCCATCATGCGCGCATCACTAACGCTCATGATCAACTTTCTTTCTTAATTACGTAAGACTGAACATGGTAAGTTGAAGTCCTATAACAGAAGTGCGATCAAAACAATACTTCATTTTGTAAAATATTTTTATTTGGATGATGATGATGATGATGTCCTATCCGAATTTCGGCGACAGCGGCGGGCGACCAGTCTCAAAGGAGACTAGCCATGTGCGCAAGACATATTATAGTGCTCAAGTGTGTGCGCAAACACAGGTAAACTTTGTGTTCCCTCACTGTCATAATCTGCCGTCCCATAGGATTATTTGGATAGTGAGTAGATCTGTCCAGTTAAAGGGTCAACAGCGAGGGAGGGTGGCAGCTCGGCCGCGATGTCAGCGAGCGCCTCCCAGCGTGTCGCGCGGCTGCTCTGTGACTGCGTCGGGCTTGCGTCTTCCGCCTCCTCTCTGAAAAATTATTTTTTTGTCTGTAATTTTTTACTGACAATTCGCTACCGCAGGCGGGTATTAGGTAAACTATGTACTTCTGCCCGCGGCTCTGCAAGGGAATTTCCAATTAATAAGAAGCCTTTTTTAACAGTCTGATTATGTTTAGCATCTTAGCCCCAATTACATCTGGTTCTGCAGGACTATTCTAATTGTATCGAAATTAGGTTTCCGAGTCTAAACTCGGAATCTGACAAGGATTCGCACGAAACTCAAATATGTTGCGCTTTTTTATATTTTGTGCGTCCTTTAATAAAATAAACCGCCAAGTGCGAGTCACTCGTACACGGAGTACCTTAAAAATCAGGTAAATTTTCCAAAGAACCATTGAAATTCCGCTTCTCCGAAGTTTGCAAAGTGATCCATCTAAAATGTATGTAGCGTTTGTAGGGATCTATATTTTCCATAATTTTTTTTATAGAGAAGTCTCTAAGTTGATGTTTTTTATGTTAATGTTACAGTTTGTTATATATACTGAATTTTGTTTGTGTACCTATTTTTAGTGTCTTTGTAATATGGAATTTGTTGTCTAAAATAAAAATATTCATTCATCATTATCAATCAGTAATAGGGTCCCGTTTAGACACTTCGGGTACGGAACCCTCAAACTAGCGAAAAAGTAATAAACTTCGATTTTTGGACATTTTGTCATAGGTAGGTAGGTGCATACTTATGTATTTAACCATAATACCTAGGTACCTACAAGATTTTTAGTTAAATCGAAGTTTGTTGAAAAATGGGTTGAAAGAAAATTACGCTTTGCAGGAAACCACTTTTCCGCTAGTTTTATTCCTTGAAGACATCGAGATACCTCGATGCTTGAAGATAACAAAAAATATTAAAAGCCTCAAAAATCAAGCTGCATCGATTTGACCAGAAATAAATCGCGGCGGAAGGTACGTTTTTTTTTTAATTATTTGGATGGATCTATGTGTGTAGGTAGAATGTATATTATATTAAATACATACACTATAAAGGATGGTACAAACGGTTGGCACGTACCTTAAATAATAAAGATAGCAAATTTTACTGAAAGGGAACATTCCTTTATTTTTAAAAATAACTAAGTATACTTAACTGCAATCGCAGAAATTGTAAAAACTATGAACTGGAAGCCAATTCTCGCAATTTATCACTCGATAAATATGGATAACTGTCAAATTTGACAGTTCTTATCTATAGCGAGAATTGTCTTATCCGGTACCCAAGCCACTAAAATCTTATAAAATAACAACCTCGATTTTTATGTCCGAGTGTCAAATAAACATTACATATTAAATTAAGGAACACCATGAAATCCGCCAAAAACTTGGACGATACGGAGCACTTTGGATGACTTGTTTACACCAGTTAGGTACCTACTCCAATCTGTTGCAGTCGACTGATGGAGTCGAGACCACAATACTAAACCTTTCACAAGATTTGGCGGTCTGTAGTGAAATTTTGACAATTTGACTAGACAGCAATCGCCTTGGCGTACGTTGTAAAAATAAAGGAATGTGTATTTTTAGTAAAATTTGCTATCTTGAATATTTCCGGTAGCTGCCCTTCAGGTAACGTTCGTTTGTACCACACATTGAAAATGTTACGGTTATGGCCAGTTGTTTTCATAATTATCATGTTGTAGAAAACATAATTATTTTTATAGGTCAAGGTCCGAACTTATTTTTATCAAATCAGTTCAGGTAAGGTAGGTTTAGCTATACCTATTCACTCACACCCACCCTTCAAAACACCGTTTGCATATTTTTATATTTTTCGTGGGTAGGTATAAATTACTTAGTCACCTTACTCTAATTATTTCTAGTTCGCGCACTTTTCATTTTAATTTGAAGAAACAGAAATACATCACTGAGTATCAACCGCAGACCACAATGTATCAAGTCGACACTTTAATATTAATCAAGACACTAACTATATTGCATAATTAATTATATAACTTTAATATAATTATGTCCTGGGCACATGGCTAGTCTCCGTTGAGACTGGCCACCGATGCCGAAATTCGGCTAGGACGACATCAGTATTAGTCGAGGAGTCTTAAGGACCTGTAATTTTGGAACCCTTAGCGCAAGATTGACTCGCACTTGGCCGGTGTATTAATTTAATCTACCCAGTAGCTTACAAAAGTAATTGGTATTCCGGCGTGTCCAATGTAATTTAATTAGGTACCATGGCCAGTAACCCGACCTTTGAACGGAAGGACAGAGATTCGAAGACATGCAAGACATGCTTACTAGTAGTCCTCGTCGGTTGTTTCTTGGTATGCATGGTGTCTGTACCTCTGAATGGCGAACCCTTTTCTCGCAACAACCCATCGAGTCAACAAGCTGGGAGACGTCTGATAATTTATTAAGTAATTCTAGTTCTGGTTTTTGATAATTAAATACCTACTTACATATTACTGTCATGTTCTCCATCGTCTTTGTGTTCATTTGTTAGCTCTGTCTGATTTGTTCCATGTTTGTCTTTGTCATCTTCCTTCAATTCAGCAGGCGCATTAGTATTCGCACCATCCTTTTCAGTACTCGTATCATGTTGGACTATCTCAATAAACTTTCCAACAACTTCTTCTAATTTTAATTTCGTATCATCATTGCGATCGTCGTCGCCGCTCGTGGTTTCACTAAGATCAATATTTTCAGTTTCTACAATGTGCCCATTCGTATATAAGTCTGGAACAATTAACGTTCATTTCAATCGCGATATGAAAATGGCTTTATGACTTTCCTGTTTTCATACAATTTGCATCAAGGTATTTACATAGTTGTATAACTACCTCTACCTTTTATACTTAGGTACCTTACCTATCCGTGATAGCCTAGCCACACACATGTCGGACAACAGGTAACATTTCTCAAGGTTCTTTAAACATGAAACGACGACCGGTATTATGTGGACTAGACATACTCGTAAACTACGTGCTTGCTTCCTTCAAAGATAGAACCACTTTACTTTAGACATTGCGTTTTTTAATCATGTCCTTAAATTTAATTCTTACCTTTTTCAGGTTTCATACTAGTCGTAGATTGGTTATTCCTAACTAACTGTACATTTTCTGTAGTATCACTTGACGGAAGCACGTTTATTTTATTTCGATTTTCTGTTTCTGTGCCGATTACTTTTATAGGCCTTGAGAGATTTTCTTCTCCGTCTTCTCCAAACTGTATGCCTTTGTCTGAAATTAAATACCCAGTTGATAAATCGAAGTTTTACAGTGACTATAGGACATTATTTAGGTAAATGTGAGCATTTTGTAACTAAGAAAATCGCCTAACTCTTAGATCCTTGGAAAATTCAATAACCTACGTAAGTCACCCACCTTCTCATTCCAAATTGTATTACACTTATATAAATTTCCGAAATCCGTCACCAGCTAATTTCATAAAAAATCTAAAACTCTTGTCACCGATTTTCATCAATAGCTAACTAAGAACCAAAGTCATTCGATGAAGTCAGCTTCCAAATGTAAGGAAAAACAATGTTAAAAGGCATCTACCAGCTAGCTAAACAATTAAAGCACTTTTTTATTCATAAAAACCTTAGGAGGAACTTCTTGTGAACATGTGAGAGAAGAGGTAGGTACTTCTAAATAATCCTTTTAAAAATATTTTACATGCTAGCAAATAAAATTCTTGTAGCTTATCTACCTTCTTTGCTTGGGGTTGCCGAAAGCGTTTTGGGAGCACTGCTGGTACAGCCCATGATGCATGGAGTTGACTAGACACGGGCTGAAGGCATGTGATGGTTCCCGCGTAAAGTGGAAGCGAGAACCGCCTGAGCGCGTGCCTTCGCGACAGCTGGCCACCCTGCCTCACCCAGCTCGACTGCCCGCTCACCCGAGATCGTATCGTAACCACCTATTATGGAAGGTGGGTGCCTACTAAACCGACCTCGCACCCCCATCGCGTTTTTCCAATTAAACCACGAAACATTCTTTTACTTTGACGCACAAGTGTTTAGTGAAAGAACTGACTTCCGTTCTCTTGAACCTTCATTTCGCAAATAGGGTATTTTAGTAACCTAAGCTCGTCACGCACCGTCATCCCACATGCAAGATTCTAAGTTTTTTTTTTGGTATATCGAATAGTTCAGATTCTTTATGGCTCCCAAAACTACATAACATATCTTTGGTCTCTATTAGGTTAGGTAACTTACCTATATAATAAGTAAGTAGACAAATTCCAAGTAAGGTTCTAGATTCTAGACCCGTGATTTACAACGCCACTAGGTAATCCTAAAGTTTTAAATATCCCACTATCACGAATCTGCAAGCGATAACAAAACAACATGCAAAACTGCACTTTTTATACAAAGTCAGGAAATGCTGTTTTTTGCAGTTTGCTTCGTGAAAATATGTTAAGGTTTGAGCAACTTCTTAGCCTGTTATGGTGAAGTGCCTACTTACTTACATTGCATAGGTCGCTACCGTCAGAGCTGGGAGCTAGGAGACAGGTGAAAATGTGAGTAATCACTCCTTAGCTTGGTATACTTAGCAAGCAGTGTCTTATGTTACGGGCATCATTGAATCCCGAGCGCAACTTAGGATTCTAGAATAAGTTACGAGCGGAGCGAAGGAGTTACTCCTAGGAATCCTGAGTGCAAGAGGGATTTAATTACGTCCAAGACGAAGACAGCTTTATGTAAGAGGTGAATACTCTTCTTTTCACATTTTCTGCGAGCAAATAGGTAAAAGTTTGGTAAGGTGTTTCGCGGTATTAGTTTTTTATTCCGCCTTCTGAGAACAGAGGTTAGTTCGAATTTTAAAGAAGACCTCATTGTACCTCTTGTATTTCCTCTCCTTAGTAAATATTTAACACATATTTTGATGTTCCAAATTCAATGTCATAATTCCGTTGGGAGTACCTAATGTTAATTTTTGCCAAGGGAGTAATGATTATAGAGCTTGTGATGCTGTCATGAGACGGACATTGGCGAAATTGCGACAACCCAGTCGCAGAAGCCATCTGACAAGAAGAAGAAGAGTAATGATTATGAATTTTGCACCTCAAAATACTTGACCTTACTATTCTTTTTGGTGTTATCGTATCTTTAATCTTGCTTGTATAGTCTAGTCTAGACTATATAAAACTCCGAATTAACCTAGTTATTATTCATCAATTTAATGCAGTCTTCAAAAATCTTGCATTAAAGTGATGAATAATAACTACAATTAACGTATAGATAGGTAGGTACGACTCCTCTTCAAAATAATTAAAAGCAACCGAGAATGGTCGAAAAACGTGAGCTTTAAAATAAGCTAATATGCTAACAAAGCACAGGCAGTTGTTAAAAAAGCCAACGATAAATTATTGTCCAGCCAATTATTAATCTTAGTCAGCGTGTTTCTAACAAAAGCTCTTTGTTCTTGTATAGAATTCACGCAATGGCTCGGTGGGCTTAGGTTTACTCGCATCACGTATAAATTATACAGTCCCCGCCCTAAGAGCCGTCCGCCCGCCCTGGCCGCACTTACGGTGGGCTAGCATACAATAGCAGCAGCTGTTTTTATCCACCGTTTTCATTACCAACCCTCTACCTAGGTCACTTTTAAAAATAGTATCTCATATTAGATTTGAATAACAAATGCATTACAACGTATAATTAGGTAGAATGGAATTACCTACCTACCAACTCCGAACCGCCTTGTAGCACGAGCGAGCGAGTTAATTTATGGTTGCTTGCGAAGAATTTAGAGTTTAATTAAATAAGTAGGTACCTGTTTACCTATCTTGCAGGTACGTCCTATAAGGCTCCAAAAGCAAACAAGTGTGATTTATGAGAAGGTTTCTATTTATATACTGTAGCTAAGGAGTGTGTGTGCCAAAAAGAAAATAAGAGTTTTTTTATGACTATTTTATTGCTCTTTTGGTTTTTGACAAAACTTTTGCCAGCATCACGTGCTAGTTTACAGATCAAGTTATAAAAAAAAATAAGAGTAACTCGTCCGGGTTTTATCAGTAGGCAGGTAAATTACAAACGTACAAAACTAAGACAACTATCTATATACTCAAATGTACAAAACAAGGACATAAATACATTAGTTTAAATATTAAGTACAGACTGCACTAGACAAATATATTTTCAGCCCATCTATTCGAAAAGGACGACTTGGTTGCACCCAAAGGTGGTGTTTTCTATAAGAAACTTTTAGCGGGCAGTAATAAATAAATAAATGATGCTGGACAATCCACACAGCATCATCTAGCCCCAAAGTAAGCAAAGCTTGTGTTATGGGTACTAGATGACTGATAAACTTAATACAATACATAACATAGATAGATGAGTTTTTAATCTTCTTTATAAGTGCGCCGCAATTATCTTAGCTGCGCACTTTTTGAATTTGGAACATCTTAGAGGTAGTGTTCAGCGCCAAAGAAATGGAACGCAAATATTGGTTAAAGACTGGCTGGTACTACATCCAAACAACGAGATTCACCGTCACATTTTCCTCAAAATGAGCCAGATTCGGACATTATTTTTCAAACAAGTAGAACATAAAATTTACAACAATCTCTATTCTTAATAAAACTGTAACAAAATTTTCATAATTGCGAAAATGTCTCAAATGTAAGTATAAGTTTTTAGTTGTTTTAGTGACGAAGGATGCAAGCTCACAGCTGAGCAGCTACGTTCCCTCAATGAGCTTATCGAACGGAGAGCAGCTACATTTGCGCTAAACGGACCCGCTACAGTATGTGCAGTTCTCATTTCATTTCGAAAAGTGTGTACGAGTAACCTACAGGAATTTCAGAAACTGTTTTGAGATGAACAAACTGATACCTTTCATTTAATACCCCACTCGGTGAGGTAGCCCCCCCTTTTGGAAATTATCCTCCCCCCCCCTGTAAATTTTTCAAAAGGCGTACTTACAGACTTCTCTATATTTTTCCTGTACAATATAGATCCATATCTACAAAAGCTACATACATTTCAGATGGATCGCTCTGCAAACTTCCGAGATAGAAGGGAAAGGGTAATTTTCAACTTTTTTCAAAATATTTTAAAAAGTATGAAACCTACAGCGTTTTGAAATGTACCAATACTTTTCATTTGATACCCAATTCGGTGAGGTAGGCCCCTCTTTTGAAAATTGAAACCCCCTTTTTTGACCATTTTTCAAATTATTCTACTGAGGTACAAATTTCTCTAAGTATATTTTTTCTGTAAAATTAAGATCCATACCTACAAACGCTACATACATTTTAGATGGATTGCTCTGCAAAGTTCGGAGATAGGGCGGAGTGGGTAATTTTTCAATATATTTCGAAAAGTATGAAACCTACAGAAATTTTAAAAACTGTTTTGAGATGTTCAAACCGATACCTTTCATTCGATACCCCACTTGACCTTGTAAGTCTCTTTTAAAATTATGACATCACTATTGTTCTGAAAATATTCATTTTAATTTTATTTTTGTTTTAATCTGTACAAGCGCACGAAATGTATTATTGTTTTAAATTTTAAGTTATTTGCTGCTGTAGTTGCTGAGATTGAAAAGGGTTGTGATTGGGGGTTGTGGTAGATGGTGCTGGTTGATCCCCAAACTGCCCTTTGAGATTGGTAATTGGTATGGTGTTTGGTTGGTGGTCAAGGAAAGTCACTGGTGTTGTATAATATGGACTATATTCACAAGACACACGTTATTTATGGTTAATTAAACTACTGCCGCCAAGTTATGGTAAAAATGGTAGAAACCTACGAAATGGGTAATATTGATTTGAACCCGGGACGATGGCGGTCGATCGCAAACTGAGTAAATTTAGGTAACCGCGAGCAAATACGCATTCAACAGCTAAATGCATAGGTAATCTGCTGCGTGGCCGGTTTACCCGAACAGAGATATTAAAACGGAAAAAATGACAGAAAAAGCGAGACCTTATGGGTTTCGAAACCGATCTCCGATCTTCGAAACCATGATAATGAAGACGAATTTACATAAATAAAATAATCTTTTATTATAAGTCTTATTAAATAGCACGTTTAAATAACTATTTATATAAAACTAAAAGTAATTGAGCTAGTTTCGTTGAACTAAGGTGGGCTGGACTAAGGCTGGCTTAGCCTAGACCCGTGCACAGGGGCAAGGTCCTGCCTCGGCGATGACCAGCTCCCCACTAAGGGCTATCGCGTCGATCTCCACGGCAGCACCCATGGGTAGCTTGCCCACCTGGAAGGTGGCACGCGCTGGATAGTCCTTTGTAAAAACTGAAAAAAAAAACACATTTTTACTAGGTAACCTACCTACTTACCTACTGCTTTTAAGTTTGTCACAGGTTATTCCTTATTCGCATAAGCTTAATAGTTATACCTGCCTACTTATTTAATGGAGATTATGCAAAGACATAGATTATGTTTTGTTTGGGCGTGAAGCGGCTAACTAGGTATACCTTATGTTAGGTAGGTACCTAACATAAACAGCGAATAAGCATATCCCATCGTCTGTGGCCCCAACTTTAAAAGTTTATGCCTATAGCTCCCTACAAAACTTAAATGTAATTTTAATCACACGCGCTGTTATCGCGCGCGGCCACCCAGAATAGGTGTCCATGCACGTGCCTTTTTGCGCAAAACTACCGCCACGGCGGCCGACGGGAAAGAAGGAAATAAAACATTTAATAACGGGTAGTACTCTTTCATACCACAAAGCCTGTTGAGGGGATAGCTACTTACACGTGCCATATATCTGGTTAATAGCTTTAAAGTCGTCTATATTGGCAAGCAGGATAGTGATTTTGCAGACAGACTGCAAGGAAGCTCCACCGGCTTCTAGAACGTGTCTGAGGTTTTCGAGAGCTTGCTTCGCCTCTGCCTCGGCGCCTCCGCAGACTAGTTGCGACTCGGGGTCCATACCCAGGACCCCCGATACGTAGAGGGTCTTGCCTGCTAAAATAGCTTGGCTAAAATAAAAATCTTTATTGATTTCAAAATGCTTCTTCTAGGAGGTTTGAAAGTAAGGTTCATATTATGAAAGCTTGCTCAGTCATCAATCTATGCTTGAGTGACGTTTATGCCATAGAAAAGCGTTACTCAAGCATGGATCGATGACTGACCAAGCTTTCTGGCCGAGCGGTCTAAGGCGCTGGTTTTAGGCACCAGTCCGAAAGGGCGTGGGTTCGAATCCCACCGCTGTCAGAGATCTTTTGCATACGGGCCTAAGTCAGAGATGAACACCATCATAGGGCTGCCTGTCCATTGACGCGGAGCGAGTCAGCGGAGCAGAGATTTTAAGTATTTCAATTGGTCCACTGAAACAGCGAAGATTTAATGCAATTCCATTGGATAATATTGCAAATCTCCATTCCGTTGCCTCGCTCCGCGTCGATTGTCAGGCAGCCTACCCCTCTACTTCGACTGGTTCAGATTTCTGTAGGTCAGTTGCCAAGGCCAGCAAAAACAAACTAGGTAAATTAAAATCGATTTATCAGATCGGGAGGTTCATAACCAATGCCACAAGCAGACAATACACAACGTGTGTATCTAACCCTATTTGGCTATTATCACTACTCTGTTTGCTTAAAGGGCTACAATGAACGATTCTACTCTGGGTGTTCTACAATGTTTGCCTACGTAGATACGTACCTGTACGGTCCAACAGGCTTGTAAATATGTGGCGAAGTTACTATTGTCTTCGTAACTCTATTAACATTAGGTGTTGATGTTTCGTTAGTTTTGTTTGTCGACATGTTTAATTTTAATGCAACGTCTGTCTTGGGGTTTAAAGCGAAGACGTCTGAGAACAGCGATAGGATGGACTGGAGGTCTATTAATGTACTCTGTAATCTTAGGCGAGAGGTCAAATAACGATAAAAGTTCATTCCATATCTCGAACGACACAAAGAATAGTTCTATTGTTTGATTTTGATTATTAGCCTCTAAATATTCTCTATGATTTTGACAAACTTTAATGGACCTTCATTGTGCTCGCTATGCGTGGGCGAAAGAAATTTCAATGTTTATTGACCCTTATTCCTTTATATATAATATAATATAGATACTAATATTATAGTAGGTACCTATCTTACCTATGTTAAATAGGTACCTTGTACCTACCTACTAGGGATTGCAAAACCGGCTAGTTTTTGAAGGATCGGGAATCCCGGGAAATTCCGATCACGGAACCGGGAGACCCGGTTCCTAACAACCTAGGCAATTTATTATAATATTAAGGAAATAACGAAAAAAATGGTGGTTTGCCTTAGGTAATACTACCTACCTTAGGTATATATTCTAGGTATTCAGTTAATAATTAATTACATTTTTTTCAATTAAAAATTTATTTCAGACAAATTGATCCATAGATTACACTAACACATAACATTTAACATTATTACATTTAAATACACAATTACAAATTTCAAATACCTATATATAAAATAATATATATTAATGTACAATCAAATTAATGAAAATAGTCCTAGCAATCAGATCATTGCGCCACCAGCGATGATATCGGTTTCAGCATCATCATCCAGTGGCCCATGATATGGACCCGCTTGCGCATGATTGCGTGGAACCCATCCACGTGCGCGGCAGCGAACTTCCCTGATGCGCTACAGTACCGCGGCAGCCCAACAACATCCTGAGGCCGTTATTGTTCTGGACGCGTAAGGCGTTGTAGGCTTTTTGTGTATATCTACGTGCGAATCTGCGAACTACCATATTACACCTCACCGACAACGTCCTACGCTCCCTTTCGACATCCACATTGTCTGACATATCCTCAGTGACTCAGGTAACACATTCATGGCCCATGCATGACGCACATGTCGGTCAGCGCCACCACGTGGCGGAGCGGGTCGCACCACCGAGGCTCGGCAAAATGCGTTAAATTTTTTGACCCAACAAAGAGGAGTATCGTAAAGCGAGACCGACAGTACAGAGTAGCTCTTCGCACCGGCTTTGAAAAGAAGCAATTCACTCAGGAATTTAAAAAAAGACTCAAAAACAACAACAAGTGCTTATTACGCTTATCCCCACGCCTGGCTCCAATATGGCATAATTGTATGGGGAAATAGTACTGACGCGCAAAAACTCTTTATTTTCCAAAACCTATGTATTAGAATCATTCATAACTTGGATACAATGGAAAGCTTCAAACCCTATATTATTCATGACATTTTAAAACATCATGCCGAGCTGACCATAGAATTTGGTGGAACCCAGCCCAAGCTCTGACTATGTGCATTACGACCAGCAAACATAGAACCTGTCAATTTATTTGGGAACTTATCAACTGACTGTAAGCCATTCGCTATTAAATCTCGCAGATATACGCCTGATGACCAAGCATTTATCGAAACTGAAATAAAGAAACTGTTGTCAGACGGAATTATAGAAAAGAGCACTTCTACTCGTATATGGCGTTCGCAGATACTTGTAACGTCGGGCTCTCACCACAAGAAACGAATGTGCATTGACTTCACAAACTGTCAATAAATTCACCCGCAATTTCTACAATCAGTTACTAGAAATGCCGGTGCTACATGATTCAGCTGCTTTGAGACATAGATACCATTGGTATTTTCTCACATTATTCGAAATGGGTACCAGATTTTCCAAATAAACTGAGAGCATTAATTGATGTAAAAGTTTACACTAAACGATAATCAACTCGCAGCTTTTCAGAACATGAAACAAATCATATCAAAAGCTTCTCTTTCTGCAATTGATCCAAAGGAGCCATTTACCTACAATCGAAAGTGATGCATCAGAACACTCAATAGCTGCATCATTAACTCAAAACTAAAGACCTGTTGCATTTTTCTCAAGAACACTAAGTGAAAGTGAACAAAAATATCCGTCTATTGAGAAAGAAGCATGTGCAATCGTCGAAAGCATAAAGAAATGGAAACTAAGAGATTAGGTACCATTAGAAAATGAGATTACACGAACCTTTGTGCCACCCTGGAGTAATATGAATGATAATTCGTCAAATCCATGCAAATCAAATTCGTCACTAAATAACCTTCTTAATACGACCATAACAACAATAGACAACTGGCTTAGCGATCATAATCTCCAAATTAACTTAAAAAAACAAAACTGCTTCAATTTAGACCTTATCAAAAAAATCCTTTAAATATTCAATTCTCCTTTCAGAACATCAAACTCGAAAATGTAAATTCGTACTCCCTACTGGGCATAGATCTTGACACCAATCTAAACTGGAAGGAACATGTTAAAAAAATTACAGCTTAGTTATCACGTTTCACATACGCTCTTTTCGAACTTAAGAAAACTACAGACATAAAAACTGCAACCACCGCTTATTACGCATATTATTATGCCCATTCCTGGCTACAATATGGAGTTATTATTTGGGGTAATAGTACCGACGTAAATAAACTTTTTATTTTGCAGAAGAGGTGTATTCGTATTATCCATCACCTAGACGAGATGGTAAGCTGTAGACCATATTTCATTAAATATAACATATTAACGCTTACCGGTATATATATTTTAGAAATTAGTATATTTGTTAAAAAGAATCTAGATCTCTTTAAAGTTTATACCAGACCGCAGAACCTCAGACCCTGTAACAGATTAGATAGACCATTCTCAAAACTGCAAATGCTTCACTCAGGTCCCTACGCTATGTCTATCAAAATATATAATAAAATACCTCCAGAAATACAAAACGAAATCAAAATAAATAAATTCAAGTCCCTCCTAAAAACATTCTTAATAAAAAACTGTTTTTATTCTCTGCAACAGTTTTTAGATTTCTAGTTTCTTCACAAAAAAAAAATTCTAAGTAGATATGTAGGTAGTTATCTAAGGTTTAAGTACTTACTATTATTAGATCTCATTAATAATAAGGATAGATAAATATTATAAAATGTAATCTAAACATTTTGATTTAAGCTTTTATATTTTAAGCCTAGAATATATAGAATAAGTTTCTAGGTACCTATTAACCACCTAGCATAATATTGCCGTGCCCTAGCAGGGTGCATGTTTGGAACCACCTCCTTGTTATTTTATAAGATCCCTTGTACAACATGTTTGCAATAAAAATTTGAGTATTGACTATTAATTGGGTAAGATGCAAAAATCTTCCATATTCAGCGGGAGAGGTAAAACGCAATGTTATGTCTTGCAAAGTTGTCCTGAAGAAAAACCAAGATTCAATAGAAATTTAACAGGCCATATAATAAAAGCAAAACACCTTTCGAACGTTTAGATTTTAAAAGACCGATACCATCTTCCACCGCAAACAAATATATACTTACAATGATTGATGAATATCCCATTCGCATACCCCTGCAAAGACAAAAGCTCAGACAGTACATAATATCAGAAGTTTAACGGAATTATACTCAATGTTTGGAATGCCACGTACGATACATACAGATCAAGGAGCTGCGTTTATGTCCAGAGAATTAAAAGACTTCTTAAACGACGTTTTTCTTTTCGTAGAGATGCACCAATGATAAATTCATTATTGTATGTAAACTTCTATAATTAATACATCGTCGTTACAGGCAACTGTTAATTTAATACATTCTTTTAATTACAGGTAGCCACCGAGGGATTTTTTGTCTTTGTGATAGGTACGAGTACCTACATAAATGAAAAAAAATTGTTAGGTAGGTAGGTAAACTATTATTTGACTAGATAAATTTTCATTGCTGTTTATCCATTCCTCTTATTCGAAGGTTTTACTGAAATTATTTATTTCTTTTTCGTTTACAAAGTAGGTACATATCTAGGTAGGTACCTATCCGTCGCGTAGGTTTTGCAAACTTTTTTATTTTGTTTTTATTTAAAGTGAATTGTGGCAAAAAATAATATATTTAGGACAAATAAACATTGAAGAATACCTACAGCACAAGTTACTTTATGGCATTACAACTACAAACAAAAAAATATGGCAATTTAAAGGCGACATTTCCAACAAAACTTAAAAAAATCATATCTCAGCAACCGTGATACTTAAGACATTTTAGTCTATAGGTACTACTAAATGTAAAAAATTATGTCGGTCCCAATACCATACAAATCACCGTAGATGTCGACACGCAGCAGACACGACAGCCGCAAAGCCACGAGCGAGATGAGTTAATAACAGCCACAAGCGTGGACGGAAGAAATCCTGAGGCTGACATTTAATAACTGACAAATAGATAATAGGCTGGGTAGATCACCTTACTGCCAGGGAGCAAATTCTCGACAATTTATCACTCGATAAATAACAAAAGAACTGTCCAATTTCACAGATCTTTTTTAAAAAATCTGTCAAATTTTACAGGTCTTTTGATATAATGGCGAGAATTGCCTTCCAGGGGCAAATTCTCGCCAATTTATCACTCGATAAATATCAAAAGAACTGTCAAATTTGACAATCTTTCATATAAAAACTGTCAAATTTGACAGTTCTTTTGATATTTATCGAGTGTTCTAATGGCGAGAATTGCCTTCTTGTGCTGGCTCACTCCAAAGAATAGCTCACTCACACGCAAACACAGACGGGAAAATAGACCAAAACATTGAGAACTACTGAACTACTAAACATTCGTAATTTGCTAAAAAAGCTGTACGTTTTATAAACGCAGGTACTACTTCTATAAACACAAAACTATTAAATTCATACCTATTTATGATATGATATAATTTATAAGATAATAATATAGGTAGGTGGAGGTTAGAATTAGACGATAAATGTTTGTTTTATATTTTCAGGAACAATGCAAAGAATCCTGTCCGTAGCAAGGACGTTCACGTCGCTTGTTCATCTACAAAACACCATCAGTATGCGACAATTACCTTTCAGTACATTTCAACCTGATATGAGTGGGAGGTTGCTTACACCATTCAGTCCTATGCTCAATCAGGCATGTGGGTTCAAAGTGAAAGGAGTTGTCAGAAGACGCTGCCAACATTGTTACATTGTTGTTAGGGATGAAAGAGTTTACAATATATGCCCTAAGTTTCCACGCCATAAACAAATGTCCATGAAGCCAAAGCCACATAATACCTGGATTCTAACACATGCAACCCAAAGCAGAGTAAGGCCATGGTAAAAAACAAATTGTAGATTACAGAATAAACACTAGAACTAAATTCATTGTCTGATTATGAAGCTTTTTGAATGTCTTCCTTTGGAAGTAAGATATACAAAAAGCTTCATGAATGTCATTTATTTATTGATAACTACAACTTTATTTCACATTTCACTTGATGAACTAGTTTAGAATAAATAACTAAAGCATGTAGATTAATTATGCTTTTCATTTGCCAAAATATGTTAGGGAAATGTGCTAGAGAAACCGATAATAATGCAAATGAGTTATTGTTAGATAACAGTTTTATTGAGATTCTGAGAACTAACAGCAGGATAATAAGTTAGGAAGTTCAGTTCGGAAACCATAAAATAATCTATATGTTTTTCTAAGTTCCTACTAAGCTTTTTTTTTTTAAGTTGACTTGCCTTGCAAAACAACTTCGAAATACATAGCTATGTAGTTTAAATGATTAGAAGATAATAATATAAACAGGATGTTTAGTATTGCGACAGAATAACTATAATTAAACTAGCAAACCCGGCGAACTCCGTTTCGCCACCAGATTGTAGTACATGCTATGATGATGCTGTAAGTGAAAAAAAGATTTTCCCGCTTTTCTTTTTAAATTTTTCCTGAATTTTCTTTGATATAAACCTCACGGAGCCCAACACCTTTCCAACGAATGCAAAACCGTGGAAATCGGTTTGTGCGTTCTGGAGTTATAGCGTCAGGAAGGAAAACCCGACTTATTTTTATATAGTAGATTATTTTTTTTTTTTTTATAGTTGGGGTTCATCTACTTTTCTCTAGTAGGATCATCCTAAGTATCGCAGTTGGTATGATATAATATTATAAAATACATTATTTTTTAAATAAAATAAAAATGTTCTAAAATCTCACCTCTAATTTGTCATATCTTTTTTGATTGAGGTTGTAATGCCACAAAGTAACTTTTTCTGTGTTAAATGTATACGTAACACTTAGGACATTGATTCTACTGGAGAAATGTAGCCCATGATCCCCCCAACCACTTCAAAAATTATGCTGGTTGCAATATCAAACATCCTTTATATTATTACATTATTTACAAACACACAATGAAATAAAGGTTTTACATTAAATAAAGACTTGTGAATAACAATAGGTATTATGTTCAGCACCAGCCCAGCTTCACTCATGAATCATGACTGGCAGGTTCAGGATCCTGGGGGTTAAACAAACTGAAACAAATTAAATTCTTTGATGTAACACCCATGGAGTGGAAGTGCTCAATGCAAAGTAAATATATCTATGAAACCCATAGGATACCTATTCTTGGGTTTAAAAATAAGCATGAAACAAATTTACAGTAGTAATAGCATAATTTTGTTTAAGCTCACCTCAGCCTTTCAAGCTCATCACTCATGTCATCAATTTGTATGACCTCAGGCTCAACAGTAATAATCTGTACATCAGAGTCATCACTTTCATCATCAATAGTAATTTCATTTATCACTGCCTCAGCTTGATTTTGATTGTTTGCATTTGATTCATCCTCTCTTTTTGTTTCTTGGACATTACTATTTTCAGCCTTTATTCCTGCAATACCTGAAGCATTTCTTTATGATGAGTCTGTGGCCGTTAAGAGTATCATTAAGATTAGAAAAACTGAAATACCTTTGGCTGGAAACAATGGTGTATCTCGTTTAACACGGCGACGCCTTGTTCGATCATTACATTTTACTTGTGTCTGTTTCTCAAAGTCAATGCAATAAAGGGCACCTGCCAGTAACAGTGTACATTCTCCACCTCTGTTGTTGAAGGCAGTTTCAAGTTCAATATTACTTCTCTCATCATATTTCCACCATCCTAGATAGATAAATTTATAGCTAAGTAAGCATGTTACATACAAAATAGCAAAAGAAAAAGCAATAATTTTCTGCATTGTACTTACCATTTCGACCCTCGTAATACCACTGGTATTCCACTACATCAGTATCTGCATTTTCTTGTTGTGGAGATAGATTTTCCAGAAGAACAGGATGATCCAGATAATCTGGAGGAATATCAGCACGGCACATCGCACATCTTCTGTTTTGTATAGCAACACCCTGAAAACAATCATAATTTATTGGCCAAAACTGTTGTATGATGATGTTTTGTAAGTAGGTATGGTTTGGTCACAGCTCACCTTAACACAGAGAAAGCAGAAGACATGTCCACAGGGAAGTTGAGTTGGGTAATTACATTTTTGCAAGCAAACTGCACAATCTTGTCCTGCAAATATGGAAAAAAATTGTCTCATTTTGCAAACTTTTGTATTTGTATTTTAATGCCGCAGCCGCCGGTTTAACACGCGCCGGCTCCAACCCGCCGCGCCGGGTAAAGCTCGCAGGTTTGGCGTGTAGAGGCCTTTAGGATCTGACAGGAGTCAGCAATACGTAAGATCAGGTCACCAATCTAAATGATAGTGATGTAAGAGTGTGTAGGTACCTTGTGTTTCATCGCTCATGTTGCTGAATTCTTCAGCATTCACTACGTATCTAGAATTTACTTTGATAAAAATAATAAACAATTTCTTATGTATCGCTATTTAAAATGGATACTGTTTCGTGAGTTTCACATCAGAGAGATTTTGAGTTCAGTCAGATATTCACTTGTTTCAATTTAGAGCCTACGGCAGCAGGTACCTAATAAATTCCCATTTACTACCTTTTTTTTGAGTAAAACAAAGAGAAAAACGAAACGTTTCTTGGAAATTACAAACACTGGAACCGTGTCATTCAATGAAAGAAACGTCAACGTCAAATCTTGATAATGTCAAGATTCGGGTTCCAAATCAGCTTAGATTAAGCTTAGAAATGAAGGACTAGCGCACCTGCCATCTCATTCACACAAGAGAGAGAACAACTTATGCATAAAGCGTAAGAAGAAAAAGATAAAGAACGAGTAGCTTCCTATCACACCCAGCGTGACGGTTTTTTCTTTGTTTAGCTGTTAGCTCATCTATGAGCTATTTAAGCTGGACCGAGTGTGACCGAGTGGACCGAGACCGATCCCAATTGTACTGGACTGGACCATCGACGGACTTCAACACGAAGTTGTGATTTTCGACCTAAAATGTTGTTTTCTGTTCTATATACGCTTGTTTGCGACAACGATGGCATTACTCAAAAAACACGATTTTACAGCAGAGCATTTTTAAGGTTTGAAAAATTATATTTCGTTAATTATGGCTTTTTGAAAGTAACTTCCTAAAAGTAAAATATTGCCTGATTCAATACTTATTAAAATATATCAGCAAATATTATGCACGATTATCTCCTGAAATTTTAACCGTATTTTTATGGAATAAGGTAGAAAATGTGTCATTCTTACAGAAAAACTAACATATTTTTTTGTATTATTTTGACTTAGGACATTACTGACAATATGTCATTTAAATTTTAGTTTTTGATTTACTTACATAAAACAAAAAGTGACATTATAGAAAAATCTTTTATTAGAATTCACAACAAAATTAACCGAAACATAGACACATCTAAATTCTAAATCTGTTTCGGTCATTAAAAACGTTAGCTAAAACTATAAAAGTCAACGATTTTAGCTAACAACTAATCAGTCTTCATTACATTTCCAAGGAAATTAGCTTAAATACCTTATTATAACTTACTTAGATTAATCAGACTATTATTCATTAGTACAAACTTATAACAAAATCAGAAAAAAAATTATAAACGCAAAGATTATAATGCAATCAATATAAGGCAAAGTCCGTTATGGTTCTTACAAAGCATTATGAAATGGGCGTAGAACCCTGGGATTAAATTTTTATTGCTTAAATTCAACAAATCAGGTTTCTTTCGCTCCGTTACATCCGGTTTTCTATGATACGCCTTCTTGACGTCTATTTCTCTATCATTGTTTTCTTTTTTATAAGAACTGCCCTCTTGAATTCTTCTTCAGCATAAGATGTCTTGTAGAACATGGTAGGAGGGCTGTTTATTTGAACTGTGAGTATTTTAACATCAGCTATCATTACAGAGTTTCCTTCTTCGTTCTTCTTAATATTCACCCCCATTTTAGAACAAGCATCCGTCCAATCAAAAAAGTTTTATGTATGCATTAGATTAGTTTATATATTAACTAATCTAATTATCTATTAGTTTTTTCTATTAGTTTAGATAGATTAGTCGATGAAACCTGTTACAGGTACTTATAAACACAAGTTCCGAGGTCTATTGGCGCCCTATCCCCATCTCTCTAACTCCGGTGGTAACTCATCGAAATCGGGTGATATCTGAATAGGTTTAACGAACGCAGGTGGAGCCTGGATTTGTTGTCTTTCATAGCCTAGAAAATTAAAATACAACAAAAAAATACTTTTTTTAATCAATAGAGCGATAATTATTATCAGTAGAATTTTTAAGGTAGTTACTAGGCAGAACACTATACTACTTTTATCCAATGTAGGATCTTCATCGGTTGCTTCATTCCTGCCAATATTTTTTTGCTCCTTGAACTCCCTGATTGTGCCATTGTAGCGAATCGACTGCAAATCAATAATTTAACGTCGGTCACTAAATGTATGTTATATTTTACCTAAAACGTTTTAACTAAAGATAGTTCTCAATAAATACAAAAACAACCTAAAAAATTTCAGCAGGAGTGACCTTTTATGACTAAATTTTTAACTAAAATCTGTCATTTGTGTTTTGTTTACAATCAATTACGTCATATTTTATTATAATACTTTTACTGTTCCTACTTTTTTCTGCTAAACTGACATACCACAAAATAAATACACACATTATTACCTAATTATTTTGAGCAAAAATGACACATTTTGTTTAAATACACTATTTTCGAAACCAATTTATAAAATATTAAACAAAACTTTTCACGTAGAACGTCAAAACCAAAACGATGTCGTCCTTGAAGAGAACATGCACAACTCTTCGCGAACACAATTGCACCACTACTGAGTAATGACCTTCTTGTCGCAAACCAATACACAGGATGAGACAGCGCAATACTGTCATATATTTTGTCCTGCTCTAACCTTACCCCTTAGAGAAATGTCGTTTTGCAGGAAAAAACTAGATTTTTTTCTGAACTTAGCTGTATACTTAACTCCAAAATGGTGTTTTTTGAGTAATGTCATCGTTGTCGCAAACAAGCGTATGTGATAACGTCAGGTGGGGTAAGAGAAACATACTTTATTATTTATCAAGATCAACGAGTCCCAGCATCTAACCTAAACCAGCTACGTTAATATTGCTATATCCAAATAAATATTCGGTTCATTATCTGTCTATGACTTTGATACATACTCTTCTGGTACCACTATCTTCTAAAATAAATGTCAAAATACTTTCGTAGTGCAAATGTTTCTCTTACCCCATGGTTTGGGGGTAGGTTTGGGGGTAAGAGAAACACTTTCAATATCTATGTAAATATAATAGAGATATAAGCAAAATAAAGAGACTCTGAAATCGGCAAAACTGGGGGCAATCGAGTATGAGCCATATTCCATTCAAATAGAGCTTAATTTACTGTTACAGTAGAAAAAATCAAATTCGGGGTAAGAGAAACATATACACCGAACTGTCAAATTTGTTTTGGTTTTTTCTCGGCATTGGGACATCGTAGCGACATCTATGTATGAACGGCGGAACTAATAACTGTAACTGTTTTATCGACAGAGCTACTATATGACTTAAAGCTTATACCTCTAGTTTACGAAATATATAGCCTCTCGTTTCTCTTACCCCGGTGTTTCACTAACCCCACCTGACGTTAGATAGATTTGTGGACATTCCTGCACCTCATATGTCATAACGCTAAGGACAAAAATACAAAAGTAACGATGGTGCAGTGTTCTCGAGTGTAAAAGTGACGGTGAAGTAAAAGGGCCGAATTTATCATTCCACTCGTAATTACAAGTTCTTTTGACTACAAAAAGGTTTAAAATTTACAGTTTCATAAATTTCCATAGAGACAATATTCCAAAATTAGGTTTTGTGTTAATTTTAATTATTATTATAACCTAAAATTACGAAACTAGAGTTGCCTGCATTCGACCTATTATAGTAAAATGTTGTTATTTACAGATTTCCTTTAACTAATGATTTGCATCTGCTTTGGATGGAAGCCATCGACTGAATAGATTAGGCATCCAAAAACTCTTAATGGATATTCAGTAAACATTTTGAAGAAAACGTTTTGATTAAAATGAATAGGCCAACCACTTGACGAATCGACGAAACAGAATAAATAATCATTTTCTTAACGTGCCAGGCTCGGGGAAAATTGACAACGAGGTCTACCTATTTTTTCAATCGAACATTAAATCGAATAATATTCTCCATTTACAAACGGTATCAGAAGAAGCTGTTGGTAAGATTATTTTAAATATCGACACCAATGCTTCTGGTTACGATAGTCTGACCGCAGAAATGATTAAACTGACCTTACCAGAGTCATTGAAAATAATTACCGACATTGTAAACTCCTATATCTTGTCAAATGAGTTCCCAAACGACTGGAAGCGCGCCCTGGTCAGACCAATACCTAAGTCCAGCTCAGTTGAAGAGGTGAAAGATTTGCGTCCAGTCAGCATTCTCCCGGTCTTGTCTAAAGTTTTAGAGAGAATAGTTCTCTAACAAATAGAAAAACACCTTGAGCATGATAATATTATTCCTAAATATCAATCAGGTTTTCGGAAAAGTCACGGCACGGAAACCGCACTCTTACGGGTCACGGATGATTTAATTACCGCGTCGGACGCTGGGCTCTGCTCTGTACTTGTCCTCCTAGATTTTTCGCGCCCTTTTTGACTGCATAAACCATGACCTACTTGTCGCAAAACTGGGATATTATGGCTTTTCTGAAGATACCTGCAAATGGATTAAATCTTTTTTGTCCTGTAGAGAACAATAGTTACAAAATCATTGCGGCGAGAAGCTATTTTCTGACATCACGGAGGTTCTGACGGGTACACCACAGGGCTCGATATTGAGTCCGATCCTGTTCTCAATTTTTACTGCAGACATGCCTGAGCACATAGAAACCTGCAAATATCATCTTTATGCAGACGATACACAAGTGTACTACAGTTTTAACCCGGAGAATGTAAACGTAGCGATGGCTCTTGTAAATGCAGACCTTGAAAGGATATTCTCATGGGCCACCAAAAACTCACTTATTTTGAATCCCGCTAAGTCTAAAATGATGTTTCTAGGTACAAAGACGCAAATACAGAAAGCGCTTAATGGAAATCCTGAGCTAAAAATAAACAATACAGTTATTCCCATAGAACAGGACGCTAGGAATCTAGGCCTTATTATTGATGGTGAAATGAGGTTTGTCAAACATATAAACGAGAAAATAAGGAACGCGTTATACAAACTTAAAGTCCTCTATACTATCAGGAAATATATATCAGAAGAGGTGAGACTGCTGCTGTGCGACCTTCTTGTTCTTTTCCCATATAATTACTGCAGCGCTGCTTATGGTCCTAGGCTATGGGTAAAGACGGAAGGCGCCATTCAGCGAGTGCAGAATGCATGTATGAGGTTCTGCTTTTGTATTCCTAGAAGAGCACACATTAGTCCATATCCATACCAAAAAAAGGTATTTTAAACATGAAGGACAGACGAGAACTTCATATAGCAGGCACTATTCAGAAAATTCTCTGGAACAAGAAACCAGAATATCTATTTGATAGGTTTACTTGGTCTAAGGATTCACATGATCGTAACACGCGCTCCAAGCATACTAACCTTCTTGCCATCCCAAATCACAAGACTAATGGGTTTAAGGGTTGTTTCAAATACCGGGCGTCAAAGATCTGGAATAATTTACCACCACCGTTACGAATTAAAATTGGCTTTTTAACATTTAAAAGAAAGTTTAAAATATTCTTACTCTCACGACAGAAGCACATGATAGAAACAACATTTAAACTTACAAATCGCTGTCTCAAAAACCCATAAAATTACAGTACACGCGCATTTATACAATTAGGCAATTATTAGACACACAAGCACACACCCTGACACACACACCCTCACACACACACACACACACACTCACTCATAAGGTCTCCTGTTGCCTAGACTCTCATGAGACTGGTGCCTCAGGAGAACTAAGTAGCACGCAGACACATTCATACACATACTACACACTCATAAACCAAATAAATGTGTATAATAAATACAGTATTATGTATGTATGAAACTTCCACTAATAAATATAATGTTAAGGTATGAACACACATGGAAGTAACCGTATGCACCCTGCATACGGAGTTTTTTTTTTTAAAGTAAGTTTGAAATAGATGAATAAGTATAAGAACCTACATACTTTAAACCCGCTATCCTAACCCTCGGTGACCACCTATCCGAGGGGAGTAGATTTAAAATGAGCGCTGCATGTTCCTCACATGCAGCACAATGCTGAATCTACTCCCTTTGCCTATCGTTAGAAACTTTATTTTTTTTGTGTATAATTCTAGTTTAGGTTAAGATAAATATAGGCAATAAAATGATTTACTATTATTATTATTATCAACCTTTCTCCTCTCTCATGCTGTTCCAAAGCTGGTAAGTAAATAAAAATATTGCCTCCGTGGCACAGTACCTGAAGATCCTACAAGCGGATCACACACACAGATAAAATTTGTCGTACTTCGTCTTATAGTCTACCTACTTTAAAACCAATTAATTGTTTTATGGGATGGTGTGATATTGACTATACAATTATTTGTTTAAAATATCTTAAATATTTAATTTCAGGTTATTAGGTAAAACCCTATGGAACTTAAGGAGTAGATAAAATTTTAATGTACAGAAGTACAAGAGAAAAGCAATCCAGTTCAAATGCAACCACACTGAGTAACTCAGTTAGTACTTCTCAGTTTAATACTGTACAAGAATTAATAAATAATGCTGGACAATCCACACAGCTAACTAAGCAGAGCTTGTGTGGGCTCTAGATAACTGACACATAACATAACATTACATAGAAATATATTTTTGACTAACTATACATAAAAAACATCCGAAACCAAAATTCCTGCAGATCGTACAAACAGTTTTGTTCCTGTGCGTTTTCATAATCATAAGTCACTAAAGTACCTAATTGATTAATTTAAATCGTTGCTTAAAAAATAAATGCAATAACATGCTTGGTTGTAACAGGGTAGAGAAGAATCGGATGCTTTGCTGACTGCCACTCTGAAAACACATAAGAGTACAGAGTGAAATGAAAATACAATAGCGAAATCTGATTCACTTATTTATTTTTCAATTATCGTTCAAATTTAATTACTTTTGATTTTTATTGATTAAAATGTTTTTATTATTAGACTACGTCAACATCATACACTCCAGGAGCGCTGAGTCCCGAGTCCAGGTGGACCAGTTTTACTTTTACCTCCCATTTTACTTAAATCATAATAAATAAAATACATTGATAATTTTATGATACGTACCTCAAACGTTATTTTATTTCTTTACAAGTTTGCTTATTATTATAAGACAGGCGTATGACCTATCTCTACCCATACACTAGCTAAACTCGATGTAGAATGTTTGCAAACAAACCAGCCCTACTTATCCTAAAATTCACTCTATTGCCGCGTCTTTTTATACGCAATTTACATTACTTGTCGATTTGAATCTACTTGTCCTTCAAAAAATATTGCTTACAATTATATCTGAAACTCAACATCGTTATTTGTGTCGTGGTTTGTTTACAAACCTTCTACATTGAGTTCGCCTGGTGTCTAGTCTGAGACCTACCCGATCTAGTTATTTTTATAATTTATATTTCCATACTGTGCATCTCCTATAATAGAACAAATTATTGTTTTCATGATATTATTTATTGTTGTTATAGTTACTGTTTTTAGTGTGCTTAGCCAACATGTTTGGTAGATTATGTTCATGAAAAATAATTTGTTGTAATAAAGAATATGCACTATTTTGCAAATTTAAATTAGTGAAATACCAATACCAGACTTGAAAATAAGGAACCTAAAGTCGGGGTAAAAAATTTGCATGGCAACACCTCCTCCACCATACCCTCGCTTGTATTCTCGGACTCATTTTTTCTGAACACGCATGCTAATATTCTATATTAATCCATCTACGATTCTAAGGTTCCTTATTTTTAAGTTTTTTTTAATTTTTTACAGTTATCTACCGAGGGCGGCGCGGCAGCGCGCGGCGGTTATTAATCGAAGTGCCTTACACACATGATTGGATTATAAACGTTTGCTACGTTATTTTGAATATTATTAGATAGGTATTTGAGTTCTTTAACTCTAATGAACTTTTGCACTTCTAGTACTTTTTGTATGTAGGTAGGTAGGTATGTACTTCTTCCTCGTTAATCATTATGAAACTTGGTGTAGTGAAGCCGCCACACTAAAATTACAAAATTTACTCAACCTCTTCCGACCAGGTGGGATGACGATCTGCGAAAGACTGCAGGCAGATGCTGGATGCGGCAAGCTGAAGACAGAGCGCTATGGCGCTCTTTGGGGTAGGCCTATGTCCAGCAGTGGACTAAGATAGGTTGATGATGATGACCTATAAATACTGTCCTCAAATCAATTGAATGTACTAGGTAACAGAACAGGGCTGACGTAGTTAGTGTTTGGCTAAGCACTCTATACAATTATTTAAATAGATAAATCTGACTGTAACCATATAGGTACCAGTTTATATGAACTGGTCTGTGCTATAACCGAACAAGGGCAGACTTCGTTGTAATTTTCCTGTTTATAGAATAAAATTGAATGGTACTGCGTGCGAATTAATATCTTTATGTCATGTAGCATATTGTTGGAATGGGTAATTTTTTAACCTTCCTAAGCTGAAGAACTTTTTAAAAGAAAACTAAACTCAATATCACTTTAGTTTTTTTTATAAATAAATTTAGAAGTTGTCACGATTTATAATTTTTACACAATTTTTTAATTTTGAATGCTCGTAACTTGTTTACAAAGTCATTGTGATTTGTATCAAGTATTAATTTATCTTATTACAAGGTGCCACTTATTCATGTACCAAGCCGAAACTGGGTTGTTGTGCACCCTATACCCAACTGATCCACTTGGTTAATTTTCAGAAATACATTGTTTTAAATTTTTATAGTAAGAAATAACTTTACGCATAACACTACGCTACGCTTAGAAAAATGACAACCCTATCACTAACGCAAAACTTTAGGGTTCCTTTTTCATTTGCAAATAAAGTAAACATTCATTCATGCTAAAAATAAAACTAGGCACGTACGTAGCACTTTATTAAAATTTCGCGATATTTTAACATACCTACATAATGAAGATTATTTATCGGGTATCTTACGCGTAACTTTTATTAAAACATCGCTATATAGTCTTTATTAGATACCTACGTAGACGTACCTACCACGAAACAAACACCTACCTAAAGATAAACATTAAACATTGTAAGTTAAAATAATAGCTTAGAAGAAAAATGTACGGATCCACCGTAAAATTAACGGCTTTGGCTAAACAAAAGCGATTGAAAGGTTAAGAACCTTACTGATGAACAGCTGATGTTCGGGTTGTTACATGAGCTAGTTGCGATGAAAGCTACGAGGTTTTTTTTTCAGTAAAAAACCTTAAAACCCGGAAAGTGCTAGAACAAAAAAAATTGTGGGAGAGGGGGTGTAGACCCCCCTCTCCGCTTACATCAACAACGTGGCACCTTGTATAAAAAAGAACAAAGGATTTTCTGGGGACAACGCCCAGCCCAAACCGCTGAAGCTAGAAAGCTGAAATTAGAAAAACCTGTAACTACGCAACCTCTCCCGATAAGAAGGGATTATTGGAAATTCCACCCCTAAGGGGGTGAAAAGGGGGGATTGAAGTTTTTGTGGTGTTTTTTGTAACTCTTTAATCAGTGGCCCAATTAGCTTGAAACTTACAGAGAATACTAAGAATACAAAACTATTGAACAAGTGTTTCAGAATTTAAATAAATAAGTGTTTTAGAAAATTTTCTGTAAATGGGCTAAATCGGGTTATAAAAGTTTGTAATTTGGCTCCGTACTAAAATGTCTGTAACTTTTAATGCATCATGCTATTGACATGAAATTTGCTGTACATATCAAAATAATAATAAATTAAAATACAGGATTACTTCAGGAATTCTCAAAAAAACCGTTTAAGAATGGTAAAACGAGGGTTGAAGTTACTAAGGTTTTTTTTTTGTTACTCTTTAACCAGTGGTCCAATTAGCTTGAGCTGAGATTACAGAGAACACCAAGAATACAAAACTATTGAACACGTGATTCAGGATTTTTCAAAATTTCTTTAAAATGGTTAAAGTTTGTGATTCGTAAAAACTTTAAAGTAAATAATGTTATGTACCTAATCATTTTTATTTTTACAAAATTATCGCTAGGGGTTGTGTAATCAATTACCACGCGGACGAAGCCGCGGGGCGCAGCTAGTTTAGAATAAGTTTATTTTTAAATATACAGCACAAGTTACTTTGTGACATAACAACCACGAACAAAAAAGTTATGACGATTTATAATAGGTGAGATTTGAAGTGATTTCAAAAAAAGTCTGTCTTAGTACCTAACCATAACACAGGACATTGATTCTTCCGGTGAAATGTAGCCCATGATCCCCCAACTTTCCAAAAAAATATGTCGTTCGCAATACCTGACACCCTGTATAGACAGAGAATTTAGGTTAATATCTACAAAAGGTACGTAGGCATAGGTAGGTAGAGGTAATTAAGAAGCTCTCGCCTCGGGTCGCGCAGTTCGTCCGTGAGCGAACAAGCGTCCGAGTCGTCACGAGACGACGAAGTGTACATAGTGTGTACTGCCGGCAGGAGATATTCAAGAGCGAAAGAAAAGAGGAAGAACAAAGCGAGACCATAGGGGTTTCGTTCTCGTAACGAAACCCTAAAAAAACAACAAGGGGAGGGCGGGGCGACCGACGACGCGCCGCGGCTGAAGATAGTAGGTACGTGACGTGAGTTAGATACTAAGTTGGCCTAAAAAGGCGTTTTACCCGCTGTGAACATAAAACCCCGGTAAAAACGTTAGTAGTAGGTACGTATTAGGTATTAGTAAGTTTCAGGGTATCCAAAATGGCAGATTTTTTGAATAAAGTAAACGCTTGTTTTTTTGTGTGCCTGTTTTATGCATTTTTGACACATGTTGCATACCGTTGTTAAGGCACTACTTGACAAACTTTCAATGAATTATGAGATCAGACGCACTTAGTTTTTTTTAACTAAATTATTGAACTCTCTATTTTATTAGCTTTTCAACACTTTTCATGCCCATAGCTGCTTTATTTACCTACTACCTAGATCTCACGTCAATATACATCTTATTAGTATGGGCTAACATGCCAGATGTAATAAAAAAATTCTAAGCCATGTTATTTTGAATAAAAAAGTTACAGCACTAAATAGTAGTTTTCAGAAATATCATAAATAGAGCTATGAAAGCTTTTCACGGTTATAAAAAGCTGCCAAGCTATTGCACTTGGTTCCACCTACCCCCAGTTACCTACCTTAAGGCACACGGTTTGCCGAACATCTGTATAATAATATTATGTACTAACGCTTTGGTTAGAAACATCAGTAGGTGCATATGTTAACCCACTCTTATAAATTTTGTCCTAAACAGATCTGACCAAAACCAGGCCAACCAGGGCCATGAAACTGACCCAGCAATGCTAGTTTGTCCATAGAGTGCCTCATTTTGAACCTAAACTGTTCATGTTAACATAAGTGGTAAAGGAAACAAGTATTTCTGTAGAAGTGACCATTTATTATTAGAAAACTTTAATACACCAAGAATTATGGAATGAAGTACCAAAGAATTTTTTATGTTTTATGCTTACATACTCTATGAAATTTAATGATGTAGAAATTAGTACAAGTTTACTTGTCCCTTATTTTGAGAAGATCATTGAGATCTAGGCCTACACAAATTTCCTTGGATTCAGTCCTTGGGTTCCTATCCAAGATTTCTGTTATTGGGTAGTAGTTGTCGCGGTTATCAACATTCCACCCAGAATACTGAAAATGAGATAACAGTTTATTAGTTTTCTACAAACATAAAAGATTTCCATAGAACTTTTAGCTTTAGATACTCACAACGCATGTGCATTTGTGCAAAATTTTTCCATTTGATTCCAATGGTACAAATTTCTGCAATAAAGCTTTCCCATCGATTTTCCACAGATTGATTTCATCCAACTTGGTCACAACAGTGTCTCCATCCCATTTTACATCAGATTTTAGCAAAACAAAGTTTCCAGACTGAAAACACAAAACAGTGATTAGAATAGACATTTTTGGATTTTAAATCTGAGTAACCAAATTTTTATTATGCAGAACTCACATGATAATGTTTTGGTACATCTTTAGACTGGCTGGAATCAGACTTATTGCCATCTGATCCATTCTTCTCATCTTCGGAACCATCCTCCTCGTCCAGATCCCCCTCCTCATCTTCCACATCTTCATCTTCATCACCTTCCCCTTCGCTTTCTTCAGAAGATTCATCCTTCTTCTTCTTTTTGGAATTGTTTGCAGCAGGTTTGAGAGAACGTTTGCGAGTGGCTGGGCGTGTGGCTGGTTCATTCTGTGGGAAATACATAGTGATGTTCACTATTATTCTTAAACAAAAAACCATGGAAAGAGGAGTCAATCGACTCTGTAAGTCTAACCTGAGACTTGCTACCAATACCGTTTTTTGGACCTAACCTATTGCATGATGTGAAACTGTACGGTTGAGACGACTACCATAATATATTTTAGAATAGCAACTAGAAAAGTAGAAAACCAAGGCGTAAATATATAAAATGTTAATAATAATTTAGTTACAGAATCGGCATCCGGCGTCCAATCTTCGCCAGAGTCTTGAAACTCTTCTGGTTCTCCTCCATGTTCTGAGCCCTCGGAATCGTCACCCTTTTTTACAGACTTTCTTTTACGCATATTGGCAAAGGTGGTGGTCTTGATTATGTGTAACTCGAATCAAGAAAGGCTTTTTGAGCGTTTCGGCAAACCCACGCCAAGTGAAAAACCAACTTCTTGTGATGTGAATGAAACGAAACCAATCGAAAAAATCGCAAGCAAGCAAAGCAAGCTCAACTCAATGTCAAGCAAGCAAGCTTCGCGAAGCAGTGTTGCTAATACTTTACTATTAAAAAGTCCGGACCACACGACGACGACGCGCGCCCGATAGATGACGCGCTAATGACAAACCTGTGTATAACATAAGTATCACTTTTAAATAGCAGCGCAAAGCAATATATAAATATTTTATGGAAATATAATACAAAACAAAGACAAAACTAAACGAATAGAAACCAACTAAATTTTTATGAAAAATGGGCTGCATAAAGCGTTAAATGCGCTTAGTTAGAAACACTAAAAAGGTGAATTTTGAATGGTGTTGTTTGGCTCGTCTCTATGGTCTCAAAAACATAGACTATTTTTTGTTTGTGGCATCAATGGAGCTCTTTATTGCTCTGCCACAGATCAAGTATTCGCAAATGGTAAGAAAGAAGCGTGAAAGAAGCTTGCACTCGGACGAAGGAAATCACCCTCTAGAGCTTGCATGATCCACGACGCGACTCGCCGCGCGCGGCGATGATAAAATGTGGTGTGTGTGGCCCTTAGAAGGATATTCTAAGGTATGGGTGGCAGATAGATGGAAAGCAGTAGCGGGTCCATTATTTGGCTGCCAGTAAAAAGCGGTAGTGGAATGTTCCACCACTACCGCTTTTACGTTGGACCGTGGAACGAGAAAATAAAATAAATAATGCTGGACAATCCACAAAGCATCATCTAGCCCCAAAGTAAGCAGAACTTGTGTTATGGGTACTAGATAATCATCTAGTACCCATAAACTTAATACAATACAAAAAAGGTAGATTATGTCTATGTACTCATACATACATTATGTATGAGTTATGTTATATGACTTTATGACAATCGTTCTGGAATGGGTTTTTACGCATACTGGGTGATTATTTGTATTTAATTTTGATATTTTCATGGAATTCAACAATGTCAATAAAATAAAATTCAACAAATTTAATTATCCGTGGCGATAAATTAAAAATTTAAATAAATTTCCACATACTATTTTCGCCGCTTATTTTACGTACATACATATTTAGGGTTTCGTGATCGGTGCGCAGCTAATAGCTTGAAATATAATAAAATATTACATTTCGTGCGCCCGTACAGAATTCTAAAATTCAAATTAAACTAAAAATTTGAGTATTCAATTCTTATATTTTTTTTTAATTGTACAGGCGCACCGTAGGTTAACACCAATTGGTGGAAACGGTGGAAACCATTGTAAGCTTGTTTGTGTGGCCACTTCCTAACTTTGCCACAGATATTATGATAACAAGGCACCAAAACGTTTTTCTTTTGTTTTCGCGTTGGTTGGTTGTGTTGTTGATGGTATCAGCTGATTGCGTCATTGCATTGTTTGCTTGCATTTGATTTGAATGAAGTGAGTGAACGAACAGTCAAGCACTACAAAAGAGAAAAGTCAATCAAAAAACGCAAAAACAAAAAACAAGTCGTAGTAAATCGAATATTTGGAAACAGCTCCTTAGACCTTGTTTCTTGCGAAATCGTTGTGCAATCAGAATCTCGACATGAAATTCCAATACAAGGAGGAGCATTCTTTCGAGAAAAGGAAGACGGAAGGTGAGAAAATACGCAGGAAGTACCCTGATCGCGTACCAGTCATTGTAGAGAAAGCCCCGAAGGCGAGGCTCGGGGACCTCGACAAGAAGAAGTACTTGGTGCCATCTGATCTGACAGTCGGCCAGTTCTACTTCCTGATCAGAAAGCGCATCCATCTGCGACCTGAGGACGCTTTGTTCTTCTTCGTCAACAATGTGATTCCTCCTACTTCAGCCACCATGGGTTCTCTCTACCAGGAACATCACGATGAAGATTTCTTTCTTTATATTGCATTTTCTGATGAAAATGTTTACGGGAATTAACTTCTTCTAAATCCATTCTTAAAATTGTATTAGTCTATCTATCTACTTGTTTATGATTATAGTATCTGACGTTATGGTGAAACTTTATTTCTAAGACCTAGATTGTAATCGATGTATTGTATTTATGATTATATGGTTTTAAAATTTTATTGGCACATTCACCAACAATAATTGGGGCTTATTTGCTAAATAGAGGGATTCATTGTTTTTATTTTGGTTTAGGTAACTATGTACTACACAATAAATAAATAAAATACCATAAATTGGCTTTCTTAAGTTTACCTGTATCCTGTTAATATATTACCCAGTAACCTACAATATTTTGTGTGGTAAACAATGAAAAGATCTCCATCTACTTGTTATTGCACTACCAATATTATAATAGACTGTCTGTAAGTTTCTTCATTTGTTTTGTTTTATTGTTACAATTTTGCCTATGCCCACTGGTTCTGGTAAATGTAAATTAAACATGACCCACCTGACATCTTATATAGTTTTTGGTAACTAAGCTGTGTTTATGTAATAGGAATATTTTTGTCTGGTAATATCAGTGCCCCCGCCTCTGCAATATTATAATGTATGCTCTTTGGTTACTATTTATTAATCAAAGCATATTGTGCTCTATTGCATACTATCCACAACTAACCAAATTTTGTAATAAATAAATGTCTATCTACCTGTATAGTTTTCTATCATGGCTATAATCTAGTATACCTACAGGTTAGTTTTTTGAGATGGGAGTGGATGGCGAAATCCGAAACCAAGAGTTCTAAAGAAAAGTTGTGAAAGGAGTCATGAGCTCAATTTAGGTACCAACATAAGATTAAATAAAATCTGCTTATGTATCATATTTATTTTCGTACGTACGGGCGGCGGCGGCAACAGCGGTGCGGCGCGTTCGGGACGGATGACTGCATCCGTATTAATTCACTTTCAGTCTATCATCGGTTCGAGCGCGTAGACCTACTTATGTACCTACATAATTGCAAGTTTTTGCACTTAACGATGAATGATTCAAATTTAATTGCAATAGTGGTGCAACAATATGAAAAGTTGTAGAAGTTGCACAAATCATCATCAGCCTATGTTAGTCTACTGTGGACAGAGTAGGTACTAATCCCTACGAGTAATAGACTTATTACTTATTCGTAGACTAATCCTAAAAAATAGTACCTAATCTTAAGTTCCATAATACTTTACAGTAATAATGGTACGTACGTACCTATATTGTTAAGTGGTTGGTTACGAAATAATCTGTATCGTGTATCTCGTTCTCGACTCTTGAGTTCCATGGAACACGTCAGGCAGGCAGGAAGGCAATTCTCGCCAATTTATCACTCGATACTTATCAAAAGAACTGTCAAATTTGACAGTATTTTTGATATTTAACGAGTGATAAATATATAAATATGTCAAGTCCATAATAATGGGTAGATTTGGAACAAATATTCATTTGTCATTCATGTGTTCAAATCATTGATCACAATTTATTGCATTTTTAAATGACCAAGTATTTATCAAGTCATTGGTCAAGTCAATCAGTAACGTCGTCGGTCAGTACCTACCCGGCTTTGGTAACGAACCGACCCGCATGTTTTAAGACAATACCGTAAAATCATACAAACGTGGTTCAAAATTACGCAATCTGAACTTTTTTGCTATGTATCAGTGTTGCCAACGACGCCGGGACTGATGTCGCCATTTTTCACAGTTTAGGTAGCCTAATGTAGCCGAATTTTAGGTTCTGTAGCCTAAAAAGGAGCCGAAATGTAAAATAAAAGGAATTTGTAGTTTAAATTTACTTTAAACTTTATTTAAACTCCTATAAAAATAAATATAAACTTGATTAATTTATATCTACTTTATAAAGATTCTGCTTCGTCTTCCAGCAACAATATAGCACCAACAAGACTTTCGGCGTCACCGTCATTTGTGGAAGCTGATATGCTAGTACTGGCGCAAGGTTCGCTGAGACTGCTGGTGTTGGAGGCTGCGTACATTTTTCTGCCAGCATGTAAATTGACCATGTGATTACTTGTTTGGAAGCTGTTACAGCAGAAACTTCTGACATTCATATGCGTTCTAATTCTTAGGATAGCGATCAGCATGGGTAGTTGCATTCTGTTCCTTAACTTTGTCTTCACCGTACCCATCACATACAGACCGTAGGGTAACTATGATTTTTATTAAAAGCAGTTCCTTTCCGTTCGGCTAATTTAAATGGCTTGTCCCTGAAGTAGCCTAATAGGGGACCAGTCGCCTTTCTGATTTTTTCATCGCCGATTCTAGTCCTGAGTAGCCTAAATGGCGATAAATCGCCTACGTTGACAACACTGCTATGTATCTCTTGAAGTTTTTATTAAATAGTAAAAGAAAAGTATGAATAATGTATACATAATATACATAAGTTTATCATTAAATATAGAAAAAATTCTAAACGTTTATAGTTTTTAAAATTTTGGACCATTATTGCCTATAATTCCTTCAACTATAGTCCAGTTTAGAAATGAGGCATAAAACGTATGATAATGTTACAGATGACTATTGTTGGGTGCCTAGATCGGTTCTATGGTCTAGTACCATAATTATTAAAAAAAAATATATTTTGGAACAAATTTTAGTATATATTTATATTTTACTTTAAAGTAAGTAGAGATTAAATTTCTGGAACATGTATTATAATTAAAGAAATGCTTTCGTAGAAAACAGAATTCTGAAAATATGTTACTGCTTTTCTACCAATAACAACAGCATACGAGTCAACGTCAATAAATTCAAGCAAGCGCTTCAGCTGCAATAAATGCCATCTAGTGACAAGTGGCAATGGTAGGTAATATAAATTTTTGCACACTCTAAAATCAGAGTGCAAAAATTTACATTGATATTTGGCCAAATATTTTTTAAACCACAGTAGGTCTATTTCTGAGCTTTGCAGCAGAACTAGATACCGTAGGCAACAGATGATTGTCATAGTTCATGATTCATAATTCATAATCAATCGCGGGGCTGCTAACTTGACGAACACTATACCACTAGCTCTTACTAAGAATGGGGTCAAAAAAAGTCAACCTTATTTGACCAAAAAGAGTAGGAAAATTTTAAAATAATATTTGAGTACCTAAAATAATCAAGTTTTTATAAAACATATCTAATTTGACAGCACTAAAAATGTTGCCGTCGTCCTTCGATCAATTGATATAATTGATCGAAGCCGTCGTCACTTAAAATATTTAGCAAATGGCATCAAACACCCCTCTCCGATTTTGTAGCGGGAGGGGAGGTAAACACGTACCGTACAGCTCAGAGAAGCGGTATTACGCTCACATTCGCAAAAAAAACTTGTGTACCTACGAACCCACACTAAACCAATGTAGTAACACAAACAAAGATTTAATCGTATATACGCAAGTTGCTGGACGTCAACAGACACAAAAACTAGTACTGGGAAAGTATTCCTATGAGGCCGATCATCATCATCATCATCATCATCATCAATGATGATGGGTCTTATGGTATTTACCTTCCCGATGCAATGATATAAAAATACGTGTTGATAATGTCGAAAAAAACCTTTCTTAATTCAGTCTCGTTCACATTTTGATTTTTAGCACCGCGCTCCTATATCTTAGAGTTCAATCTCCTGAAGAAAAATTGCACTCCCCTTCGCCCATAAAAAGATCCTCGCAAATAAACTTGATCCCGTGAAGTTTTTCTGCGAAAAAATTCACGGTCTTGAACGGTCCTGGATTGCCACACCAACCATTATTTAGTCACTACGCCTGTACCACGACATCTTGTATCGTTTAGGTGTCGTAACCTTGGGAAGAGGAATTGTAATTTTATGTGAGTCTTGTGTTGTTATTACTTTAAAAGTACTTACGTAAATAATGAAACACCGTATCTTTTAAAAATTGATATTTTTGCCTTCCGGGTATGGTGTATTCCCATTGTCCCCATTCGATGGGGACAACGGAACTCAATAAACATTTTCCTTTTGCTAAATATTCTAAGCGTCGTCATAACGTCAAAAGAATGCCATTATTTTTAGTCCTGTCAAATTAGTTTAGTTTTGGCTAATCTGAATTGGCACTAATGAGTAACTAAAATTATGTTCTATCTGTATGTTCTATATAACGAGGAAACATCCGTATGAAACAATAAAAAAACACAAACATTTTTCCATGACTTCAATTTATTTTGTTAAACTACATTGAATGTTGAAAATGTTTTCTAAATATCAAACTACACCAGTGATATATAACTTAATTAGATACAAAAATTAAGCTTCAACCAGTTCAGCCTGCAATTGGTTGGGTGGCTGAGACATTTATCATGGCTAGTACTTTTATTCTTTATTTAAATAAAAGCGTAATAATGAGTGAATACATTATCGCGTTTTCTACTAAAAATACTACATTCAATTAGTACCTATCTGGCTTGATTTGTCGATAATATCGACAATCGCGTTAATTATAGTAGTTAATCTTGAATAGGTACATGAAAACTTACTATTGATGATTATTATTATTACCTAATGAACATTTTTTTTATATTCATGTAACCTTATTATTTAAACAGAGAATTGGTTAGCTTAGTCATAAAGATCAGAGATAATTTTATTTTAATTCATGGGTGGGTATCCATGGACCTATGCATTACAATGATGGAGGGGTATAAATCATAAAAAATAGTTAAACAATTTTTTTTACGTAGTTTTATTTACAAAATACAAGCTTGAGTTAGGTAGATTACTTACCTGTTATAAATTACCAATTGTTCACATCGGCTATCTGTGAAGTACGAATAATTATAATGCCGTAAAACAAACATTGCTTTCTTTCATGCCATATTTTATAAATAACTGGGTTATTTGTAAAATATGAAACTACTTATACAACTAACCATGCATAAGCATATAAATAGGCGAGTGCGTATCTAATTTTCATGGTGTCACCTATGTACTTGTATTTTGTAAACTACCATATCAATATTTTATAACATTAAAAATTATTGTTATTTAAACGACGGTTAATGACAAATAATTCGTTTCAATTATCTTCACAACTTCATAACAAACTGAATACTTATCCGTAAATTACACTGACAAGAGTTTACCTTTCAATATTAAAATTACCTACTTACTTATGTTTTGTGGCCACTGTTGAACTAAACATTGCTTTGTCATCTTCAAATAAAGCAGTATTTAGTACAATAACAGTCAAATAATGTGTGTTATTCACACTTATTTAATAAAGACATTTTAGAATAACATAGATAAAAGTTGGAACAATGATTATAATTGTATTTTTATGCTTAGGAATATAACGTAAACCTATGCCTAGTACCTCGAATAGTTGTGTCTCCTTGATGGTCGGCCCCGTCGCATGCCGCGGCCTCGCATGCCACTTTCACTGTCTGTAACAAATTAATTTTTTTAACTTCTTATTATATTCTTATTATTGGTAAATTCTTATCTGTTGTTGTTCTACGTAACATATTTGTACAGCATTACATAACATTTACTGCACCAAGCCTGAGTTTCAGTCCAATTTGACGGCCTTCACCACCACTTCTGTCAATAATGAGATTTCATTCGTCATCATTATCAACCTATCTTAGTCCACTGCTGGACATAGATTTTAGAAATTAGTATATTTGTTAAAAAGAATCTAGATATCTTTAAAGTTTATACAAGACCACAGAACCTCAGACCCTGTAACAGATTAGATAGACCATTCTCAATACTGCAAATGCTTCAATCAGGTCCCTACGCTATGTCTATCAAAATATGTATATAATAAAATGCCTCCAGAAATACGTACAAAATGAAATCAAAATAAATAAATTCAAGTCTCTTCTGAAAACATTCTTGATAAAAACTTTTTTATTATCTGCAACAGTTTTTAGATTTCTAGTTTCTTCACAAAAAAATAAAATTTCTAAGTATGTAGTTACCTAAGGTTTAAGTACTTACTATTATTAGATCTCATTAATAATAAGGATAGTTATATATTATAAAATGTAACTTAAACATTTTGATTTAAGCTTTTATTTTTTATGCCTAGAATATATAGAATAAGTACCTACCTATTAGCCACCTTGCATAATATTCCCGTGCCCTAGCAGGGTGCATGTTTGAAACCACCATCTTGTTATTTTATAAGATCCCTTGATCCCATGTTTGCAATAAATATTTGACTATTGACTATTGGCCTCCCCTAATGAGCGCCATAGCGCCCTGTCTTCAATTTGCCGCATCCAGCGTATGCCTGCAGTCTTTCGCAGATCGTCATCCCACCTGGCCGGAGGGCGTTCACTACGTTTGCCGAGTCGCGGTCACCACTCGAGAACACGTTTACCCTAGCGGTTGTCGGTTTTTCTCGAGATATGGCCGGCCCACTGCCACTTCAGCTTGCTTTGAGCTATGACGAAAACTTTGGTTCTCTGTCGGATGTATTATTCACGAATCTTATCCTTCAGAGAAACTCCGAGCATAGCTCTTTCCATAGCTCGCTGAGCGACTCAGAACTGTTGGACCAGCCCTACCTTGAGTGTTCACGTCTCAGCTCCTTAGGTCATAACGGGTAGGTCGCACTGGTTAAAAACTTTCGTTTTCAAGCATTGCGGTATGGATGACGAGAAGACTCGACGAAGTTTACCAAATGCTGCCCAGCCTAGCTGAACCCTCCTCTTGGCCTCTTTCTCGAAATTGTTTTTACCTAACTGCAGAATCTGCCCGAGGTATGTAAGTGTACTCGGAAACAATTTCGAGAAGGTGGCCATGTACGACGACCGGTCCTGGATCAATGTGGGCATTGATCATGACTTTGGTTTTATCCAAATTCATACCAAGACCGATGCATCGCGAGGCTGTGGCTAGGACATCCATCATCCGGCTCAGCTCCTCCAGCGACTCCGCCATTAAGACTATATCATCAGCGAATCGCAGGTGCGAGATGTAATTGCCGTTTATGTTAATGCCCTTATCTTTCTAGACCAGCAGCGCCTTAAAAATGTCTTCAACGCGCTCGTAAACAGTTTCGGGATATGACGTCCCCCGTCTCACTCCTCTGCGCAATAGGATGGGTTTAGACTACTGGCCCTGTACTCGGACACTCATAGTGGCGGCCTAGTAGAGACATCTCAGCACCTCGATATAACGATAGTTTACTTGACAACGCTGTTAAGGATTCCAGAACAGCCTAGGTTTCAACGGAGTCGAAGGCCTTCTCATAGTCCACAAAAGCGAGATACAGGGGCTGGTTATACTCTTCGGACTTCTGTATATTCTGCCTTAATGTGTGAATGTGGTCTATGATGCCATATCCTCCTCGGAACCCGGCCTGTTCTGGTGGCTAAAACTCGTCAAGTCTCCTGGCGAGACGATTCGTGACCACTCGTGAGAACAGCTTATAGACGTGGCTCAGGAGTGTGATGGGTCTATAGTTTTTAAGGAGGGTTTTATCTCCCTTCTTAAAACACAGCACCACAAAACTCCCGCTCCACGCCTTTGGAGTTTTCCCACTGTAAAGGACGGTGTTGAAGAGGTTCTGCAGCTCCTGTATAACAGGGGCTCCTCCAGCTTTCAAAAGCTCTGAAGTAATTCCGTCCTCACCGGGGGCTTTTCCATTCTTAAGCTGCCTCAGAGCTAACACGATCTCGTCTTGACTGATATCTGGCAGTTCGTCGGTATAGTGGCGTGTCAGGGTGGCTCTGAAATCGTGATCGTCTCGTCGGGAACGAGGGGCATGTGCAGCGTACAAACGGCCATAGAAATGCTCTATCTCGGCGGATATCTCCAGCTTCGACAATACGGCCCTCCCGTCGTGCGTTTTAAGCTTCGTCAGGTGGCTCCTGCCAAGCTGCTGAGTGAATACTTTGGACTCTCGGTTTCACTCTATCGCCTCTTCAATGAGGCGTGTATTGGAGCTCCGAAGCTCGCGCCGTACCATCTTCGCAATTCGCTTGCTCAGGTCTGACTTCTCTGACGAAGTCGCTTGGGTGGTTTCCCGTCTTTTTGTCATCAGCCCAAGAGTTTGGACTTCTTGCCAGTACGCTGCTTTTTGCAAAACTTATTGCCCTCGTCCCTCAACTTTTCTACCAGATTGTGTAGTCTTGTCAGCGTCATCAGTGGGTTCCAACAAATATATCCCCGAGAAGCTGCTGAAACTTCTCGGTGCCCGCCATGATTTAGATTGGGTTAGATTGGATCGTGGACATCATCCGACGGTTTCTTTCAAGCTTCCAGTTGATATTCAGAGAGCCTCGGAGTAGTCGGTGATCAGATCCGGTATTGAACCTGTTAATCACTGAGACATCTCTGAATATGTGCTTGCTATTCGTCATGATGAACTAAATCTCATTTTTGTCACAATGTCGGGGCTTTGCCATCTCCACTTCCTCTGGGGGCCGTATCTTAAAGAAGGAGTTCATTAAGAACAGCCCTTCTTTCTCAAGGAAGCTGACAAGCATTTGTCCCCTGTGATTCCTAGCTCTATAACCATGCGGGCCTATTCGGGATTCGTTGCCCGTATGGATTCGTACCTTGCCGTAATAGTCCCCCATAACAACGTTGAAGTGAGCCTTAGTGGTGTTGCGTAAGGCTTTGGATATGTCTTCATACATATCCTCCACTTCATCATCCGAGTGTGCCGAGGTCGGTCGTAGACCTGAACGACCTTCATGCTATACCGCTTGGATAGCCAAAGGATCAGGGGTACGCTACCCTGGTCGACACACTAGAGATTTCTTGGACGTTGTTAGAGAGGGCCTTATTGACGAGGAAACCTACGCCACCCTGGGATGTTTTATCACCCTCACGAAAGTAGAGAAGATGGCACGAGTCTAAGTTTACGGTGTCCTCCCCCTCTACGGACTTCGCATAACCCTAGAACATGTCATTTAATTTCTCTAACTCCACTTCCAACTGCGCTAGATGGTGGTCAAGCCTCAAGAGTGCGTCCGTTGAACGTAGCCAGGGTTAAATATTAATGTAATGCACGGTAGTCTAATGAAGCCCGGGGATTTCTAGCACCCCCACCCCCCCACTGCCCCGCCGTTACCGTGGCCGCTACCATGGCCAGGGGATCGCAGTTTGGTGATGGAATTGTTCTGCAGGGGGCGCTGCTGCCCGCCCCTATGTCCCTTAGTCGCTTCTTACTACACCCACGGGAAGGGTTGGGGCGGTGCAAATTCTAAGCCGGCACCACACGACATCGTTCTTAAGCGCCCATGACACACACATCGCTATGAGTGAGGGGGCAGCTGGCGCCTTAGGCTCCGCCTTGACTCTTGCTCGAGTGAGCGACGCGACAAGTCTGTGTCGGGCGTTATAGACAGGTTTATTACCTGCGGCGCGCATCCATCGCTGGTTCTGCGAGTGCGGGGAGTGCGGGTGCGGGTGCGGCTGCGGCCGACGCGGGGCCTGGCTCGGCGTCACGGCGGCCGGCGCGCTTGCCTCCGCCTCGCGACCTTCCTCGGCCATCTGAGAAAACATATCATATTAACCTTCCCACATCATGACATTGACGCTGGTGTCGTCTAGGTATCGTATTTTCTATGTACAATTGTATGTATTTATTTACACAGCTGGGGACTAGGTATTGGTTTTCGTATGGCAACCGCGATTAAATGCGAAACTGAATATTGGAAGCCTTGCCATTCGATGGACCGACGAAATTATAGCGGTTCATCGACTGCCTACCAATAGGTAGGCAGTCGTACCATGATTTGAGTTTTGATTTCATGCGCCGAAATATTGGAAATCAAATCATGGTAAATATCTCGTTGTAAATGACTTTAGAGTGAACGTGATGTTTACATTTTCGTTAAATACATTATTATCATAATATCATCCCACAAACATCAACTGATTACACATATACACATATAGTTGATGTTTGTGGGATGATATTATGATAATAACTGCTGCACATACGCCTCTCCAAACGGTACCACACATAGCGAATAATAATTATTATTAATAATTGGTAATGATAATAATTATTGATTGTTATAATCAATATATAATATTATAACTATTATAATCAATAGATGTATATGTGTAATCAGTTGATGTTTGTGGGATGATATTATGATAATAATGTATTTAACGAAAATGTAAACATCACGTTCACTCTAAAGTCATTTACAACGAGATATTTACCATGATTTGATTTTTCCAATATTTCGGCGCATGAAAACAAAAAATCAAATCATGTTAAATATCCCGTTGATAATGAGGTTAGTGTTAATAACCATGATGGATTTAAAAGGTTTATCACATTCACAGTCCAATCTCAGTGGTGCTACATGCAAGGGGGGGGGGGGGGCGTGGCGGGATAACGAGCTGTTGAATTACACTGTTGTGCTTCATGGGCACTCAATGTGTTAAGTAGTGTTACATCAGCTATCTTCTAGTATCCATAACACAAGCACTTTTGGGCTAGAGGAGGTGGTGTGAAATATCCATTATCCTCGGGTAAATAGGCGTAAAAATATAAAGAAAAAAAACGATGAACTATAAATGATAATAGGTATTTACATGGACAGAGATATAAAGTCATTTACATTTTTCATATCAGTTTGCTAATGACTTTGTTTTGTATGCAAATTGAAGTTTGAGACATAGATAGCAAATACTAAAGACCTACACAAAAGTATGTCAAACTCATTATTAAAAAAAATATCATGCGTTACTTTGCGCAAATCCACTACAGCATTGGGATGTAAAATATTTTGTTACAATTCTACACAAAACCTTCTCTGATAAGAGCCAACAAAATGTAACTCGCGTGCCCGCTTATTTTTACATCCTATTACCCTTTCTTATGATAAGCCAATAAGGTTCTCAGTGTCTTGGCTGACCTAGTACTGTACCTATGTGGGTCCAAAAATCACACTCAACAAATTTCATACCATATTAATCTGCCTCATAGGTACTTGAAATACTGTACACATACTTTATAAGCTGTGACAGGCTACAAGCGGGTACGAGAATGCTTACCTGACGTGGAGACGACGGCTCGCTTCCCTGTGAGCTGACGGCAGCTGCCTCATCTTCCACTCGTGATTCTTCCCAGTCTCTTGATTCACCACCTTCCGCACCTGTATTCAAATGCTTTTGTTACATTTCAGTAAGGAGAAGCAATATTATATTGTACTGAAAGCGGAGAAATGAGGGCAGATGAAAACCCTTATTTTCACAGTACATACTACAGAACGGTAGCTAACACAAGGAATCTTATCGCTAACGCTAGAACGGTAGTAGGTAATGTGCGGTCACGCATTGATCTATGTCAGTGACATAACGCTATTCTACACGTACTTTTGAGAACGTAATTTATAAACTCATTTACTACACCCAAAGGTAAACAAGATAGGTAGGCGGCTGGCTGTCACTGAAGTAGTGACAGTCAGTCACCAAGTGTGGCACGGCACCTACGGCTTGCAGTAGCAGCTTTGATCCCGTGCCGATAAGCGATGCCTTGTAAATACGAGAAGTAAGGACAAAGTATAATACCGTGAGTCAAGCCTACTACGGCAGTTTTGGTCCTGTTGTATCAGTCATATTTTGACATTGGTCCGTTTTTCTGTATAATGTCTTCCGAAGAACTTTTAGGTACAGCCTAGAGCCGTACAGCTAGAATGCGCGATTGCGCCAAAAAGGTCCTAGCGAAGCGAAGTAACAAATACTCAAGTATTGCACTCTACTAGGGTAGCTAAAGGCATGGGGTCTCATCATCACATAGAAAAGTTTAAAAAAAAATGACAGAACAGTTGCCGTTAGGTGTATCGTTTAATTATTGAGGTTTGTGTAAAGTAACAAAACATTAAAGAATTTCATTAGAAAAACGTCTGCACTGAACAAGTCTTGCGGCATCAAGTGCACTTGAACGATAACTGGTTTGCCCGCTCAAATATCGCCCGAAGCGTGCCACAACAAGTCTTGCGCCATCTAGTGAACTTGAACGATAACCGGTTGACCCGAAAAATGTCGCCCGAAGCGTGTCACATTTTTACTATGAGCATAGCATAGGCCTCTGTACTTAGTATTATAAAATATTTGCTAAAGGTTTGATGAAAATATGAATTTTTACTCGACTGCCCATAAAAGCAGTAAAATGGTATTATATCGGTTTCAGATAATAATGTTACATTACGTCTTTCCGAGTAAGCAGGCAAGGCCCACATTGCTCAAAAGTACGTAGCGTGTTTGAGTAAAGAAAATAACTATAATTAGAACAACCTGACTTCATGGTCTGATCACCCATGAACTCAAAACATGGTCACTCAAAAAATGCAACTTGGACACAATGTCTGTATGCGACAGTCTGCCCAAACGGTTTGCTTTTAAAATTTAGAGCTTTTTCATGGAAGTTAAGATAAATTTTAGAAACAAGTTTTTCATTGAGTAATCTGTTCAGTATGTACGTACTTACCATGTCCCTGATTGTATCTTAGTTTGAAAAAGCAGTTGTTGTCAAGAGCTTGGGGCGTTACATTAATTTATATTAAAACATGATGGCAGCAGATGGGATAAGCTAGAGCTTCGATACCGTGCCAATCAGCTATGTCATAGGGAACGTTAATTAATCATGTGAGACTTGAATGGGCTTCGGAACTAAATACGAAGTAGGGGGGTGTTATAAAATTATTAAATAAACAACTTCTTAGTTAGACAGAAAGAACAAGGTGTAGTTACGCGAGTCGTGTGGCGGCGGCGGCGGAGGCAGTGCGGCGGCGAGGTCCGCGTGCGTGTCGTGGTGCGCATGCAGCGAGGCGCCTGCCTCTGCAAACGTGAAGCGCGCGCCGCCCGCGCCTCCGCCCGGCAGCGGCGACACTACCGCTTCACCAAACCTGACACAAAATAGACAACTCTACTGATGAATGCTGGCGTGATCTCATTCAAGCATAGATGAGGAGTCAAAGCTACCAAACGTTTACTTTAAATACCAGGAATTTCACTCAGTTTATGATTAGTTCAAGCAGAATTTGGCAGGGGAATCCGACGAAATTGCCTTGACTGAAAGTCAAACAGGGTGATCCAATCTACGATGTTGATCCTCGCGGTCTAGTGTAAAAGTCTGGTCTAGTACGATTCTAATGTAAACAGGCATACCAGGTGCTTCCAATGCATGATGCATCATGATCCGGTCAAGTGTGAATATCTCATACAATTCTAATGTACATAAATCAGATCTGCGCTGTTAATACGGTTTGCTTGATCTGACCCTATTATGATCATAAACTTAGCAATATGTCTACTTCAACCATAGTGGGATAATGAAAACAGAAGTATTGTCACATACCCGTCGTTGCGCCTAGGAACATACAGTGTGGGCGTTGAAGGAACAATGCTGTCGTCTGCATCGTCTCCACCGCTTCCGCCAAGGGATAATGCTCCACTCGCTGCAAATAACACGAAGATTATGGAGAAGAGAGAGAGAGATTGCAAAAACCAGAAGAATGCAATGAAAATAATTAAGTACCTACCAGAATCGATTTAGATAGAGGATACCACTCGAAAACTAACAACCTAACAAGGTAAAGGTTTCTTGTTCGCTTATTTACTTTACCTTAAAAAGATTGAAGTGAACAAAAATGAAAGTGATCACTTTATTTCCTAGTTTTACTTATGTAATTTGAATTTTGTGACGTGTCTAAGAGTCCTGTAAGGTCTAAAGGAAATAAAGCACTTTGAATTTGAATAGAATACGTCGCAAGCTCACACGTGCTGCCATCTGGCGCACACAAGACGTAACACGTACTCCACTGCGATACAGCCTTCCCGATTATTTAATAGGTTATTCACGCTCAGTGCCGCTGCTGGCTGATGGCCTCTATCTGCAGGTTTTCGCGGCCTCCGAATCCGGCGGGGCGGGCGCGGGCTCCCTATCGATCAAGCTCACTGTACTAATACAGTGAGCTGGATTGATATCCCCTGTGATACATTCCAAGTCTCATTATTTAGGTTTTTTTTTTTCAATATTCATTTAGTTGTTTTTACATAGAACAGCTTGCTTGCTTTCTTCGTTTTACCGAAAGATTGAAGTTTTAAAATATTTCGGCATTAATAGAAATTGGCTTGTAACTTAACAGGGGGGTTACCTATCGATGCAATGCAGCTTTCTATACATACATACATATCGGGGAACACTCGCTGTTGAAAAGTACTTACGCTCGGTGCCGCTGCTGATGGCCTCTATCTGCGGATGCGGCGCAGGCTCCGAGTCGGGCTCGGCGGCGGCCGCAGCGCCCTCGGGCTCGCTGCCGTCGCCCTCCTCCGTCTCCTCGCCTTCTCCGCCGGCCTCCGGGGATTGCGCCGGAGACTCCTGAGTAAACAAACGATGCAACATTATTCAAAAAATATACAGGTTTCCACGATGAATGTGAGAGGGTTAAAAAAAAGCCAAATTAGATGTGAACTGTTTGTAAACAAACCTAAAATACTTAACCTAAAATTCCCTTTATTAGCGTGTATTTTTACACGCAAATTAAATTCCTTGTCGATTGTAGACCTTCACTTGAATAAATAATGCTAACAATTACTTTGACTCGCATAAAACCAGCGCGAAGTAGCGATATGTATCGATTCTGCGCACATGCTGAGCGATGCCCCTTTTTTGTCATTGATTTGTTTTTTACTTGTTTGTTATTCTAAAAATTTTTTTTATATATACTTTATGGGTTCCGTACATCAAAACGAAAAAAGGAACCCTTATAGTTCTGTCAACTCTCTTTTCTCAGGAACGCGTGGAGGTATCGAGTTGAAATTAACATCAAATACTCAAGTCCATAACCTTTTGGAGCCGTGATATAAATCAAACTCCTAAGTCAACGCAATCAAAAGTTACAGCTGTTTATGCCCGTACATTTTGAATATTCCAAGGGAATCACATGCACACAAAACCAATAGAGTAGATCTCTACTGCCCGTTGACCTAGAATCATGAAATTAGGTAAGAAGCAAGGAAAAATCCGAAAACTGTAAGTATGTGTTATTCACAAAAATAATTATTTTTGATTCTCACCATGGACATGCAGCACCTACTATGGGTACTTCCCGTTGACCTTCACAACAAGAACACTCTCATCCAAGTAACATTTCAAACAAACATAACCAAATCAAATAGACATGGGGGGTAAAAAAGGCAGGTACCTGACGAGCTGAGTTCTCTCCCTCTTCTCCCTCAACTTCCTCTTCCTCGCCGGTCTCTACCTCTTGCTCTTCCTCCATGTCTTCCTCTTCATCTTCTTCGCCCTCCTGCGTCAAAAATATATTATTATTATTCATCATAGTCATCAGTTCATCACATTAATTATTATCTTTAAATATATAAAAGAAAGTCGTGTTAGTTACACTATTTTTAACTCAAGAACGGCTGAACGGATCTCGGTGAAATTTGGCAGCGAGGTAGATGGTATCCCGAGGCCGGACATAGGCTACCATTTATTCCGGAAAAAAGCGTGCGAAGCCGCGGGCTGCAGCTAGTTAATTATTAAATGCGAAAGTGTTGTTGCTCTCTTCACGCTAAAACTGAACGAGCTGAACGAAACGGGTTGAAAGTTTATCGTTTATCTGAAACAACATTATAGGTTATTTTTTATCCCAGAAAAACGCACGCGAAGCCGAGGGTCGAAGATAGTTTTGTAAATGAAGACGGTGGAACACGTATTGGTACACATGTAAGGCCACAGAAGAGTCTACCACTCTCTATCTACAATCTACACCATACTGAAACACAGATATAAGCAGCAAAGCTCCTCCCTCTACTTACAAGGAGTTAAACTGGTAAGGGACTGGAGGGCCTACCCTCCAGGCCCTTACCAGCTTAACTCCTTACCAGCCATGTAGGCACGGAAAACGAAAATCCAACTTTCTAATTAGTTTTCGAACTGTCAAAAATCTTGGGATTCTTATCGACAATCAGCTGAACTGGGGGACCGTAACTGACGGAAGTTGGCCGTAAGACCTTTGCATCGGCAGCGCACCGATGCACGAGACCGAGGTACGTTTCGTTAAAACGTTTGCGAAACTTTTTACCGACATCTACTAAAATTGCGCTCGCTCAGTCACTTCTGCTCCCCATTCTTGACTACGCCGACGCCAGCTATCCTGATCTAACCCAAGTACAGCTTGATAAGCTCGAGCGGCTTCAAAACTTTTGCATAATGCAGAAGTTTTAAAGCCGCTTCACCTTCGGTCTGCGCAACTATGATCACATTACAGAGTACCGCAATAAGCTAGAATGGTTACCAATCCGTCGTCGCCGGGACGCACACTTCCTCTCCCTCCTGTATTTCATCCTCTTCGTCCCAAATACTCCTCGGTACCTCAAGGAGCGGTTCAAGTACCTCCACCAAACTCATACCTTCTGCCTTCGCTCCGCTGAAACCCTTTTGCTGCATACTCCCCGCCCCTTTCACGCCTACAGTTCATCGTTCACCGTACATGCCACCAAACTATGAAATACCTTACCTACCCCAATAAGACAAGCTAAATCTCTCCCTATATTTAAACATATGGTCTATGAACACTTTCTTACTACGATTTCTAATAGTTAATATAAATTTATATATGTGTGTATATATTGCATATACTTAGTATTTATTTACATTTATATATTAGTATTTGTTTATGTATGTTCTATCTATAATACGCCACCGTCTTTAACTGCACAATAGTTACGTTTCCATCCAAAGGTTGCCTGGAAGAAATCGCTCTTAGCGATAAGGCCGCCGGCCATTGTGCAACTGTTTCTATGTTTGTGTTTTTCTGTTCTGTTTTTCTCTATCTAGTTGTGCAATAAAGATTATTTGTATTGTATGTAGTTTTCGTGCAAAACCTACTTCTGCCACTTACATTTTTGCATGAAAACGAATCAGAAACTACGATTTTTTTTTACAAGTACGGGCCGTGGTTAGGCATGGGGATAATGTGCAATTCTCTTCCATGCGAGATGTCGTAAGTGTAGATCGCTGTTCCGATTGCAATTGGAATGAAACTGCTTTAGAAATTTTAAAACAACATAATTGTGTTCACTGTCAAGCTTTGCCCCTCCGGTCGGATCGCTATTCTGCAACCCCGTAAGTCGGCGAGTGCGTGTGTCAAACTCACCCTGTACATAGTTCCACTGCACCTTTCGTCGTCCTCCTCGGAATCAACCACGATAACGCCCTCGTCGTCTTGGTCGCATCGCGATGATGTTGGCACTTGATATTCTACTTCCACTGATCTTTCGAATCCCTGAAAATAATAATTTAATATAAAATATTTTTGCCAGTGAGTCTTTATTTGCAATTGCATGGATAAAAATAGTTGAAGTGATCTTACAGTAAGGTTGCACAATGTTGTCTGAAATGAAAGTTTCTTAAACAACAGTTTGAGAAACTCTTTCCTTCCCTGCATAAGAAGATTATGAACGGCTGGCTGTACCTTACCGTTGCTCAAAACTTGTTCAACTTACTTGCACTCGTGATCTCTTAGCGGCTATAGGTCTTGTCTGTATGCGTCTCTTAGCCGGACGCACATCAGCCGGTGGGTGGGAGGTGCTCACACCAACAGGGGGGTGGGAGGTACTAACGCCAACCGGGGGGTGGGAAGTGCTTACTCCCGTTGGTGGGTGGGATGTGCTAACACCAGCAGGTGGTTGGGAAGTGCTCACACCAGCGGGTGGGTGGGATGTGCTAACTCCAGCGGGTGGGTGTGAAGTGCTAACACCAGCTGGGGGGTGGGAAGTGCTAACACCAGCGGGCGGGTGAGAAGTACTGACGCCAGCTGGTGGATGCGAAGTGCTAACTCCAGCGGGAGGGTGGGAAGTGCTAACACCAGCGGGAGGATGGGAAGTGCTAACACCAGCCGGTGCCTGAGACGTGCTGACACTTGACGATGTTTGCGAGTTAGCAGTCGATGTTGGAGCGGCCGTGCCTGTATAAAACATAAAACAGCAAATTAGGAAGATTTGGACGTCATAAGCGGGCAACAATACGTGTTGAATTTGATATTATGTTACCTGAGGCAGGCGCGGCGGGTGTGGCAGGTGCTGAGAGGCTTGGCGCGGCGGCGGCGGTGCCAGCTGAGGCAGAGGTCGGTCCACTGGGCTGCTCAATACGAGGCATTACCATAGCCACGGCCTGCGAAAAGCACTTGAATTTACAGATTAGTTTACAGTTTTCAGCTAATAAAATCATTCAAAATATCCAGATTGAGTTGGGCAGTTTAATATAGTAAATTAACCTTTGTTAGCGTTCAGTAGTGTTACTTCACGAATTGATACAGTAAATTAGGAAATTGATTCTGGTTACATGTTGATACATGCTTTAAAGAAACTGCGCTACCTGCTGAGGAGTTTGGGAGTGAGATGATTGCGTGCTGCTGTCACTGGCTCCAGAGCTTCCCATTCCCGCTTCACTAGTATCCATGTCCTGCGCAAAACATGGTATTTAAACAAAAATAAACACAATACAACCAAATAATGAATGAGATAACACATCGCATCTACCACCATAACAAGAGTAATTCTTAACAAGTAACGTTAGAATTATTTTTGTAACCTGGGTTGACTCAGGAGGCGGCGCAGTCGAGGCAGCCACAGAAGCGCGCGGCAACGGGCGCGATGAAGATGCAGGCATGTACTCTGTGGTGTGCGCATCGTGCGGGGCTGTCGGCCCGACCTGTGCCATCGGGCGGATCGAAGCCAGCGGCGTCTCACCACCACGCCGGCTCGCGCTCACACTTTGTTGGGCTACACCTAAAATCACCAACTCACTGTAAGATACACAGAAACTTAAAAATAATTTTACCAAGACAGAAAGCAACATACCAGCCATTGGTTTTATATTTGCTGTGGGCGGATCAGATGTAGTTTTCTCTGTGGTAGCTTGCTGCTTCGACCCAGATGATTGACTAGCCAATTGCCGCTGCAGTATGTTCACTTTTTGAAGAAGAGCCTCTACTTCTCGGCTTTTCTCTGCCTGTGCTTCGCCACGTTCTTTCTCCAATCTCGAGAGGCGTCCTTCATACTGCGATTTAATGAGAGCTAGTCTCACATCCTGTTCATCGCGGGTGCTCTGTTCGATTGAACCGATCTTTGTGCGTGATTCCTCTAATTCGCGATTCAGCGTATTTTTTTGCTCTGTCAGCTGAACTATTTTGCTTTTTGCTTGTTTGAGCACTTGTTTAGCTTTCTCTTCCTTGTCTAGGATGGCGGTCCTGAGAGTTTCGAGCTCTTGTTTCAACTTCTCATTGTTTTCTTTCTCAGAATCTAAACTTACTTGAAGTTCGCTTAATCGCTCTTCATGTTTCTTAGAAGTCTCTGCCAATTGAGCATCGGCAGCTGCTGCTTGTCCTTCATTAGACTTTTTGTCTTCTTCCACTGATTTCACAAGTTCTTCATATTGAGCTTTATATTTCTTGGCAATTTTTCTTATTTGTAATTCCTTTCCACGAATGTCAATTAGACAGGAATCTTTACTAGCAACTTCCTCAGTCAATTTAGTATTTGTTACCTCAGCTTCTGATAATTTATCTTTAAGTTTGGTGACTTCTTCAGTAAGACGTGCCATGTCATTCCTAAGCACATTTTGCAACTCTTCATTAAGCCTTTTATTTTCTTCGGCCAGATTATTTTGCTGCCGAGATGTAACAGTATATTGTTCTTCGATCTTAATTTTCTCCACTTTAACATTACCAAGCTCTTCACTCAGCTTCTTCACGTTTTCTTTTTCGTTAGTCAACATTTTCGCCAAAGTCTCTCTTTCGTTTTGTAGTCTCTTCCAATCTTCGGGGCTCGTTTTATTAGCACGTTCAACCAAAGCATTTACCCTGGTTCTCCAACGAGCACAATCTGCTTTCAATGCATTGTTTTCCGATTGCAAGGATTCAGTTTTAGATGTGGAATCAGCCACTCTTTCCTGCAGTGGAACTAACTGCTCTTCCATTGATTTTGTAGCGGCAGTAAGTTCGTCAACGCGAAGTGTTAATGAGTCGCGTTCCTCTCTCAAGATACGATTACTATCAGTAAGAGCATTTAGAGTTTCTACTTTCCTTAAAATATCTGACTGCTTATTGACTGTTACCATGCTTATTTCAGACCTTTCTCTTTCAGAAGCTAATGCAAGTTTCGTTTCATCCAGTTGTTTTTCTGCTATTTCTAGCTGAGATTTAAGCCTCATTGTTTCTGCTTGTAATATATCAAATTTAGCCATGGCTATGTCTTTTTCTTTTCTTAAGTATTTTACTATTTGGAATAGCTGATCTGATGATTTAACATCCTCTTCATTTATCGATATATTCATACTAGATTCATTGGCAGATTCATGCATACTTTCCGATTGAGATCGCGATGCATGGGAAACTGACAATTGTGTGCCAAGTGCTTGAACTTGATCATGTAATAGTGAATTTTGATCATTCAAATCTATCAAGCGTTGCGATAGTTGCTCGTTTTCTGTGTTAAGTAATTTCTGCCTTTCAAACCACGACGACTTTTCATTTTCTAGTTTTTCTTCAGCACTGTTTTTAAGGGCTACCAATTCATTTAACATATTTTGTGCTTTTGAGAGTTCCTCCTTTGCAAGGGACAACGCCTGAATATCGGTAGAATGTAATATCATTTCATGTGTATACTTTTCTTCTGCTTTCTCAACAGCTTCAGATAATTTCGCTATTTCAGAGCGTATGGTTTCAATTTCTACACGATAGTTATCATTGCTAGCTAAAGCTTCCTTTAAATCCGTCTTAACTCTTACCAGTTCATCTCGCAAGTGAGTATTACTAGCAGAGTGTTCTCCACTGGCATGCAGAGATAGCTCTGCTTCCAGCTCTGCACATTTATCTTCAAGGAACTGTAATTTGGTAGCATACTCATTTAGTTTTGAATCAGTCGCCTGTTTGTATATTTCATATTCAGTGTGTAAGGCTTTAAGTTCTTTTTCAGCATTTTCAGATATATCACAATATTGCTTGATGTGTTCTTTTGCGATATCAAGTTGTTCCTGAAGTGACTTCAACTCGCCTTCTTTATCAGAAAGTTTGTTTTCAAGATCCCGTATTCTTTTAACCGTATCATAAGACCCATCGGTGTTTGGCGCAAGTGCCAATTTTAGTTTTTTACCCAATTCCTCATTAGCCTTGTTTTTATCAGATATCTCCTGTCTCAATTCCGCGAGGTCTTTCCTCAGAACATCAGCAGCATCTTTTTCTTCTTGCATTCTTGATTTTGCGGTTTCTGTTTGCCGTTCCAAGTGGGCAGCCAATTCTCTGAACCTATCTTGTTCTTCTTGGAGTCTTCTCCTTAATGCAGAACATTCACGAGTTGCTTCATCTAGCCTTGACTCAATTTTAGCTCGATTTTCGACCTCAACGCGCTCTAAACTGGCTTTTATCATTTCTAGATTTTTGAGCAAAAGTGATTGGCCTTGCCTTTCTCGACTCATCATCTCTTTTTCAGTTTGAAGACGTAATTCTGTATCTTTCGTTAATTTGCATTCAAGTTTGAGGTTCTCGAGTTGTATTTCGGCAGCAGCTAGCTTGCTCTGAGCGTTCAAGGCCTCGTCTCTAAGGTGTTGCAAAGATACTTCGTGTTTAGCAATAGTGGCATTATACGCTTTATTCTTTTCTTCAAGAGACGTAATTTGTTTTTTGTAGGTCGTTATATTTGTTTGAAGAATTTTCAAGCGATCGTTATTATATTCTGAAGTTGACGCGCATTTACTGTTTGCTGCCGTAAGTTTAGTTATTTCTTGACGCATATTATCAATTTGATCAAATAACATTCTTTCATTAGTCACCTTTTCTTCCTTGTAGGTTTTGAACTCTTCTTTTAATAGTTCTAAATGTTTCTCAGTTTCTTTATATTTTATTACAAATGATGATGGTTCAGGAACTGGCGGTGGTTTTGAAACATTTTCTGAGGATGTATCCATAGTAAACGATCCACTCTTATCAAATTCCGCAGCTTCGCTTGCGGACATTTCATGGCGTTTACCTTTCATAAGATCATGATACAGCTTTTTGAACATGTCGCGCTGTCTAATGAGGCCGTTGACCATCTTTGTTTGACGATCTTGTGCATCAGTTAGTTCTGACACTCTGTTCTTCAAACTTTCTATTTTAGATTGCATTTCACCGCTTTCGAATTGTTCCTTATGCTGTTCAAGTTCTTCATGTTTATCAGTTAATTCGCGGACCAATCTAAGAAGCTTTTGATTATTCGCCTGAAGCTCTTGTATATCGGTAAAGGTCACGAGGGTCTTAGATATAACTCTTGAGGAATTAAGATCAGAGTTTGTGGTATTGGATGACATGCGAGTTGAATCATGATCACCGTTGGGAAGGAGGCCTCCTCGGTTATGTTCTATTTCTTTCAGTAAGAAACAAACCTGTCTCCCTAAATCAGCTAACTCGCCTTTCAATTTAGTATTTTCTCGAGTGTAGTGATTAGCAATTTTGGAGGCTTCACTGTATTCATCTCTTAATCGATTGCATTCCATTGCCAATGATTCCATTTGTTGAGAAAGAGCAGTGTTAGCTTCAATGGCTTCATCATGATCTGCCTTTTGTTTCTGCAACATAGGAGCTTTTTCTTCCAATTCTAAGACGATAGCATTAAGGGTTGTGGTGAGCCGCCGATTATCTTCTTTTTCTTTTGATAGCTCTTCTGTTGTCTTTACTAACAGTGAATAAATTTGCGTTAGCGACATTCCCGACTTTAGTAGTTTACTTGCAGTAGCAGCGGAAGGAGCTAGGTCACTTAGCGCTGCGTCGAGATTATGGGCATCACTAGTTTGTAAAGCTTGATTAACATTGCGTAACTCCGTTTTCAAATTCTCGATTTCTTCGTTCTTCTTCTCGATGAACTCCTCATGATCCATTTCAGCTTGTTTAAATTTTGTCTCAAGCTCACCATACTTTTCGGTGGCTTCATTTAATAATTTTTGCAGTTCACTAATACCTTCAGTTAGCTCTAAAGTTTTAGCTTCAGCATCATCAAGCATATTCTTGAATAAGTCAGCCAGTTTCGTTTTTGCTTCTAATTCTTTTTTATAATTTTCAGTCATTTTGTTTTCTATTTCCCGTTGCTCCATCAAGCGTTGATTGAGATTTTCGGCGCGGTTGTTCAGGTTCTTTTTGAGCTCATTTAACTGAGTGATAGTATCGTTAGCAGCACTTAGTTCCTCTATTTTTTCAGTCAGTTGGGTTTCCAAATTGACCATTCGACTCGTATTGTTCAGTCTAACTGTTTGTAGTTCTGAAGTCAATCTATTGACTTCTTCTGTGAGACCGGCAATTTGAGAATTTAATAGGATTCTTTCTTGTTCAATACGTTTTTCACGATATTGCAGAGCTAGTTCTTTACTTTGTATTTCATCATTCTGGGCCAGGGCTTCACACTTCATGTCAATAGCAGAACGTAATTGTTGGGAAAGAGAGGTTTCATTTGTTGTAAACCTTTCTATTTCAGTGTCGCGCCTCTGTAGGATACGTGTTAAGTCATTTCTTTCATCTACTGCAGCATCGCGAGCACTTTTCATTGAGATTATTTCATTTTCTAATCGGCAAATTTTATCACGCGCTTTCTCAAGATCAACATTATAGGTTTCAACCTGCTTCCCCAGTTCCGTAATTGACCCGTCGGCAGTTGAAAGTTTGGATGCAGCATCTTCGTATTTGGCAGTTGTTTCGAGTAATGCGGCTTCTAGTTCGGCAATTTTATTACCTAAGAAAAAATTAAGGTATTTGTCAATTCATTTTGTTTATTATTTCAAAGGTATCTATACTGTTTTTTAAAAATTTCGTAATCTACCAGCTTGCTCTCATACGTACTTCAAGGAGTTTGACTGTTTAGGGCCTGTTTAGGCAGGGGACAATGCACACTACACTCGCATGCGAGATGTCAGTGGAGATCTCAGTCCCCTGAACTAGAATTAGCTTGCAATCACTTATATTATATCTGGTTATTACAATCCATATTACTTAATGTTTACGAAATCAGCATTACAAGATTGACCTATCAATAATTAATAGATATGATAAAATAATAAATAGTTATGATAGTGTATGAATGATAAATTCATACACTTATAGGGTTGCAGGGCATACTCTGATGCGGGGAGCACAGAACAGAAAAGGCTAGCAAAAGCGAAAGAGGCCTATGCCTCCTTAACAGTGGCTGATATCGGGCTTTAAAAACCTATGCTTTTAAAGCCTAATATCAGCCACTGTTGGGTAACCCAGCAGTGGCTGATACCAGACTTAAAAATTATGATGATGATGATACCTATTTATGCACCTACCACCTATTTGTGTCCAACCAAAATGGTAGAATTCTTGGCCGCGCCGAATGATACAATAAATTTCCGCATATAATGATAGAATCTGCTAATTTATAATCTGTCTTTATTTGCTACAAGCTAATTTTAAGCATTTGGACAATAACAACTACATTTCTTATGCCGCCTCTACACATAGGCCAGCGCATTCGCCAACGCGCTGGCGGTGCGCTTGCCAACGCGCTTGTGAGTAATCCACACATTGGAATGTCGTTCAGTATGGTTTGGTTCGGGCCAATGTGCGGACAGATTCAAAATAAACTCACTTTCACATTTATAATATTAAAATAATAATAAATAGGATGCTCTTTGTGAAGTAAAACATTGTGAGGAAAACGGCATGTCCAAGAACCTTATTTATTTAGCACTTTTAATAATTACAACATTTTTATGTTTATGGTACTTATTTTTTGGGTTCCACAGGCAGTTTTCACTCTGATAGAGCTCAATAAATTTAAATGTTTCCTCGTTACTCATTTTGTTCGCCATTTCGTCAAGTTAGGTGTTAATTCGCCGCAAGAAGAAAACGTGCACTCTTGATCGCTGCTCCGGGCAAACTGATCGCGCGGCTAATGTGTGGATGGTGCGCCAAGCTTGCGACAAGTGTCCTTTGATGTTGCCGACACCGCGCGGCAAGCTCGCAAGCGTGCCGGCCAACGTTCAAATACCTACCGCCAATGCGCCAACGCCCTTTCTACACATTGGGCCAACGCGCTTGCCAACGAGTTGGCCTATGTGTAGTGCCGGCTTTAGAAACTTGGGTACTGAGATGAAACATCATATAAAACATTAGTAGGGCTGCACCAATTTTCGTCAAACAACACTGTGGATCAAGTGATGTTTCAGCAAAATAAACTTTATCAGCAAGGGATCATGAATATTAAGAGCCAGAAAACCAGCTAAACTTGTTAAGGTTGTAGGTAAACTTGTAGGTTAAACTTAGAACAACACTATCTTTTGCATTGGGGGGCTAAACATACTAAGTGTTACGTTTACAATCATATTATTTTCAGTTTCAGTCCTAATAGGAAAAGTTTCAAACTTAATAGTTTTGGAAAAATAGTCCAAGGTTATTGATAAATATCAGAAACCCCTGCCAGCATATGCAACGGAATCTCATTTGCACTTGAAGATTCTTGTGTAAATGATAGTGACTTCGAATTGAATAGTGCTAAAGTAATATTTGATAAATTTTAACATAAAGGCTTCGCCAAATAGAAGGTCTACTGAGAGCGCGTTAGCACGCTAGCTTGACGCCTCACTATAGAGCCAAATTGTGTTGTATTAAGATGTACATTAACTGTTAATCAGAGTGTGCAGACTAGCAGCAGATCGTGACTTTTTTATTGATTCACGACTATCATGCTAGCTGTTCCCATTATAACAACAATCTATTGTCACAATAAAAACAAGTCTTGAACAACAGTTAATTGTGCAGTCTTTTATGTGAACACTTCCATTTAAAAATACAAGCCACAATGTTTTAAACTGCACTACTTTCAGTCATTGCGACACAGTGGGAATGCCTCCTAACGCATGCTAAGTACGCTTTCTGTTTGCAAAATCCTTAGCTAAGATCGGACGAAAATCTCCAGTGTAAAATTTTAATGATTCAGGGAATAAATTTATCATGAAAGAACTTCTTATAGTTTAACAAAAATTTAGTTTTATTAAATACTGATTGTTCTTGTTTCTCGCAACTCAGCTGGCAGGAGTTGGTAATTTGCATGAATCCTAGACATTTTCAAAGGTATAAGGATTTCATAATTTTTTTTACTAAATTGCATATTGATGAAATATTTCGTTTTATAAAGCCTAAAATTGTTTAGAGCTTTGCTTGTTAAATTTACATTTGCAACAATCACCAAACTTTTTACAAAATACCTGTATTGATGTGAATGTTTGATTTGTAATGTCTTCCTTCTACACATTCATTCATCATGCAAGCACTAGTGGTTTGCATATAGCAACATTATTTCGGGTTTTGATCTTAGCATAATCAGTTTTCACACTTGACATATTATGTCAAGTGTGAAAACTGATTATTTGTAGTAGGATAGCTATTTATTAGCACCTACCCAGCAGTGGTTGTTTATGGGTTGGTAAGATAAGATTTGTAATTAAAACTTCAATCCTTGATTATGGCTCTGCATACAACAATGGATGGCTTCTGTAAAAGCAACCAGAAAGTCACTAAATGAATTCTAGCTTGCATTATGCAAACAACTTTGCCAAGTTGTGGGAAATATACCTAAAAAAAGAACCTACTGGAAATACTAAAGGATGAAAATACACAATTCTGCCAGTATCATTTTTTAAGATGATAGTGTTGCATGCTATTCTAATGAGTAGGTTGTATTTATTCAATTTGTATAATAAAAACCAGACATAGGTATGTAACATTACCTACAGAGTCAAATGCACTATGACATATATTTACAAAATGCAGTACAACACTAAAGTTTTATGCCGGATTATCTGCAGCACATATTGTAATATCTCTCATTTCCACAGTAGTTTTGGAAGCAGTAAGTACATAAATCTGAATATTCGACAATCACACAGTTTTATAAAGCAATTCGAAATATATTGAAGTAACCTATTTAAAATTGATAGGTGGTGAAAGTAAGAAAATAGTGAAGCGCGGGCATTGTCGTAATCCAGGTTAGAAATGGATGTACAAGGTACACATTACAACCACAAGAATTAAATGTATTCCTACCCTTTTTCTATGGCGATGGACTAAAACCATAAAGCCAATAAAAAACATTGTAACAGTACAAGAAAGCTGGTTCAGAGTTTGTTTCGTATCGTTTACAAAACTAAATTTCAAAATAGCGTCGTGTAAAGCGCCGGGCAGGCTTACCGATTATGTTTTTGTTGGTTTCGTGTAGCGCCTTGGAAGTCAAGTATTCTTCAAATTTTGAATCGATATACACATTGATTTTATTTGCCACTTGGTTTGGCAATCCAGAAAGCTCAGATTCTGATAAAACATCTTGTAAATGATTTTTCACACCGGCTTCAGTTTCTGCAGCTTCCATTTTCGCCACACACAATGACAATGTGTTGCCAGATAATATTTCAACAAGTCCATTTACCTAAAAACAAATAAAAGTTTTCACTTTTACCTACCCATAATAAAATTTATATCTCATTAACAAAACAACGTGAAGTAAAGTCTTATTTTGCTAATATGCAACTTCTATGGAATAGTTTTAAGGTTATTTCTGTAAAGGATAGAAAAAGCACCTAAGTGTTTTACCAGTTCTAGACCACAATCATATTTTTTGTCGTTCGTGTTGAATTGTGTTAATTTTTCATTATACGTGTATACGTTTAACAAAAACTGTTTTTTCTTTAATTTTATGATTTACCGACTTATTCATGAAAATTAGTTTTTTTTTCGTTTTTAATAAGAACAAACCAACTACCAAACCTTTCGATCTACACGCACATCACATCACATTATATCGGTCAATACGATTTTGGTGCCATGTACCCTTTGTTTTGTGACCTGTTATTCGATTTGTATGCAAAGCGGTTTCAAAACAGTTTGTTTATTTTTTCAAACTGAGTTAACCGAGTAGCCCATCGCTAACCTAAATGAAAAAAATCATCCCAACTGCCCAATCCGTTCAGGTATCAGTATTACGTTAGTAAAAAAATAACAAACATGTATCCAAACTTTCGCATTTCTAATATTTTTCGTGTGATAGAATCAAGTGTGATGTGATTTCAGCTCGATCTATTTAGTAGTTTTGGCGTGAAGAGGTAATTACAATAAGCTAAACATCCACCCAAACCGTCATCTGTAACATCCGTCATAATTATTAACATTATGTATTCTGCACTATACTGCAATCAGCCGGTTAGGAGAGGGGGAATGGTGTGAGGGAAAAATACGTAGATGGAATTACCTTGTAGTGACACAGTTCAGCATAAAGTACGCGGCGCAAACGCGTTTCGTGAAGTCAGCTTTTTCAGTAGCTAAGCCGAGTTTAACCAGTTACTCCTCAACCCTCTGCTGTATCATACATATTCTAAAGTCACTTCAGCAACCTCCATTTGTTAGCACACATCCTAAAATAAGGATTAAAGAAATCGTAAACGTTAATTTTATGTACTCGTGTCTCGTATATTGAATAGACGCAGTAAAGTGAAACCAACTCTCTTTTATTACAACCAACTCACAATAGTATAAAGACAGTAGGTATATGTAGTCATAGCTGGGCACCGTTAATCAAATAGTTAACTTCGTTAATCGTTAATCCGCTACAAAAAAAGTTAGTTTCGTTAAACGTTAAAGCGTTACATTTCGCAAGAATTAACGCAAGTTAACGTTAATCGTTAATCCGTTAATATGTGTAAAATTGCATTTTTATATCGTTGCGTTATCACTAAATTAAAAATGCAATTTTACACATTTTTACAATTTTTTGTTCACACTTATAAAAACTGTTGGTTTATGATGTTAGGAAGGAACTGGAAGTTAGGAAGAAAACCAAATACTTGTTTAATTCAAATGTGTAATTTAATCGCCGGGCATGAGGTGCATATTCCCCTTCATGAACATTAACATATTGAAGTTCTCGTCTAAAAGGGAGGCTCGCTTTGGTGTTAAAATGTCTTTACCCGTGGAAAACAGACGTTCAACTGCAGCGCTTGAGGGTACAGCAGTATTGTATTTGATGAATAGATTTATGAATATCTGCTCTCCGAGGAATGCAGCATCGTTGAACGAGTCTTTTGATTTCATGTTTTTCGCGCCGCGTTGCGATGCCGGCCGTGCGGTAAATAGTAGCTGTTCCCATTGGATTAACGATTAACGGACTTCTGACTGATGTTAACGGAAGTTAACGTGTCCGTTAACATTTTTAAAAGTTAACTTAAAAGTTAATCCGTTAATCAAAATATTAACTTCGTTAATTAACGATTAACGGATTAACGAGTTAATGCCCAGCATTGTATGTAGTAAATACAAAAACCTATTCTAAAGAATATTAGGACCACAAAGTGGAGAGAGGTTTAAGAGGGCTCCTTGCGTGCCATTTTGTGAAAAGTATAGGCATAGGATTTCGCGTTCATAAGAGCGGGACAGAGAATACGTTTTCACAGCGGTAAGCGTTAAAATTCAAATTATTGTCTAATTAATACAAGAAACCTACCTCACTAATTGAATGCTCGTAACATTTTAAAATACAGCACAAGTGACATACACGTTGTGGCATTACAGATACAAACAAAAATGATAAGACGATTTCAAGGCCAGAGATTCAGTGATTTAAAAAAAAATCTTAAATATTATATCTCTCAGCAACCGTGACCCTTAGTACATTGATTTACCGGAGAAATGTAGACCATTAATGACTCCTCTAAAAATTATGCCGGTCGCACTACCAACCACCCTGTATATTGGTACAGTAGAAAAAACTGCGTGACCTCAGCTAAGCCAGGTAAGCTAAACTAAGTTAGCTTAGCTTTCCGTTTGCAACCCGCATAACACTAACATCTCTATTTGGTGTTTGATTTCTCAGCGCAAATGTCATAATATCGACGTTGATTGATTCATAAGCGATACGACGTAGAAAAAAATAGTAAAATAACACTTAGCGTTATAAAGATTTAAGTATTAGGGCACATGCAATCTTACACACTGCTGCGTTATGTGATAATGCAGTGACACCACAAAGTTAAGGCTTCAATAATAACTTTGTGGTAACGCCTCATTGCCTATAACTACGGACTATTTCTTAGATCCGGCAACACAGACATGACAGACAAGACAAAGAATGAAATGAACGAATGATTCTAAATAGCCAACATTGGAAAAGGTTATTTTTTCCACAGGTATAGCCCCCCACCGGCTCGGTCATAATTGCTTGCAAGCATGCACAAACCAGTTTCCGCAGGTAAGGAGTGTGTAGATGTCATGCATGACGGTTACATCAAACAAGCTCGGAAGCGCGGCTTGTGAAATCGTTGATGAAGATTGGACTGCGAGACTGCGAAAAAACTAAATTTGCGCACGTGTTTACTTGAACGTGCGGCAGGTCATTCAAGCCGCGCTTCAGTCCAGCAAAGTGTTTTCGACGACACACATTGTATATAAATCATAAAAATGAGTGATGTGATAATCAAAGGAATTTTTAACTAAATTCATAGAATCGTACAAATCGTCGAGCTTCTAATAAAAAAAAAACCTCTTCTGTAGGCGACATAGTGACGTGATGGATATCAAAAATAAAGAAATAAAAATCATCGAGATTCTAAAAATAGATTTTATCCTCTCCGTACATGACTGTACGGATCCAGACAGTTTGCGCAGTCTAGTTTGCACTAGCTTACCTGCACGTGTACCGGTGCTATGTTCCGTCTTTTTGCACAGACATTCTTAATATTTGCAAACTAGACCGCACAAGCAAGACGGAGCGTGTACCTAGCCGGATTAGATTAAATCTTGGTTTTTTTATAAATGGCGGTCTGTCAATGCTATGCAATTCATGCCATCATTCATGTATGTCATTGTCAAGTCTATCCAAAGTGAACAAAATTTAGTGATGAAAATTTACAAAATTTCGCTAAAAATGAATTATTTCTATTAGAACTGACTAGGTATTTCAGACGATTTTGATGTGTACGTTAGTTATGGTAAGGTATAAAATTCAATGTTCTACACTACAATCATGCATTTAATTTATTTTACTTTTTAGAGAAATGGAAGAAGAGCAATGTTTACTTGAATGCGAAAACTACATTCAAAGCCATGGTATTCCTTCAATCATCAAAGGTTGCATCGTCCAATTATGTGTAAACAAACCAGAAAATCCAGTGACTTTCCTGAGGCAATATTTTCAAAAATTAGAAAGGGTAAGGCTGAAAAAAATTATGAACTTTGAAGGTACTGTTAATAACTTGGTACCTATTGCACCTGCACTGCACAAGGAAAACAAATCCAATAATGTAGGCACCTGTTTAATAAGGGCCATGTACCGGGTAAATGGTCTACCATCTGAAATGACTGAATCATAAACATTGCCATTAGCTGCAGATGTTTTTTTACAGGTTTAGTAGTCATTGTTAAATATGATTAGTTTTGTTCTAAAACATCTATACTTTGATTAGTTCTTCCATAATTTTAATATTGTAAAAGCAAATTTAACTCTGTCTGCTACGTTTTCACACCTAAAATAGCTGAATAGATCTTAATACATTTGGCAGGGAGGTTAATGGTATCCTGGGAATAGACTGGCTACTTAAAACAAGATCCGTCAAGTGCGAGTGTTACTAATGTTTGTCAAGTATAAAAATATGTACTGGTACCGGTTAGAGACTGCTATTTATTGAATACCTAAAACTTTTAAGACATTTCAGATGGATTGGTTTTGCAAACTTTGGAGTAATGGTAAATTTTTCAACTTTTTTCAAAATATTTCAATACAGTAATTTCAAAAAGTTTTAAGATGTACGAACATATACCTTTCATTTGATACCCCACTTGGTGAAATGTATGTAGCGTTTGTAGATTTGGATTCTCTGACGCCGGTGCATGCCTCCCTAGGTGTCATCGGTGTCCCGAGGTAGTGTAATTGTTGAGACGCTATGCTGTCACACTCTACAAGCACATGCGCGGCCGTCTCCTCTGCGTTCATGCACCCTCTGCATAGGGGGCTGCCCATGATACCTAGTTTAAATAGATGTTTGTTAAGCATGCAATGTCCTGTGACAATATCGACGATTAGCCAAAGTTTGCTATGTTTCAGATTGAGGAGTTTTTGGGAGAATTTCGGGGAAAGCCGGGAAGGCCTCCTTCCAGAGCCATCTGTGAATATTCTTATTTCGTGTATAGCTATCACATGGCTCTTTGTGCATTTGTATAGTGAAGCTTCTTGAATGTAGGTGTTTTTTGGGTACCCTATATAAATAGAGAGAAGCATGGGATTGCTTCTGGCGTACTCGTCTATAATAGTGGTGTGTTGTGCTCTAGTGTCGTGATCCCATAAACGTAATGCCCAGAGTCTGAACGCAGCTACGGCTGCCTCTTCTTGCACGTGTAGGTGCAGTGGTGTTAGGCCTATCTGGGCTTCTAGTGCTGCCGTAGGGGCAGTTCTCAGACACCCTGTCGTCGCTACGCAGGCTAGTCTCTGGAACTTTGCAGTTTGTTAACAGTTGAGCTTTGATTAGTTCTCGGCCACCAAACTAGAGCACCGTATATCAGCGAGGGCCTGATTACAGTGTTGTAGAGCCATCCGTAGCCTACCGTGTAGAAGCGTTGGTCGTTAAGCTTGGTGATTAGATCATTTGCTACTAGGTTCCATAGGAGTGGTGACAAGACGCCGCCCTGTGAGCATCCTCTTGACACAACTCCCCTGGTCCCCCCGTGTACGTCGATCCGTACTGCCCTCAGCTTGAGCATGCTAATGATCCAATCTACCAGCGTTGGCTCCACTCCGTGCCTCTGTAAGGCCGCGTTGAATATCGATATCTATGAAGGCTGCGAGACAGAGCGTTTTGTTTGAAATGTCTTGTTCTAATCTGCTAACTACTATGTGCAGCGCAGATTCTGTTGATTTGCCTGAGCTGTAGGCGTGTTGTTGTGGATGTAGTGGTTTTATTCTTAGTATGTTATCTCGTATGTGTAGTCTCTCTAGAGTCTTGAGTAAGAATGAGGTGAGACATCGGCCTATAGGACTTTGCTTCGGTGTAGTCACTTTTTCCTGGTTTGGGTATGAATAGGACTCTGACCTCTCTCCACATAAGCGGTATACGTAGCGGAAGGCTAGGCAGGCTGTAAAAATAGCCGTCAGGGCCTCGCTAATGTTTGCTACACCCCAGCGTAGGAGGCCGGGAAAAATTCCATCCATACCTGGCGACATGTATGGTTTGAATGTGTTGATGGTCCAGTTTACCTTATCTCCGGTTACCACTGAGCATGCTACTGCCCAGTCTGTCACCGATGGCGTGACTAGACTGGTGTTGTGCCACTCCGTTTCACCGTCTATGAGGCACCCCGGGAAGTGTGTTTGTAGTAGGAGTTCATGTGTTTCTGTTGTAGTTTTGATATAGGTGTTGTCAAGCTTCTTAAGCGAACCAATCTCGCGGTTCGGTTCAGCCGCTAAAATTTTCCTGATTCTGTTCGCTTCAGAGTTTGATTCTATCTTAGTGTAAAAGGTTTTCCATTTGAGACGACTCCTACGGCGTAACTGTTTTTTGTAGTCGGCCTTCTTGTAGACGTTCCAGTAGAAGTCGTCTTAGGTGTCGGTGTAGTTCCTCCAGTCGTCGAGACCAGCCTTGCCTACGTGCATCAGTTTCGCTGATGACGGTAAGAGGACAAGCTACCTCAAAGCTCTTGGTAAGGCTCTGCGTGATGTGTTATACCGCTGTCTCTATCTCTGCAGTATTGCTTATGTTAAATGATTTTTGAGCTTTAATTTTTGGGTATTCATAAATAGCAAAGTCTCTAACCAGTACCTATAGGACATATTGGTATACTTGACAAACGTTCGAAACCCTCAGCGCGCGAGTCATACTCGCACTTGACGGATCTTGTTTTATCATTATGTACATATGTTTGATTTGAGAAAGCAGCAGCATTTGTTGGATGTTATTGTGTCTAGTTGTGTAGATTAGTGGCTATTTATTTGTATAAATATAGTATCTTTTATAGCATTAGGAAAGGAAAAATATTTTAAACTTGAAAGTTAGCTCAGTAAACTGCCTGCACTAACCTAAATAAGTAGTGCACTTGAAGTAAAATCAATAAAACTAAAATTGATTATAGATTGGGGTAAAAAAAAACTCCCCTTAGACTCAAATGCAAGAAAAAAATATATATAAAGAAACTACTAAAGAAACAATACAAGTGTCTTACAATTTATTTCATCACACTTTTATGTATAGTGTGTTTTTATCGATGATATTGATGGTTTCCCAGAAATAAATATATAAAACTAAAAAATTGCTAAGTTTAAAAATTTTGCCTGAACTAGGTCAAATACATCTGAGCTGATTACAAGACAACATTATTAAAGTTGTTAACCAAAAAATCGTGACATCTGTTTAAATCTGATAAGCGTTTGAGTACTCATTGGGGGATCAGGGGTCGTCAGTATATTTGCTACTTACTAAAACGTTTCAACAGCTAGACCAGTAAGTTAATATTTTAAATTACAGGATCAAGTAAAGGCGGCGGCGGCGGCAGCAGCGGCTTCCGAGGGCGAATGCGATGGCGAACTCTCGCCATTGCCGCTGCTTGGGGGCCAGCTGCCGCGGCGGCGCGGCGGCATCAGCGCAGAGCCAGTTACAGAGGAAGATGCTACGAGCTATGTGAAAAAGGTGATGTGATCTGATTTTATCCATATCCTTGCATTATAATAATTATGTTACGCGTCTTTTAAATCTACAGTGTGAATTTTCCAGCAGTTTTTGTTTTATGTATATATTGAGACTCGCGATAGAGCGTCCAGCCAAGTTCAGAAAGAAACGGGCGACGCAATAGCAGTGAGTATCTTTACACGAACCATTGGGCACGCGTTTGGTCCCATGATTTATGGAACTGCTATAGGTATAACTTGGCACCCATTTAGATTTCAACTCTTTTATTAAGGAAAACTTCGACTGAATTTGGCTCTTTTTTCACATTTATGTTTTTGGTGTGATCCACCACCGAATGGCGATCCCAAACTGCATATACCCAACATGGGGATTATGGCATTAGCTCCTAATGATAATAGCCATTAAGGCGCTTATCAGAGGCCTGGCCTGTTCACTGCTAGGCTTGGCATGTCTAGCAGTGGACTAGCATAGACGTAATGAGATGATGTAGAATTGAGTTATGTTGAAAAACCTTGAAAGCAAAACAACATTACATAGCCATTACTCACATTGATAAATACTATAAAGTTACAAAATATAAATAAAGCTAAAAAATAAAGCTACACAATTCCCTAAAGTTACTGTTTGAGTGTCTGATATATTTTGTACTAGCTGCTGCCCGCGGCTTCGCACGCTCTTTTCCGAGATAGAAAGTAGCCTATGTCCGTCCCCGGGATACCATCTATCTTCATGCCGAATTTCATTAAGATCCGTTCAGCAGTTTAGGCGTGAAAAGGTAAGAGATAGACAGACAGAGTTACTTTCAAATGTATTTTATTAGTATGGATTGTATTTTATACAATCCATACCTGTATTCTTTTATGTCATATTTTTTGTTTGCGGCTGAACAGATCTTAATAATAATAAATAAACACATATAAATGTAGCCCTGTGAAAATGGAATGGAATAAACCTTATTTCGGAATTAGCAATGTGTTAATCCGGGAATACACACACATGCAGTAGCGTGCATACCTACTAGTTAACGGTATACAGAAGTAACTGGCACATATACATTTGCAAGTAAAACTTGCATGGTAATTTGCGTTTGCGTTGCATGCTTGCATTTCCAAGACGTATAAACATGACTGTAGCTGGCACACTTGCATTCTAGACCACGTGTCGGTTTCATGCTTCCTTGCAATGGAAAACATTCGAAGTGAATTAAATTGTATCGTATTGTATTGCTACTAACATAGAATGTGTGAGAAAAATAAAGAAAAAAGAGAAGAAGGCAAAGTTGGGTGAAAAATTGGATTAGGTACCAGAAGGGAAAACCTCGAAGCAAGTGTCACATGTCTGCTTATAGGAATGCGACAAGATGTATGTAGTTACAGAAACCATTTAAGAATGTTTCCAGAAAAAACTTATCAGCTACTGGCATGCCTGTAGCTGTCGCGTGCGTTTACGCGTGCCGGTTTTACAGATCTCGCGTCCCTCCCTCATATAGCATGCCAGTAAATCTAATTACTTGCCAGATAGGCATGCCAGTTAATGTATACACATGACAATAGGTGGCACGTGCAAGGAGCTGTTATACAAGTGTGCCTGCTACAGGCATAAGCATTCCCCCGCCTTAATGGGTAGTAGAAAACTGATATACATAATACATAAATAATTGTCATGCCTTTTTATTATTATTATATACTGAGGAGGGACCGGAACTAGTCCTATTTACACTGAATACTGAATACATACTTAAAATAATATTATTCATTCACTCAATTATTTCTCTTATCTATCATGTTAACAATAACTGAATTCATACTTTCAGGTGGTGCCAAAAGATTACAAAACGATGGGTGCTCTATCCCGTGCCATAGCGTCCAACGTGCTATTCACTCATCTGGATGAGTCTGAGCGCGAGGATATGTTCGATGCGATGTTCGCGGTGCAATGTCTTCCGGGGGAGACCGTCATACGACAGGGCGATGAAGGAGACAACTTCTATATCATTGACTCTGGGGATGTTGAGGTACCTACACTTACTGGAATCTACATACTGAACTCGCCAACACAGTCTGCCGGGTTGGTGCGTTTTCAATGTACCTAATAATGAATGTTATAGGCAGCCGATAGTGTTTTGTCAAATTGTCAGCGGGCTGCCGACTTCGGTGTGAAGACACAATAACATATCTGGACTAGTCAGAGCGTGAATATAAATGTTCAATATTTCTTTATTAATAACAAAAATGGTACATGTCAGGTCGATAAATCTAAGACGCCTTATAATATACCTAAGCTAAACAATTCTTAAAGTTGTAGCTACAAAACACTACCTCGTGTGTTCATAAGTCTTGAGACACAGTAAAACTAAAATATTTTTGGAGCTAAGTTGAGTATTCATTTATTGGATATTAAAATTAAAACTACTGACATCTAGATCTGTATTTAAAAATAAATCATTCAAAATGGCCGCCTTTGCATTCAATGCAGGCCTTCAAACGCGTGCGCCATTCATCTATGGCGGCACGAATCTTTTCAATGGGAATCCGTTTCGATTCTTTAATAAGGGCTCGCTTGAGAGAATCCAGGTTTGGGTGAGACTTTCTGCATGCCCTCAGCTCCAATTCCGTCCATAAAGAATAATCCAAAGGATTCAAGTCAGGGCTTGACGAGGGCCAATCTTCGCTCCGAATGAAGCCTGGCAAATTGGGCTCCAGCCAACGTTGGGTAGTCTTAGCTTTATGGGAGGGAGCAGAGTCCTGTTGGAAAACCCAGTATTTTCCAGCGAATAGCGTATCATTTAATGGTTTAACCACCGCTTCCAATATGTCGGTTTGGTAATTTTGTGCCTTCACCTTGACGCCTTGCTGGCAAAAATGAAGCGAAGTGACCCCCTCGTAGGAAACACCCCACCAAACCATCACACTTGCTGGATGATGAGTGCGCTGGACATTGCGTACAGATGGCTGGACGTCCTTTGAACTTCTGGCGTAAACATTGTTCTGCCGGTTAAACTTTTCTTCCACCGTGAAGATCTTTTCATCGGTAAACAGGATATTTTTTGGATCGTGTCTCCTCAATAGGTTCCGACATCGTTCCAGTCGCAATTTACGAAGACGCTCGTTTAAATAATGCACTTTCCTTCGACTGTAGGCCTTTAGTTTAAGATCATATTTAAGTATCCTGTTCACCGATATTCGCGAAATGTTGGTCTGCAGAGCTAATTTCTTTTAAGTCCGGCAAGAGTTGCGACGAATTCGCTCTCTGATTACTTTGATGTTGGCGGGCGTCCTTACAGACCGCGGGCGGCCACATCTTCCACGGTCTTCTAAAGAGCCGGTCTCTTTGTACCTCTTTATGGTATAATACACAAAGTTCCGACTACATCCCAGTCTACGTCCCAACTTTGGATTTCACTAAAAACTTGCATTGGTTTTTTTCCTGCTTGAAACAGTGAAATTACAGTCGCACGCAAATCTTTTGTTGGCCCAATTTTCACGGAGAATGAAACAAATATTCAAATGTATATTTTTTCTGATTCAAAACATTCGAAATTGAAAATTTTAAAAGTTTAAAAAAGGTTGCATGAATTACTTTCTTTTTAAATTAATTAAATAAGTTCGTCTCAAAACTTATGAACACACGAGGTATAAAATAAATTGCGAAAACCGAGTCGACTCGCACAGGAAGGGTTCCGCACCGTAAAAATCAAGCAACTTCAAAGAACATCAAATTTTCACTTGTTCGGAGACCCCTTTAAATTTACTACTTTATTGTATTTTTAGTATTTGTTATTATTACAGTTGAAATGTTATTTAATTGTAAAAAGTTTCATGTGTCTACCTATTGTAGTTAAAGAGATACAAAATTTTGACAAATTGAGAGCAAAAATAGCCAAAAAATTACGTTTGTTGTATAGGAGCCCCCTTTAATTTTGATATTTATTTTATTTTTTGTTGTTATAACGGCAAGGGAAATACACATTATCTGAAAATTTTAACTGTTAATAATGGTTCATGAAATATGGCTATATTTCATGGACCGTAAGAGGTAAACAGTTAAAATTTTCGTGGACGGACGGACAGCGGGCTTAGTAATAGAGTTCCGTTTTGACCCTTCGGGTACGGAAACGTCAAAATAACCTTGAAAGTATATCTATAAGATAAATAACGCAAGCATTCCTAATAATACAATTATTAAATACAATTATAATTAAATGTTATTTTGAGCGTATGAACTCGTCATAGTTATAAAAAGTTGACTCGATAAGCCAGCGTTTTAGGAGGCGCTTACATACACTTACCATTGTTTGCAGCCTCTTTCATCAAGTATGGTAACCTGTTGTACACCTGTAAGCCCATAATATGAGTCAGCTTCCATGACTTATTCAGGGACCGCAGGGAAGGGACTTATTAGTGACAACAGTCTGTGCTGGTTACGAGAGTGCGGTATGCGAAGTCACCTAGCGTCGCGTACGAGCCAAGGTTGTTCCTCACATACAGCGCTACCTCCGAGCCCTTTCATTCTAATCCACACAGCAAGTCGTGCTGCCACGGCATTGAGTGGGTTCACCAGAGAGTCGATCGATGGAGTTGATACAACGGCGGCCACGTCATCCGCGTACATAAGGATCTCGGTATCAGGAACTGCTTCCGGTAGGATGTTCAATAGTACTGAAAATAATATGTTCCGAGACCGAGGATCCCTGCGCTACGCCCATGTACGACCGCATTGGATCCGACATGATGCCGCCTCCCCTCACCACCTGCAACCTGTCCCGCATGCCGTCAGCAGCGCGTACGCTGGCCCATCAACGCCGTAGTGTCTCAGCTTGACTGCGAGGATAGTGTGGTCGGCGACATCGAACGCTTTTGACAGGTCACAGCACATAACTCCGACCGGCTGCTTCCTCTCACGCGCGGCGACAACAAGAATAACGACATTCGGTGTCATCGACGTCGTAGACCGATTCTAGCGGTACGCATACTGACTGACGGTCTGATAGCGCATCAGTCGACAACAGGAACTCTTGAAGGCGCTGACTCAAGCAGTTTACAAGGCTCAATGCGGGAATCATCGACACTGCGGCCGGTATCTGTACATGTCGCTCTTTTTTCCTTTGTCTTTAAACAAGGGTGACACTTTGCTCTGTTTTAAGGAAGTTGGGTATTCGCCCCGCCGAATGCAGATGTTGAAAGCGTGTGCAAAGGGGCGAGTACGAATACGGCTTGGGCAGCAATTTCATAGGAATTCAATACACGTCTTGTGATGGCTTTGCGGGAAATAGTTTTATTATTATAACAAATAATTAATCCGCAGTGAACGGGCGGAGACTGAATTTGACGTGGTTTTGTTGGGCGACGTCCTTTCCGGGTTACTTGTTGCCATGTACCTTAGCTTCGTCGTTATTGTTAGTGTTAAACTTTTCATTATCAGAATGGTCACCCTAATAGCAGGGGTAGCATTGGTAGGCTTGTCTTTGCGTGTCCTCTTTCTTCGTTGCACTTATGAGAACCGGTGCCTCGTTTGGATATTCTCAAATTGTCACTCATAGTCGTTATCTTTTTTGCCGTCGCCGATTATGTTCGATGCTATGTTCGTGGTGCAGTGTCTGTCGGGGGATTTCTGCCCACGGCATTAAGGGGTATGGTAGTCAAACTAGGCCTATATCTCAGTAGTTACGGGATCCCCGTGGTAAAAAACTCGAATTGCATAAAATTCAAAATTATTTCTTTGGTTCCTTAAATGTGAAAAATACACATGAAAGTACACTGTTTCGCACATAATTTGGTCAAGATCTCAGGAACCCTGTGGTCTATTAAAATGACTTATGTTTTGATTCGTAGGTTATTTATTACTAATTATTTGGTTCCCTGAATCAGTTTTTTTTTTGTGTAGTTGTCTTGTAAATACGCAAACCTAGATTTTTGCACTTACGCCGTGCCAAAAACGTATGCTCTGTCCCGCTCCTATGAACACGAAATCCTATGCGTAACCTTTTCACAAAATGGCCCGCATTGCGCCCTCTTAATACGCGTTTTTCGGGATGAAAAGTGCCAGCCTGAGTGAGTGTGGTAAATCAACTAGAATAATCTTCGTTACATAATCTTATTTAATATCAAAACTTTCGTAAGTCCCGATATTTTTCGAGGGGACAGATTAGCATCTCTATTTTTAAAAAGTACCTAACTGTCTGAGTCATTGCATTCTTTCATCCAGCCTTCGTTCACTCACCAATCAATAATTAGGGAACTTCTTAGGCGTGCATGTGTTAAAAAGAAAATAATTGCATGGACGGAGTTTATTAGATACATTTAAGCTAGCTAGAGACTAAATAGACAGGCGAAAAAAGGCGTGTGTGTGTGCTAGTATTTACGGTCCTAGCGTGTCAGATACGATTTGAACTTGGGACAAACGTTTCACAAAGGAATATGATGAGCAGATTGATTTACTTTCCCAGTAATACTTTCCCAGCTTCATTAAGCTTGTCGACAGTGTTATTGGTACTCGTTGTTAAAATAAACCTACTATGTTACAGGTGCTAGTAAACGGCGAAACCGTAACAACAATAGGTGAAGGCGGCAGTTTCGGTGAGCTCGCACTGATTTACGGCACGCCCCGAGCAGCCACCGTACGCGCTCGCACCTCTCTCAAACTGTGGGGATTGGACCGAGACTCTTACCGACGCATCCTCATGGGTTCTACTATACGCAAGCGGCGCATGTATGATGAATTCCTCTCTAGGGTTTCTATATTAGGTAAGTACTTATTACCTACTTAATTTTTTTCTTAAGGGGCGAACCTCACGGGTTTGGTTGTCAAACTAGGCTTAGATCTCAGAACTCACGGGATCCCCGTAATAAAAAACTCGAATTATAAAAAATTCAACATTTTGTTCTTTGGTTCCTTGAATGTGAAAACACGATTGAAAAAAATAATTACGATTAAAAAAGAAACATGAATGTGCACTGTTTCGCACATAATTTAGTCGAAATCTCAGGAACCCTACGGTCGACTGAAATGACGTATGTTTTGATTCGTAGGTTATTACGAATTATTTTGTTTCTTGTACCAGTTTCTGTTTAAGTTGCGTAGTTTTCTTGTAAATAAACAATAACTCGATTTTTGCGCTTATGCCGTTCCAAAAACGTATGCTTTGTCGCGCTAATAGCGCATATTGCGCCCTCATAAGAATATAATAGAAATAGGTACATTTACGGCACGCCCGAACAAGGCAATTCTCGTCATTCTCAGTATCACGTGATTCATCTACAGTGTGGCTTTTTGAGATGGGAGTGGATATGGCCAAATCCGAAACCATGAGAGTTCGTCATGAAAAAGTCGTGACCTGTCATTTTACCTGTCATTTATTTATTTACCATTTATAACATAGGTCGTTATACAAGGCAAGTCACAAATTGTACAATTTGAAAAGATAAAATACACATGTCATTTCATTCCAGATCATAAAGTTCAATGTCATGTTTTCACATTATGTAAAGAAAGGGATTGCAATAGATTAGTACTCATAAATTCACTGATGCTGTAGAATGCATGGCTTTCAAAGAAATGCTTGATTATGTTTTTAAAATGTTCAAAGTTGTCAATGTTCGTAATGTTAATTGGTAGTTTATTATATACTTGTATTTTAATATATTCTCCCTGCTTTTGTACCTTTGCAAGGCGTACGATTGGTTTGACTAGTTTTTCCTTATTTCTTAAATTATAGTTATGAGTATATTTTTTTTGTAGATAGTTTTCTTTGTTACTATGTATTTCTAAGAGACTTATAAATATAGAGTGATATCACAGTCATTATTTTATATTTCTCAAAATATTTCTTAGCTGACGTTCTTCTATGTAATCCGCAAATTATTCTTATGGCCCGTTTTTGACAAATCAAGACCTTGTTTACAACAGCACTGTTTCCCCATACTGTTATGGCATAGCTTATTATGGAATGGACATAAGCGTAATACACTGTGACCAATGTCCTTTTAGTAAAAACAGATTTTAATTTTAAAAGAGCGTAGTTGGCACTTGCAAGTCTTTTGCACATTGTTTCAATGTGTGATGTATGATTTAATGTGTGATCAATAGTGTACCCAAGGAAAACATGTGACATGCTCCCCTCTGCGTGCCTAGTTCTTCTTGCTTTATATCGCATTATAATACTTTTATTAGCATTTAGAACAATGCCGTTAGCCTCGAACCAGTTTGTAAGTAATTGGATTGAGTTTTCAATTTTCTCTTCTAATTTATGTTCAGTTTTATCTTTAATCCCTACATGTGTGTCATCCGCAAAGAGGTTTATGAACGCCCATTCTGGTACACATCTGGGTAAGTCATTGATGTAAATAAGGAAAGTGAAAGGAGTCATGGGCTCAATTTATGAGAAAATAAAAACTGCAAACTCATAAGTATTTTTTTACGGATTTAGGTGCATAAAGGTGTTAGCAGCCACCTTAAGTTTACAAAATTCATCACGAGTAGATGTTTTATCGAGGATAGTCTTAGCCCGTATTTTAATGGGGCTTCCATTAAAATACAGGCTAAGTATCCCGGCTAGCGGCAAGCACACCAGTTGTTCGAAAAGATTATTAAAATTTGCAAATTGATTAGGGAAGTCTTCAAACTAAAATTGTAAAAAATACCCATTTCTTTTAATTTTTAATAATGCATTTCTGTGCCAAGATTGATCGTTATCAGCAACCGAATCCGTTAGTGCAAAAATACTGGGTGTCATACTTTTGAAAAATCATGTCATGACTCCTTTCACGACTTTTCTCCAACTGTCATGGTTTCGGATTTGTCTTTATTAGGGGGCATGGCTAGACTCAGATTAGATTGTTGAAATTCGCATACCTACACATTTATTTAGAGTGTTCTTATTGGTCACGCGTCATCGCGCGAGCACTGACATAGAAATCTGGCATCGCGCGATCGTTAGCCAATTAGGATGACGACGAGTTATCAGTATAAATGAGTCTCTGAAATGATACGTCTATAAATCCACTATAAAGAATGATCCCGAGGTGGTCCCATAAAAATTTTATTCCCGAGGGATTAGTTGGTATTTATCCCATTAAACTTAAAAAGCAACATAATATTTTTGGAGAACCACGAGCTACAACAGTTTGTTTCCATAGCAATGGGCATCAACAGTTTCATCAACTTAGAATATAAGTTCATCAAACTAAATTAGACTTAACTAGATGTCGCCAGTGTAAACGCAATTTTTTTCATTCGGTCAGGGATAGTAAGGAAGGGGTGATTCCGTTCGTCCGAGACATAGATGCCCCGGGCATGGCTAGTCTCCGATTAGATTGTTGAAATTCGCTCAGGAATTCACTTTATTTAATACAAACATATATTTATGTAATGTTTTTGAGATGTTTGCGACAAGAAATCAGTAGAATAAGAGTAGTCTAGCTTTTTATATATTACCTTTGCAATTGCACTGTGTTTTGTTTGATTTGATTTTAAACTTACCATAAAAGAGAAAGTTGTTATTTAGAGATTACAGCAGGAGGGGACTGGGCAGCAGCAACAACTTAAGTGCATAATACCAACACTGCGATCACAAACCCGTCTGCCAAGCGTGGTAAAATCACACAGTACTTTGGGGGCGGATCATGTCCTGCAGTAGACTTCTTGGCACTGATTGATGCAGATATTATAGGAGAATTGAAATACTATAATTTTGTGTTTCTTATCGCATACAAGAAATGTATGTAACTTTTAACTTATTTCAGAAAGTTTAGAGAAATGGGAGCGGCTCACCGTGGCAGACGCGCTGGAGCCAGTGTCCTTCACTGACGGCGAGACCATCGTGCGTCAGGGAGAGCCAGGGAATGACTTCTACATTATCGTTGAAGGTACACCCTTTAGACGTCGTCCTAATTGGCTAACGACCGTACGGCTCAAGGATGCGATATCGTCGCACGACGAGATTAAACATTCCTACTCATTTTTATATAAGAGTGTTCTAATTGGTCACACGTCATCGCGCGAGCACTGAAATAGAAATCTGGCATCGCGCGATCTTTAGCCAATTACGGCGACGACGACGAGTTATCAGTATAAATGAGTCTCTGAAATGACACGTCTATAAATCCACTAGCCTAGGCTACATTACCATCCCATGTTTCACCAACCTCAAGTTTTTTTTTGTCGCAAATAATATCTTGTGGTCACCTACGCCCCCAAGAATAATAGAATAATCTATACCAAACATCGTTCCACAGTTTTGTCGTGAAAAGGCCTGAGTTTTTATACTTACATTTTATATTTAAGTTTCTGTGAATAAAGAATTATCTATCTATCTATCTATCTATTGCAAACATATTCAGTATGGATTCCTTACACTACATAACTTGAAAATGTGACGTTTTCATCAATCCACGCAGGTACCGCCGTAGTGTTGCAACAGCGCGGCGCAGGCGCCGGCGAGGCTGAGAGTGCTCCCGTGGAAGTAGGGCGTCTCGGGCCTTCGGACTACTTCGGAGAGATCGCGCTACTGCTGGACAGACCGCGCGCCGCCACCGTCCGCGCAGACGGCTCGCTCAAATGTGTCAAACTGGACCGCGCTAGGTAACTAGCTAACTAAACAATAGAACTCCCTACGATTCTAGCTAGTAGGCCACCTACTGCCCTCGGATTACTTCGGAGAGATCGCGCTAACGCTGGACCGACCACGCGCTACCACCGTCCGTGTAGACGGTTTGTTTAAATGTGTCAGACTGGACCGCGCTAGGTAACTAGCTAGTTATACAAGAACCCCCTACAATTGCAGGCGACTATCAAGAAAGAAAACCGTTCATGCATGCATATTTTGGCACTCGCAAGGGAACCGCATGCACAAAAAACCTATAAGGTACTCCCTATGAAATTTGGCAAGAAGCAAATTCTTATAGTACAAGTAAACGAAAAAATCTGAAAAACTTCGTATTTACATTAACCGACTTCAAAAATGAGGTCGTTCTCAGTTCGTCTGTATGTTTTTTTTATGTATGTATGTTACTTGAATTCTCCGCCTATGGTACACCGATTTTACTGATTCTTTCACTATTGTATAGATAGAGAATGATCCCGAGGGATTAGTTAAACTTCAACTTAATATTTTTGGAGACACACGAGCTAACAGTTGGTTTCCATTGTAATGGGCGTCACTTAACGCGTAACTTAGAGCATAAGGTCATCAAACTAAATTAGACTTGAATTATAACTAGATGTCGCCAGTGTAATCACAATTTTTTGCACGTGAACATAGACCTTCGGTCAGGAAAAGTAAGGGAGGGGTGATTTCATTCGTCCGCGACATAGATAAATATTATCTATAGGAATTTGAAGGCGGTTTATCGTTTTTTAAAACACGCCAAATTATTAAGGTATAGCAGTCGTGTTTTGAAATTTTGTAAAAATAGTTTGTTTTTTTTCAGATTCGAGAGAGTGCTGGGCTTGTGTGCCGATATCCTGAAACGCAACATTGAACAGTACACCAGTTTCGTGTCCCTGTCTGTCTAAAGCTCCAGAAACTATATTTTCTGTTATTGGTTGTAGAATGTCTTCGATGAATGTATAAGCCATTACCTCGTGTGTTCATAAGTCTTGAGACACAGTAAAGCTAAAATATTTTTGGAGATAAGTTGAGTATTCATTTATTGGATATTAAAATTAAAACTACTGACATCTAGATCTGTATTTAAAAATAAATCATTCAAAATGGCCGCCTTTGCATTCAATGCAGGCCTTCAAACGCGTGCGCCATTCATCTATGGCGGCAAGAATCTTTTCAATGGGAATCCGTTTCGATTCTTTAATAAGGGCTCGCTTGAGAGAATCCAGGTTTGGGTAAGACTTTCTGCATGCCCTCAGCTCCAATTCCGTCCATAAAGAATAATCCAAAGGATTCAAGTCAGGGCTTGACGAGGGCCAATCTTCGCTCCGAATGAAGCCTGGCAAATTGGGCTCCAGCCAACGTTGGGTAGTCTTAGCTTTATGGGAGGGAGCAGAGTCCTGTTGGAAAACCCAGTATTTTCCAGCGAATAGCGTATCATTTAATGGTTTAACCACCGCTTCCAATATGTCGGTTTGGTAATTTTGTGCCTTCACCTTGACGCCTTGCTGGCAAAAATGAAGCGAAGTGACCCCCTCGTAGGAAACACCCCACCAAACCATCACACTTGCTGGATGATGAGTGCGCTGGACATTGCGTACAGATGGCTGGACGTCCTTTGAACTTCTGGCGTAAACCTTATTGTTCTGCCGGTTAAACTTTTCTTCCACCGTGAAGATCTTTTCATCGGTAAACAGGATATTTTTTGGATCGTGTCTCTTCAATAGGTTCCGACATCGTTCCAGTCGCAATTTACGAAGGCGCTCGTTTAAATAATGCACTTTCCTTCGACTGTAGGCCTTTAGTTTAAGATCATATTTAAGTATCCTGTTCACCGATATTCGCGAAATGTTGGTCTGCAGAGCTAATTTCTTCTGAGTCCGGCAAGGGTTGCGACGAATTCGCTCTCTGATTACTTTGATGTTGGCGGGCGTCCTTACAGACCGCCCGCGGCCACATCTTCCACGGTCTTCTAAAGAGCCGGTCTCCTTGTACCTCTTTATGGTATAATACACAAAGTTCCGACTACACCCCAAACTTTGGATTTCACTAAAAACTTGCATTGGTTTTTTTCCTGCTTGAAACAGTGAAATTACAGTCGCACGCAAATCTTTTGTTGGCGCCATTTTCACGGAGAATGAAACAAATATTCAAATGTATATTTTTTCTGATTCAAAACATTCGAAATTTAAAATTTTAAAAGTTTAAAAAAGGTTGCATGAATTACTTTCTTTTTAAATTAATTAAATAAGTTCGTCTCAAAACTTATGAACACACGAGGTATTTTCGTAGATGTTAAGATGTGAATGCATAAAATAAATACAAGAGATATATAATAGATACATTTTAATTTAATTGTCACTAAACTTTGTACTTACATGTAAATACTAGTATTTTCTCAGAGTATTGATTTGTGTATGAATTTTTTAATTTTGAGGTTGTAATATTTTTGTTATTTTACATAATATGAAGTGTAGTAATTACCTACTGCCTATTTTGTTTCAAATACAAATATGTTATTATTATTTATTATTAAAAAACATGACTATCCATATAACAGTTAGGTATTTGTTAATATCTAATAGTTTGGTAGATTACCTCCTAAGTAGGTATTGTTTATGTTAATAAGTGCATATTTTATTTTCAGTAAATACCTACCTAAATAAATGTTACTTTTGTGAGAATCAGCGTTTACGTATGTATACCTATTCTAGTCTATTCCTATTACACAAAAAGGGTGAAGTTCGAAATGATATGGCGGATGTATGGATGGTAGAGGTACCCTCCATAGGCGGGTGCACAGATAGGTACTGGTAGGTAGGATGTCGCTCCTTACTTACTGTACGAATATTTTAAAAAACCTTTTCGTTTGGAAGTACTTTTTGACTCCCTTTAGACAAGAGTGTTTGGTATGGTATTGCCGTATTATGGACCTTAGCAGTGGATCAGCTCCTGTGTGGACTGGCAGACCTGAATATATGTAGATGCGCAAGGCTATGCGGACGACCTTGTGATTGTCGTGCGAGGATTTTGCCAGTCCACCATTTCTAGCATCATGCAGAGTGCTCTCAACGCTGTCAGCGACTGGTGTAGCTACAGTGAACTCTCAGTCAACGCTGGCAAAACTGTGATATACCATTTACAAATAAGCGAAGGCTAGACAAGCTCGTGAAGCCTAAACTTAACGGTAAAATCATAACCTTTTCCAAAGAAGTGAAATATTTGGGCGTTACGATCGACCAAAAACTGACGTGGAATACACACCTAGCCAACGTCTTGAAAAAAGCTAAGATGGCTTTAGGAGCTAGCGGCAGGCTAATGGGCAATAACTGGGGTGTCAACCCCAGGATTGCCTTGTGGCTGTACACTGCCATTGTGAGGCCGATACTCACGCCTCCATGGTATGGTACGACAAGGCCCTTCAGTCAACCGCAATCAACAAACTAAACAGCTTACAAAGGACTGCATGCCTTAAAGCCACGGGAGCCATGTCCACCTCCCCTGGACTGGCACTAAATGCATTGCTGGGTCTGCCTCCGCTCCATATGTACATACATAAGGAGGAAAGACCAGCATGTATAGGGCCTGTACTCAGGGCGGTAGGAACTGGCTCTTCCAGAAACTGAGATTTCTGCAAGACTCTACTCTGGAATCACTAATTTTGGGCATGACAACTGATGTCAGGCTCCCACGACATGTGTTAGAAAAACACTACACAGTGGAACTTCCTTCCAGAGAAGACTGGCAAAACAGCCAGGTACTCTGCAAGAACGGGTGCCTAAATTGATACACGGATGGTTCCAAAATGGGACTGGATGTAGGCTGTGGAGTGTATGGAGAGCGACCTATGTAGGTTTGGCAAAAGTACAAACCTATAAGTAATTACGCCTCTTATCTTCCAAGCAGAAGTATTTGCCATTTTAGAATGTGCCGATATAAATCTGGAAAAGCGCTATTCCAACCAAACGATCTTTATCAACTCTGACAGCCAGGCGGCTCTCCTAGCTTTGGACTCGAAGGTCATCACATCTAGGTTAGTAGAGGACTGTATGTCACGCCTAAACACGCTCGGCTTGATTAACAGAGTCGTCCTAATATGGGTACCGGGACACGCAGGAATCAACGGCAATGATTGTGCCGACGAACTTGCTCGTTCCGGGGCTAAGGGGACTCAGCTGGGCCCCGAGCCGTTCTGTGGCATACCTAAAAGCCTGGTTAACAGAACCCTCCTGGATTCCTGCTTCGAGGAAGCTTCCAAGCTTTGGAAGAATTCCTTGGGCATGAGTCACTCGTAAGTCATTAATAAAAGCCTTCGATAAACGGTTCACCAACCGAATCCTAGCGCTAAGCAGAAGCAACTTTCGCATTATGACAAGAGCCCTAACTGGACATTGTCGCCTATGTCGCATATGTTCAAACTGGGCCTTAGCGACACACAATCCTGCAGATTCTGTGAAGAGGCGGTGGAAACGCCTCTTCATCTGCTAGGAGAGTGCGGAGCACTGATGCAAAAACGTAGCATCCATCTGGGCAAGCACCTGCACAGTCCAGACGAGCTACGAGCCGTCTCCCCGAAGAAAATCCTGCAGTTCCTAGCAGCTGCAAGGGTTAGTGGCGAACTATGAACGTCGCAGCTTCAGGGCTGAACACTCGAGTGGCGATCACAATAGGCTTATCAATCTTATCATGGCCGTAGTGACACGAAAGCCACCAAAGCAGCAAATAAAAAAAAATAAAAAAATGGTAGTGCAACCGACATAATTTTCTGGTAAGCTGGGTGGGTAGGCTACATTTCTTTGTAGAATTAATGTTCTAAGTGCCACGGTTGCTGGATATGATTTCGTAAGTTGTTGAAAATCACCCAAAATCTCGCCTGTAAATCGTTTGTGGTTGTAATGCCACAAAATATGTCGAAAACCGTCGGAGAAGTTGAAAAAGCAAATTAATGAAAAGTGCCGCGAGGGCGGCAAATTCAAACTTCGTTTTTGCTATCGGCCTCTTTGGTTCTTACTCGGAAACGAAAAAAGATACACTGTCGAAAGATTTAATACAGGTAGCCGACCACCCAAGCTGATTACTAACACAAACATCACCACTCTAATGCTTAGCATTCGTCATAAATCCCAATTGGCACGAGCGGCTTTTTTCCCGCCGTCGAAATTTTACGACTGGTTTTACGAGCTCTTTGTGCAAACAAACTGTTTGGGCACGTGCTGGTTTTTGCGTGTAATGTAACAATAGACTATCTAACTTGCGATTTAAAACACATTTAGTACTTCAAACTTGGAAAAAAGAAAAATTATACCTACTTTACTAACTTTCGCCGCGATTTTACAAATCCTCTTACATTACGTGGTTCTCATTTATTTGCTTTTATTCAACTACAGCATATTTACATGCTAATTTTAGGAAATTTTATGGAGAATCTAGATATATATAATATTACTAGGTATTCCTATAAAAAGAGCAAGAAATCGGCGAAAAATGCGAAAGCGGCAAACGCGCTGCAACCGAGCGTACGCGTCGTGCCACCGTATTTCAAAACGTCGCGCGAGCTCCGCCACTCGAGAGGGCGTGTCTCAACTCTCGATTTTAACAGTTTCAATGAAAATGTGTCAAAAATTTGTCACGTGCTTAAATCTGAGTTGCGTTTGAGTATTCGGGCGTAAGTATTCTAAATATATTAAAATTTGATACAATACACTTAAAAAAAAAAGTTACGAGTATTCTAAGTCAAAAATCTGTGTAAAAGTTAAAAATCATGACTTCTAAATTCAATAAAATAAATTATAGGTACCAATTGAAAGTACTTTTCTTGAAAAAGTTTTTCAGTTATTGCCCTTTCCATGACTTAAAAATATTTGTATGGTGAGATTTTGGATTATTCAAAAAAACTTGAAAATATACATCTCGGCAACCGTGACCCTGCATACATTGATTCTGCCAGAGAAATATAGCCCATGAACCCCCAACTCCGCAAAAAATTATGTCGGTTGTAATACCAAAAATTCTGTTTATTGGACATCTTTTAATACTTGTATGCTGCGATCAATTATATACCTAATTGATCGAAGCTTGTATGTATTTATCTGACCTGGGGTTGCCGCTAGGGCACGGTAATGATATTTAAACAGTATTATAGCTTCATACGAACGGCCGGAACGTTAGTCATACCTAAGCGCCTCGTGTTCGGTACCCAACCAGTCGCAAATGCGCCGCAGTGACGAACAAATGGTAAGTAAGTACACTTATTATTGTGCCATATTAAGTAAGTAGGTACTTAATATGGCAAAGAGCGAGTATAGAAATTGTTAACGCTGTTTTTGGTTGCTAGAATTCTTCAATAAAGCACCCAGACATAAAAAAAAATCTGGTACTCCGAAAGGTAAGCCTATAAAATATTTTTATAGACCCACTAGGTACTAGTACCTACATACTTTATTTGTTTATTTTTTTAATAGGTAGGTATTTCGCTTTTTCCACCGAGTAAATTACCTGGATTAATAAATGAATAAGTGGATAGGGTGAAAAAGTAGGTAAGTTTCCTAGGCTAGGCTTAGGTACTTGTGTACCTACTTAGCTACTTACATTAAATTATTGAATAACTTAACTTTCCGTATCTCAACATGTCTTCGGTTGGGTGCAATGTGTTGCGCGCCTCATCAATGCCAGTGCGGTACTGCTGTCGAACAGCTTGGTCATCACATCACGGATTATCGTGTACTAGGGCTGCCGGTCGGATATCTCGTCATGCCAGCCTTAACGACGTCATCCGGCGGGCCTTTGTCACCGCTAACGTACCAGCTATTCTCGAACCGAATGCTCTGTTGCGTGACGATGGTATGAGGCCCGACGGCATGACACTAGTCCCATGGGAGTTGGGGAGGCCCATTGTGTGGGACGCTACATGCGTCGACACACTTGCGCCGTCCCATCTCCCGAGGACATCCGTGAGGGCTGGTGCGGCGGCAGATTTGGCCGAGGATCTCAAGAGACGCAAATATGCAGGTCTCGACAGGGCCTACACATTTGCTCCTTTTGGGGTCGAGACCCTAGGTCCGTGGGGTACCAAGGCTCTCCGGGTTTTTAAAAAGTTATCTGAGCGTCTGCTCGATGCAACGCGTGACCCGAGAGCTGGTGGGTATCTGGCGCAGCGCATCAGCATTGCCATACAGCGGGGCAATGCAGCCAGCGTCTTGGGGACGCTTCCGACTGGTATGGTATGGATATGGATCAGTTGAGCTACCTGTAGATTGTTTGCAAAGGTCTGCAGTTAGCTTATTTGTTTCAATTGTAAATGTAGTTCTAATTTGTTTTTATTATTGAATTGTAATTTTCTCTACATTAATAAATGTTGGTAAAAAGAAAAAAAAAATATGAAAAGAAACACAAATATTGTGTTCTTTTAATTTCCTTTATCCCATATTTCTATTTATTATTAGTTTAATTTATATGAGATAATACATAAACTTGTTTGATTGGGGAGACTTGATACAAAAGATTTTGGGTAGACTTGATCCCCGGATCAAGTCTACCCAAATCTGTGCTGTGTGTCCCATAAATGCTGTGTTGTGTACGTACCGATTATTATACCTAAGTTTCATGCTTTTATTTAATCGGATTTGTTCGTCGTGACTGTTTGATTAAAATATTGAGGATTTAAGGTTTAGATTTTAGTTTTTATTTGGTTTTATGATCCTTGGATCGTTAGATTGATAGTTGTATATTCAGTTTGTACTATGCCTAACATTTTATTTGTTTATATTCGTTTTATATGTGTTGTATTTGTTTAAACATTTATAGTGTTGGTTTCAATCTTTGTTTCTGTTAGTTCATTAAGCATACGTGATTAAGAAAAGATCTGTGACTAGTTTTAGTAATAGTATGTAATAAGATAACAATAACTGTCCACCAGTAGGTAGGTAATGTCAAAATTTAAGCCTGGTAAAAAAATATTAGGTAAACTAATAATTATTTTAGGTTTTTTTGAGATAAGTTCCTATAGTAAAAACATCAAGTGGTTTTTATTTTAGTAGAGTAGGTTTCTCACCATCAACTCGCATGCATCAAGTTTCCCATACATATTGGGAGACTTGTTCCACCCGGATCAAGTCATTTGACAGCCAGGTTCAAGTCACCCACATAGAGAGGACACATGGTATGATTCCCATTTTTTACTTTTTTTTATATCTTGTAAATCTTATAGAAAAATAGTAAGTATCTTCAAACATTATTTTACTAGATAAATTAAGAATGCTTTAGTCACAAATCATCACAGTTTCGAATCTTTTATTTTATAGACCAAAATAAAAGTGGGGGAACAACTGTACCCAGTTTCCTACGAAAAACAAAAGGGGATCGCACCAAATTACATTATTTTGCCTAGGTATGTTTAAACCCCTAATTTTATTAATTGTAGAAAAACGCAAACGACAAAGAGTTAAAAAACAGATTTGTCGCTATCGTACCAGTAAACCCTTTATTCCGAAACTATGCTTACCTCTGCGCATTTAAATGCACTTCGAATGGCGAATCATTTCGTTCGTCCAAGTTTACCCAACTGCCACAGTTGTCAAGTTTGACATTTATTTTAGCGCGAAAGAAGAAACAGCTGACTGGATGAAATGGCATGGCGTTTTTTTTGTTTTGTTGTGTTTGTTGCGTTGTCTTGTTTCACCTATTGCGAGCGTGTTTTTCTTTTAATTCCAGAATCCTAAAAATGTTTTTTGAACCAGAACATGTGATTGCCTTTGAAAAAAAGTGAATAAGCATTGCTAATACCATGGATCTAATCGAAACAATTAAAAAAGACAAAGCTTATCTCAAGTGTAAACTGATCGTAAAGACATGGGAAAAAGACTTCAAAAGTAAATATTCCAGAATACCATCAAAGTTCGATATCAAAGAAGCCCCAGCAAAAATAAAATACGCATATAAAAAATATTTTCAACTGAAAAGTTCAGCTTTAGAAAACTCGCTATCCATATGCGACTTTGATGAAGAGAACACTTCTGACGACAAGCTGCCTGCATTGGAATCTAATAATAGAGATAAACACGAGGAGAATGGTGATTTCGAGGAATTAAGTCCATCTTCAGACCAGTTGCTGTCGGCCCTACCCAGTGGTCCAGAACTTGAAAAGTTATTTGCTGATCCCAAACCACTTGACACATCTCTATCACAAACCTTACATCCATTTACTGAAAACTTATCAAAAAAGCTTTTTCAAAACAGAAAGTTTTCATTAAGAAACCCTAGAAAGATATCCTTGCCCAGATCACAATCATCTCTTGCTGATGAAACCAACCGTTCAAGCTTGCTAATTGATAGCAGTAAAAATTACTTCAGTTGCTTTTCAAAAGAGAAAATAGGCATCACAAATGATTGCCCTGATTCCACATCTGAAAACTCATTTTCAGCGAACCTATCAAACTCTGTTGGTTACACTAAAACACTAGCTGTGAGACAGTTAAATGCAGGGTGGCTGGACCGTGCCACTGGCGTACAATCTGACCACAAAACCCAGCAGATTGTGCAACATGACAATTTATACATTCCTGCTCCCACAGTGACAGAAAACTTTGGTATGACAAATATTAATGTTCCGATCATAGAAAGCATTACAACAAAAGTGTGTGATTATGTTGAGAATAGTGAGTCTGAAGAAGAAAATATTGATAAAATAAAACCAGCATTGAAGAAAAGAAAAATCTCTGAGAAAAAGACAAATGATGTATGCACTTATAAATCAGTGGAATGTAAAAAACTTGTCTTCAATAACTCTCAAAATGCTAACATATCTAATGAGCCTAAATCTCAAAAGAAAAAAATCAAAGCAGATAGATCAAAGAAACATGATATGGAAAGTGAACATCAGCCACCAGATATTAAGGAATATATCCCCTTTGGTTTAGAAGAAGTGGTTCCACGACTTTCACAGGTGTCAAATATTTTAAAAACTCACGATATCCCAAGCTGTTCTCAAGCCAGGAGTAATATAGACTATGATGCTGCTGATAAACTGGCAAGTAAAATAAAAAGTGGAACCCTAAATGAAAACTTTGTCAAAATTAATATTGAGAAAAAAGTATTTGTCCGGGGGAAGAAGAATATTAACTTTTCCAAGTACAAAAAACAGCAATGGAAAAATAAAAAAGCATTATATGCTGGTATGGAATTTCCAGAATCTGGTAAGATAGCATGTTTCAAATGTGGAGAAACCGGTCATATGGCTCGGTACTGTAAAGCACATAAAGGTGAGATCCTATTGCCATTAGAAGATTATAAGGAGGAAGTCATTCCTACTTTAGAAGATATGCAGAATTTGGTTTCACAAGAAACTCATATTGAAAAATCAGTAACTGAACAACTGTGTGACACAGTGTTTGAATCCAGTCAAATACCAGAATCATTTTTGAAACTATTAGGTGAGTCTAGTGATGGAAATGAGTTAGCACCAATTTATTCAAATTATGAGCATGTAGACTCAAAAGATTTAAATGAAGCCCTTAAAATGTTTGGACATGAATCATTCAGGCCTGGTCAAGAAAATGCTATAGGGCGAATTTTATGTGGCATGTCAACTCTCCTTATATTATCAACAGGTGGGGGCAAGTCGTTATGCTATCAACTACCAGCGTACCTGTATAGCAAACACCGAAAATGTTTAACACTAGTAATTTCACCACTTGTATCTCTAATGGAAGATCAAGTTTTGCATATGCCTGAATTTTTAAAAGCTGGATGCTTACATACAAACCAACCACCAACACAACGCCGTAAGATACTGCAATGCTTAAAAGATGGCGAGATCAATATACTGCTTATCTCACCAGAAGCCTTAATTTCAGGGGATACCTCAAATGGATTTGCTGGATTGTTTAAATCCCTGCCACCAATAGCATTTGCTTGCATAGATGAAGCACACTGTGTATCCCATTGGAGTCACAATTTTAGACCTAGCTACCTGATGATATGTCGAGTACTGAGAGAAAAGCTTAATGTGAAATGTATACTTGGACTCACTGCTACAGCAAGCCAGACAACAATTAAAAGCATTATCAACCATATTGATATTCCTGATGGCGTAAATGGAGTAATAACAAATCCTACACTTCCTGACAATTTACATCTCTCTGTGTCATTTGAAAAAGATAAAGACAGAGCTTTAATATCATACTTAGTATCAGAACAAATTTGTGAATACAATTCAATCATTGTATATTGTATTAGAAGAGATGAATGTGAAAGAATAGCAGCAATTGTAAGGTCATGTCTCCAAGAGCCAGGTAAAAAAACCATGGAGGAGCAAAAGCGGAAAAGAAAAAGAATGTCTTTTACAGCTGAAGCTTACCATGCTGGCATGTCCGCTGCTCAAAGAAAGAAAATTCAAAAACATTTCATGGATGGTACCTTGAGAATTATAGTTGCAACTGTAGCTTTTGGAATGGGCATTAATAAATCAGATATTAGATGCATCATACATTATAATATGCCAAGCAGTTTTGAATCCTATGTCCAAGAAGTTGGTAGAGCTGGTAGGGATGGTAAACCTGCCCATTGCCATGTATTCATTAACAACAAAAGTAATGATGTTGATGAACTACTGAAACATATTTATTCAAATTCAATTGATAGACCAACTATAAGGAAGTTGCTTCAAAAAGTGTTTATACCATGTGATTGCAGTAAAATGAATACTCAAGAAAGTTCAATTCCCAACCATTGCAAAGGACATGAAGTAGGTATTCCAATAGAACCCACAGTTGAAGAATTGGATCTGCCTTCTGAAAACATAGCAACATTATTATGCTATGTGGAACTCCACTCCAAGAAGTACATAAAAGTACTAAACAATGCTTACACTATGTGCAAAATTTCATCTTATGGAGGAGCACAAAACATTCTGGAAGCAGCGAAAACTTGTAGTCCATTGGCCATGGCTTACCTAATAGAAAGCAAAAAAGATCCAGATATATTAAAACAAAGTGTTTTAGAATTTAATGTGATAGAAGTTGCTGCTGCTATAGGATGGGAGAGTGGTATGACTAAATATCATTTGAAAAACTTAGAATGGATAACAAAAGGAGGCTCTTCAAAAAGATCACTCTTAAAAGTGGAGTTCAGTACTTTGGGTTTCAGAATTAAAGCAAGGGGAGATATGTCCCCATCTGAACTTGATAGCATACTGGATGATCTACATGAATCAGTGGTTTTCCAAGAAAAGGCGAGGTTGTACCAGCTAGAAGAATGCAACAGAGCCTTTAAAACCTTAGGAAATTATTCTGTAGAAAATACTGAATTACGTGATGATGTCTTGGTAGAAAAATCCAATGAGTTGAAAAAAACTATAAGGTCTTACTTTGAAAGGGAAAATTGTTTACCAGAAAATGTGGAACTGGAAAAACGACCTTTAGATGTTGGACGATGCACTAACGACGTCAGAGCTTTGATAGCCTCCTACAAGGACTGTACATTTACAGGGCGCAGTATAGCTAAAATATTTCAAGGAATTTCGTCTCCTAACTTTCAAGCATTAGTGTGGGGTAGATGTAAATTCTGGAGGTCGCATATCCAAGAAGATTTTAATGGGATCATAAAAATTGCAACTCAACAAATAATTCAAATGAAAATTTAACGTATCTAACTACATGCTACTTAGATGTTTGTAGCTATGGACTGCTATACCATAATCAAAATAAAATGCCTACTTAAAATTAAAAAAAATCAGATGTTTCTCTTTCATCCCACTCCAACATGGAAGGTAATTTACTCCTGCTCAGATACCACACAAACATTAATTGCAGAGTATTTTTTCATTCTAGTAGGTAGGTATTCTCAAGACTAACAAAGAAAGTGCCGATTCTGTTGTTATCTTGTAATACCTACTACCTAATTTGACATTGCTAAATCTGTCCTTCGAAACGAAAGGGACCGAATCATTTAGTGTCTTGATGAACACGATAATGTTAGAATCTTGTTACCTCCCAGCATACATAGGTAAGTATGAATACTCAAACGACGAATTTATCTTCACAAACGGCGCGGGCGCGGCGTAAGGCACACCGTTCTTTTGATTCCCTTTCAATGAGGCTTAACACAGCACCATTGATCAAATGCTTCGATGCGCTTTCCGTGTGCCTAGACCGTAGGTAAGTGATAGATAAAAAAAAACAGCACAAATTATGTATAAAAATATATTTACAATTAAATATAAGTAGGTATGTGTAGTGTAGGTCGGTACCCAAAATCCGAAATGTATATTATTATGCTAACAAGTGCTTAGGTGCCATAACATAATCTCAAAAATAGAAGATACAATACATAATTAACTTAAAAATTTGCTATCCTATTAAATTAGCAGTCTTTTGTCATGTTCTATCTAATCGACCAGTTTCCTTATTTAGTTTACCTACATGCCCTTTTGGATCTGAAGATAAAGAACTCCATTGTGTTGATTGACAAACATCGAATTGGTGGTTTCCACATTTAAATTTGTCATTGATATGATTACTTTGAGACACACATGATCCTAATACATTGTAAAATTCAACAGTAAGTCCATCAACCCACTCCCTAAGGTCCTCGCGAATTCTTTTCACATTTGAACTTGAAATTTTTTGCAATAACCGGGTTTCCTCTTCGGTAGGAGTAAAATTATCAAGGGCAACATAAGAATATTTTTTATATGAAGATTGTGATCCACCATGAACAATACTTGCTTCTTGATGAGATAGTTCTTGCCCCGAAAAGTACTCTAATGGAGTTATGAAGAATTTTGTAGATACAATAAAATTGTTTTGTTGAAACAGTCCTACTTTCCATACTCCTGGTAATAAAGGCAGCTTCAAGTTTGGTTTGATAAAATTAGTTAAGTTGTTCTCATCAACGTGGATACTGTTGACATCAGCCATTACTCCTGCTGGGTCTAACCACATGATGGTATAGTTTTCTGTTTTCTTTTCAGTAATGGGAGAAAATTGATACAATAACACCGGCTCTGACAGTGGTCCTAAAATATTAGCATTATTTCTAAAAGTTGTCTCCTTTTGATCATAATCTGAACTTACTCTAAATATTTTAACATTTTCTAAAAATAAATTATTATCATTCCATTCCATATACTTCTTAGGCTTGTACCAGGTTTCTATTGTAACCTCTATTTCATTATGCATAGTTGCTTTATGTAAAATCAAGTTGCCTTTATAAACATCTGCAAGATTGTACATACTAATTTCAATAACTTCTAGAGGTGTTATTTGACATTCTTCTTCATATAAAATCTTTGCATTATGACGAGCCACACTTTCTGCATGTGTTAACAATGTGTCATCATTCCTAGATGTTAAATCATCACTATTATATATACTCTGCCAGTATGCTTCTAAGTTATTTACTAAATTGTGATCCTTAAATCCAATGTATTGTTCAACCCTATTAATAATTTCTTGATTAATTATTGGTTCAAATTTTCTAGCAAAATATAGCTGTCTGTCTTGTGTGTTTTGTATTCTTGGCCAGTCTTCTGGTCTAAAATCATTAGGAGAACACCCACACCAGTCAACAACATGCTTATATTGGCATTTGCATCCTAATTTCCTTTTCCAATTTGTAACATGTAAATTGTTATCAACATAAGTATTACAGAATTGTGAATTTCTTAGTGCTGTGTGAAAAAATGACTCTGCAGGTAATAGTGTGTGTTGAAATATGATATCCAGGCCCTTTAATAATTCATCTTGTTTCCCGTCAACATATTTAACAAACGGAGGCGACAGTGCGATCCAGTCGCTTCCTCCATCAATGATGATTCCTTTGGGGAGCTTCCTCTCTCCCGTGCGCCACATATGTGTTTCACATTCAACAAAAGTCTTATCCAAACCTTGTTTCTTAATAAACCTTTGCACTTCACGCCCGTGAGACTTAACAAAATTAAGTCCTTTGTTTCCTGATAGAAATTTTTCTAAGTTTTCTAGAGACTTGATTGGAAAATCACTTTCACTGAGATTGATCACAAAATCCCAGTTCCACCCCAATGCAAGAATGTCATGCATAGACGTCAAGAGCATCGTCAGCAAAGATGCACCGCCCCATATGGTAGAAAACCTAGTGGAGGCTAATTTAATATTCGGGAATGTATTCTCTAACTCCAAAAGTTTTCTGTGTAGATAATCTTGTCTCTGAAACAAAACAAACATTAAGTCAACCAACCCGGACCGAAGGTACATCTGTTTGTTGGCGGCGAAAGTACATGTGAATATTATATTATAATGCTGATAACTACATACTTAAGCCTTTTTTAATGCCTCTGTAATAGTTTTGTCAAATTTAAGCAGAAAATGTAAATTATTTATATAATTCACATTGTTTTCTCAATAAGAAAAAATAAGAAGTGGCGCAAGCGTCGCTACTCCTTTGCCTTAACACTTTCATGGCCCACGCACGACGCACATGTGGATCTTGCAGACGTACTACCAGCCGCGCGACCCATACAGATTCGATTGTGTTTGGAAATGCTTTTTTCCAAATTTACTAGGAAAGCTCTTTAAAACCGTGAGATTATTTTAACTTAATTAGATGCCTACACTAAGCGAGGCGCGCGGCGAAAGCAACTCTCCCATAGTAGTATTAGACCTTCTAAGTGGTTAAGTAGGTTTGCTACTGTACCAGTGCTTATGTGGTTTTGAAATACTCACAATATCTATGTGTATGTAGAAGTAATGATTACTTCTGTACAAAGCATTGATGAGTCGATGGACTTGCCGCAATGCCCTTCCATTCAATGTTAGCAAGAATACAATTCTGACTGAGTCCTCCTTGCCTGTACTTGGGATTCTAGGTTCAAACTCTGAAAAAAGAGATTAGTAACTACACATTGCTCAGAATAGTATAAATCAGAAATCAATAATGTTTTTCCATAAGCCTTACAAAATACTTGTAAGCTCATAGACAAATCAAATGTTAATTGTGAACAAAATTTATCAAATGAAGTCAAATTTTAAACAAAGTTTTTACCTAACAAAATAATCTAGATCTAAGGGATAGGTGCTGAATGGAATACCTACTTGTCAAACCAGTTTCAAAAACATTCATAGTAAAATAGCCACCACAAGTTTCTGTAGAATCAGCTGGACATTTCATGTCACACAGATCATCTGAAATCTTTGATTTCTTAGGAGGCAGATTTTCTCCACAGAAGCATTCAGACCTGGAACAACAATAGTTTTTTTTTGTTAAATGCTTAAGATATCCTTTTATGTTTGAGTATGTACACTGGTGTCGAATAAGTTGGTACAAAAACTAAACTAACTAATTTGACCGCACTTAAAATATTGAACTTTTGTTGGATTTAAATAAAAAGGACAGCAACATTTTGAGTGTTATCGAAAAGAACATTATTATTTTATAGGACAACTCACCCATATTGAACCCCGGCATATGGAAATCCCGCTTGAACACAGATGTCCAGACAAGCTGTATGTGAGTTTGTGTTAAAGTTTCCATAGAAACCTGATAAAAGCCTTTGCTTCTTCTCATCTATAAAGCATCCTAAATATCTTCCATAAGTCAGTTCATTATGAGGGCAGTAATTAGGAAGCTTCACTGGATAAAAATGCCCTTCTTGTATCAGGCAGGTTTTATTTAATATTTGCTGTTTGCAGATCTGTGTTTTGGCTCTATGAATGGCTGATATTGCTTCTCTGCTGACTATGTCACAAGCGGGCTTAAAATCCAGTTCTCGAACTCTCAGAAGGGCGGCAGGCTTGTTCTGTTTGTTGTTTGAAGGAAAATCTTCATCATCACTCAAGCCAACATGTTTCCTAGCTGATGTCTCTACTGCTTCACGTCTTGCTATTGATACATACCCGTTTTTCATCAGTAAATTATCATTACTGGACGGGAAGAAGCTGACTGCAATTAATAATTGAGCAAAAAAGGCTATCAAAACTGATATTAATATACACTTTGTATATTTGTAACATATCCTTCGCAAAATAAACGCCATTTCAACAATAAAACATTCTATACAATAGAATAATCATCACATTTCACAAAAAGCACGTATTTTTAATTCTTTTCTAATAAAAACAAATTACTTAATTCGTACACAGTACCTTTTTAGATTATTTTCACGGACGGCCATGATCGCCGTCCGCCAATCGATCCAATTTTTTAAGCTTCTTTTTTTTATCTTTGGCTCTGCATCATGGTGTGACGCAATTCTGCCAACGTCAGTTTCTAATTGCGCATTTGTACAAGAAGAAGAAGAACGAATGGCTCCGCTCTGCATCATGGTTTGACACAATTCTGTTATTCGCGCATGTGTGAATTGCGACAATCGAGACGAAGAAGCCATCTGTCAAAAAGTTGAAGTTGAACGAATAGGATTATATTATGGGGTATGTCAGTCGTAGGTGGATTCCTACTCGTATCACGGCTACTCGTTCCGTATTGCTTGCGAAGTGCAGTCTGTGCAGGACTGTGCAAAAAAACGGAACTCCGGTACAGTGGCCACACGTGCAAACTAGATTGCGCAAACCTCAAATCATGCCTCATACGTCTGGACTGAACTGTCAGTACGGAGATGTTATAATCTGTTTAGTTTAGACCATGAACCTGTAACTAACCTGGACTGTGCTGTATTTCATTAAAACGAGACGAGTGAGAGGTCACAAAATAGCATTGCATCTCGTTCTAGTAGGATATCCATACATCTGTACTTATAAATTTTAAAGAAACTATGATGCGTTTGTTAAAAAATACCTATTCACGATAAAACGCCTCAGATTTTAAATATCTTTAATTTTGTATGTACCTACCTACCTATTGATTCTTCAATTATTATGGAAGCCTTTTCATTGTCATCATCTGCAATGTAAAAACACATGAACTGAACACCGATCATCGCTGTCCTACCGGAGGTGTGGCCACTTGCAGCTGACGAAATACATACTACTAATATGACATCCTTAGATATATTCTGCATTTACTAGCTCTTTTACTGTCACAAATAGCACACTTTTGTAACATAAAAAAATATATCACATTATTAGAATTAAAATTAACTATATACGTATATTATTAAGAAAATAAGATTTCTCCCAAACATTTATATACTTAGTTTGATTTTGCGTTGACAACGTGCTAGACAAGGACTTATTACTACTTTCAAGGCCCTCTCACTTGGCTCGTGTTTCTAATCTTGGGTAATCACAAAGAAAAATAAGCCTTAGCCGCATGGAATTACAGGGTACGTGTGGATGAATGAATTAAGTTAGTGCGTGATCCAGTTTACATTAAAGATTCATGGTTTAGACCCTGTACCTCATAACTACTCATAAGTCATAGGTTTTAATTTTCTCTATTTTCGGTATTTTTGTGATAATGCGATGCGAGGAATGGCACGAAGCGAAATCCAAGATTGGGTTCCTTAAGTGCGATAGCGTTGAATTGATAAAAATTGTACGTTCAACTCAACCTCAACAGAACCACTCGGAGCAGTCGGAGCAATAATACCTACCTTTCGAGCAAAAAGGCAAACAAATAATAATGATGTCAAAGGTTTACACAAACATGGCTCGTGCTCACCACTTTGATGCAAGACTCAAAGGGAAGGTGGCTATAGTAACAGCATCAACAGAAGGGTAAGTTAGGTGCCTACCTATTTTGTTATTCCTAGTTATATTTTTCTCCATTACAAGCAAAAAGGGCTAGCTATTATTAACTTGTGTTGCGCGTTGGTTGCGCGCCTGTACAGTTGTTAGCCTTGATTTTAGGACTGTTCAAAGTTCACTTTTTGCTCACATACGTATTTACATTACGCAACGGTAATGATAGATAGGTATCTAGGTACTACGCTTCGCTTTTTATGGTCTACAAAATACTACTAATTAACTTTTTATAGTTATGAAAGTAGGTAAAGTTTACGTGTCTAGCCATGTAGCTCGTGAGCACAAGGCAATAGGTATACCTTCCTATCATAGAGTTATTATTAGGTACTACTTACGCTAGTAATAATGCTTCCTATCAAAAAAGTTTAGCAGTAGGTAGGTAAGTACCTACATAACTTAAGGCTTGTTTAATAATATGTACCTACCTACGTACCTAGTAATGACGACTATACCGACTGTAATAATTACAGTCGGCACGTAGGTTATTACTAGTTACTGCATCAAATTTATATGAAATTTAGTTCCAAAATAAGATAATAGGTAAGTAAGGTAGGGTACCTAACCTTACCTACCTACCTATTGAATTTAGGTAGGTACCTACCTACTTAATTCCCAAGGGACTGTGTGACCGAAGTCCTAACCTACTGGAATTTAATCCTGGTATTGATTTAGGTACTTCATGCCTCCCAATAAACGATTACAATTATTATTATCTAAATTCTACTATAGGTATAGGGAATGGCGACGTCTGTGGCGCAGGCAGGCGTCCGCCTGCGACGCGCGACGGCTCGGGACAAATTACAAAATAATTGTAGGTACCTACAAACAATCCTTTACAGGTGTTTTTTTTTGTTTATTAAATACGAGTATCTTGGTACCTACCTACCTATTTGTATGTAGGTGCCTACACCATTAACATAACAAGTTCCCATAATGTATAAAATACAACTTAAGCTTAGATTATGTTCTTTTCAGCTTTTCTGTAGCCGTGGACGGGTTTGATGCCTCTATGAGACTGTTCTATCCTGTTTTCCGTCTGGCCTCCTCGGTGGCCATGCAGTGTACCACTACGTGTTCCACAGTCTCTTCTTTCTGAAAGCAGCCACGACACAGGCTGCTGTCTGTGGCTTCAGTTTTGAGAATATGATACCCACCATTATTCTTAGATCCTCGCGGCTCATTTTGAGCATCATGTTTGTGGTTTTCCTATTTTTGGAGTGGAATATTGGTTTAGTGTTTTTGCAGTCTGTTGAACGCTCCCATAGTTTTTAGTGTTCTTTTTATATTTAATTAATTTTAGTCTATTTTTGACTTCTGCTGCAATGTGGGCGAGTTTGAGAGACTGATGTCTGATCTGGCAGCTAGCATCATTCCAGTCTAAGCAGAGCCCTCCCCCCCTCCCTCCCCCCTCCCTCCCCCCACCCCACCTGTTTTCTTATTTTTGGAAAAGGTCTGTAGGAATTATTTTAAGGCAGGTAAGCCTGTATTCTATGTTTTTGCTTTAGGATAGGCTTTGCCATTGCCCAGCGGCTAGGCAGCGAAGGCGCATCGGTAGTCCTTAGCAGCAGGAAAGAGGCGAACGTAGCCAAGGCTGTGTCGAGCTTGAAATCTGCAGGAATCAATGTCGAAGGAGTCGTGTGCCATGTCTCAAACGCTGAACATCGGAGAAAACTGTTTGAAGTCGTAAGTTTATTAACTAGTTACGTAGGCTGCTTAGACCTAGCTATTAAAAACACGCGCCACCACCCGCGTTGTATGACTGAATAGTGAATAGGAGAACGGGGGGCGCAGTGAATCTTTTTTTTTAATAAGCTCTAACTCTATTAATATTATGGTTGCGATGTGTCAAAAGTAGGTTTTAAGTACCTAAGTAGTTGTTTTAGCTACGATATTGTGCGATAAAATCGTCAATATTACATGTCATGATATAAGGATTTTTTTTAAACATGGAAAATTATCCACTGTACCCCTATGAAGGGGCACAGTTGATAGGGGTAGGGGTACTATGGATCACGTTGGGGTGCAGTGGATAGTTGCCTTCATTTTGTCATGTGGTTATTGTAGGGGCACTATGAACCTACTGGGATGTTATCAAAATAATACAATTCATATTTTTTAACTCTTTTACTAGGTACCTACCTAATTTATGGAAACCTACCTACTAAAAATCATTGAATTAAAAGTCTTTTGGTTAGGAGGATAGGAGACAACAGTAATACTCCCAAATTCTACTTATTATTAATCAACACGTTTGTTTACTGGCTTTGCATAATTAGGAACTTCTTAAATCACTTCTTTCACTATAAATATGTAGGAACTTGTTCAATTACACCACAGGGAATGGTTGGGTTAGTCGTTGGAGCGCTTGACTTGTTTTTGCGCGTGTGTGAGCCAATAGTAAATGAGTTATAGATGTTTATCCACTCTGCCCCGTGATCCACTGCGACCCCCCAGTAGAATGTAGGTAGGTTATTTTGATTTGTTACCCCGGTATAAAATAACCTACATTCTACTTCATAATATTAACCAATATGGTAGATACCAGTGGTGTGCCTACATCTTAATATTCAACAGTTGCTTTTCATGCTACGAATAAGTAGTTTTCATGCATGTTGATGTATTTAAGAACACCTCGGCTGACTAAAGTTAAAACGCAGTCCCTATATTTTTTTAACGTTTTTTTGCTACTAGACGTATCCTCATAGCCTACTCAAGTTAAATTCTTAAAAATACAGTGTAATCCCGAGATAGCGAGTTTAAGAAACGTAAGAAGTACACTTTGGTTGGTTATAAAAAGTCTACTAAAATACAATTAAAACTAAGTATGTCGCACCGTTGTGACTAATGATGTTGTGACTAAAAGTTTTAGTCATGGCGGACTAAAACTTTTAGTTAACAATCCCATACCCACTGCGTTTTAGTCTAAAACGCGGTAGGAAGGGGATTGTCCCTTGCTGTTTTAAAATTGTAATGAAAGTTACTTGGTTTTCAAATAGTGAAATAAAAAAAAACATTCAGCAAGAATAATTCAGACTCGTCGTTACAGAGTCATCGACACGGAATTTGACGCAGACCCACGCGAAATTCAAATATTTTAGCGGTTTTTAATATTTTTTGCGTTTTGCAAGGAATTAAACTACCAGAAAAGTAGTTTTCCACAAATTGTAGACCATTTCTTATGAACCCATGTTACAATAAAGTATGATTTAATGTAGCTTTTGGTAGGTAATATGTTGATTTTTAGTATTAAACCTCTTATATTATTAATTGCTCCAAAAGTAGCACTAAATTGAAATTCGTTAAAACAGGTTCAAAATAGTTTTACTATTTATGGAAAACTACTTTTCCGCTATTGTAGAACGCAGAAAATTTTAAAAACCGCAAAAATATTTGAATTTCGCGCGTATCTGTGTCGATGACTTTGTAACGAAGGAGCGAAGAGTCTGAATAGCTCTGCTGATCTACAAACGTAAGGTCATTAAGTATAAGTCGAGCTGCGGCCAATGCATGCATGAACTTCTTCAAACAAACTTAATTTTTGTCGGATGGATAGACGGTAGTTTTATACATCATACTTACTAATAAATAATATAAATGCGAAAGTTTGTGTGAATGTTTGTTGCCACGTATCTCCGTAACTACTTAACCTAATTAGATGAAATTTGGTATGTAGATAGTTTAAGTTCTAGAATAACACATAGGCTAATCTAATTTACAATAATTAACCATTGAGGGGGTTAAAAATGGTGGTAAAGTAGAAAATTATTATTCCTTGGTTAGATTCACTCAAAACTCGGTATAAATAAACTGTACATATTGACACCTACACGTATTTTTTATTTTTACGAATCTACCCCTACCTAGAGGGTGGGAATAAATTTCCACGCGGGCGAAGCCGCGGGGCGCAGCTAGTCAAAGATTATATTATGTCTTTATGAGGACCAGGCCATCCGAATTTAAATATGATGCTTTTGTTTGGTTTTTACCTAACCTACGGGAATATAATGATTTTTATTCAGACACAATTAATTAAGAAAGACTAAAACTTACGTTTTTAAACCACCACCATAAAAGAAATGACGATTTTAAAGAAATCTTAACAAAATTATATCTCGGCAACCGTGACACTTAGGTTACGACATTGATTCTATCGCAGAAATGCCAACTCTCCGCAAAATTATTCGGACACTGTATACTTAAAATAAACAAAATTTGTGCTGTCATTTACATACATTTTTGAAATAAAAGCGTTTTAGGACGAAAAGTCGGAATGCGTACATTTGCCCCGACATGTGGGAAAGTGAGCGCACCCTTATGGGGTAAGTTAACGCATGCAGAGCTTACCCTTCATGGGTTCAGTAGTTACTTGGATCGCATATAGCTTAGCTTGGAATAGGGTTAAGCTATTTTGAATCACTAACCTATTCCAAGCTTAGCTAGGCATTCTCGCATAAGAGTGCGACTGTAATATCCGACTCTCTCCTAATTCAAAAAATAAATAAAATAATCATATCATTGGTCTTGAGGTAGTGACGCGTCGCAACTAGTTGTATCATACAACAGTTGTATTACAACTAGTTGCGATGCGTCACTTGACCGCGCTGCGCGTGAAACACCTAGTAGGATGAAAATTACAATTTTGAGAATTCTAGGTTAGTTCTTTTGTATTTTACGAAACGTGTAACGTCTATGATGCTAGGCCGATATTGGCAAGTCTCTTGCTATGGATTTGGAATTTATCTACGCATATTATGGAAAAGAGTTCTTACAACTTGTATGTACAGACGTTGCCAATCTACCCGATCACTTACCCCGAATGACTATATACAGAACAACTGGATAAACTCGGGACCAAACCAACTGTCGAATATTAAAAGTACATCTTGTTTAGGTACACTAGCAAAAAACGAAGGTCTAAATTGACGATAAAAAGCAGACATTTTTAAAATAACATAGTAGGTACCTACCGTTGTGCTACGATAGGAATAGTTAACTAAATAAATAATTACGTCTTTAAATTGCATTAATGTAGAAGACCTTAGTAGTACCTTTAGGTAGGTACACTAGCAAACTCGATGTAGAATGTTTGGAAACAAACCGCCCATACATCATATTATGGGTCGAACCTAATCGGTTTGGTTGTCAAACTAGGCCTAGATCTCAGAACTCCTCAGAAAAACCTCGAATTACATAAAATTCAGTTTTTTTTCTTTGGTTCCTTCAATGTGAAAACACGATTGACAAAAAAAAACAAGAAAGTGCACGGTTTCGCACATGTGCGAAACAGGTATAGGTCGATGGCTTCGCACATACTAATTTGGTCGAGATCTCAGGAACCCTGCGGTCTATTGAAATGACTTAATTATGATTGATTCGTAGGTTATACTAATTATTTGGTTCCTTGAACCAGTTTCTTCACAAGTTGTGTATTTTTCTTGTACTTACATGAATAAGCTAAATGTAGATTTTTGCGCTTACACCGCCGCGCCGTTCCCAAAAACTATGAACCGCTGCTATGGACGCGAAATCCTAAGTCTATCCTGGCCTGGCACGCATTGCGCCCTCTTAACATGAAATTCACTCTGTTGTCGCGTCTTTTTATATCTAGTACCTACGCAATTCATATAACTTGTCGATTTGATATTAAATCGCGCATTCCTCGCTTAATTTCATTTTAATTCAGTATGAAAGTGCGTAAATTCCATGGAGCCACGCGCAAGTAAAACGCTTATCCTACTTTTTCAGGCAACAAAAAAATTTGGAGGGGTGGATATCCTTGTTTCAAATGCTGCAGTCAACCCAAGCGTGTCGCCGATTCTTGAAGTATGTTTTTAACGCATAAAGTACACTTGCTTGACTTTTATAACTAATGTAACTTTTATTAAATTAGATAAGTAGGTACTACTTATAGCATAACTGCCCTTGTGGTAATGAAATGCTTTTTAGCGGCGGACAGTTAAAGGCAAGATTATTGTTGCAGACAGATGAAAAAGTATGGGATAAAATATTCGAGACTAACGTGAAAAGCTCCTGGTTACTAGCTAAAGAGGCATATCCTGAACTTATAAAGCGAGGAGGAGGTAGCATAATTTTCATTGCTTCTATTGCTGGCTACCAAGCGATGGAAGTAAGTACGAACATTCTCTTAGTTTTTCTTAGGATTTCGAATAGGATACGATATCGTCGCACACTCAACAAACATTTTTTTATCTTTTAGCCTCTAGGTCCTTACAGCGTGAGCAAAACTACGCTCCTAGGACTAACGAAAGCTATTGCAAATGAAGTCGCTAACGACAACATTAGAGTGAACTGTGTTGCCCCTGGAATCGTCGCCACGAAGTTTGCGGCTGCTGTAAGTACCTACCTAACAACATAGATACTAAAGGTAAAACTAGCACCTACTAAATAAAGGTACTAAAGGTAGGAAAAGAGCATTGTCTCTACAGTCATAGCAGATATAATAGGTCTTTACCTATGAAATTGCCGTTCTTCAATACTGGTCATTTCAAATAGAAAAAAAAGTTTGGAATGGCTTTGTATTCTAAATCAAATTAATTTTGTTTTAAAAACATGACATTCTTTTTACAAACTCAGTCTTTTGATTATTGATTAGCGTTGTATTTTCATTACATTTGAACATTTTTCGTCAAAATGGATACTTTAAATATTCGTGTAATTATGGAATATGAGTTTCGTCGTGACACCAACGCAACTCAAACGGCACGTAACATCAAAAACGTTTACGGAGAGAACTGTACAAACGAACGCACAACCCGTTATTGGTTTTCCCGGTTTCGTTCTGGAAATTTTGACTTGAAAAATGAAGCTCGTGGTCGTCCGGAGACTTTGGTCAACAATGATGAATTAAAGGCGATAGTGGAAGCTGACGAAACTCAATCTACAGCTGAGCTAGCAGCAGCTTTTGATGTTAGCATCAAAACAATTTTGATCCATTTGCGACAAATAGGCAAGGTAAAAAAACTTGATACATGGGTGCCCCACGAACTTAACGATCGCCAACGCAACGTACGCGTCGAGACCTGCCTCGCGCTGTTCAATAGGCAAAGAAATGAAGGAATTTTGAACCGAATTGTTACGAGCGATGAAAAATGGATTCTGTTCGACAATCGAAAGCGCTCAGCAAGTTGGTTAGATCCTGGTTCATCACCAAAGCAATGCCCTAAACCAAAAATGACCCCAAAAAGGTGATGGTCACTGTTTGGTGGTCTAGTGCGGGTGTGATTCACCACAGCTTTTTACAAAACGGCATGAGCATTACTGCAGATGTGTACTGTGAAGAACTGAAGACAATGATGGAGAAGCTTGCACATCGGCAACCAACTTTGGTCAATCGGTCGTCCCCACTGCTCCTTCACGACAACGCGCGGCCCCATACTGCACAACAGACAGTCTCCAACCTGCAAGAGCTGGGGTTGGAAGCTCTCCCTCATCCGCCATACTCACCAGACCTTGCACCTACCGACTATTACTTTTTCCAAAATTTAGACAACTTTTTAGTGGGTAAAAAATTCAATTCCCGAGAGGCAGTAGGTACAAAATGCCTTTAAAGAGTTTGTTGCCTCTCGTCCAGCAGATTTTTGATGCGTTGGCAAAGATGCGTCGATTGCATGGGTGATTACTTTGAATAATAGAAATAAAAAGTTTTAAAAAATAAGTATTTTCACTTATTCCATACAAAACGGCAATTACATAGCTAAAGACCTAATATATTGGTATAATATTATATAAAGTTAGTTTATTTTAGGTATTTATCGCATTTTAATTTATTTTTTTTAGTTTAAGGTAGTTTTGTATGAAGTTTTGTAAAATATTATTCTCTGTAATTTTTTTTCCCTGTCTTGTATGTACACATTACTATCTATCCACACTCGGTTCATAAATTCTATAGGTTTGCTGTAAGAAAACTCTTTTAGGGTTAAGCTCGCCTTTGTACATGTCCATTAATTGCTCACTTTTATGTAAGTATGATTCAACTTGTGTGTGCAATAAAGAATTTAAGAAGGTTTGTTTTAAAAGCATGAACCTCTAAAATATTCATGGTTATATTAAGTGTTTCGAATAGACAAGCGAAACTAGCGCCACCAGAATTTTTTTTGTAATCCGGTATCACAAGTTTTTCGCGTTTTCTGCCAAAACTAAACAAAGAAAACAGGTACCTAGGTATCCCAAACTGGCCGTGGGAATTTTTGTTGTTTCCTTTGTATTGTAACAAGAATATTTAATGTTTTTTACAAAACCGACATCAAATTCCTATTAAGTAGGTATATTTACTACCAACACTGTTTTTAGGGTTTCGAAGATCGGAGATCGGTTTCGAAACCCTTTGGTTTCGCTTTTTCTGTCCTTTTTTCCGTCTTTAATATCTCAGCAACTACAGCACCAATTAACGTGAAATTTAAAATAATAATACATTTCGTGCGCCTATACAGATTAAAAGAAAATAAATAAAAATAAGTGAAAAAAGAAAATGTAAATTTTCAGTATAAATTGCGATGTCGAAATTTTAATAGAGATCTACAATGTCAGGTGGGGTATCAAACGAAAGGTATCAATTTGTACATTTCAAAACTGTATGAAATTTCTGTAGGTTTCATACTTTTTGAATTATTTTGAAAAAGGTCAAAAAAATACCCATTCCCCCCCCTATCTCCGAAGTTTGTAGATGGGCGATCCATCTGAAATGTATGTAGCGTTTGAAGATACAGGAAAAATATATAGAAGTCAGTAAGTAGACCACTTTTTAAAAATGGTCAAAAAGGGGGGGCCACTTTACCGAGTGGGGTATCAAATGAAAGGTATAGGTTTGTTCATCTCAAAACTGTTTTAGAAATTTATGTAGGCTTCATACTTTTTGAAAAAAGGCGAAAAAATACCCATTCCCGTCCCGCTACCTCCGAAGTTTGCAGAGCGATCCATCTGAAATGTATGTACCGTTTGTAGATATGGATCTATATTTTACAGGAAAAATATAGAGAATTCTGTAAGTAGAATACTTTTTGAACAATGGTCAAAAAAGACGGGATAAGTTTCAAAAATTTCTGTACGTTTTATACTTTTTGAAATATTTTGAATAAAAGACGCGCAAGTCACACTCGCACATAACGGATCTTGTTTAAGTTTTGCGGTACAAATATTACCTAATCTTTAATTTAAGGGACCACCCCAGAAGAATCATTAAAATCGGCCCTTAAATAAAAATAAACATGTTTTTATAGGGCGAGCATTTTTAGAATGGTTTATCTCTACCTCGTGTGTTCATAAGTCTTGAGACACAGTAAAACTAAAATATTTTTGGAGCTAAGTTGAGTATTCATATAATGGATATTAAAATTAAAACTACTGGCATCTAGATCTGTATTTAAAAATAAATCATTCAAAATGGCCGCCTTTGCATTCAATGCAGGCCTTCAAACGCGTGCGCCATTCATCTATGGCGGCACGAATCTTTTCAATGGGAATCCGTTTCGATTCTTTAATAAGGGCTCGCTTGAGAGAATCCAGGTTTGGGTGAGACTTTCTGCATGCCCTCAGCTCCAATTCCGTCCATAAAGAATAATCCAAAGGATTCAAGTCAGGGCTTGACGAGGGCCAATCTTCGCTCCGAATGAAGCCTGGCAAATTGGCCTCCAGCCAACGTTGGGTAGGGATGTTTATGGGAGGGAGCAGAGTCCTGTTGGAAAACCCAGTATTTTCCAGCGAATAGCGTATCATTTAATGGTTTAACCACCGCTTCCAATATGTCGGTTTGGTAATTTTGTGCCTTCACCTTGACGCCTTGCTGGCAAAAATGAAGCGAAGTGACCCCCTCGTAGGAAACACCCCACCAAACCATCACACTTGCTGGATGATGAGTGCGCTGGACATTGCGTACAGATGGCTGGACGTCCTTTGAACTTCTGGCGTAAACCTTATTGTTCTGCCGGTTAAACTTTTCTTCCACCGTGAAGATCTTTTCATCGGTAAACAGGATATTTTTTGGATCGTGTCTCTTCAATAGGTTCCGACATCGTTCCAGTCGCAATTTACGAAGACGCTCGTTTAAATAATGCACTTTCCTTCGCCTTTAGTTTAAGATCATATTTAAGTATCCTGTTCACCGATATTCGCGAAATGTTGGTCTGCAGAGCTAATTTCTTTTAAGTCCGGCAAGAGTTGCGACGAATTCGCTCTCTGATTACTTTGATGTTGGCGGGCGTCCTTACAGACCGCGGGCGGCCACATCTTCCACGGTCTTCTAAAGAGCCGGTCTCCTTGTACCTCTTTATGGTATAATACACAAAGTTCCGACTACATCCCAAACTTTGGATTTCACTAAAAACTTGCATTGGTTTTTTTCCTGCTTGAAACAGTGAAATTACAGTCGCACGCAAATCTTTTGTTGGCCCAATTTTCACGGAGAATGAAACAAATATTGAAATGTATATTTTTTCTGATTCAAAACATTCGAAATTTAAAATTTTAAAAAAGGTTGCATGAATTACTTTCTTTTTAAATTAATTAAATAAGTTCGTCTCAAAACTTATGAACACACGAGGTACAACCAAACATACATTAGAACCTCCTCCTTTTTTTCGAAGTCGATAAAAATGTGTGGTGGGCCTAGTGTCTCTACTCAATTCGCGCTTACTTTGCTTGGTCTAATTAATGGCGCAGTTATTTTAGTATACCTACCATGACTTGGCATAATCTGTTACAGATAACTGACTCTGAAGCAGGAAAGGAAAAGAGTTTATCAATTGTGCCAATGAAGAGATTCGGCAAGCCGGAAGAAATCGGGAGCGCTGTCGCATTCTTAGCGTCAGATGATGCAAGCTACATTACAGGAGAGACCATTGTTGTGGCTGGAGGGGCATACGCTCATCTATAACCTACTCTTATAAGACTGGACTGGTGATGGTTACATTTTTTCAAAACTATGTGGTTGTCAAACAAACTGACTGAGGAGTGCTTGGAGTGAATAAAATATAAGGTTTTTAGAACCCGAACCAAACTATAAATTAATAAATGAAATTATGTTATGTTATTCAATCAATCAAAAATGCTTTATTTCCTTAAATACTATCACTGTGCACTAGTTATATAGTTATGCTAATATAGGTACAATGCATTTATTTTACCTACATATTAAAAGTAATTTTTTAAAGATACATAAAGAATGGCTGGGATGATGGAAGTTTTAATTTCAGTCATCATCAGAATCTAAAAAATCTGTTTTGGCTAACCCTATGGTGGTCATCAAATTACTAGAAGGTCCAGATGAAGCTTGTTCCTCTTTTATGCTTTTTATCATACTTTGTAATATAGATCTGTTATCATCTATAGAATCACCTCTGCCTTGCAGTTTATGTTTGAGTTCTTGAGCCAAAGCTTGATCGACTTCTGATTCAGACACATCATCTGATTCAGCACTGAAATCAGAATCAATTTCATCTTCATCCTGACCAGTAGAAAGAAGTTTCAACATCTTTTCTACACTGTTAACAAACTGATCTGCATCAAAATCAATATTCCTTTTAGATTCTTCCTTGTCTATTGATTCAATTCCTTCATAGTCAGATGTCTTTTTGAGAAAATCTGTTAGTTCTTTTGTAATGTTTTGCGGAGTGATCATGTCACTCTTTTCAAAATTTGTCTTCTTGCCATATCGTGAGTTCAGCAGATTGTTGAGTTGTTCAGGGTGTATGTTCAACCACCCGTCATCATCTTCTACAACATCTGAACTAGAACTTTTTAAATCCTCTATGGTTTTAACATATTCTTCAGAATCTGCTAATTCTTTTATGCTAGCAGCAACATTTGTTATTACTGGGCACTCAATTGAAGAGAAAAAGGATTTAGCATTTTCTAGAAGTTTCTTGTATTCTTGTGAACCTTCAATATTACCTCTAAAGTAACCATTATCTGTTAGGCTCTTTAAAAACTTATGATATTCTTTAGAAGAAAATATATCTGAGGACCGATTCATAATTATTTTGAAGCCACATGCAATCTTCTTACCTAGTGTGGTACTCTTTTCTTTTTCAGTGGTAAACATTAGATGTTTGATAATTTTGGAATGCAAGAGCATTGCATACAAACATTTTGTGAATTTTACTGTTACTTTAACACTGTTCTGGTAATCTAGGGTTCTGCATGCTTTAATGTCTATGGCATCATGATGACAATAAGTGTCTACAAGAGGTGCTATAAATTTTGGTTGCAATTTGAGTAAAGCAGCCACTTCAATGGGTAATATGACGATGCTGTTATGCATATTACTTTTGTGCTTCTCAGGGTAGTTGCCAATCCTGTTTATAATAGCACTTTGCACGGCAGAACTTGCAAGTGTTTGTTCTTCATTTACTACTACATACATCAAGGCTTCGCTCACTTTCAGGTCTTCATCAACACTTGCTAGTTGTGGTGGGATTATGTGAACTTTGTTTCTGTAAATAAAAACCTGGAACAAATAATTAATATTGATTATCCAAGACCAACTGAGTAAGTAATTGCTAAGGTGTTTCTGTTGGCACAAAAACTAAATGCGTAAAAATGTTCCCTTTTTTAAGCTTGAAACAATTTTAAACTGTACTCTAGCCAAATTCGATGTGAAATGTTTGTAAGCAAACAGCCCATCTTAAACCAAAATTCAATATGTTGCTGAGAATTCTTTTTACGTAATTGACATTCCTCTTCTATCTATCCTTCAATAAATATTGCTAACAATTAAATGTAAGACTACACCAAGCACATAAGTTTTAGATTTTCTGTTGTGGTTTGTTTACAAACATTTCATATTGAGTTTGGCAGAAGTATAGTTAGTGTATGTTTTGGTACCAACCGAATCACTACCAATAATTGGATTATTTATGCACTTACCCTATTTTGTGTACTATCAGGTTTGGCCCAGGAAGGCAGATAATCAGCTGCTTCTATGAGAAGGAATTCTCCATCACTGTCAGTGACTTGAACAATAATATTGGTGAATTTTTTTGTCAACTCTATTAGCATGTAGATAACAAACCATTCATCTTCAATATTATCACCAAAACTTATGGTGCAGTCCAGATGAAATGGAACATCTGTAAGTAAATAAACCCATCATCACTTTTCATCATCATAAGGAGCTTTGAAATTTGGTAAAAACTTTTAGAAACATACCTTCACAATTATTAGTGTCCAGTAGGGGCATAAAAACCCTGAATTGATCTCTGTGCCAAATATACTCTTGCGATAAAGCTGCTGCAGCGGTGTTTATCTCGTTGCATAGTTGTTGCCAAGATTCTGAATCAGTTAGAGCCGGTGAGAAAATACGGCACTGTAATGTGTCTTCACTGCTAGGTTCGAATTCATTATGTTTTATTTTGTTAATCGACATTTTCAACTATTTCGATTCACGCACTTTTCACACAAAGCTATTTTCTCACGTCTGTGTAGTGAAACCTGTGAAAAATATGAAACAAAGTCAAGTGGAAATTATGGAAACAAACATCGGTATCGGTGCTCAGAGGGTGAAATGGTAGGTGCGGTGAATCAAGTCAAGAGGCTATTTTCACTCGAAACCAGTGTTGTTATCGTAAAAATCTGAGCTGCTGTATGGCAAATCAGACTGGACAGTCTGATTTGAATTTTTATAAAGGATAATAAATTGTCTCAAATAATTGTTTTATTTACAAAATGTCTATTCCTCATTTGTTTTCATATAGGTTTCTTTTACATCAGATTCATGTTTATGTATAATAGGTACTTTCTATGTAGCTATAATAAAAACTATCTATCTATGTATGTATTGTATTAAGTATATCAGTCATCTTATACCTATAACACAAGCTCTGCTCATCTTGGGGCTAGAAGATGATATGTGGACTGTCCAGCATTATTTATTATTATTCACATCATTTATTTTAAATCTCGTTATAAAATACATTTATTACTATATGGAATAAAATATTATAAAACTATTCTACAGTAAAAATATATCAAAACGGTGATCACCGGCCGCGAATCTAGCCTCAAGCGGCCGGTGACTAGGGCTGCAGAGAGAGGAACTTCCTGACGATGCGCGCCGAGTCCAGGGATACCATCTTTTGGATCTGACCCTTGATCCAACTTCCTAGCGAAAAATATGCCTCGATAAACATCTCTTGAGATGTTTATCGAGGCTCTTCGCTATTACGCCGTTAACCGAAACGACTATCGGGACGACAGTCGCTGAATCAAAATCCCACATGCTGACAACCTACTCAAGATATTTGATAAGTTTATCTTTCTCAGCCTTAACGGGGTTAACATCATGTGGTATGGGTGACATCAGCGAGCATCGCCCTCCGTTCTAACCGATCTATCAGTACAATAACAGGCTTATTCGCAATAATAGTCCTGTCTGTAATGATAGATGGGTCCAATAGAGCGCTGCACGGCTATTATTATTTATTATTATTCACTTCATATATTTTATATCTCGTTATAAAATACATTTTTTACTATAGAAAATAAAATATTATAAAACTATTCTACAGTAAAAAATGTCTTGTCTCGATCCATAGAATAATTGTCCTTAAAGGAATCTCATCTTGATCAATGTGTCTTTGGCCGTCCCTTGCTTTAGTGGTTGGCCACATCACTTTTTTTAGATCAAACAGAAACACGTTCGTATATACCCTAGCGTATTATATATTCGTATTATACCTTGGACAAACAAAGTCACACCCCGGCTACACGCACTGTTACTTGCGCAGTGCAGTTTGTGCAGTAAAGACTGTGTAAAAAGACGGCACACCAATTATACAGTGGCCACACGTGCAAGTAAGCTCGTGCAAACTAGACTGCGCAAACCTCAAGTCATGCCGCATACGTCTGGACTGAACTGTCAGTACAGAGAGGTTATAATCAACAGATTTTAATATTAAACATATTAGGTACTCTACATATTTTCGGTGTCCGTCACGTCACGATATCACCTACAGCTGAGTTTTTTATTTAGGAGCTCGACGATTTGTACAATTCTATGAATAGAGTTAAAATTTTCTTCGAATATCCTCTCATAACACTCATTTTTATGATTTATTTAAACGATAACACTTTGCCGGACTACAGCGCGACTGGTGATTATTTGACACAAATTTTGAAAAACTATACTTTAACTAACTGCGCCCTGCGGCTTCGACCGCATGGAAACTGATTGCACACCCCCAGTTTTGTATAAATAAAAAAATGTGTATCAGCATTTATTATAAAGTTTATTACGAATCACAAACTTTAATAACCCGATATACCCCATTTTCAGGAAATTTTGGCAAGTCCTATAAAACGTATTTCTGAAGATCAACCATGCGGATCAATTGGATATAGGGTGCACAACAACTCCTTTTCGGCTTAGTTGGCACCGTGTATATTAAGATAATGATAGTGCAAAACTTGGAATTCATATTCCAAGTATTTTAGTAGAAGGGTTCTAGATATAAAAAAAAGTTCAATATTCGCAAACTTACCCCTGAATCGAAAAATTGTTTTGACACACACTGTTTTAAATCAGCTATGAAATGATATTGATAACCCACACCATGGGGTAGGCGAGGATAAAAATATTAACGCATTCACTGCCCAGACGTGCCATTATGGATCACACCAAAACACATCAACACACTACAGCCTGCCCGTCACGTCGGTCGCGGCGAGGGGGTGCATATAGACAGTTAGTCGAAAACACGATCCACGAGTAAAATTAAAGTAAGAAAACTATCGGCCATTTCGTTTATTAAAAAACTGTACCTCGTTAGTCGAAAACGATACCCGTGAGAGTAATATGAAATTAAAAATATCCGCCATTTTGAATTGGGACAAACACCACATATTCGTAACGTCAACGACCTTGAGTTAGTCGAAAACATAATCACCACCCTCGATTTAATTTCTTAGAATAGAATAAAGTGGGAGGTTTTCTGTATTTTTAGGAAAATCAGTAGACTGTACAAAAAACAGACAGATCTACATAAAAATCAGTAGATCTGGCCACACTGAGTGAGCGACGAGTAAAGTTCTTCCTTCTCATTTTTCGATAAATGCGAACGAGTGCCCGCGACCACCCGTTGGCGTATCGAGCAACTTATCGGAAAAGTCTTCGATAAATATCGAATTGCAGATGGTGAGATTTATGCTTGTTTGAGAAGCAATCACTCGATATTTTGACAGTTCTTTTGATTTAAAACGAGTGATATAATTTCGAGAATTGCCTTCTTGTGGTCTTAGTTATTCTTGTACATTTTTAATTTATCTGCCTACTGATAAAACCCTGATGAGTCAGTCTTACATATTATTTATTTTAATTTGATCCGTGAACTAGCACGTGATGCTGGCAAAAGTTTCCTCAGAACAGAAACCAAAAGAAAGAGGAATAAAATTGCAACAAAGAAAAAAAATAGCCATTTGCTTTTGCATTGCAAGGATTGCACCACAATTTCTTGCTTCCATTTTAGTAAAATTAAAAATCATTGTTCGACAGAGAATTTTTACCAGTTACATTACACCTTGGAACAATTAAAATAGGTATTATTCTAATGTCTGGCTTATCTTTTATTAGTGATTATACCTCCGACTCAGAAACAGAGTCAGGTTACCAAGTAAACAAAAGGTGTATTTTCATCGTTGATTTCTTTCTAGCTTCTTTTTCCTCGCATCCTTCAATATTATCCTTATGCCCACAAAAACTGATATTATTATTTATTAGGCCATTATACAAAATAAAAGACACATTTCATGCCGTATTCGTTTCAGATCCAAACTGCCCACTCCTGATTTGAGTGGAGTGTCTGTTGTTGTTTCTGAACCACATGTGGACGACCCACTGAAGCATGGTGGTCGTACTCGTTCCTTTCCACATGTGAGAGGTAACTGGGCCACTTATGTTTATGTAAAATGTAAGTTTTGCTTTTTCCTAGGGCTTATGATATGGCCTTGCTATGACACTAACCGTTGTAGTTTATATATCTACATATCTGCTCATATTTTTCAGATTCTCAAGAAGAGTTTTTATTGAAACTTACTGAGAAACTGGAGAAAGTGTTGCTGTCTCAGAATAAATCTTGGCAAAGATGCAGTGATGTGCATATAAGTTTGTCTAAAACATTCACACTCTCATACCATTTGATTGTACCATTCACAAGTAATTTGCAAAGTGTATTATTAAGTACAGAAAGGTATGTTTATCACAAAATACATTACACAATATGATTATTTAGGATTTTAGTAGTATTGTGTTGTTTTAATGTACATTGTTCTCCTTTTCAGTTTTGAGTTGGAATTTTCTGATATAAAAATTTACTGCAATGAAGAAAGAACCAGAACATTCATAGCATTGGCCGTGGATCATTTCTGTCATAGAAATCTTTTATCACTCTCACAGCAAGTGGATGGAATTCTTACAGAATATAAATTGCCTAAGTTTTATAAAGTAAGTAATTTTATCACAAATGTATTTCTAGTATTAACCGAGGTTACAAAACAACACTAGCTAAGAGTTGTTTAACATTTGTCAATCAGAGAACAATAATACCTAGCTTGTAACTACAGTAAAAAAACAAATTATATAATTATTTTTTGGTGTGTTTCAGGATCCATCATTTCATATGAGTATATTTTGGATCACAGGTGACAAAAGCTCAGAGGTAAACAATATTTTGAATGAATTAAATGATATTGTTATAAGTTACACTGATAATAAGATTGACTTAGTGAAGACAGTTTATTGCAAGAGTGGAAATAAGTTCTTTCTGTACCAACTGCTGTAAAATGGCAAAAAATTATAACAATCAGAATTTACAAACTGTTGATGGAAAAATGAATAAAGTTTACATAAATCCAAATTTCAATAGGCAAAACTATTTCCAGACATCAAACAAAATGTATGTAAATCCTAACTTTCCACAAGTTTCACCAAATATGTATAATGTACAACAATCTAAAGAGCCTGCTAACTCAGGCAGGATTCATGTAAACCCTAATTTCATAAGAAAGGCAAATGTACATCTCCCAATTGTTACAAATGATATACCATACAATGTACCTGTTTGTGCACCAACCACATCATCATACAAAGAATTAAAAACTGTAACAGCGGCTAGTCATAATAAACCAACAATGAATGTTACAAAGTCCAGATATTGTTTAGTAAGACAAAAAGAAAATCTGGTAAAACCTATAATTACCACCATACAACCTGTTAAAGCAACAGTGAGGGTTAGCAAGTATAAATCAGTTTCGTTAAATGTTGTTAAGAACATCATTGCTTCTGCAAAGCCCCCTAAAAGCACATTAGAGACTGCACATGCAAAAAATTTAATTTCTAGAACAGTTTGCAACGATAGTTCAAGATATAAATTTGTCAAACCTAGTACTTCTTATGCAATGAATAACTCTGAGAGAAGACCAACAAAGTTTGCCAGAAGGAGCTCTGTACTAAACAAATCTATTTCTAGATCTCCAAAAATAAATACAAAGATGAAGAAGAATAATATCCCTTGCCCTTTATTTAAAAAATATGGCACATGTTTGAGAAAACATAAAGGGAGGTGTGAATACTTACATGACAAAAAACATGTGTCTATTTGTCGTAAATTTCTGAAGGGTGTTTGCCACGACGCAAATTGCCTACTTTCACATGATCTTACTGATAAGAAAATGCCAACTTGTTATTTTTATCTGCAAGGCGCATGTACAAAAGAAAATTGCCCTTACCTTCATGTTAAACTTAATGAAAAAACTAAAATATGCCAAGACTTTTTGAAAGGATACTGTGAGAAAGGAGACAAATGCCTATTTCAGCACATTAGTGTTTCACAGGCATCAAAATCAAATAAAATTTCATTAAGAAAGCAGTTGCCTTACTCCACAGGTAGCAAATCTAATCATGTAGAAAAAGTAAAAAGCCGCAAGAAAACATTTATTATTCGAGACAAAGGACAAAGAAAATTAAATAAAGTTGATGTGCACCAAATGGAACAAAGATATTTTAAAGAAATGCTATTAGAAGATAAAAGTTCTAGCGAAAAAAGTAGTTCAATAAAACCAAACCGAATAAAATTAGGGACCTTGCCATCCTTCATTCAACTTTAAATGAATTATTAAGTTATTTGTAAATATGTATGTTAATTATGGACTTATTTTGTTAAATACTCTTTTGGTGATAATTTTTGTAAATATAAATTAAAAACATATTAATAAAAAATAGTTTATTTCTTCACACCTAAATACACAATGAGAAGCAAACTCTGGACATGTTTTTAATTTTATTGGAACCTGAACATAGCAGAATGAACAATTTGTTAGTATTAAGTTGTAACAGAGGATAGGTACATTTTGTCTAACTAAAAACACACTATTTTTTCTATAATGAAATCAATGCACATACATACTCGTACAGTAAATAGACTGAGAGGACTTGACAGTGTCCTTAAATGAATTATTGATTTTAAAAAAGCTTATAAATTGCTAAATAGATCAATCACAAATTACCTGAACCATTTTGGCATTTTACTGCTTTTAGATGTAGAGGGTTGATTTGAATTTTGAGAATTATCTGATTCATCCAGTTTTCGTCGACAGGGTGCTCTGTAACCAAATTTTACACTTTAAATTCAATTAAAATTATTTTTCATAACAATTAAAACAGTGATCTAAGATAACTTACCTGTATTTCGAGGCTAAAAGGCTGGCAGCTTCACTTGATGTTAATTTTGTGTAGACATCATCCCTGAGATAACCATGAATTCCATCTTCTACCCATTTAAAGTGCATACGGACACAGGGAACAAATCTTGCTTCTTGTAGTGTTGTTTGAGGGCCAAAAATCTCTTTTACTGGAGTTGTAACTGCAATAGTACAATACATTGCCAATCAGTTTAGTATTTATTTGTGTTTTCATATATCATTTTATTATTATTTTAACCTACAAATGTCAAAATTTATCTCAGGTGTCTTCAAATATATTTTGACAAAGTTCTTTAAATCTTGAATAGTGTTGGTTGGTTCAAAAACTCCTTGAAGAATCATGCCATCAGGAAATTGTATTCTGACAACAACATGTTTAAACATATTAAGCTTTTGATAAGATGTCTGGAACAAAAGGAAAGTTCAATTAAAAAAAAACTATTAAATTAAAAAGGTAAATAGGTATTCATCAAATATTTCAAATAGGTATCAATGGTATCATAGAAATAAGCAATATTGGAAAGTACCTGTTGTTCAAGTTTTTCTTTTTCAGTTGAAATTAATAGTGGCGTATTTTCTAATGAAATACGCTGCTGCTGCAAATCATTATACATTTTTCTAACTTCTTCTATAGACAACTCATAGAATTCATCAGGCAGGTCCTCTATCTCACGTTCTGTTTCATCTGGCTGCAAATATGCTAGAGCCTTTTGTGCTCCCAACTAAGGACAAAAAACATCAGTTTCACACAACCAAAATCACTTCAATATTATAAGGTTATACAACATACTTACAAGTGTAACCTCCTTCTCAATATTCAGTCGCCTTTCTAAGTTTTCTTTAGTTATAGATGTGTTTGAGGATGACTCTTCAATTTTTATAGTTTCATTTTTTCTTTTTTCAGATTCTTCTTCTATCTTCCTCCATTTATCATTTATATTTGCTAGGCTGTCTGATGTTTTTTCTGATTGAGAAGTCACTGACTCATCCTTAATCTCAATTTTGGGGTTATTTATATTTTGTCTGATTACAGCTACTGGATCATAAGCTTTATTTGGTCCTGATGGTCCAGCATTGAGTTTGTTTGATGTAGCTTTATCAGAACCTTGAGCTGTTATCTCAGAAGTTCGCCTGTACACTGCAGATACATTTGCTTGCCTGAAAATTATTGAATTATAGAACACCTCTGCACTCTTTATTCTGATAATACATGCAAAAAAAGAAAAGTTTGCAGTCATCATATTAATGACACTTACTTGGCTCCTTCTGCTTTGTCTAACAATCTGAGAATAGCTCTGCCTTTAATAAGACCTAATTGTCTAAGAGTTTTATCCCTCAGAGCTGGCAGACCTGTGACTTCTTGCCGCATATATAGGATAGCTGGATTCTTTATTGATTCTAACTCTGATGGGGCTAATGATGTCACCAGATCATACAATGCTGTATTTGGGAGGAAGTCTGAAGTTCTTCTTTCACCTAAAACAAACAATGTTTAGCACACACTTCTGAAAATGCTTAATGTAGGTTTATTTGTGTTAATCTTTTTGTAGATTAAGACCTCAGGTACTTACCATCTTCCAACAATAGTCCAATTGTGACTGTAGTCTCTTGTCTTTTCTGTTCAGCTTCAACCATTTCAACTGTTGCTTTGTTAGGCAAGTTAGAAAATCGAATTGTTGTGGTCAAATCAAGGATACGATTGTGATGTTTTAAATCATAATCTGAGGGTTGAAGTCCTTGTTTGTGACAAGTATCCTCCAATATCTGTCAAATGAAAGTACCCTATTTCCATGATGCTGTAGAAAATCACATCAAATGTTATCCACTTAGTGTGTCCCAGTTTCAGGTACCTAGGTTCTGCCCTCAGCTACCTTCTAGCTAATAGTTGGGTTATGTATGACATGATATCATAAACTAGGTACCTAGTCAAAAAGTGTTAATTGATCACCTGTAAAATGCTGGTATCCATAGTACAATGAATCGTTTGTCGTCTGCCATTGGGGGCGAGCACTATAATATCTTTAGACATCGTAGAAATTTTCATAAAATAATGGAGAACTGAAAAAACACAGAGTCATCAAAGTTTGATCGACGGTCCTTGCTTTTGTTTACCTATAAAAGTCTGATAAACCAACCAACAGTGACGGGTTCTCTCCCTCGATGAATTTATACAAAGACTATATTTTACAACTTTTCAGGGCTTTCCTTTGCAGGACGAAATTATAAGTTCCTTGAGTAGGATCAAGGTAGGAACCGGCAGGTACAATAATTTCTAATGTTTTTTGAATCGCCTTGACTTCTTGGCAATAAGTGACTGATTGGTTTGTCACTTTTCTGCCAGTGTCTATAGTTCATGGAAATTCATAGTCATGGAATGGAGGCGTGGATAAAATAGTATTTCGAGCGGTAAACCAATTTTCTTTCTCGCTTTTTGCATGTCATAGCATAGTCATTGTCATTGTGTAGTACCTACTTATGTATCTAGTCTAGTGAGTGACAATAAGTAATTTTTTTTGATTTGCTATCAACGTGACAGAAAAGGCACAATTTGTTTTCATGATAAATCTTGTCAATCACTAATGTGTACGGAGGAAATCACCTCAGCAAAAGCGTTGAGGTTATGTATGATATGACAGGCAAAAGCCGTTGTCCTATTCCAACTCTATGGCAAAACGCTAGAGTGGGCGTGCGGATTACGTAAGTAATCCACTCTTACAAAATCATATTTTTTTCTAAAATCCTAAGCGTCAACTGTTAGTGCCTCCGGGTACTTTCAATATCTGGAGAACGTGCTCATTGCTGTAGTCATTGTCATGTGTAGTACCTACCTATGTATCTAGTCTAGTGACATTAAGTAATTTTTTTTTGATTTGCTATCACGTGACAGAAAAGGCACAACTTGTTTTCACGTTAAATCTTGTCAATCACAAAAGTGTACGGAGGAAATCACCTTAGCAAAAGCGTTGAGGTTATTTATGGTAGGACAGGCAAAAGCCGTTGTCCTATTCCAACTCTATGGCAAAACCCTAAAGTGGGCGCGCGGATTACATGTGTAATCCACACTTACAAAATCATATCTTTTTTCTAAAACCCTAAGAGTCAACTGTTAGTGCCTCCGGGTACTTCCAATATCTGGAGAACGTGCTTATTGCTGCGTGGGCGTCGGTAACGGAATTTCTGTCACAGGAGATCTCCAAAATTCGTGGATTACACCTGTATGCCGCGCGACCACTTATGTAAGTTTTCTTAACATGCCTGTAGGGGCTCGTCGAAGGTGTAAGACTTCAACTAGGGCTGGTTTTGTAGGATGTCAGTAAAAACACTTCAGAACACTTAAAATCGGTATATTCAACCGTATACACACAACTACGTGTTTAAATACAAAAGTCACTGCACTGCACTTTACAATTCACTTTCATAATTTTCCTTATGGCTTGTTCACTGTTTTATCGCTTAGAACTGAACTGAACAAACGGCCAACAAGCTCGGCTTTTATACCGAAGGACCGACCTTGAACACTTACCTACTAGAAAATTCTCCTGATTAGTTGGAGAAATTAATTTAAAGATACTTAAGTAGGTAGGTACATGCGAGGGTTGTCGGCAGTTCGTACATTCTTTTGTTGTGGTGTCGGTCGCTAACAACTGCAAAAAACAACTGTTTGAAAATAGTACCACAATGGTTGCTACAGTACGAAAGGACAAGAGGGAAGTACCGCGCGAATTTCGAGTGGCTAGAGGCAATCCAACATGCTCTTCTAAGTTTGGCTTCCACCCACCCTCCACACTGGTGTCGTATGTTCCAAAACCTAGCAAAGTCGTAATTATGATGTCAACAATGCATAACGACGTGGCTATTGATGCTGATTCAGGAGACCGTCGTAAGCGAGAGGTAGGTACATATTATAACCGCACGAAGAACGGTGTAGACTTAGTAGACAAGATGTGCTCACTGTAGGTACGATGTATCCAGGATTTCAAGAAGATGGCCACTAACTGTCTTCTTTGATCTGCTGAGTCTTAGTGCGCTCAATGCGTTGTGCATTTACACTGCAAACAAAAATTAGGAGAGAGTCGCCTGACGTGATTTCTTTCTAGACCTTTCTCTGGCGTGGATGAAGCCATTAGCCATTAGCCGTTCGAGCTTCGTCTAAAAATGAAATTTTTAATGAAATTCCAGGTGGGACCAAACAAGATGACTTTAACATTTTTTCAACTAAAGAACTAGTGCTGTAGACGGAAGACAGGAACACTGGAAGGGCTACACTTGAAATTTTGCGTATACCTAAGCGTCCCAATTTGACAGGCAGGGAGGCCTGCGACCATGCCTTGTCATTTAAATCGACATTCAAAACCGATGATAGAGTATTCTTTATTAGGTACCTATGTTGTCTAAGCCTTCCAAGAGCTCACTGTGTTTCTACAGTTGACTACCTACATCTCAAATCATACGAAATTTAGGTACCTAGGTACAAAAAGACAAAACCGAATTATTGTAAAAGCCATATTTTATGGCTATTAATTTTGAGCAGTCTGTCCGAAGATTTGTTGAAATTTTGAATTTTCTCGTCTACAAAGGACTGAAAAGACTCATCAAGAATTGGTGAACCAAGGAGGCGAAGTGAAAATTTATCAACAACTGTTATGTTGGGGGCTAAACTATTGAATTTTCCAATGATTGTTTTTATCTACACAAGAGTTCGAAATAAAAAGCTCGCACTTAAATTTAATTCCAAACCTATTTTTCGAAATTCATCTGTGATGTGATGATTTTTAGATCATCAAAAACTGTGTTTACCTCTCCACCTAATGTTCCGTTATCCAAATACCAAACATTGAGCTTGGATTGGAGACGTTGAATTATCGGTTGATAATTAATTTATTTAATTAAATTAATATTTAATTCTGCTTATGTACTTAGCTTAATAATAACAGTCAAAGTTGCAAATCACAGTATAACATTTTGGTAGCCTCTATAAAAATGAGTTTAATATAGGCACTGAATTCTTAATCAGTCTAGATTCACGAGCGATTCGCTTATTTCTGGATTATTTTGTAGGAATATCTAGAAACATCTTTATACATCTAGATTCTCCATAAAATTTCCTATACATACATAGGTACATAGCATAGGTACTTACAAATATTCTGCAGTTGTATAAAATATATAAAAGAGGTTCATGTAAAGTCGAAAGAAAGGTACCTACCTACCAAATTTATTTTTATTTTATTTCTAATTTTTTAAAAGAAATGAAACAATATTGATGTTAGGTTTTTCTTTTATTGTAAACTTATATCGGCTATTGTTACATTAGAAATAAACAAGCTCCGTCGCGAGTGTGACTCGCGCGCCGAGGGTTTCGAACGGTTGTAAAGTATACCAATATGTACTATAGGTACTGGTTAGAGACTTTGCTATTTGATAAATACCAAAAAATTAAACCTTTAATTTTTTGGTATTTATCACCTACATTTCAGATGTATCGGTTTGCAAACTTCAGAGAACAGAGGGTAATAGTAAACATTTCGAGTTTTTTCAAAATATTTGGAAAAGTATGTAACTTACAGATATTTCAAGAACTGTTTTGACATGTACAAACCGGTACCTTTCATTTGATATCCCACTAAGTGAGGTAGTCCGCCCTTTTGAAAATATTCCCCCCCCCTTTTTGACCATTTTTCAAAAAGTGGTCTACTTACAGACTTCTCTATATTTTTCCTGTAAAACATAGATCCATATCTACAAACGCTACATACATTTCAGATGGATCGCTCTGCAAACTTTCGAGATAGGGGGGGAATGGCTATTTTTTCGAGTTATTTTAAAATATTTCGAAAAGTATTAAACCTACAGAAATTTCAAAAACTGTTTTGAGATGTACAAACCGATATCTGTAATACTATATATCTGTTGATACTGCACTCGGTGAGGTAGCTCCTCTTTTGAAGATTATCCCCCCCTTTGACCCTTTGAAAAAGGTAGAACACTTTGAAAAAGTGTTCTACTTACAGACTTCTCTATATTTTTCCTGTAAAATATAAACAGAAATTTCAAAAACTGTTTTGAAATGTAGTACAAATTGATACCTTCTTCTTGATACCCCACTTGACATTGTAGGTCTCTTTTATAAGTACTTTCGACATCACAACTTTGTAGATTTTAATTTTGATTTTTTTTTTCTTTTAGTCTATACAGGCGCACGAAATGTGTTATTATTTTAAATTTCACGTTATTTGCTGCTATAGTTGTTGAGATATTAAAGACGGAAAAAAGGACAGAAAAAGCGAGACCATACACCGATCTCCGATCTTCGAAACCATACAAACCGCCAAGTGCGAGTCGACTCGCACACGAAAAGTTCCGTACCGTAATAATTCAGCCAACTTTTTCAAAGAACATAAAATTTTCACTTGTGTGGAGACTCCTTTAAATTTTCTACTTTATTTTATTTTCATATTTGTTGTAAAATAAGTACCTAACAGTTGAAGTGTTACTTATTTATAGAAAGTGTGCCTACTTAAAGTAGTTTAAGAGATACAGCCTTGACAAATTAAGAACAAAAAAGAAAAAAAATCACGTTTTTTGTATGAGAGCCCTCTTTAATTTTGATATTTATTTAATTTTTATTATCTGTTGTTCTAGCAGCAAGAGACATACCTACGCATTCTCTGAAAATCAACTGTCTACCTCTTACGGTTCATGAGATAGAGCCCAGTGACAGACGGACGGACGGATGGACAGCGGAGGCTTAGTAATATAATAGGGTTCCGTTTTCACCCATCGGGTACGGAACCCTAAAAAACAACACGATTCCAAACAATTTTTTTGCACAAAGACTTCTTACAAGGACCCGAAATCTGGCCGCCGCCGATTTTACGCTGACGGTTCGACTTTGAATAGTATTTCCTAATAAAATTAATTCTAAACTAATACCACTGTCAGCGATTCGTTTAGCAGAATAGGGTCCCAGCTGAACGGAATCACGAGTAAGAAGCGAAACCGATCATATTTTGTTTTCACAGTTTATGATTTGACACTGGCCAAGTCATAGCTAAAAGTCGTATAAATAAAGAATGGGATTAAAATATAGCAACATGCTATGCCCGCGTAGACCCTGCATGATTTATATAGGTACAATTTAACTAGGTACCTAAATATAAGCACTTATATTAAAAGTGTAACAGGTCCAATATTCTGCACATTATACATCTGTTTTTTTTTGCACAGCGTTTCTTAATATGAGAGAAACTGTGGTCAAATGAGAATACCTAATTATTTGGCAGGTATGGCAATCACGAACGAAGTCGCGGGTACAGCTAGTACATAATAAAACTAGAGATATTGTCCAAAAAATATATTTTATTGTAGTAGACAACACGAGGGCGTGCGCCTGACTCCCAGCCTGTGCCGTGCGCACGTCCAAAACAACTCTTTGCTATCTACGTCCAGCTCTCTGTTTTAATAATTGGAATAGTTTATTTAATAATTACATCTCTTCTTTTAATCTGTCCATATTTTAACATTAGGTATAACTACTTCGTCTTGTATAACTTGGTGTAAGAACAGCCTTCAGGAATTGAATTAGGGTGGCGAAAAAAACGCCTCACAGCACTGTTTCCATTTCTACTCGAGTCCGCTCCTCTCTGCAAGTTGAAAAAGTACATTTTATTACTTTCCTAATAAAACACCTATTTCAAAGCTTTAAAGTTTTAATGCGGTAATAAAAGTGTTATGATTAGCAAACCTAGCGCGTAGATCGCCACACGAGACAGGTCGGTCGAGATCGGGCAGCAGATCGGCAGGCGGGCGCAGCGTCCGCGGCCGCGTGGCGTCGTGCGCGCCGCCCGCCAGCAGCGCCGCGGCAGAGGCCAGACGGCGCGGTGGCGCGGCCAACCCGTGCGCTGCCAGTGCCGCCGCCAGCTGCCGTGCGCGCGCCATCGCTGCGTCGCGCTCGTGCCGCGCTCGCCAAACCTGATTAATAGGTACTTCATTGAGATTCTTAAGACCTGAGATGTGGCTTTTGACACACTCATGCACACTCAAATCAACATAATTATCATCGTCTATGGCCTTTAGATCCATGAGGGGTATGGTTTATGTAAGTACTTAGTTTTCGTTAGGTTTGACTTAATATTTTAACTTTTGCATGGCCTGAATCGCTGGTCAAAGCTTTTGTCATTTTAGGAAGGTAAAGTAAACCCAATTCAATCCACACCCCTTCTTATAATAATTTCTACAAAGTCTACAAACGTGCACTTTTGTTAAACGTTCCCCCGTTAATCATCAAATTGATGCTGTCACTAAGGTAGGTACCTGTGCAGCACAGACGGCGGATCGACAATGACCGCGTCCACCGGCTCCGAAACCTCTGGTTGCCGCCTCCACCACGGCCCCGTGGAAAGTAAGCGATTGCCCTGTTGAACAAAGTAAGTTTATGAAACTATAAGTTCTACCCAATTTCCTACACACTGAAGTCACTTGAATCATTTTCTGTAGATGAAAATTGGCCAATGATGATGACCCAATAAGGTTAAGGTTAAGAAATTTCACCAGGTCTCTTTGCATGTTGTTATGCGGGTGGCATAATCAGATTGAACTATAAACCAGTTGCAGTACAGCAGACCTGATGAGACTAAAAGAGTCTCATCAAGTCTCAATAACTTAGACTTAATGGGACTTAGAGGCAGTATAACTCATACAACGTACTACACGAATCAAAATGTACGGTGTACAAACCCGAGGATAGGAAAGGATTTTTATATGTTATGAACAAAATTCATCCTCTTTTGGCTTAAGTATACATGCTTCGTGGCACCTTGTATAAGTGTTGATTATTACCCATGGATAAAGACACCAGGGCACAGCACGGGCCCGCGCTGGAGGCGGCTAGGTGCGAACGCATGTATTTGAAGTAGACGTGCTCCAGACCCAGTAGAATCGCTGCCAGCAGTATTCCAGCCATCAGCAATAAGAATGCCGACAAAAACTGCTCCAGCGCCAGTGGGTCTGACGACTTGTGCTCTTGTTTGTTTGGCTTACAAGTCCCCGTCATCCAATACCTGTAAAAATAAATATTCAAACATAAAGGAAATAGGTACTCAAATACATACATGGCCTATTTACCAAAAAGTAAATACTTTCAAACTTTCTTTTACATATTTTTCATTTAAAGTAAAGTAAACGTTTATTTCAAAAATAAAATGGCACTATTTAAAGTTAAGGGTTACAATTAATTAATTATAAGTTATATACGTTTTTGTATGTGTTGTTACCCGTGGTCGAGTGACTGTCCTCCGTCTAGTTAAAACTGTATTACGGTAGGAAGTCTTGCTCTCCCCCAAATGATAGGCGTTAATATATCATATTAACGCTATATATTTTTCATGTGTTCTATGGTCGAGTTGGAACCACCCCTGAAAGTTTGTTCCTTACATTTTGTTACACCCTGTCTAATCCAATGCAGTGCAAGTATAACATGGTTGGTATATTACCTGCGTAAACGCTCCAAATCGCCATTGGATCGTAAGTCGAGTAATCTTTTATTGAACATACTGAGATATTTTGAATTTCGTGTGAATGCTAAACCGTAACCGGACATAGCATACCACGAACCAACGGTTAAGAGTCTGCAGTCTTCATCCTGAAAGGAAAATAACATATTAAAGCCTCGATTAAAGCACAAAATAAAACAACATGATTTGCTTGCAAGTTAGTACCAAAATTGCATACTTATTTATGCAATTTTGGTACTAGCTTGTACTTATCTTACTTGGGATACCAAATAGTCCAGGACTGTTCCATCGTAGATGAAGGCGTCCAACTCTGCTGTGAGGACGCTTGTTACTCCTGCACTTACTGTACTTCGATTGAATCTAAAATCAAGGTGATTAAAATTATGCTGGTGGATACCTACCCTATAACTAAAATGACACCATTAAATATTATATTATAGTTAGCTCACTGTTTCATATAAGTGTGGGGATCGGTAAAATATTTCGACAAAGTGGCATCAGTGTGAGACCACGGAACAGTGCCAAATTTAAGTGACGGCCTGAATGCTTGAGGCCTGGCTATCCGCGGGTCATCCAGCCCACTCAGCTCGTGGAATTCCTCCCGCGTTATCATGAACGCAGCCAAGTTGGCAGTGTAAATAGCCAGAAACACCACAGCGAACATTGCCCACATGTTGGTCATAAAGCGGGAAGTGAATCCCCTTGGTGAGTCGACGTGAACCGAGGCCTGGTGGGAATAAATTCAGAAACAGTTAGAACAGTAGGAGTAATTCTGATGGAGTTTTGTTCAAAAGAAAAAAGATGTTCTTTACTTTACCTGAAAGAGGACAGCCCATACGAGCCAGTATGTCCTACAAAGAGAAAACCGGTTCTGTGGAACTCGTTTTGATTCTTGCCCCGTCGAACAATCGAATCCACTAGGAGACATCCACTCGAAGAAGAAAATCATGAATGTGGCAGCTTGGATAGCCACAGCTCCTACAAGCATCCACGATGCCGTGTCGAATGGCTCTAGAAACGCAGTGGGGGAGATGATCCCAGTTCGTTTTGCCACAACTATAGCTACACCAGTCTCCATGAAAGGTACGCTGAAATCAACAACGGCTTCTCTGTCTGAGTTGATGATCAGTGATGTTAGTACCTGTGGAAAAAGAACACAATTAAAGTTAGCTAACCAACTTCAACAGTTTTAATAAGGCAACCAGTAAATTAAAACTTACCATATCAGTTTTTTTGTTCACCAAGTCTAATATTAGGCCGTTCCATTTGCCATTATGGAGTGTGCCCCAGCGCCCGTCTTCAACTCGCACTAGTTCGTACGTGAACCCTAATTGTTCTGCTAGTTGTTGTAATAGATCTATGCAGAAACCACTACAGCACTGATAAAGAGAACTATTTCCATGTGCTGCTCCAGATTCTAACCTGAAAACATAGCAAATACTGTAGAGGTACTTATGATAAAATTGGTTATACCTAAATATAGCAATTATTTATGTCTACCCTACCCTGCGACCTCAGTCTCCGGAGCGATGCGACAAATGATTCCTCTGTCTAATGAACATCGACCACTGACAGGATCTGGGGGCGCAAGATTTATGTACGGTGGCTCTTCTAGAAACGTGATCCGCATGTGAAATTTTTCAGGAACACCTTGAGGTGGCGTGTGCAGGCCGCCAGGCCAGACAATATCTTTGATTATTAGGCGCTCTTTTGGGTAAGAATTCCACGTACCAATTTCTTCCCATACCAACTGAAATGAAAACGCGATATAGATTTTCCTTGGCATTACAGTTCTTTTCATATAATACTTAATAGAACAAGTAGGAACAGTAAATGTTCACCTGATCTCCAATAGACGGCCTCAAATTCATGATCTTTAGTTCTGCAGCCCTTAGTTCGCCGTCTGGCGTAAACTCTATGCTAGGCCGCCCCGGTTCGTTATCAACGCTGACGTTGCGAAGATGGCGGTAGAACCGTTCGCCAGTTGACCATCTTGCTTCACCAGCACCCGCTCCGCTGCAACTCAAGCGAGTGCCAAGTGGGTGGTGAATGTTCTCAGCTTCTGACACGTATGACTCTACCCCGTATGCAAATACTTTCACTGCTGTCGCGATTTCTGCTATGAGCGATGAGCTCGACGTGTCGAAGTGCACACCTTGTGAAACAGAAAAACCATAAGTGAACCTAATGTCATAGATTTACTTACCGATGCATAAAATATTGGTTAAACTCTTTGCCTACCTAGCATGCCAACAGGAAACTTATTCGGCTGCTGCATAGACCCCAGAACGCTCTGCGTTACGATCCAGACAAAGTTCTCGCCGGTGAGGTGGAGGTCGCCGGCAGCGGACAGGATATCTGCGGCTTCCTCGCGCGTCGCATACAGCAACATGACGCGCGCTTCACTCGTCACCAGCTCACTTAGGTCTGACGGCCTCTTCACTACTATGGCGTTTAATATTGTAAACTTGAAACGATCCTAAAAAAGGCAGTTTAGTTTAAAAAAAAATTAAATGAAAAATATTTATTTCCTTTGAAATAACAATCTTATAGTTTTCTTCATGTCTGTCTCCACACTAGGCAAAGCCTGTATCGTGGAGACCAGACGTACCAGTTGAATCACGTATTGTACAAAATAAACACAAGCTAATCAAAACAAATCTGTGCCTCCTGTGATGGGTGATTTAAATCGAGTTGTACCCTTTTTGTGATTTATACCTACATAGAAATTATTAGAAAAAAATTACGATTTTTTGGGTTCTAACTCACATTCTTCTATCTGCTATAGTTTCGGAGATAATTTGGTGCAAAGTGATATAACTACTAGGATATTAGCAAAAAAATCGTGACCGTAGCCTTTTTTAAATATTTTTCTCTATATTTTTCCTGTAAAATCTAATATCTACAAATGCCACTTACATTTCAGATGGATCGCTCTGCAAACTTCGGAGATAGGGTAATTGAATTTTTGGGTAATTTTACGACTTTTATCAAAATATTTCAAAAAGTTGAAACCTACAGAAATTTCAAGTACTGTTTTGAAATTTACAACCTGATACTTTTATTTGATACCCCACTCGGTGAGGTAGGCCTCCCGTTTGAAAATTATTTTTCATCTTTTTGACCATTTTCCAAAAAGTGTTCTACTCATAGACTTCTCTGTATTATTCCTGTAAAATGTAGATCCATAGCCACATACATTTCGGATGGATCGCTCTGCAAACTTCGGAGATAGGGGGGGAGGAATGGGTAATTTTTCGACTTTTTTCAAAATATTTCAAAAAGTATGAAACCTACAGAAATTTTAAAAACTGTTTTGAAATGTACAAACTGATACATTTCCTTTGAAACACTTTTCACTTTCCACATGACCTTTTAGGTCTCTTTTAAAATTTCGACATCACAATTTGCACATTTGTACATCATCTTCATTTTTTAAATTTATTTTCTGTTATTCTGTACAAGCGCACGTTATGTGTTATTAATATTATTTTAAATTTCAAGTTATTTGCTGTTGTAGTTACTGAGATATTAAAGACACAGGACAGAAAAAGCGAGACCATAAGGGTTTCGACACCCCAAAAAGGTACAACTTACAGGTTTGTAGTGATTTACTTTTAAACTATAATATTTAACATAAAAATGAATATGCACATTGAAAGAAAATGTTTTTAAATCCTGTTTTTGTTTGCCTGTAAAGTGTTGATTTTTCTTTTGTATCATATTATTATCATATACAGGAGGCACAAAAATGATACTAAACAAATGACATTCTTGTACTTACTTGAAGTGCAGTAACTCTTTCCCTTACTGCTTGTATAAAATCGTCGTGACCAGCAATAGCTGAGGTAACGACACTGAACTGGTGCCACTTATACCTCTCTAATATAGAGAGCATGGCGGCTGTCTGATGTTCTATGGACGGGGCCAGCTGAAGACGCAACGACGCGTGTGAAGCTCGCTTCTCGAGGCCACTGTTATCTGCGTTCCACGCAATCACCTGCAAGAGAAGAGATAGAATATGATCAATGCTGGATATCATACCTATATTCATACAGAAATAATATTTAAGGAAAAATTTCGTTTAATACATGCATAGAAAGATAGTAAAGCGTTTACCGGTATGCCGAGATACCCGGCGAGTTGTAGAAAATACTGTGCAGAGGCAGTAGAACGCCCGTATTGTTCATGATTCATAAGATAAAGGATAGCAGACACGTTGACTGCTAGAAATTCTTTACATAGCGAGTCCAGGATAGCTGAAAGCGTAAAAATAGTCAGACTCTATAGCATTCAGAAGTATTTTATACTATTTCTAGCTTAAATAAACTTACACATAGGACTAGGTGTCAAACCCTGCGTCGAAAGCGTAATATTTAGGCGCACGTGTGAGAAGAGTTTTAGTTTACGTGGCAGCTTGGCGAGAGCTGCCTTCTCGGCTTTGGTGTAATCTCGTGTACCGAAGGCCTTGTGTGGCACCACGAGCGCCGCAGTGATGACAGAGGGAGCGCGGGGTGGGGGCGGGGCGGGAGATGTGCGCGCGCGTCTAATGCCATCTCCTCCGATTCGAACGCCACCGCCGCGGCCGCCATCACGTGTGCCGCTGCCGATCCCACCGGCTCCGCCAATTTTGATCCCACCTCCGCGCTCCGCCGCAATCGCCGTCGCCGCCGCTACCAACGCTCCCAGTACCGCCAGCAACAAGACTGTTGCACGCGTTTGCATCTTCATCGTCGATGCTGAAATAAAAAGGTTTGACGCTTACCATCTAATTCATGGGGAGATAGGTACCTAAGCTTCCTAAAATACACTGCCCACAGATTAAGATTCAACTGAACCTACCTAGTGCCATTCAGTGCAACTGGATTTTCCTTTTTCAACTGGAAAATTAACAATAACAGTAACAGCTTAACAATGTATGTGTGAATTGTCCAGCACTAAAAATTATACCTAATAAATAAAGGCATACCGACACACTGCCGTTTTCTAAAATTCAAATGAAAAGCTCCAGCACGTAACTACACGAACTCTCACGAGTTGTTGGAGCCCTGACATCAGTCTGTAATCTGCACCTAGGTACACAAAAATATAAAATTTGTGGACAAGGCCGTGAGGCCGTTCTGATGATATGACTGTTCAAAATTAAATTGTCAAGGCAAAAAGAAGTTCAACATCTCCATCATTCAAATCACATTCACTTAGCGATTGATCCCTGATCCTTATTATGGCAAGAAAAACAGGACTAGGTACATGCATGGCCCAACCGGAGACGGCATGAAATGGATGTGCTGGCCTTTTTAAACCTAAAAAACCAAGGTTGGAGAGGAATTTCTGGTTGCAAATCACCGTAGTGCTAACCTTTTAAAAGTCTAGAAGAATAACACATTCAAGACCAAGAGGTTGCTAGATGAAAACTAGGGGTTGAATAAAGATTCTTCTGAACAAACATTTTTAGGTGTTCCTCAGAACCAAACTGAAGTGCCCGTTTCGCGCAGGAGTCGACAGTTTCATTCCATGAATGACCAGGGATCCAAGCCAAGACAACGTTAATGACTTTTAACTGAACAAAGATTCAAGTATTTTAAGAATGATTGGAAATCTATATTCAGAGCGAAAGGGACAAAATAGGATGGACGGAAGAGAACTTTTGCAGTCAGAAAATAAAAATATGATGGATTGCTGAGGTTGTGCGAGTCTACAAACTGAATAGCTTCCAGCAATGCTATAGATTGCGCGGTAAAAACCGAAGAAATCGAAGGATTAATTTAAAATTATCTTAGGAAGGAATCCAAACTGCAGCGCCAACCGGACTAGAATCATCAAAAAATACCTATGGAGAGAGAGCCAACCAGTATAATTAGAGCAAAGTTGCTCGATAAATTTTGTTCGAGCTTATGAGCAAATTGAGCAACCTTTTACTATCCGGAAATCTAAGAGAATATCTGGCTTGAACATGATTGCTTCAAGGGGTAGTAGGTAAACAAAGGATTCGTACTAGGTACCTATAATATATTGAATGACATGATGTGAAAGGTATATATAAAATACAGGGTGTTCGGCAGACCGTGTGCCATGGTAAATGGGGGTAGGTAGAGGTTGAATACAAATTGGCGGCTTTTTTAACCCTGAAAAACCGCTCGGCTTAAGATTTTTTTAGGATTTTTCGATATTTTTCCGGAGTTTCAACTGCTGTGTGGTTAATGCTGTAACTGTTTATAAATGTTATACAAAAAAAAGCATGGCTTACATTTTTTTTAATTTTATCGAGTATGTTAGCATCTAGGCAAGAAAGCAGCTATGGGCATGCAAAGTGTTGAAAAGTGAAAATTAAAAACTGAGAGTTGATCTATGGATTTATTAAAAAATAAACTATTTGTGTTTTATATTTTTAAACTTACGCGATCTGAACACATTATTATTAGTAGGTATCATTTAACGGGTATTTATCGCGTTTAAACTTCTCGTATGTGTCAAGAAGAGGTGTAAGTAAGGTACCTACGCATCAACGTATCTACGTACGTGAATCAACTTATGTAAAGTTATTACAATTAGTTATTGCCATAAGACTGGTACATTCAGTCAGTTTCAGGGCAGGCAATAGATAATGTTAATTCCTAAGTACCTACAAATAATGTCCAGCTATTGTATGAGCTGCTTAAAGATGCACCAATGTTATATCCATTATTGTAACCTTATTTTAATTAATACATCGTCGTTATAACTGTTAGTTTAATACATTCAGTTAATTTCAGACTCTTACGTATTTGTTTGTCTTTGTAATAATAGGCAGGTGAAAAGAAATTGTTAGCTATATTTGATTATAATAATAAATTATCATTGCTGTTTTATCGATTCCTCTTAGTCGTGGGTTTTACTAAAATTATTTATTTCGTTTTCGATTACTAAGTATCCGTCGTGGGTTTTTCAAATTGCTTATTTTGTTTTTTCTCTTTAGGTACTGTAAGGAGGGCGTTTGATGTGGAGCACGGGCTACCACGCGTGCACCAGCCGCTGTCATCCCGTTAGATAATATACATTTGTAAGAATTTTATTTACACTTGTAAATTTCATTTATTGTAATGAATGCAATTAGGAATGTGACGGAAAACCATCCCATAGTGTCTGTGTAGCCTCTCTTAGAGTGCACACAATGTCCCCGGGCTCGCTTTTTCAAGGGACAGAGAGGCCTCAAAATTCATCAAACCCATTATCCCGCTGTCTGCTTCGGTTGCAGGAGCGGTAGATATTTCGACACAAAATTCAGATTATACGGCTGATACACCCCTTTTTTGGAAAGTTCTGAGTGAGCTACAAAGCTACAAGTCTACACCCCTTTTTTTAAACGTATTCCTCGAGGTGCCCGCATCTCTGTCGCTTCCGATCTCTCAAGGGCCATTAGGAATGCTGTTTAAAATAACACCAAACGAGCTTGGGAGCATTTACTAGTTTTCCCTTACATTTGTAAGAACTGCATGCATGTAAAGAAAGATTTGGCCAACAAAGCATCAATCATGGTTAAGATCAAACAAAATTGTGTTAGGTACACTGTATGCAACGCCTATTTCAATAATTGATTAGGACACACAACACATTCAAAATCTACTAAACCATTGGCTGAGTCTACTATCTACAGACTTGTAGAGAGGAAACTCAATGATGGTGACATCAAAAGTGCCTCTCGCATAATGTTCTCAAACGACACGATGGCGTCAAATGACGATGCTACTCTCATATCTCTTAAAAGTAAGCATCCACCAGTAGGGGCTAATATACGCAACTCTCCGATCCACCGGAAGAGAGTAATCTCGCTGTGAACACGACCAGCCAGGACTTGCTTATAAAGCTGTCATGTCTTTCTAGAGTGGCTCTGCCGGCGGCTTGGATGCTGTGACTCCACAGCATCTAAAAGATTTTCTGTCTGGCGGGTGTGGCTATGCAGGGGAAGTCCTTCGGAGGGCTTGACGGTTCTAATCAACCTGAAGTTGTCAGGCCGAGTCAACCGCGAAATCACAGAACTCCTATACGGTGCGAAACTTTGCGCACTAAAAAAGATGGATGGCGGTATAAGACCCATAGCCGTGGGCACCACATACCGTCGCCTTGCGGCTAAAGTCTGCTGTCGGAAAGAAGCCGAATCTAGGCGACTATTTCTGACCAATTCAGCTAGGCATTGGTTCTCGAGGCGGATGTGAGGCCGCATGCAGTACATTCCCTTCGTACGTTTTTAGGGAGGTAATTCTGAAGGTATGCTTCAAAAACGCCTTCAATTCAGTAGACAGAGGCGCCTTGCTAAAAGAAATTAAAGAAAAATTCCAGAAATTTACCCTTTTCTCTGACAATGTTACGGTTCACCGTCTAAATTAATTTACAGGAACAAAGTCATTTTGTCCGCTGTTGGATGTCAGCAGGGCGACCCTCTTGGTCCGGCCATATTTAGCCTTGCTGCCATCCAACCGACAATTCAACGTCTCCAATCCAAGACTCAATGTTTGGTATTTGGATGACGGAACGGTGGAGAGGTAAACACAGTTTTCGATGATCTAAAAATCATCACAGATGATGTAGTTCGACAAATAGGTTTGTAATAAAAAAAAATCAAAGTGCGAGATTTTATTTCGGACTCTTGTGTAGACAAAAAAAATATCATTGGAAAATTCAATAGTTTGGCCCCCAACGGAGTCAAATTGGGAGGCTTAGGTATACGCAAAATTTAAAGTGTAGCCCTTCCAGCGTTCCTGTCTTCCGTCTACAGCTCTAGTTCATTAGTTGGAATAAATTTAAAGTCATCTCGTTTGGACCTACCTGGAATTTCATTCAAAATTTAATTTTTAGACCAAGCTCGAACTGTCATAGTGCTTGCCTCAATGCTGCTCCCCCAAAATCTCTTTTGTCCCAACGGCAATGGGACGGGCCTCAGTGTGAGTTGACACGGAATTGTTTGTTACAAACAATTCCGTGTGCTCCAGCTCTGCGGATCGTGCCCGTCTCCTGGCTGTTTCTAAATGGGAGTCAGGACGTTGGTTGTAAGCATTTCCTTCATTTAACACTGGCACTTTATTGGATCGCGTAACTTTCCGTATCGCAACATGTATTCGGTTGGGTGCAAGGTATTGCGTGCCTCACCAATGCCAGTGCGGTACTGCTGTCGGTCAGCTTGGTCATCACGGATTATCGTGTACTATCGATATCTCGCCATGCCAGCCTTAACGACATCATCCACCGGGCCTTTATCACCGCTAACGTACCAGCTATTCTCGAACCGAATGGTCTGTTGCGTGACGATGTTAAGAGGCCCGACGGCATGTCACTAGTCCCATGGGGGTTGGGGAGGCCCATTGTGTGGGACGCTACATGCGTCGACACACTTGCGCCGTCCCATCTTCCGAGGGCTGGTGCCGTGAGGGCTGGTGCGGCGGCAGATTTGGCCGAGGATCTCAAGAGGCGTAAATATGGAGGTCTCGACAGAGCCTACACATTTGCTCCCTTTGGGGTCGAGACCCTAGGGGGTATCGAGGGTCTTCGGTTTTTTTTAAAGTTATCTGAGCGTCGTCTGGTCGAAGCGTCGCGTGATCTGAGATATCTGGCGCAGCGCATCAGCATTGCCATACAGCGGGGCAATGCAGCCAGCGTCTTCCGACTGATATTGATATGAATCAGTTGAGCTACCTGTAGATTGTTTGCAACAGTCTGCAGTTAACTAATTGTTTCAATTATAAATACTAATTCTAATTTATTTTTATTATTTGATTGTAATTTTCTTTGTTAATAAAGGCCATTGCCATAGGTTAAAATAGAAAATACAATTCTAATTCTATAATACTCTACCTACCTAAATCTTATTTTTAGAAAATCAACCACAAAATAAATAGTGTATAAAATGTAATGAGGCGTTTAATGTCAAACAAAAAATTAAGAGGATCCTGCAAATTTTTATACACCTTCCTACCCTAACTCTCACGAGTAGCCCTGAGATCTGTAACCAATGCCTACTAAGAATGCCCAATTTGTCGAACAAGTAACACGAACACGGCTGGGAGACCGTTCGGATGATATGACTGTTCAAAGTTAAATTGTCAAGGGTTTTAGATTTTTTCGTAAAATTAGTTTGTTGTGTAAAATTCGCAAAAAAGATCGTCTGCTCTAGCGTAAACATAAAAGTAGGTAGCTAGGTACTACAACTTTAGTTATGACTGACTAAAGGGAGAGTAGAGCATTTGCGGGCGATCAGGACCAATGATTCGGAGTAATTTGTTACCGTACCGCCCTGCTGGATAACAGGTTAAACATTACCTGACCCGTTATCAGGTGAATTATTTAAAAGGCAGAGACGGAAACTGTGACTTGCCATGCGGAAGGTAATATAATAATTAAGTAGGAGCAGGTATATCCTACGGTAAGTTACGTGGCTAGTTTATACTAAGTAAATGTAAGTTCAAATCAGTTGATGCTGGATACACATTTTTACTATGTTTGAGGCTTTAAAAAGATTATCTATCCTTGCACGAGTTAGGTATATTATAAGAACGCTAACATAACTAAATACTATCTAGCGACGTATCTAGAGTCAAAACAAAACATAGATTGGGTGGGGTGTGTGCTACGACAGGACACAGCCTTCGCTGGCTGAACATTTCGCATGTTACGCCATGTAATCCCTTGTGCACAGTTATCGTTTCTTTGCCACGGGAACTAGATAGCTTAATTGTAAAAGTAATTTAATAGGCCTGTGTGATGAGAATACCTACAGGTACATAAATAAAATCACCGAGAGCTAACTCAGCAGATAAAGCAATATAATCCACCGAGATTAGAACCTGCCGCAAAAATTCAATATTTTGCCACCTAGCTACATACCTAATCAATGTTCATATCTAAAAGAAGAGATAGGTTGTTACTATACCTACCTATAAGCGCAAAGGTTGGCGGTGGCGGCAGTGGCAGCGGCGGCGCGACGACGCGACGTTTGCTGTTTTCCACATAAGTTACAATTCAAGTGGTGGTGGCGGCGTGAGCCAACATGGGGTCTCTCTAGGACGGACGTTGACTCGGCCCCGCGCGTGTTTATGTAAGCGCCACGCCCGCCCGGAGCCACGCTCCGGCTGTTTGGGGCGCGGCGCGAAGCGCAAATGCACCTCCAGACGCCGCTGAGCGTCGACTGGCGCGCCCTTACCTCACCCCCAGCGTCCTTGTGCTATCGCGCTTGCGTCGACTACGTACTTAATACTTACAAGCCCCATTCTACGCCTCCCGTTACATAATAGGAGTAAAGGGCGACAAAAAGCTGCTTATCTTAGCGTTTATGAAAGCGATGTAACAACTTTAGGTGCTTCCAAACAAACAGGAACTTAGCTCAGTACCTACCTAGCTTACCTAACCTAGTCTTTCTAAACTGTCTAATGCCAGATGGAGGAAAAAAGTGATTGAACCCGCCCGCTGCTGTAGCGTAAGACGCTAGTTAGGTACTATTATCACGATAGATATTAATGGTAATAAATCAGGGACCTTCAGGATTTGTTGGGATATAGGTAGGGAAAGAACCTCTACTCGTTCCCTTGGCTTTGAATATGAAGATAGGTAGTATGTAATTTGTTTTAGGAATGTAAGTCGTCGGGAGGTAGCTTGTCATTAGGTGTTATGTTGCTTTAGTAACTACTAGCTGTTCCCGCGACCTCGTTCGCGATTGCCATGCATTTGACCAGTTTCTCTCATATTAAGAGACGCTGTGCAAAAAAACTTCAATGCGCAGATGAATTGGACCTGTTACACTTTTATTGTTACCTATATTTAGGTATGTAGTTAAATTGTGTATACTTAATCCATGTAGATAAAGAGTGGGATTAAAAATCAAAATCAATTAATGATCTACGCGGGACAGCATTCTGTGCCGCTGTCATCTTCAATTCCATCCGTTATCTACACTACATTAGTAATCATAACGTCCCTCACATGACTAACTCTCCTATCTCAGTTTTGCCAGTTCCTCAAAACAACGGTTTTTAAGTTTGGTCATTTCAAATTTAGTTTCTTTTTATACTTTACGGACCTCATGGGAGGAAAATTAGGTACTTATATATGAAGTAAAGTTAGTACTATCGTTCTATGTATTTCATGGTTACATTACTGCATTATTTATATTTATTTTGATATTCCAAAACAGATAGGAGGTTTAGTGATAACTTTGTTTTTCAATATTCGTTACATTTTTGTCCACTTACGAGCTTTCGCCTTAAACTTAGTCTTAAACTTGAAATCAAACACTTAAATGTAATTGTTTACTGTAGTTTTATTACGAAAATAGAAAAAAATAGAAACATGTATCACATACAATAAGTGTTATCTCATAACAACTGAGCGTAACAATATTATTATTTACTTTGCACACATCACAACCAAATCTTGCATGGTAAAAGCATCAGGTAACCTTCAAGTAATAATATATACTTAATCACTAAGAAACTAATAGTATTGACTTAATAAGTAATTTTAAAAATCACAGATAATAGCAGATAACTTTCCTTTCAACAGGGAAACATTTTATGAAGTATATAAATTGTAGTACCATTATACTTACTTTCCATAAAATCTAGAAGCACAAGCATTTAAAAATCTTAATATAAAAACGAATTAAGTCTCTTAACTCTTAAAACTCTCGAAACTTAATTTAGTATATAAAATGTACCTACTGACATCTCTATGAAAACTTAGAATAATAAATATTTATCAAATCTTAGTGCCTGAGTCTCAGTCGCGAAACCTTATGAACATTAATAAGAGTAGGAAAAACAACATTTAAACAATTATTTTAAAACTACATAACTTCTCGAGATCATTATAGGTAATTGAGTATGTTATATCAGTCTGAATACTTTCTTAATTATAATAATTAGTTTAACAAAACTGTTCTACTTAATGCGGCAACAAACGATACAAATCTACCAAAAGAAATCTTTAAAACGTATCCAAGTGGCTAATAGATATAATATTAAATCTATTGCCTTATGGAAATAACTAATACGAAAAATGAGTTACGACATTTAGTCATATTTTTTTCAAGTTATTGTTTAGATACGTTAGCTACACAAGTGTCTATAAGTCGAGAACCAATGTTCATATAGATACGCGAGTTAGAGAAAATCGTAGATAACGAATGCAGGAATATAATGGTAGTCCTAACTCAAATCGCCAAATTATTGAGATAGGAGAGTTAGTCATGTGAGGGACGATAATACATAATGGGTGATTTTTGTTTAAAAAAGAATTTCTTGTTTTTAAATGATTTTATATTTGAAATAATATTAAAATTTTATGAATACCTTCATTACAATCCGCAATTAATTATAAATAAAAAATAAAGCTATGTGAACCAAAAAGGCCCTGCCTCAGCTTAATGTTGCTCAACAGAAAGTTGCCTCCTTTCCTCCTTAGACCCCTCTATATATCATTGCTTAGCATCCTTTATTTGTACAAATAATATAAATATATAGTGTTTATAGTATATTATTGATAATTCCCTTAGTATAATTTTCCTATCCTAACTCGTCTGATCCTTATCCTGTACCTGTATAGTTTCGTTGTTTAAGTTTATTAAGTTGTAAATGTTTCCCAAATTTTTTAACTAAAAAAAAATATACAAAATAAAAAAAAAAAATATGGCAAATGCTAAAACTAGCAAGTCCAAAAAAAAAAATAAAAAAAAAAAAACAGAAAGTTGAGCAACGCTAGTTTTCTGGCAGGACCTTTGGTGCGTGCGTGTGACGGCTTACAGAAAAAAATACAAAAAATAATAATAATAATATGATAATTTATAGCTGACATTGTAATAAATTAAACATCTCAAAAATACATACCTAATTGCAGGACATAATTGTACCTAGTGCCCAAATGTGTGCGCAAACACAGTTGCACTCTCTATTCCCTCACTCTCATATCCGATGGGACGGGGCAGACTGAAACAACCTGGGAGAGGTCAGGCGCAAAACCAAAGACTTTAGGCTGACCTATGCCCCAACGGCCTTGAGAACACAATATAATTATCTGTAGCCGTACAAATAATATGTTTTATTCGTGAAACGTACCATTTGTGTAAAATACTTTAAAATTTATTTGAGACAAAGAAAAATACTCAAACTCAACAGCGTTTAGAAGATATATACAAATTTAGAATTTAAAAAAATATTCGATATTCGGATATATTATCTTCTAAACGCTATTGATTTTGAGTATTTTTCTTTCACTCAAATATTTGTCAAAGTATTTCACACAAATGGAACCTACGTTTCACGAATAAAACAAATTATTTATACGGCTACAGGACATAGATAACAATAACAGAATAAAACAATTACAACTAGTATATAGGTAAACTTATATCTATTTCTTAAAAATCTAAGCCGTCACCAGAAGGCAGATTGCCCAGAATGCTGGCAGCATTGCCACGTTGAATGGCAATGCTAATTCGTTGACAAAAATAGAAGCCAGCATTCCGATCACCTGTCGACTCTATAAGATATATATATATATATATACTATATACGGCTACAGATAATTATTTTGTGTTCTCAAGGCCGTTGGGGCATATGCATAGGCCAGCCTTAACAATTTCAATTCAATTTATTTATTTTACTTTAATTAATACGGTAACATACACTTACTTGACGTCACTTACTACGTCACAATATCAGGCAGTAAGTAACGTAGGATCTCTCTTAAAGGTTTAGATTAACGATATAAAAATTTTGCAAAACCCACGACTACGGATACTTTGAAATTGAAAAAGAAATAAATAATTTTAGTAAAACCCCCGACTAAGAAGTGAGTGGATAAAACAGCAATGATAAATTTATATATAGGTACCTAATCAAATATAGCTATTTTTTTTACCTACCTATTAATTACAAAGGCAAAAACATCCGTAGGGGGCTGCCATTGCCATTCTCTGTTAATATTAAAGAAATGACTAGGTACCTACTAACCTACGTAAACTCGTAGGTACTACTCTAGAAGTACAAAACGTATTGTTTATATATAAGTGTAACGTATTGTCCCTATGTGTGATTCACCATTCTACCAAAGACAGTTTAATATAATGTGTCAAGTAGAGGTAAGTAACGTACCTACGCCATTGAGTTACAAATACTTACCTAGTAAGTAATAATAATTCAGTGAACTACGCATGCATTTTATATCAACTTTTGTAACGTTATTAAAATTAGTTAAGCCATAAAACTGTTTGGTACATTCAGTCAGTTTCATTCAGGGCAGACAATAGATAATGTTTTTCTATGTACCTAAGGAGTAGGTACCTACATAATGACATTATGATAATGTCCAGCTATAGTAAATGCCCCGTAAAGATGCACATGCACCAATGTTATGTTCATTATTGTAACCTTCTTTTAATTAATACATCGTCGTTACAACTGTAAATTTAATACATAAAATTAATTTCAGGCAGCCCCCGACGGATTTTTTTGTCTTTGTAATAGGTAGGTAGGTGAAAAAAATTAGTTAGCTATATTTGATTAAAAATAAATTATGATTGCTATTTTATCCATTCCTCTTAGTGAGGGGTTTTACTAAAATTATTTATTTCATTTTTTAAAATTAAATAAATAATGTTAAATAAATAATGTTAAATTATTTATTTAATTTTTTAAAATGAAATAAATAATTCCAATAATTCCATAATTCCAATCCGTCGTAAGTTTTGCAAAATTTTTATTTTGTTGTTATTTGAGAACAATTTGATAAGGTATTTTCCTGAAAAAAGAACCCTTCGCTGTGCGTGGTTCTACACGCGCGTCGCTGCGCCGCCGCCGCCGTCGCACAGTGGATCGAAAAAGCCCTTCCTATAGACATAGAACTTTTTTTTTCTAAACATGCTTTTTCTTATTGGAAACCAAGACAGAATCTTATTAGAAGCCCAAACTATATCATATTTTATGAACCTAGGCTATAATGACGCAGAAAAGATTTTTTGAACTTTAATTTGTATGGAGAAAAACATGAAAATCGATATTTTTCGGCTCTCGTGCGAGTGCCCGTTATTTCCTCCGGCATAAATAATGTTCCTATTTTTTACTATCTTTTCACATATAACACATATGGGGCACTCGATGGACTTCAGGTGAAAAAAAATAAAATATATTTTTAAATTTTTTTTTGCATTTTATTCATTATACAAGGTACATTACGACCTATAAATAATATTTCAACTCACCTAATTATTGTTACAATTTTAATGTAATATTTCACCTATCATAATAATGAAAATATATAAAAATTTTATATTTTGTTAAAGTAAAAGCATAATTATCAAATACAGTCATTATTTTTAAAAAGAAAAGAATAATAATTACAAACTACAAGGGCGATTAAACAATTCACACGAAATAAATATTACTATTTTTTTAGACACAAGGCAAATTTTTCTATGTTACAAGTTATCATACACAATAATTATTTAAAAAACACGTATTATGTACCTACATATAAGTTACAAAGTTTCTGTAAAACAATTAGAACATATTAAAAGACACATCCATATCAGCATCTGTGTCAGAATCTGTGTCTTCTGGATCAATGAATTAATGTGCTCTGACTTGAGGCACCATCAAATCCCCATTTCGATATTAATATCATTGATTGGTTTGTAATCTCGTCAGGTAAACTTTTTATTATTCTTTTAACAGTTATGTCAAGGAGTGCTTGAAGAGCTACTTTGGCCATTGTATCTGTAACAGTGATTGCGTCTTTCGGAGGAAAGCAATCCATCTTGGCTTGCTGCACTTTGTAATATGATGGATACAAATTTGTAATGCCTTCTTGAATGGCAGATTCTCTCAACGTTATATACTGCCACTTTGATAGTTTAAGTGACAGTAATAAGCCGAGCGCTTTGGTAGGGGTGAAAACACATTTATTTTTTTCATTTGCTTGTTCCACGATTTTTTCCGCCTCTTTTGGATTCTTTAGAATATGATCTATGGCTGCTGCCAAAATATCTTTACCCTCGTTTTTCATATTAGCAATTAAAGCAAAGGCCAATTCTGAACTTTCTCGGCCTTTATAATTATAATTTTAAATCCTTTGTACCTTTTGTTTTGTTCCAAATTCTGTGAAAGGTTTGCGCGGACTGGGAGCCGTTTTCGTTGATGTTCCAACAGTTGATGTACTCGGAGAGGGTAAAAACAATTCGCCAGCTTCACTTGTTTCTTGAATTGCAGTATTTAGCTGTTGTGGTCGTATATTTTCACGTACACAAGTTGGCCACTCGATATTCTGCTCCAACCAATCTATATAGTGTTTTTTGAAAGTTTCTGTGTTACATTTTGCAGATTTCCATCTTTTTATCACAGACTGACTAAACTTCGACAGAATTCTTGGAGAGTGTCTGTATCTTCTTCAGATAAACTCAAATTCAACTGAAATTTAACACTTTCTAACAGTTTTAAATAGTTTCCAAGCTTGCCAGACTGTTTTAGAATCACAAATAGATCCAGATTGGTCACCACACTATGCTTTTCCATTTTTAACTCGAAATTTCACAGATGTTTTACGTAGTAAGTTTTAATATAACTAAAAAAATATTCAGAACCCTCCATATTTATACTTACTTCATACCGGCTAACGACTACTAGAAAAAACTAGACAATGACAAATTGTTAATTAGGTAAGTACCTACTTAAATAACATCCATTTTTAATAACAAAGCAAAGGGGCTTAAGGAATTCTTAGAATAATAATACAATCATAAGTGACGGGTTAGCAGGTAGTTCAAGATAAGTAGGTAAACCTCTGCAATAAATTTTGTAACAATGATAAGGTCGAGTACCTAACTTAATGGCCCCTTGTAAATTTAACAAAAAAATATACAATAGGTATCGTCTTTAACGGCTAAATATCATAAAACCACCATATAATATGGAATTATCAGGTAAAATTATAAAGTATGGCTGGTGAAATATTGCATTAAAACTGTAACAATAATTAGGTGAGTTGAAATATTATTTTTAGGTCGTAATGTACCTTGTATAATGAATAAAATGCAAAATGAAAATTTAAAAATATATTTAATTTTTTTTCACCTGAAGTCCATCGAGTGACCCATATGTGCTATATGTCAAAAGATAGTAAAAAATAGGAACATTATTTATGCCGGAGGTAATAACGGGCACTCGCACGAGAGCCGAAAAATATCGATTTTCATGTTTTTCTCCATACAAATTAAAGTTCAAAAAATCTTTTCTGCGTCATTATCACCTAGGTTCATAAAAAATGATATAGTTTGGGCTTCTAATAAGATTCTGTCTTGGTTTCCAATAAGAAAAAGCATGTTTAGAAAAAAAAGTTCTATGTCTATAGGAAGGGCTTTTTCGATCCACTGTGCGTCGCTAGTATAATTAGGTATTCTGTTGTAATGTGATGTGCACCAACTGTTCGTATAGGAGCGTTCCCCTGTAAAAAATATCTGCAAACAATAATGAAACATGCTTCCTGAATTCCTGATAGTTTCACTTTCAACTACTAAGCGGTTCGCAAAATATAAAAGCTGAATTGAGAAAACCTTGGTGTATAGGTACCTAGGGTAGGATGGTTCCGTATATCTGTTACATTACATCGAAGCTCCCGATCGGATGAACCGTTTTTCACGTAGGTACCAAATTTTTTGTTTGAAAGGTAGGTAATTAAATTGAACGTCTTAGGTTTGTTCCAGTAGGTACATGGCATTTTATGTTTTTAAATATTCCTTTACCTTTTGTATTATACTTTTCCTTTTATTTTTGTAGCCCCTTTGTCAGTACAGTTTAAAAAAAGAAATTGTTTTTTGTTACTCTGTTATTGTGCACGCTGAGACTTCCTATGTTATAAAGACACATAGATTTAAGAACCATGTTACTTGATCTTGCGTTGTATGATCTCATGTTGGATGTCCTATTTAATAAATAAATAAATACCTAAGTAACTAGGCGTAGGCGTAGGTAGGTACCTACGTACCCGTAGGCCGTACTTATAAGTTCTTTGGGTTTGATTGATAAAAATCAGTGCAGCTGTTTGCTCTCGTATTATGATGCGTACTTAGTAATAAAACTCTCGCCGTATGTATAGGGCGAATGAAGTAGCGAAACTAGGTAGCGTCCCAAACTTTTTTTTTAAAGCTTCGGCCAAACCTGCGCGTGAAACATGTAGGACGCGAATCGGGAGCGTCAACAACGCGAAACTTTTATATTATAAGTTCCCGCGTCTCGGTTGCGTATGTGCAAGGCGCCATTGGGGGCCCCATTGCAGCGTCGTCAGCTGACGCTCCAGCTTACCGTTTCGCGTATTTGACGCGCAATTTTGATGCCTGTTTATTATGCAAACCGTTTTTTTTTTTTTTTTAGGACTGTTAATGCTTTAATGCCAGCATTATTGTAATTTGGGCGGGCGCATCGCCGGTAAAGTATGGTTGGGGCAACACGCACAAGGACCACCACTTGTGCGGTGCGAACCTCGGCTTGGGCTGTTACCAGATGCTAGAAGAGGAAATGGAGGTTTCGTCTAGGTGCACGAATAGGGAATTCTTTGACCCTGCATCCGGCGAGGTCGGTTACCTATAAATTGGTCGGGTGAGTAGTGTGCGGAAGCGAATCGGGACTGGTTGCCGTCACCTCAGGGTTTACGGCGGTGATAGGGTCAACGGACTCACGAGAACGTGTGTCTCGGTCTACGAAAGAGAGTTAATGCGGAGCGAGGTAGTGGAGCCACAGATATCAGAAACTAATAGTGGAGCGGAGATTTAGGTACCTATTCAATATTAACTAGGTAACGGAATTCCATAAAACCATTCAATGCATTCTAAAATGTAATCAGAAACTGGGGGTAACATTTTGTTTATCGTAAGAAAGAATAAGTGGTGGCGCTAGTTTTGCTACTCCATTCGACCTATGGTGGTTCAATCTATCAAGGTAAAATCGTCGAGGTGAAGATTATTGATATTTTTTAATCGCCTCTGCCGCCTTCGCCAGTTCCACCAAAGTAGCAGGTTTGAAACAACTTGGCAACTAAACTATGATTCTGGCTTAATTTCATTAATATGTAGTATTAGTGTGAACTCAAGAAGGTGGGAGGAATTATCCAAGCGGAACACTAATATGAATTTTCCTGTACAAAGGGAGGTTCCTAGCTAGAGCTTGTGGACACTAATGGGTTGGACACTAATCATTATTTTTATAAGCGCTCTTATTGGCATAAACTGCAGGTAGTTTCAGCAAGAGCATCGCTATTGAACAAAATTATCTTTACATATTTTGTTCAATATAATCTCTAATTACCTACACATTCCATATTAAAATTTGTGTTTCGTCACAAGTTTCGATAGGTGATGCAAAAAAAATCTTGGCTCTAAGCATCTCGCTCTAAGTTAGAACAACAGTAGGTATCGGTCTTCAAAACTAGTGGTTCTTCAATTTATAAATTGAACGTACATTTAACACATTGACTGACACAGAGGCATTCGCTGTCCTACGGGGCTAGCAGAGCCGAGACGCGCTGCGCCGCGCCGCGCCGCCGCCGCCGCCCCCCCGCTCTGGGTCGCATCGCTGAAGCTTGGCAGTGAACGCGCTAACACTGACTGCCACCGACGCAGTGCTTGAAGAGCAGCCACGAGCCCCTCTCCAAGACGTCCTGTCGTCTCGTCGCGACACTAGGTAGGTACCTAGTGTCGCGACGAGACGACAGGACGAGCCCCTGCAAGTGCACCAAAGAGGCTGAGAAGTGAAAAGTTGTGTTCAGTTGTTACAGTAGGACAAAGATCGTAATATCGTTTCGTAGGTAGTACCTACTAGGTACTATGGAACGTAGGATGCTACGATCTTTCATTGTAGTAGAATAACTTATGTATCTCCCCATGGAGCATCATGTTAGTAGGTAGGCATACCTACCAAGAAACTACTGAATGCAACAGAATGCACTTGGTAATTAGAACAAATTATAATTTTTTATTGACAATTGAATGAATAAGATAATCAATAAGATAATGTCTTGTTTTGACTGATAAACGGGATTTTTTTCAAAATAAGTATCGAAACTTCGCAGGTGGACTGACACCTACCACCTACATATTTATCGAGTGATTTAATGGCGAGGAGAAGATTCTCGCAGATATGTAAGTGTCAATGTGCCATTTCACTAATTGTAAGAGATATGAAGGGAATTGTGGAGTGGCACATTCTCACCCTGACTGGTCAGGTGAGAATGCGCCAGAACCTTTCAAATTTTTCTGCCAATGTACCTATGAATATTTTATTATTGGTGAGATAAAGAACATGTAAATAAATGTCTAAAGAGCATTATCTGTATTTTTGTCCTAAAAAATTACTTATTTTGGCTTTGCTAACACTGAATAACCTTAAAATGTGGCACAAAGCCACCCCACTCTACGGTATAGGTATGTATATAGTTAGCTATACCTACTCTCGACATATTTTTTGCATACCGTTATACAGGTGTTAGGCCGACCGTGTGTCATGGGTTAGGGTGTCGCAAAGAGGGTCCCACACTAAGAAAAATTTTCATTGATTTTGTATGGGGCTGGGACTTAGAAAATTTTCAAAGAAAATAATAAAAAAATGATTTATTTTCACTTATTATTTCTTTAATTAATTAGGAAGGTAGTGTTTAGGGGTTTCATAGGGGATCGAAAAAAATGTTATTTTTGCGCTCAGACGCACCGTTTTCGAGATATCACGAGAAAATGTTTTATATGAAGCTAGGACTTAGAAAAATTTTGATCGATTTTGTATGGAGCTTGGACTTGTAAAATTTTTAAAATTTCATTTATTGGGTGTCGGAAGAAGGGTCCCACACTTAGAAAATTTTCGACAATTTTCGACATGTATTTTTTTATACATATATAATATATTTTTTTTCTTATGCCATCGTAAAGAGGGTCACTAGGGGTGCAACTTTGGTTCAGCTGATTGACCCCAAAGTTCAATGACCTCGGCGCTAGAGATCAAACTGTGTCCGATACAGATACTGATACCGATACAGAGCATTCCGGTAACAGTTGATTAGGTTCAATTTGAGTGGCGGATCCGACACAGAGTACCCCGACTCCACGTGGTCTTGTGCGTGGCGCCCCTAGAGTGTATATAATAAGCCGGAGGCGCGAAGGGAGTGCAGCCTCCGCCAGCTGTAACAAGGGACAGGCACCGCGCGAGCCGCAGCGGCTGAGGCTGGTCGCCGTAGGCGACCAAAAAGCCGAAGCTGCGGAGGTGAGCAGTGGTGCCTGTCCCTTGTTACGCAATGGCGGAGAGGCTGCACTTCCCGCAGCGCCGGAGCTATCGCAAACGCGATTTTTTACACTCGTCGTCGGGGACAATTAGGCGAGCACCGGCAATTCTGGGCTTTGATTCCCAACATTCGACGAATTTTACAAGTCCAAGCTCCATACAAAATCGATCAAAATTTTTCTAAGTCCAAAATAAATATTTTTTTTTTGTTTTTCCTGAAAATTTCGGCTATCTCTTTTGTAACTACTACAATATTGCTAATTTTGAAAAAAAAAAAAAAAAAAAAAATGTATGGGACCCTCTTTGCGACACCCCGACCCTATTTTTAAGATTTTTCTTAATTTTTTCGAAAATTGAACTAATTTCGTGCGGTAACTGTTTTTGAACAAAATAACATGGCTTACATTTTTTTTATTACATTTGGCATGTTATTATGCATATGTACTATTATTTTATTTGTACTATTAATAATTTACGTGAGATTTAGGTAAATAAAGCAGCTATGGGCAAGCAAAGTGATGAAAAGTGAAAATTAAAACTGAGATTTGAACTTAGGATTGAATTAAAAAATAAACATTAAGTGCATGTTGAACTCTGATCATCCAATTCACTAAAAACTTCTCTAGTTTATGGCCATTCCAACTAAGTTAAAACTACTTAAAATACGTCATAACAAATTAACCGTTTATTCAAAAAATGGTTGCTCTGAAAATTATTCACTGTTGCCTTGATATCGTGATGTAAGATGTCGGATGTTCGGTTCGGTAGAACTTGTGCCAAAGATTAAGTAGGGATAGGTTGAACCAAATGCAATAGTATGGTGGTTTTCTTTACCCTCAACAGCATCACTTTTTTGAGATTTTTATATGTGGATTTTACCCTCACTTTTTGGATGATGTCCCGGCTTTTGAATTACTACCTATTCAATAATGTTATTGTTTTACGTGCTGAAATGGCTAACAATTTCTTTATTTACGTCATGGTTTCGACTCTGTTGGCACCAAAACCTGAACTTAATACTTGCCTTAGAATGTTGTACACAGCTGACTGTAATGTTTATCAGAACCGATACCTATGTCAGTGTTTAAATGTAAAAATAACACGAGTTTTTTCTTTTTGTAAAGCGTTTGATTGACCTTATTCACTCTGAATTAACGTAAAATTAGTTTGATTAATTTTATTGATTTGCTTGATTACTGACGTTTTTGTAATATGTAACTTTGCGTAAATAAAATAACACCACCAGATTATTCAAAAATCGGAAAAACATCGATTAAGTTATGAAGTTAGGGTTATGGCCACCAAACTAAAAATTTATAAAAAAAGTACCTATTGCTGTTGAGGATTTTATGGGTAGTACTTATAATATTGTTTTACTTAACCTCCACTTACCCTTTGACACAAGCTCTACGGAATTAAACATGCTTACAACATGATTATGAGACAACAATTCATAATTTTCAGGGTAGGTATTCAAAAAGGCAGATTTTATGATATAAACGCTTAATTTCTTAAATTATGTACCGTATTCTAAGTAGTTTAGACACAATGTGAAAGATCTGGGTGTCGCATTCGACCAAAAGTTAACCTTCCACTCTCACATAACTGCGCTCGCAAGTCTTTCGGACGACTGGGGTTTGTGCTACGGAACGCCCGCGACTTCCGTAAGGAGCATGTGATATGCCTGACCTTTAGCGCGCTCGTCCGTAGTAAGCTTGAAGCCGGCGCTTGTGTTTGGAACCAGCACGAAGCCAAGTATGCCTTAATGCTTGAAAAAGTGCAAAAGGCTTTCTTGCGGTTTCTCTAAAGGCGCCGATATGGCTACTATCCCTTCTTGACCCTACTAAGTTCCTGATGGGCTGTCTGGGGTACAACTCATTGGAGACTGCGCGCATTTGATCAATTATCAATGGCGTGCAAGGTCTTCCGAGGTAAAATAGACGCCCCCGAACTTAGTGATGGATGTGGTGTCGCTTCTACGTTCCCTATAACTACTGTCGGGGCCAGAAGCATAGGTTTTTTGACGTGCCGGCTTCCTCCACGGTGCGGTGGCGCGCTTCGCGTCACCCATCCCCCGCATCCTCGCTGCACTCAACTCTCTCCTGAACGATAGCCCTGAAACCGACTTACCTATTTGTGGATAGCCTGGGTGAGATTCTGGCGGTGTGTTTGAGGTTCTGTGAGTGTGATGTATAAATGGGTGTATCTAGTTTCTAATATGTGCATGTACCTATGTTTATACCCTGTAAATTTTTAAATTTGATCTGTCCAATGTACTTATTACTACCTACCTATATTATTTACTTTATATCTACTGAATATTTTTACCTAATAATTAAATATTTTTTTTAATAATCTAAATGTAATGTAAGTAATCTAATTATTTAAGTATCCTCTACAATATTTTTAATTTAATTTTTAATCTATTTGTAATTTTTTAATAATGTAACTAGGTAATTGTTTAACTATTTTAATCGTGTTAGTTACTCTATAAATAAATAAATAAAAACCCTTGGAATGGCCATGAACTAGAAAAGTTTTTATTGAATTGGAAGATCAGAGGCACACTTAGTTTTTTTTTTAGGGTTCCGTACCCGAAGGGTGAAAACGGAACCCTATTACTAAGCCTCCGTTGTCCGTCCGTCTGTCACGTGGCTATATCTCATGAACCGTAAGAATTTATGACAGTTTAAATTTTCAGATGTTTTTCTCTTGCCGCCGCCGCAACAAATAATAAAAACAAAATTAAATGAGACTCCTATACAACAAACGTGATTTTTGTTTTGGCTTTTTTGCTCTTAATTTGTCAAGGCTTTATCTCTTGTACTACATTATGTAGACACATGAAACTTTCTATAATTAAGTAACACTTGAACTGTAATAATAAATACTTAGGTACCTACTAAAAATTAAATAAAACTGAAAATTCAAAGGGATCTCCAAACAAGTGAAAATTTGATGTTCCTTGAAAAAGTTATCTGATTTTTACGGTACCTACGGAACCCTTCGTGTGCGAGTCGACTCGTACGTGGTGGTTTTATTTAATTCAATTCTTAGCTGAACTCTCTGTTTTTATTTTCACTTTTCAGCACTTTGCATGCCCATAGCTGCTTTATTTACCTAGATCTCACGTAAATATTGATTTTAGTATTATTAGATTATTATTATTATCGTTACGGGCTAGCATGCCAAATGTAACGAAAAAAAGTTGTACATAATGCCATGTTATTTTGTACAAAAAAGTTACCATTCAAGCGAAGATGACACCCCACAGGTCAAATAAATTAAGTAGGCACGTAATTTGTACTTCAATCTGTGATTTGATTACAGCAAAGCCTATACGATTTTCGTCATTTTTATTGAACACAGTTGTAGTGTGATTGCCTTAAGTAGGTACTTTTTCGCCTTCTAATGGCGATTCGACATAAGAAAAATACAATTCAAGGCGATTGATTAAAACAGCGGCAAGTACCTAGGTTTAATATATGAGAATAATTTGATTGAGAAGATATAAAAGATCAAAGAAATGGTTATCTAGTGTCCCAACCGTCGTCACAGCAAATTAGAGAAATTACTTGAAGTGAGAGCAAAAAGGTGTTTAGATTGTTCCACCCAGCACTAAATAGTAGATTTTCAGAAAAATACAGAAAAACCTTAAATATAGTTGAGCCTTTTTAGGGTTAAAAAAGCCACCAAGCTATTGCACTTGGATCACCTAACTCCGGTTACCATATTATGGCACAGTCTGCCGAACACCCTGTATATTGGTCAAATGTGTTGTCATATAAAATACCTACCTACCATCTTTGTTTATGTTACACATGATTTTGTAAATAAATTATCTTAATCGAAAGATTAAGAAAATACACAAAGCTTCCACCTGCCATAGTAGAAATACTATGGCAGGTGGAAGCTTTGTGTATTTTACCATACTTACTTTAAGGAAATAGATGTTTATTTTAGTTTAGTTATTAAAGTTGCTATCCATATCTCACAAATCATTTCTGTAAAGAAGCAGTATTATTACCGATACCTCAGAAACCTAACCTATTTGTCATATTTTGTATCTCTGATCTTTGAGTTTATGTAAATTGACAAATTCTTATTGCATGCTGAATATAATTTAGGCATATTAGCCAAATAACAGTGAAGGTTTATGTTATACAATATTATTAAAGTGGAAAATAAGGCAGTCTGCTTAATACTGGTCTTCATAGCTAACACAATCAATATTCAAGATTGTGTTATGTACTATCTATAAACTTTTTCAAAATGCATTTGTTCTTTGGTTAAACTTAGCACGTAATTGACAAAATATCACAGATTAAACCACATTCTCAATTGAGATGCACTTGTAAATATTTCAAAAAGTTTATGAGAAGTCACAGTCCCTGATCACTTGGTGGGATCATAATAATACTGGAAAAAACTCATAGCACTGGTTAGCTGAATGCTGAAACATCCAAATAGGTTTCCCTAAATAACATTTTATAAAATGTCTTTCAAAATTGTCCAAAAATAGTTCATCACCACACACATTTTATTCAAGAAAGTTTAAAGTTAATGCACAAAACTTTTATTTAATCTTTATCATTATGAATTATTAATCAATACATTGGTGGTCACATAAGTTAACGGCGATCACGATATGACCTATGTGTATCACGTTCACGACTACGCCCCCTGGAGCGTTCAGTTGTGCGCCAAAGGAACTCATCCACAGAGCGCTCATAAGACCTTTTGTCATAGACAAGCACGGGTCTTGGATACTCTGGCACCTCATAGTAGCGAGGTGGGGGAGGAGGCGGGGGTGGAGGCAGTCCATCGTAGCTTGAGAGTGCTCCACTGTAACCCGGTGGTGGGTAAGGCAAAGGAGGGAGTTGATGATGCATAGACCTCATATACTCAGCTACATAGGCCTCCGCTGCGGAACTGGTCCCATATGTCTCTCTACTACGGGTAAACCATGCTGGCAAACGATCTCTTACATTGTACGGAGATGGAGATCTACGTTTGAATGTAGTGGATGGCAACCTGCTTCTGTTAAACATAAAGGGCTTGCGACGGGGCCTGGTTGATGTGCTCAAGCGGTTTCTGAAGCCAGAACCCCTGGAGGACATTGGTGCTCTGTAAGTTTTGTAATTGCCACCACTCTTTGTGTATGCTTTTTTAGATGCCTCCTTAGATTTACGCAATATAGGGGTCATCTCAATGCCCTCATCTTCAGCAAATAGCCTGCACAATTCTTCAGCAACTTTAGGCTCTATTTCTTGCCCATCTCTGCCAATTTTTACAGGTTTTCCTTCGTTCCATGGGTTGTACAAGTGAAGTGTACTACTAAAAGGTAAATCTTTGCGGCATATCCAATCAACTTTGAACACACCATCTAAGACTTTAGCCGATAGACCAGGTGGTAAAACCCATGAGACCGCGGGTACATCGCGTCGCGATTCACTGGCAAGTCTTGCAAACCCAGCAAATTTACCACTTTCTTTCACTGAAAATATTAGCACCACATTTCTGGATTCTCTATAAGCCTGATTTAGATTTGCTTCATTTTGAGGCAAGGTAGACCATACGCCTTTTGCTTTTGACAATGTTATGTTTTCTGCGTTGTTAGATTTGATTAGGAAAAAACGTGTATCTCTAAACAAATAATTCAGTTTAGTCATGTAGTCGTATGTCTTTATCTTGTTACTGGCATCAGTAACACGCCTTCGTTTCTGGTGTGATGGTGACTGACTTTGGGATTTGATACGTTTTCGAGTCGTACGTCTGTCCTTAGATTTTGTGCTAACTGAGCTAATACTCGGATTAGTAGATCCGCTAGAAGTCGAACTAGACACCTCACTGCGCGTATCAAAATCTTTCCCCTCTTCTAGTTGCTTTAGTTCTTCGCCAATTTCTGCGTCTACTTCACCAACGCCAAGATTCACCGAGTCGGTGTTTGAAGTCTCCATTTTCTATCTGCTGGTCCGTACATGTGGTTTATTTATTTAGTACGTACAGCGATAGGTAGATTGGACTCCTCAGCCAGTATTATTTGTTCACCAGTTTATGTAGGTATTTTTAATGTTTTTCTTTAGTGCTAACTGAAGTTGCCTGTGTCTACTTTTTTACAATCACAGAAAAAACAAGAACAAGGAATTATTTATTGTATCTAACAAACAAGCCCATCTCCTCCGTCCTCCCTCAAGCTAAGCGACAACCATAGACCTCAATACTCAATACAATAACGTATTGGTTGAGTTCTACATTAACTTTGAAGTAGAAAGAGAAGTTCCTATGATCTTTTGGACCTTTTGCACACCTTACAACACAGACTATAAAATATAAATAAAAAACAAATCATTTGAAACAAATTATTGTCTATGTAGCTTTACGAGCGAGACCGACACCACCACCGACAACTTCCTTCTGACAACCAAGGCAGACAAACAAGGCCAGGCACGAAATCTTTCTTTGCATCGGAGTTGGAGCATTGGGCTTTGGTCAGCTGATTTTGTGTTATTATGTTGGTAGTTACGATTTAATTGTGTTGAAAAACCGCGGGCTTCCTTGATCAAAAACCCGGTGGGCGATGGATTTCCTCTTTTGTAGTAATTATTAGAATAAAAAGCATATAAAAATATAGTAATAATTAAAAACCAAAATGCATTATCTACATATGTATTTGGAGAAACTGCCTACGTTCAAAGTCAATACATCTCAACAAGTGCCTCAAGCAAGTGTAAAAAAATCAAACATATCTCTCTATTGCAATTACTACAGCTTTTATTCGCAAAAGGTATGTTAATCATTTTTTATTTAATTTAAAGCAAAGCTTGGAGCTAGATGATGCTGTGTGTATAGTCCAGAAATATAATTATATTTATAAAAGGTAGGTAGGTAGATATGTACCTACTGCACTAACACTCATTCATGAATAGCTAGTTATATTTGGACGCTGAAAGGACTCAATCCAAACTTTGGTCAAAAATGAGTTAATTATACCAAAATGGTCCTAAAGGTCGATTCTATCACCTCGCAAAAATGATCCGTAATCGGATAAGGCTAAGGTGGTTTTTTGAAATACGGGAACCAAGCCACATGTATGGTGGGTATTTTTTTGCAAAACACTGTAATAACCCAGGCTACATGGATTCTTTTTAAGAAATCCAGTTTCAAAGAAGTGTGTGTTTAAGTAATTTAGCAGAATTGTCTCAAAACACCTGAATCATTTCAGTTAAATTTGTTTTCATAGAATATGGGCAATTTTTTATTTAGCTAAAACGACTCAAACTGTGTAGGTCAATTCTGATAAAGTCATTTACTACGAAACAAGGAAATTTTGCATTTAGCTAAAAGGACTCAAACCATGTGGGTCATTTCTAATAAACTGATTTACTAAGAAACAAATCCATTATGCATTTAGCTAAAACGGCTCAAACTGTGTGCGTCATTTCTGATAAACTCACTTTAAAAGAAATTAGCCGATTTTGGTTTCACTTGTAATGACCCAAACTATGTTCTGTAACTACTTTTCTGTTTATTACATTTAAAAGAATTAAGATTATTTACAGCTCAAAATTCAGCAAAAATGTACTGAATTAATGAGATTTTATTATTAAGAACATGGTTCGATATTTGTTCCGGGTGTTCTGGGTATTTTCTATTTATAATAAAAAATATCTATCTATGATAAGTATCGTATTAAGTTTATCAGTCATCTAGTACCCATAACACAAGCTCTGCTTACTTTGGGGCTAGATGATGCTGTGTGGATTGTCCAGCATTATATATTTATTTATTTATTTAAATTATCGAATCGATACCGGCCGCGCACTATGAAACACAGGAACTATTTCACTACCACATCGCTATTTTTTCGTACTATGTTAGCAGCATTGTTGCTGTCATTCTCTGTTCTCATTTTTTTTCACGTTTACTAATCTTTACTAATCTTTTGTCTTATTTTTTTTTAATGACGTAATAAGTGTTACAAAATGTGTAATTTGTACTCACCTGGAGAATAATGAAGTGGAATGATCGAGTTGTAATAGGTAAGTGTTTTGAATAATTCCTATAAGAACGATGAGTTCTCGAAGCGTAAGTTAGTTTTATACCTAACTTTAAATTATGTTCAAACGATAATATTCCTACCTAGTTATTATAAGAAACCTCTGCGTTACCAGTAAGGTAGGTATATCTTGAAAAACTCACAGGCGTAAATGTCATTCCTGCAACGGCGGCGATACAAAATGATATTCACAAAGCATGTCCTATCGCCAAGAAAACGAAAAACCTTTTTGTCTACTTTCCAGACCATTAGACCGTTTACATCCATCTTATAGTAATTAACCTGTTTTCTTAGCGTGAGTAGCATTTTGAATATATGCCGTTGAAGTCATTTTCTCAAAAATACTCAAGATGCGGTTGTAAAAGTATATTGAATGTATAAGTATATTGTAATCTACAGTTATAAGTTCAGGCAATAAATAATTATTTTATTCTATTCTAAAATAATCTAATTTTGCATCCTACTTTGTTTTGGATTGTCGAACAGCTTCTGTGGCTCCTCTTCTGGCTGCACCTGCAATGAATCAGTTTCAAAGTAATATTTAAATATTAATTCAATACTTACTTAACTACTTACAAATGTATATCTTGTCATGTGCTTGGGGTGGTGGTGCGTATGCTATCTTGCAATATAAATAATACTATTTTCAGATGATGTGGATTCTCCAGCTGCTTCTGTGGCTCCTATATTGACTGCACTTGCAATTAATCAATTTGAACGTAGTTACTAACATTAATATCTTATACTTACTTACCAGTTCATTCATAAAATCTTGTCATATGCTTAGGGTGGTGGTCCTTATGCTTTCATGCAATATAAATCATACATACTTATTTCAGATGATGTGGATTGTCTGGGCGCCTCTGTGGCTCCTTTAATGACTGCACCTGCACTGAATCAGTTTGAATGTAATAATTTAATTTTAATATTTGATACAAGCTTACCTATTAACAAATAATATCTTGTCATCTGCTTGGGGTGGTGGTGCTTATGCAAATAAATGTTTTTTTTCTTTTAGATGATGTCAGTTCTCGAGTGCCTCCACTGTAGGTAGATACTCACCTCTGACACCTTTACTAGCCACGACTAGGAATGCTGAAATTCTAAGTAACTTGTCAATGGATATTTCAGGAAGTGATAAAAGTTCATCACCCTTACCTCCAATGTGGGAGACATTCAAAACCTTCGAAATCTTCAAAACCTTAAGCCGAACATTTGCTTCAGAAAATACAGAATAATTTGTTGAGTTTAGAACGCCTGACGAAGATAAAAGAAATAGAGGAAATATCGAGATGACGACTCTGATTATGTGCCAGATAGTGAGGAAATATTGAGAGTCTGGGCACACATTTCTCCCGAATGACACCGACTTCTCAAAAATCCAACATCAGCTAAAATATCACGAAAGATTATAATGTAGATATACCGCCGAAGAGTATAAAATGTAATAAAATCCTGCAAAAAGAAAAATCCTCGTGTACCTTATTGGATGCAGAAGGAGGATTTCTTCAGAATATTGAAAATAGAAAAAAAAAATTGTTAATGGAAAAGTATTTACAACAAAATAAAAAGTCAACTGCATAAAAACCAAAGACATGTTGATAACAAAACATAGTACACGTTCCATATTTATGAAAATAGACGGAGAAGAAAAAGAGATTGACATCAACAAAACCCTTATAGGAAATATAATATCCGATATTACGGAAAAAGATTTCATTTGTCTTTGGCCTGAAATCAAAGAAATTGCCCAGGCTAAATTAGATAACCTAAAATCAATGATGCACCTTATTCCATAAGACTGCCAGGGTTTTAATAAGAGTTTAAAAGGGATGCATTTTGTAGAGGACGTAGACGGTATCGGGTCACAGCTAGATTATACGGTGGATCAGGGTGAGGACTTTGAAGAAGACATAAATATGAATATGCTTTTTTACATAAATGATATTTTGCGCAATAATAAAACTCTTTTTATAATAAATATTACTTTTATTACTACTTTTTGTCACTTAGGTCCTTTTTGAGAAATAAGAAAAAATACTCAGTCAATGTCAAATGTCAAAACCAATTTAACAGAAACGACTCAACCCCATATTTTTCTCAATAACTTAAAAAATACGATAGTCTGTGTAATAAAATTATTCTCATAAAATTAATAGTATTTTTGGTCATCTAACACAATTATTTCAAAATTTTCCGAATGCACTAACATTGTTGAATCATCGTCTAAACTTTAAAATGTCATATCTCCAAAGTGACATTTTGTGGATAGAGTCCTTTCAGCGTAACTACGTCCATTATAATGACTGTGCGAATTTCGATAAGTATACAATCAGTCAGTCAGTACAGTAGTGACTGGTGTCCTAGGTAGGTATGTAGTAGGTGGGTACTTTTTAATATACCTACCTACAATTATTATGTTTTTTTTCAGGTATTGATGGCACTTTATGAAAAAAATGTTGAGTTTGAACCATTAACTGTCGATATTACTAAAGGCGAACAATATTCATCATGGTTTTTGGAAATTAACCCAAGAGGAGAAATACCTGTTTTGAAAGTAAAAAATGAGACCATTCCGGATTCTGCAAGAATTTTAGATTACTTGGAGTTTTACCTAGATCCAGGTTTGACTTAGCTGGTACCTACCTTACCAATTGTACCTACTTACAGACAACATTATTTTTCTCAGCAAATCTGAGTACCGCCTACAACCTACAAAAAAAAAGTTTTGGTCCCTACAAATCAATTAACTTCACACGTCTTAAACGCAATTAAACTAATTATTCTAATTTCTGGGTATAAAGCTCCTGGACTACATTTAATAAGTGTTACTGGTGTTCCAATAAATAGATAGTAGATATGTATATCCAAATGATAGAATCTTTATTAACAAAGAAAATGACAATCAAATATCTAATAAGAACAAATTAGAGCTAGTATTTACAGTTGAAACAATTAAGCCAACTGCAGACTGTTGCAAACAATCTACAGGTAGCCTAATATAAGCCTTGTATATCCTAATTTCATAGACGGCTTCAAATTTTTCAGAGTTGCCACCATTGCTGAATGTATCAAATGACGACAAAGTGATACAGAATATCAACAAATTCCGAGAACTCATAGAAGCATTGCCAGCTGGGGTCATTACTGTGGGATCATTCTTTCACCCTCACCTATGTGGAAACCCAAAATTGCCTTTTGTCCTGCCTGTCCGGGAAGTTTTAAAAAGTAAGTTTTATACTAAAACAGCCTGTAATCAATACAATTAAAAAAGGTAGGTCATAGGAACCTATTTTTATGTTACCTACCTAGCACAAGTACCTATACTTACCCACATAGCAAAACCATGTTATTTGTTTATAATATAAGTATAAAAATGTAGCAGATTAACTCACTTTGACACTTACATAATAAATGTCAACAAAAGACGTCACGTCATGTCCTTCAACAATATTATCTGTCGTAGGTATCTGAAAAAATATAAAGAAATAAGCTTACCTTGCTACCTAAATACAAGTAGTAGCGAAAAGCAAGCGGCGCCAAATTAAAAAGAAGTTAAATACAAGTAAACAAAACATTAACCTATGTTCAATGTCTATCCATAATATAATATTATTATAGTCACCGGCATACCATCTACCTCCCTGCCAAATTTTATTAAGTTTTATTCAGCCGTTTAGGCGTGAAAAGGTAACAGACAGACAGAGTTACTTTCGAATTTATAATATTAGTATGGGTGTCTGTTCTTGCTGATAGTGTGACGGGTCAAAATAGCAAATACAGAAAACAGTTAACTTGAAGTATAAGAGAGAAAGTCGCGTCACGTAAAAAGAACCTGCGCACTGAGTGATTTGTCGCGATTTATCCGTGCGCAGGCACTTCCTCTCTACCCCCCTCAGCGTTCTTTTTACGTGACGCGACCTTTACCAACTTACATAATCCAGTAATCCATACAACATAATACAAATACTTACTTTTAAAAAAAGTAACATGTTACTTTCATACTGAAATGGGCTTATCATAAATATTTTTTTTTTGTGTTAATTAGCTTAAAAAGTTTTAAAATCATTAAAAAGTCATATTTGGTTTTTTTGTTTGTCAACAAATACTTACAACAGAATATCTTCTTGCTAAATCAATAAATAACTTCATAATAATCATTATGAAGTTACTTATTATTTTAGCAAGAAGATATTAACTAATCATCATGAAGCAAATTCGTCTGAATTTTCGATTGAATAGAAACATGTATTTCAAGTTAAACATAATAAGAAAGTAATTATTTTTGTACTATAGCTTTCAAATAAATTATTTAATTCAATCTTATGTTTTATTCGGACGACCGATTTGGCGCGGCGGGCGAAAGTCCGCCTGCGACGCAGAAGGTTGCGGGTTCGATTCCCGCCTTGGGACAAATGTTTGTACGATCTGCAAATATTTGTTCCGGGTGTTCTGGGTATTTTCTATATATAATAAAAAATATCTATCTATGTTATATATTGTATTAAGTTTATCAGTCATCTAGTACCCATAACACAAGCTCTGCTTACTTTGGGGCTAGATGATGCTGTGTGGATTGTCCAGCATTATTTATTATTTATTTATTTATTTATTCATTGTATTTACAACATTCGGCAGAAGTTATAGGGTGTTACTTTCGACCGCCGCCGCCTTGTTACTTTCGTCCTGACCCCTGATGGGGTAGAAGGTAACAATCTCCAATTTTTTTTGCAGCTTTATTTTACCGAAACCATGATAAATTAGATAAAGTTATATTGTACCTTTTTATACCGCAAACGGAAGTTTAATATGTCTATATTTACTTTATCACAAATGTTGTTACTAACGAGAAATCAGGCATAAAGTACAAACTGTTACGTTTGTCCCCTGTCTCCCCTACGTTTTAACAGGTATATTTATTTTATTACCATTTGTGCTCCACGATCGCTGTCCGAACGATATAGGTACCTAAATGCGACAAGCATTGTATAGCGATTTTTTTTGCATATTCAAGTACAAATTAAAAGTTGTAGTTGTGGAGACTGGACGTCCCGCCATAACTACAGGTATTATGTAAGTAAATAAATATTTCGACGGCTATTGAAGATGATAACTATTTCTTGCTTTTAGGCGGAGACATGTGCAGTTCCAGAAATCTGAGAAAACTGGCCGAGGAAAATCCAAAAGCTAAGAGCGTTCTCTTGTACAAAGCACAGATTCAAGACCGCAAGCACGAGATCCTCTCGAGTGAGGAGGAATATTTGAAAATATTAAACATCTTGGATCGAGTGTTGACGCAAATCGAAGAACAACTAAGAACTCAACAGGAAGGTACCTAATTAATCTACCAAGCGTGAAATAGTAAAAAAATGTACCTACCTACATAATGTGCTGTGTGAGGTGTGTGAGGTGTGTGAGTAGAGGTGGGCGTTAAATCAATTAACTACTTTTATTAACAGCTTTCTGTTCGTCAACGAATTAACTGTTTTTCGTCTTTGAAAAAAGCAGTTGAATGTTATACTAATAAATTACGTCAACGTATTCGCAACGAAATCTCAGTAGCTTCCTGTTATATTCCCATAGTTCCAATCCTTTCGCGCCTAATCATCTTCTCACTCGCACTCCCACTAATACACCTGAATGAAAATACGCGAAAACAGTTCTTATTGTTCGTGTCTTAGAATCTAATTTAAATGATTACAGGTGTGGTGCATGTTTTTGTATGTAGTTCGTTTCAATAGACCTATTTATTTTAAAATTCGTCACAAACAAAATCAGTGCGTTCAAGGCCAAAGTTCACTGCGGATGAACTGCATCGCGCGCGTCCGACCAAACAAAAGTTTTGATTTCAGGAGAAGCATTGAGTGATGACTATGATGAGATTCGATTATGTAAATTAACTGTTGTTATTTGTTTAGTACCTAGTGTTTAATAGTGTATATAAAAGTGTATAAATATTTATTAATCGAGACTATAGTTAATGTAAATGCTAAGCCTGGAAAAAGTACGAAGGGAAGCTCATTTTACTTCAAAAAATCGTTAACATTATACTTTTTTCATGCTTAGCTAAGAAATTACGAAAACGTTGACATTAATATTCAAGTGTTAGCATAACTTTCAATGCATTAACAGGTTGTTAGAACCTGTTGACGAATTAACAGCTTTTTTAACCTGTTCGCCATTGACGAAAAACTGTTACGTTAAATTAATATAAAAACCTTCAATGACACACCTCTATGTGTGAGGGCACCATGCGCGCCATTTTGTAAAAAGGATAGGCATAGGATTTCGCGTGGATAGGAGCGGGACAGCATACGTTATTGGAAAGGTATAAGCGTAAAAATCAAGTTTTTGCATAATTACAAGAAAACTATACAACTTATGAAGAAACAGGTTCAAGAAACCAAATAATTATTAATAACCTACGAATCAAAACATAAGTCATTTCAATAGACTGCAGGGTTCCTGAGATCTCGTAAATTATAAAATTTGGCTGAGGCTAATAGGTAAAAATCATGCCGCTGCAGTAACGTTTACAGACGTTACTGCAGCAGCATCTTAGTTTCGCGAATTACTCCGAAACCTTGATAGGCACTAATTTTATGTTTGGGGCACATTTACAGGACGTAGTGCTCTATTTTTTCTAACTTTCATCTAGATCCGAGTAGACATGCCGCTGGGGTAACGCACACAAACAGTGCGCTTTCATGTTTTTATCGTAATTTTTTTCTCTATCGTGTTTTCACATTCAAGCATACAAAAAAAAAATTTATGTAGGTAATTCGAGATTTTTACCACGGAGATCTCGTGAGTACCTACTGAGACCCTAAGGGTTCGCCCTATAAAGCAGAAGTGCCGGAGTTGTTATAATTGTTCAGAGTGTCATCATTATAATCCATAGCCATCGAGATAGAATCCTTCCATAGCACAGAAAGTTGGCAAGGCACGACAACAATGTACCTACCTATCTACCTAGTTCTAAAGATAATGTAGGAAGGCAAATTTTCATAATCTTATAAGTCACGCACGCACGATTGTAAAAGCGTATTTTTTTCAGGAAACTGGTTATGCTGTGAGCAGTTTAGCATTGCCGACATTAACCTAGCGGTGCTATTGCAACGGCTCTGGGAGCTCGGCTTAGAGGATAGATTCTGGGCTGGCGGTAAGCGGCCATTGCTAGAGGACTATTTCAACCGTGTGAGACAACGGGAATCATTCAAGCTTACTATTCCCAACTTGCCGTATGCCATCAAGATGGTACTCATGTCGCAGCCCCCGGCTTACCTCGGCGCTGCTGGTGCTGCATCGTTATGTGTTGTATTGGCTGTAGCTTATGTTTTCAAAAAGATTGTGTTATAAACATTCATCTATTGTTTTATATATAAAAAGCAGTGACTATTTCGAATAGATGTTAGCATGATCAATAATTACGTGTTTCAGCGCATTCAAGCCAATTTTTTTTATTTAATAATGCTGGACAATTTACCAGCAGCAGTTTTATGGCTTTTTGACACCCCTTTTCTCACTGGCCCTCATTACTTTATCCTCTACTGAAATTGAAAGCAGAGGTGATTGTAATTTTCCAAATTAAGGCCAGAGATTTTTGCTATGATAAATATGTGATAATAAGTTGATCTATGCATATGGTTACATTCCACTTAAAGATTATATTTATAAGTTTAAACATCAGTATTATGTAATTATTTTAAAAACTATTTACAAATATAGCTTAAAATAAATAAATTCAACTGTATATTTTATCTACTTTTTCTTCATATTCTTAGCCTTACTAACTACTACTAACCACGTAGAGAACACTGGTTTGGTTTATCTTAATTTAAAATTCCTTTTTCCTAAGAGTGTGTAAGCGTGTGTGTATTATACCTAGTAGCACAAACCAGTGCTAGTAGGTATAATCACAGTTAGGTTAGGTTATTAATCTAATAATACAACATGAATAAAAACTCGCAAAAAGATACATAGCACCATTTATAATAAATAAAACAATAAAAAACAACCATTTTTCCAAACACTTAACTTAGTACCTATACATACATTATGAGTATCCTAGAACTCCTAACTTAGATTATGGCATTTTAGCTCCAAATGCAGTGATGTATAAAATGCCTAAATGATTTAATATAAATAAAAAAGACAGGGTTGCACCAAATAAAATAGATTTATTTTTGTCAGATCACCATTTGTCAGCTATTTTGCATCATCTACAGGCTCAGTGTCTTGGCTTTTGTAAATTGGCATTCCCATGAAATGTTTGCTTCCATTAGTACTCATTTTCTTTTTGTACACAGGTGCAGTCGGAGCCTGTTTTCCTTTACGATATTTAAACAACCCTTCTCCAGGTAAGTTTGGCAAAGTGTTTGGAATTGTATACCAGACTCTGTAGGTCACAAACCATGTAAATATTGCTATTACTCCACTAATAAACTTTTCAACCATAATGTGGTAGTATATAATGGTTGATACAAGCATCACATCCCAAAGTAATTGAAGTAGTGCAATAGTTATCAATAATCCCCTTACATATGGTGTGTAGTTTTCATACGAGACTTTTAGAACATTAAGTTCTTCCATTTTCAGATTTTTTAAAGGATTTGTTCTGATTGATTTATCTTCAATATTTCGAGCATATTTCTCATCTCTAATTAAATCTTTGATACACTCCCATCCAATGATAGCTCTCGCTTCTTCGATTAAAACCAAGCTTGAATAAATAAGTATAAAGCAATGTCCAGATATGTCAAAACCATTCCAAAAGTGTCCATTTTTTAGACAAGTCATTTTATCGTTGATTGATTTTTGGTTGCATCGGCCATAGTTAGTTTCCACAATGTTAAATAATGTTGTCCACAAGTACCAAAACAATGTAGCAATCAACAGTCTGGTTAGTTGAGCAGTGACAATTATTCGTCTGTTACCACAACAAATAGTGTATGAAGTCAAAATAACATAGGGCACTGATAGAAAAAGTGTCCAAAACCAGCCTAGTTTAACAAAGTATTGATTGAACATGTTATCACTTCTAGAGAAATACGATTTTGGAAATGTTAACACGTCTGCTATGAGAGAAAGCAGGAAGAGAGCTCCTAGATAAACAGCTATTTTTAAATTGGTGTCAAAGAAAAGTATCTTCTTGCAAATGTGCACAATCATCAGAGCAAATATTTCCATAACTGAAGGTGCTTCGCGAGTAGGTTTGGTTCCTTTTCCTTCTGATTCATTTTGTATTTTAGAGTTCATTCTATTTTTATTGTTGAAACTATTTCTAGTACTCATGATTCGATCGAGTTACACTTCCAAGTAGCCCAGCGCGGGTGGAAAAATGACAAAGTGAAGTTCTTCTTCAGTCATGAAGATGAACAAAAAAATAATACACTGGCTGAGGTAATTTTCACGTTTTGTTGGGGCAGTGTTGCCAGTCGAGTCGAGTCAAAATTAACCAATCAAGGATCAAAAAGAAACCTTGTAGCGTAAAAAGTAGGTAACTTTACATAATTTTTTTCCCAAATTGAAGTCAGTAGCGGCAGCAGCGTAGCGTGGGTTGGCACCCGGAGCTGTTTTCTGCCAAGCACCCTCCCAACTTCTAAACAAGTTTATGTAACGACCAGACGTAAAATTACCCAAGCCAGCTGACAGCGGGGGTCGGCCTCGCCGCACAGGTGTTCGCGACGGTCGAGGCGACGGCGACAGCTCGTCTTCGCTGCTCAACACATCACTCGTCTCAGGTGGTGTTCTAAATACCTCTTCATCTCTAGACGAGGATGGGGAGCTAGCCGAGGCGGGCTGCGATGGTCTTCTGGGGAGCGCTTTTGTTGCCGCCCTAGCTCGTGCTCTTGTTATCATTCGTTTTTATAGCATTTTTATTGGTTTTTAATGCATGTAATGATAATAAATAAAATTTTTGAAAAAGAGACGTGTGTAACGGGTGGTGTCATATTTTTTTTTTATTATTATATTCTTTTAAAAACATACATTTTGTACTTAAGTATAACAACATTTTAGAAACTAATATATTAACAACTTAATATTTACATTACTATATATATATATTATTTTCATGCGTACAATATATTATCATTAATATATAGCGCTCATGATGCTCTTATGTTAGTTTATTACTATTGATTTATTTTTACTGTCTTGTTACATATTCTATATATATGGAATATATTTGATAATATATTATATAAATAGGTTTCTTATTCTTGTAAGTTCTAACATTTTTATATTCTATATGTATTATATTATAACCAAGTCTGTCCAGTTATTGAGACAAGTAGATTTATAGTACAGCATTAGGACTATTCATAATTTCTCTAATCGCAATAATGAAAACATATTATCTCTTTAACAATAACCGATTCTATCTAGCTATTTATTTCTAACATTTAAATCATAATACATACTATACCTACCCATTAATTGTTTCTTTTAATAGCGTCCTCCACGACGCAGATGCCAAATTCCAAAAAAAATGTTCTTGTGTTTTTATCATCTAATATTTCATATAAAGTTTCTTTTTTGAGTTCTCTATCTATCATCATCTCTAGTTCGTATCTACGTAAACAATACCTCGGGCAGTCTAGTATGAGGTGTGTTATTGTTTCGTTTACATCAGGATCGCACATACACCCTGCTGGTATGTACCTACGATCCGGACGCATATTTACATTTAAATCTATTTAGGTAATGTGCAAAGCCCCCATGACCTGTTAAAAGTTGTGTTATTTTAAAATTTATTTTGATTTTCTTTAACGTATTAGCTAAATTTGGAAAAAATATTTTTGTTATTTCTGCTGTCTCGCTTTGATCATATCGTCTGATAACATTCAGCTGCCGTAAGCGGAATGAGTGATCACACGGATTGAAGTACACTATATCTTAGTAATTCGAACTGCGAGGCGCGTTGTGGTCCACGGAACGGAACATACCTACTTCTCTACTACCTTTTTATTTTTTGTGGTGCGGGATAGGCGCAGGTGAGCGCTATAATACCTACCTACTTGCTCATACGATGACTAGCGCGAGCGCACCGAGTAGGTTTCATGAGTAGGTCAAACATACGAGATAACATAATCTTATTTTGAAATGTCACCCATTGACCTGATACCTAATAGACGCTTATTCTATGTTCCGAAATCTTCCAATAATAATTACCTTTCACACATAGATCGAAGTAAAATCTCCCTTTTATTTATTTAGATCGATGCTTTCACATTACATTATTAATTATTATCCTAAGATTGGATGATATTGTATTGATGCTGATAACTAATCAGCATTATACAGGGTGTCCGGTAATTAATGGATAACCCCGCAAGTACATGTGGGGGGGCAAGGGGGCAACTCAAAAAAAATTTAAAAAAAAATCTATCTGCAAAGGTCTAGGATTTTTTAATTTTTTTTTTAGGAGTAGGTGGCAAACAATTTGAACATTTATTATAAGACTACCTATTTGAAATTGTTGTTTCAATTATTAATAACACCCCAACCACCCCAAAATACACTTTCACTGATTTTCAAAATGAATTTCTTATCTTATTATTTGTTTTTGTTATAAGAAAAATAGGGCTAGAGAAACATAGGTAGCCATAAGTCGGTTATTTGACAATAAAAAAAATTAAGTGTAATACTTTTTAAGAAACTACATGAAGTAGGCATATTTTTTAAGCTGTGGGCCACCCCGGTCTCCATACGTTTTTTTTATACCACAGGTGCTCAAACTTTATCATAAAAAAATCGAATACACTAATTTTTATTTTTAACTGTTTGAAAAAAACAAACAGTTGTGGCTAGGAATAATTTGTGATACGCCATAGCAAGACCAATTATTCACGGTTATTTCCAGAGAAAATCAATTCGTTATCATTGAATTTGTAGCCGTAGTGTTCAAAATTTTTAACAAAGGTATCAAATTTCGGACTTTAAAAAAAATTAAAAAAAATCCTAGACCTTTGCAGATAGATTTTTTTTTAAATTTTTTTGAGTTGCCCCCTTGCCCCCCCACATGTACCTGCGGGGTTATCCATTAATTACCGGACACCCAACAGTATTTACCGCGGTTTTTTAGGTGTCCACCGTGGACAGCAGATATACACTTATTTATTCGTGGAAACCATTGATTGTAAGCCAGCTTCGCATCTATAGCCATAAACAAGACGATTTGACAGTGAAAATTCTGTTGCAGTTTAGAAACTGCGCGTGGGTAAGTTTTTTTTTTATATTTCGACATAACAATTTGTACGGAACATATTCATTTTTTTAATTTTTTTCTTTGTACAGGCGCACGAATTGTGTTATAATAGGTACAACAATTTCAAGACATTTTTACTCCTATTTTAAATTCATCTGCAGCTCAGAGGAGTCAGAGGTCCAATCACTGCTTGTCTTGTTCTTGTGGTTTGAAATAAAGGGTACAGAGAGGCTGTAAGTAGAAATCCACTTTCCGACACGTCGTCATAGACAAAAGTATTCCAACGTTATATACTATATTTATGCATATATTTAAATAGAATAGAATAGAACATTTTATTTGCAACTCAAATGAACAAAAACAAAATATGATTAAAAATTAAAATAAAAACAAAGCTTAGGTACTAGTTTTTGCATTGAGTCACAAAGCGGTCTCTGTCTCAGCATGAGCTAGCTGTAAAAACATTACAACCAACGCTGGTCTTCCGACAGAGCCGTTAGGTGACGACACGGAAGATAACACATAATATGAAAACACGAAACATTCACAGATATAACATTAAAGAAACCTAATCCACGGCAACGGTTGACAAATACAAGACAAAGAATATACATATATATATATTTAAATATATGTATATTATATATATATGTATATATATATTTAAAGTACAGAGATGGAGCGTGGTGGTTGGCACTTGGCGTAGAGTGTGGTGATCAGCGTTGAACTGTAGAACAGCCTAAAGTCACCAATTTTATAAGAATAAAAAACCATCAACAAATTATTTTTATCCGTTTGAGAAATGCGATGGTTGGCACAGACAGACATACAAATTAACACCCTAAATATATAATGCTTTTCTTACGCCAGTGCTAAAATACCAGTTTTTTTTAAATCTATCGATTTTTGTCCAAAGTGATGAATTCTTATTGAACTTTCAACTGATTTTGTCAAATCCAACATGCAACACTGGCACTCAGGCGGCGGCCATCCATTGTTGCTAGCCATAGCCAAGTTGTCAAAGTGTAAGCCAGCCAAGCCAAGCCATCACAAATTTTCCCTCCTTTTGTGAAGCATACAAATAATACAGTGCTAAAAATGCGAAAAACATCTAAAAACCGTGCAGATGATGATGTGATATCATCCACAAATGGATCAATGCATAACGATGACGGAGAAACTGTAGCTGCTAATGAAAACGAAAAAGGCGATGATACCCATTCCGGCGGCGACGACGGCGCGGAGGACCAAAGCGAAGGAAACGATCGAGCATCAGATGCTTCATTTTCTGAAACCCCGAAGAAAACTAAGCTCAAGAAAAAGACTAAGAAAAGAAAGTCGGGGAAAGCTAAAGCTGCTGAGGAGTATGAGGTATGCCTCACTGTAACAAGACGCCGATTAGTTCGGGCGCGAATTTTTAAAAATGAAGCTTGTAAACCTGCTTAGATTTGCACTATTAGCTACTTTTTTTTTCAGGTTGAAAAAATAATTGAAGCAAAAAAAATTAAAGGCAAACTGCATTACTTGATACGCTGGAAGGGCTATGGTGCAGATAGTGACACATGGGAGCCTGAAAAAACTGTGTCATGTCCAGATTTGATCACTAAATACAAAGAAGAGGTATGCATATTTCTTACTTCCAATGAGAGTTGATATTGTATGTATAAAATGTATATTTAAATAGGACATCCAACATGAGATCATGAAACAAAGCTGATGAGTATTTTTTTGGGTCATAAATATATGTCTCTAATAGAGATAAATCTATAGTTTCTATCTCTTGCTTTAGGGCCAGGCCAAATTTATTTATTTATTTATGCGAAAAACATCTAAAAACCGTGCAGATGATACTGTGTGAAATGTCCAGTAGCTAATTAAAGCTAGACCTACCTTTAACGTTTTCAAAGATATCATACAGATGAAAGAGTCCTAATTATTAAATAATTCACAGAAGGAAAATTCTCGCAAAAATAAAGCAGAGGTGAAAAAAAGTGAGAAAAAAGGAAAGAAGAGGAAGTCTAAGGATACTAACAAATCACCTGCTAAGAAACCTAAGACTGATTGGGACAGCTCAAAGGCTGACGAAAATGAAGAATATGAGGTATTTTGTTATTGTATTGTTTTACATATTTTATACTTCAGTCAAATACGATGTAGAATGTTTGTAAACAAATTCTGTTGCTGCATCATTTTATACATAATTTATAATACTTGTTGGATTTGAGATCCTTCCTTCAATAAATGCTTACAATTATATCTGAAACTCAACACCAAGTGAGTTTTTGTTATTAGTGTTGTGGTTAGTTTACAAACATTCTACATTGAGTTTGGCTAGTGTATAGTAATAAATATAATACCTTCGTAAATTTTATCTTAGAGCTTTGCTTATTAAAGACAATATTGAAAACTAAATCAGTGGGTCACACCGCTGCTATTGAGATTTAATTTTTCTGTTTTAATAAAATTGTAATGATTTCTTCAGGTTGAGCGTGTCTTGGAAGTGCATCACAGAAAAGATGGATCGCGCGAATTCCTTATTCATTGGAAGGGGTGGTCCAACAAATTTGATTCTTGGGAACCTGAAGATAATTTGAATTGCTCTGATTTGATCAAGAAGTTTATGGACAAGGTGGGTAATCAAATTCAGTAATGTATTGATGTTATAAATTTCAAAGAGCAGCTGCCATCTTGAATGTGGAATAAGCATTAATTGTATATTCTTTATCATCTTCTTAATTTCAGGTTGATGATGCACGTAAGACACAGTCAAGAAGCTTGAGAGTGGCTCCAGAAACTACAAATCGCTTTACATTGCAAGATCCATCATCTGGCCGCAGGCTGAGCAAGAGACGTGGTCAGCGTCAAAGGTAATTGAATGTGTATAATAAATTAATATTTCAGCTTGTGTCCATTATTGTGTCCCTGCATCGCTACCTATCTATCATGTGTCTTGATGTAGTAATTTTTACTAACATATTCTTCTTTTGTTTCAGAATTCGTTATGATAATGCTGAGTAGTGTATTTGTGGATTTGTATGGGAAATAGGTATGTTTTACATGGTGCACTTTGATGTACTCAGACATAATTCTTAGTTTTGACTCATCTTCTTTGACATTGGAGCCTTGACATAAGATTTGGCCATTGGTCAGTTAATTTTGAAAATGATCTGCAAAACAATCTGTTAGTGACTTAATAATGTGTAATTTGTTATCTTTCTTCTATTTGTGCAATATTTTAATTAAATAACTACTGCATTGTGTCAAGTTTTGAAAGTTATATACACTTGCGAGCTATAAACTGGAATCACTTCATCGCTGGTTTCTGCAGATCATATTTTACAGTTTCCATGGAATAAACTGCAGATTGGTGTATACCATTTGAAAATAAATTTTGTTAGCTTTCGAATGGTATAAAAATTATTTAAATTTAATTAAGTTTCCTACTTTCATTTAGTGAATTATTACAATAGGTCGAAGTTGTGGATGTTTAAATTAATAAGAAGTAATATGAAAATATCAAATTTTTATTTAAAAACTTTGTTATTTCCCGCTTAATATTTTGTATTGCCCCCCCTGGCCCTAATAACTGCTTGTAAACGGTTTTTCATTGACCTAATGAGTTTCCTGATGGAATCCTGTGGAATTTCCTGCCACTCTTCGATAAGAGTAGTTTTTAGGTCTTCTATTGACGCCGGAGCTGGAGATCTTCCTCGTACCCGCCTTTTCAGCTCGTCCCACAGGTGTTCGATAGGGTTCATGTCAGGGCTGACGGCTGGCCAGTCTATTGTGGGAATCCCGACTGTCTAGTCGCACGAGCGGTGTGGCAGCGGGCATTGTCGTGCATTAGCAGGAAATTTTCGCCAATAAACCCGGCGTAAGGGAGTACATGGCCCAGCAGAATGTCGTTGATATACCTTTCTGCGGTTAGTCCTCCTCCCCGACCTCCACCGGGTACGAACACCAGCTCCGTTTTAGCTTCAATTGAAATCCCCGCCCACATCATACAAGACCCACCCCCATATGCCACTGTTTCCGCTATACAGCATTGTGCGTATCGCTCTCCCGGTCTCCTGTAGACTCTCCGTCGACGGTCGCTGCCATGCAGGCACATCCTAGTCTCGTCCGCGAACAAAACTCTGCTCCATTGCTGTATATCCCAATCTAAGTGATCACGAGCAAACTGAAGTCGGGCTTGTCGGAGGGCTGTAGACAATTTGGGTCCCGTTGCTGGCCTTTTTGGGGTAAAGTTAGCTTCTTTAAGTCTTCGCCTCACTGTCCACTCGCTGACAGTTCTCCCTCGAACTTCTCCGAGCTCCCGCTGGACGTCAACGCCGGTTAGATGTCGATTTCGGGGAGAATTGCTGACAATAAATCAGTCATCTCTCGCCGAAGTGCATCGCTGTCGTCCAGATCCTGGTCTTCGGACTAAGTTTCCAGTCTCTCTAAACCTCTTGTATACTTTGGAGACACAGGACTGGCTCAGATGAAGCTGTCGAGCGATAGTACGCTGAGAGAACCCTTGCTGGATTAGGGTGACGATTTGAGCGGCTTCTATTGGTGTGGTTTCCATTTTCTTGTATTTCCAGTATTTTGAATGACGTGATATATTGGACTGATGACAAAATTGCATAAATTCCCAGTTTTTATAGGGATTCAGGAGTTTGAAAAAATTTATGTTTCGTTCCAAAAATGTATGTCTTTTGTTTTCACGTTCCATGACATATGATGAACATTTTTTTCGCTATGATATCGAAAGAGTTTGAAAGCTAATAAAATTATCTTTAAAATAATATACCACAACCTACAGTTTATTGCATGGAAACTGTAAAATATGGTCTGCAAAAACCAGCGATGAAGTGATTCCAGTTTATAGCTCGCAAGTGTAGATATATTTGCAAATTGTTTGTATGTGGCTGTCCTAATCTGCACTAAGATAAGCCGATGAAATACTAGTTATCATCTATTGATCCTTTTATTAAAGCCATTTTGAACTATTCTTCCATCCTACCTAAATACAAATAAATATTCATAAAAAAATTACGTCATAATAATAATTATAAAATCTGATTTAATTACAAACATACTTTTAATTATTTGTACTATGAAGTCTAGTATAGACTAGGGTACATTTTGTAGTGTAATGCGTGCTTATTTTAAATGCATATCAATGTGTTAGGCAACTTACAGCGATAATTTAGGAAGGTGCAAAGAGTACAGTAATAACATCAGAATCAATCCTATAGATAAAAAACCTGCCTCGTTCAAAGTGCAGGCAGAGCGTCTTCAATTTTCAAAAATAACTGTTTCATAGATTGGCAACCAAAAAGTAGCTGACAAAATAATAGGTACCATTTGATACCTACCTAAAACATCGTTAGTTTTTTACCAATCTTTGTTTATACGTTGTATTCATATGCTAATGTAACTATAGTGGTTCTGAAAGTGGCTAATAGTAGACTTTAATAATATAGAGGTATAACTAGACATATTCATGAAATGCGAGAGGTTCAAGTTGGGTCTCCAATCACTGTAGAGAAGAAGAGGTAGACTTAACAGTATGTTCGTTAAGGTTTATTTGGGTTCTTTACTCTTTATGAAAATATTGTAAAATGAGTTGTGCACAATTCTAGCTAGGCCAAAGTTATTTACATTTCAGGCATTCTTTGAGTTTTAATCTTACTTTTTCTGGATAGAAAAAACCATCTGGATTCAAGTATAACGCCTACGAAAATACTAGCCTTGGTCTTTAGAAACAACTATTAATAGCACCTACTTTACCTAAGTGTTGTTATATGTGTCTGCTATGCAATTTTATCAATTAATCGTCACGGGTTGGCGCGAAATTCAATTTTTTTTGCGGTTTTTCATTTTTTCGGCTTTCTTTAAGGAAAAGTAATTGCCGCAAACCGTAAACCATTTTCTATTAACCTATGAAAAAACTAATTTCGGTTCTCTGGTATTTTTAGAGCATTTGGGAAAAAAGGAAATTATGGGTTAAATTCAACATTTTCCCAGTTGCTCCCAAAATACAATTGAATCGAAGTTGGCTTTATCATGGGTTCTTAGAAAATGTGTTACGATTTGCGGTAAATTACTTTTTCGTAGTTTTATTCCTTGTAGACGGCAGAAATAAAATAAAAACCACAAAAAAATATAAATCTCGCGCCAACCCGTGACGATTAACCTAAAATATAATAAAGTACATTATATTAGAGAAAATTTTGTCATATTCATATGAAAAGTTATATAAGTTATAGTATTAAAAATAAATAGTTATTATAAGTAGCTCTCTCTACCTTACCTCAGGGTGAGGTACGAAGTTTTACAAGCTGCTTACATTTATGTATGTGGGTCTACAATAGATATCTTTATTATTTTTTAGTTAACGTGTGTTTTTCATGTAAGTACCTAAATAAATAAACTCTAAAATTACGTTGCTTTTTCTACATTGGCTCACCTTATGAGGGCGCAGTGCGCGCCATTTTTTGAACCGGAAAAGGATTTCGCTTTCATAGAAGCAGTACAGAACATACATTTTTGGAATGGCGTAAGCGTAAAAATCGAGTTTTTGCTTATTTACAAGAAAACTACACAATTTATGAAGAAATTGGTTTAAGGAATCAAATTATTAGTATAGTTGGACCGAAAACGCTGTACCGCGCCTGAGGTATGCGCGCGGCGAGACGGGGGGGAAGTATCGGCTTTTGTACCGGATGTGGCGTTTTCGTTTTTGGTGGTAAGAAGTTAAATTAAACAAAAACGTCAGCTACAAAAAATAAATATATTAATACAAAAAAAGATCGTTGGGTTTTATGCCTGTCTGGTTTTACTTCGTGGTCCGGTACTATCCTGGCTGTCCTGAAGGCTGCTCAGGTTGGTGGACACCGACGGTGAAGCTGAAGAGGCCTGTGACGTCAGCCGTCGAAGATGGTGGGTCTTAGCCGTGTTAGGCGTGGGGAATGTAAAGATTCCTTAGGGATAGAACCCTAGTGTCGGACCCTGTGAATAAATGTCCACAGTAAACATTTTGTTCTGATAGCTTTCCGTTGATAGTGAACACCCTGTATTGACGTGCCTATGAGGAGAAGCCGAGAAAGTAGGTAGTTGGTGCAGAAGTGTTTTACTATCAGAACGGAGTTACAAAGCAGTGTGGAAAGAATAAAACAAAATATAAGATTGGCAAAATGAAATGCAATATGCAGATAAATATTTTAGCGGTTCGATCATGTCATGAAGTGAAAGAAAGATTGATCAAAATAACAAGGTGCAAAGAATCCTCTCAGAAAGCCGGATTCTCACAACTAATATTATTCTAAAGTGACAAGATGATATTTAAATTAACACATAGGTAATAATATTATTAAAGCGTAATAAAAATAAATAGGTTTTTATCCACTTTCAAAAGTTAACGATTGCCTACCTACAGCATAAAACAATGTTCAACACTTACCCTATCGGGGTGCAGAGCGACACTTATATTATTTTAGAAACTCCCAAATACGTCGGAAGAGGTGACAAACTATGTACTTATCACGGGAAATATATAAGAGTGATTTGAGCCGGAGTCAGCACGTAAGAAGACACTAAGCGTACCTACGTAGATAGCTAGTGAACGCACTCGACACACGTCCGACGCGGACAAAGGGAATTCCCGGCTCTGATCAGCTGAGCAACCGCACCGCGCTCTCGAATGTTCTTCCCCGAACAAAAGAATCGCCATCGGCCAATCAACGCGGCGAACGTGTACAGCGTCATGCGAACCGGTATAGTTGTAGTAAAAACTGTTTTGTTTAAGTGACTTAATATTAAATAGACACTTTTTTGTATCTAATTAAGAAAATGTATATACCTCGTGTGTTCATAAGTTTTGAGACGAACTTATTTAATTAATTTAAAAAGAAAGTAATTCATGCAACCTTTTTTAAACTTTTAAAATTTTAAATTTCGAATGTTTTGAATCAGAAAAAATATACATTTGAATATTTGTTTCATTCTCCGTGAAAATTGGGCCAACAAAAGATTTGCGTGCGACTGTAATTTCACTGTTTCAAGCAGGAAAAAAACCAATGCAAGTTTTTAGTGAAATCCAAAGTTTGGGATGTAGTCGGAACTTTGTGTATTATACCATAAAGAGGTACAAGGAGACCGGCTCTTTAGAAGACCGTGGAAGATGTGCCGCCCGCGGTCTGTAAGGACGCCCGCCAACATCAAAGTAATCAGAGAGCGAATTCGTCGCAACCCTTGCCGGACTCGCTCTGCAGACCAACATTTCGCGAATATCGGTGAACAGGATACTTAAATATGATCTTAAACTAAAGGCCTACAGTCGAAGGAAAGTGCATTATTTAAACGAGCATCTTCGTAAATTGCGACTGGAACGATATCGGAACCTATTGAGGAGACACGATCCAAAAAATATCCTGTTTACCGATGAAAAGATCTTCACGGTGGAAGAAAAGTTTAACCGGCAGAACAATAAGGTTTACGCCAGAAGTTCAAAGGACGTCCAGCCATCTGTACGCAATGTCCAGCGCACTCATCATCCAGCAAGTGTGATGGTTTGGTGGGGTGTTTCCTACGAGGGGGTCACTTCGCTTCATTTTTGCCAGCAAGGCGTCAAGGTGAAGGCACAAAATTACCAAACCGACATATTGGAAGCGGTGGTTAAACCATTAAATGATACGCTATTCGCTGGAAAATACTGGGTTTTCCAACAGGACTCTGCTCCCTCCCATAAAGCTAAGACTACCCAACGTAGCCAACGTTGGGTAGTCTTAGCCAATTAGGGCCAAATTGCCAGGCTTCATTCGGAGCGAAGATTGGCCCTCGTCAAGCCCTGACTTGAATCCTTTGGATTATTCTTTATGGACGGAATTGGAGCTGAGGGCATGCAGAAAGTCTCACCCAAACCTGGATTCTCTCAAGCGAGCCCTTATTAAAGAATCGAAACGGATTCCTATTGAAAAGATTCGTGCCGCCATAGATGAATGGCGCACGCGTTTGAAGGCCTGCATTGAATGCAAAGGCGGCCATTTTGAATGATTTATTTTTAAATACAGATCTAGATGTCAGTAGTTTTAATTTTAATATCCAATAAATTAATACTCAACTTAGCTCCAAAAATATTTTAGTTTTACTGTGTCTCAAGACTTATGAACACACGAGGTAGTAAATATTGTAAAAAGTAATAAAATAATAACAACAGTAACAGCAAATAAATAAACATGTACGTGCAACGTTACACGGACTGTCTATGTCAGACGCATATGAGATAAATATCCAAAGATGGGTCGAGCGCTATCTCGTGATGTCAAGACATTCATTTTTAAAACCAAATATATTTATTTATTTAATTTTAAGGAAGGTCTACAGCTTATATAAATATCAAATAAGTGACAAGATCCTGGCAACAATAAAAATTAACTAATAAATGGCCTTCGCGGCTAAACGACAGTGTGAATAATAAATACGCTATGCATTCATACAGTTTAGAAAAGAAAAAGCTAAGTTAAACAGTCTTCAAAATTAGTGTAAGGAGATTCTAGTGAAGAGAACTAAATAAAACTTTCTTAGAAACTTAAATTAATTGTCTTAAATAAATGACATAACTAAAGTACCTATAAAACAAAAAAGAACAAACCCTCCCACTTATAAATCTCTCAACACTAAGCAATAGCTAAGTGTCGTTTGTTTTATTCATGTTGAATGAGTGAGATAAAGCACTGCTCCGCCGCCATGTTAAAGATTTTTATAAGGGAAAACTAATGTAAATTTACAACAAATAGGTAATACTATACATACCTACTATTAATTATCATTAAAGAATTTACTGCTAAGCAGCCGCTTTGCCGAATGCACACTCATTGCAATGCAGGTCAATGTTATCATTATCTTTACAAACTTTATTCAGATCCGTGCACGCTCTAATTATAAACGAGTTTTGTCTATAATTGGTGTTAGTAAAGGGTGGACTTATAAAGCATACGCAAGGGAACGTATACTTAAATTGATTTTGCTGAGCAGCTCTGGACAGTCAATGGAGTAAGTACCTATTCAGACCGAATAATGAACACGTAGGTACCTACTAAAACCAAATAATTAAAACATTAGTGAATTTAGGTAAATAGCGGCTTTCTATAAGCCGAACATTTCTTTGAAGGGCTAATTATCTAATTTAATTAAGCAATAAACAAATAAAATTAAAAAAACAGCAATGTACCTATGTACTCCAAAACACAACAAAACTCGCGAGTAGTCGCGGTGCGGGCGCACTCGCTGTCCACAGCTGAAATCGCGGTCATTCACCCGCCCGACACGTAAAACTCCCGAGACTACAAATTTTCTTTCCTTATATAATGAGTACCTACGATTTGATACGCGGCCATGAATGACCTTGAAAGCATGCCAATAATTGATTAGAAACTTTAAAATTTAAAATACATTTAATTTGTCTAACATAAATATTACCTACGTTTGTTAAGAACAGCTGATGAGCTAACACATCCGCGGTTATTTTCAGAGGTCATCGTCCTAGAGAGTCCTAGAGCGTACTCGCGTGAAAAGGCTTTGACATTTACCGACAAAATTTTTGAAAACGAAACTAAATCTTTAAATGAGATATGATGAAAGATCGATGTCGGTCAGCGGCGGCGACTCAAAGAAATTTTTGGCTTTTAAAAAGCCGCTATTTACCTAAATTCACTAATGTTTTAATTATTTGGTTTTAGTACGCGTTCATTATTCGGTCTGAATACCTACTCTTGCGCGGTGCATACACGTACATACCTACTAACCGTTTCGTGATTTTCTTTTGTTATTAATTATTAGTACGCAGTTTAGTTTATTAAGTTTTCAGTTAGTTATTGGTGTGTTTTTTATTAAGTGTGTGTGTTAGGTAATAGTTATCCTTACGACTTAAACGCGAGAACCGCCGAGGATCCAGGTACCTTCCTGGATCGTGTTCATCGGTCAACAATCAGGCGTGCTCAGCTGTGCCATGAACGAGGAGGAGCTCAGTTTGAGCCATTTCTGGTTCGACCGAGGCTGCAGCAGAATTAGGTGAGTACCTACATACCTACAACCTACGTTATTTTATTAGGAATTATTAAGAATTTGCTCTTACGTTTATGGCTGGCTAGCAAAACAAACAATAATCTTTAAAAATTAATATCTCAGGCTACAATTTTTTTTTCCGAGTTCGGTGTTTTTTATTGGGTTTGATTTGGTGGGGCGCATCACCCCTCTTTGTTTTCGGTAGTCGTCTTGACATACCGTGTATATTATATAAAGGTGGATTGGCGTATCAAATGAAAGGTATCGGTTTGTACCAGGGACCGTGCAACCCCGAGTTTGGGTTAACCCCTTCGAATGGGTAACACTTTCATCGTCTGCGCATTTCGATTGGGTTACCTTTTATTCGGGTAACCCGCATAAAACACATATCAAAGGGTAACCCTTTCATTGGGTTTTAGCAACGATGGGGTTACCCTTCGTTACGCTATTGAAGGGGTTACCCCTTTGTATGGGTTTTTACTTTTTAGTGTTAAAACCAGCTACCTCTACATTATTTGTAACAGTCTGCTGATATCTGAGAATCAATTATTGGGACCAGCTACCTCTAGATTGTTTTCAACAGTCTGCAGATATGTGAGAATCAATTATGGAAACCAGCTACCTCTAGATTGTTTTCAACAGTCTGCTGAAATCTGAGAATCAATTATTAAAACGAGCTACCTCTAGATTGTTTTCAACAGTCTGCTGATATCTGAGAATCAATTATCGAAACCAGCTACCTTTAGATTGTTTGCAACAGTCTGCTGATATCTAAAAATCAATTATTGAAACCAGCTACCTCTAGATTGTTTGCAACAGTCTGCTCTTATCTGATAATCAATTATTGGAACCAGCTACCTCTAGATTGTTTGCAACAGTCTGTTATACCTGAGAATCAATTATTGAAACCAGCTACCTCTAGATTGTTTGCAACAGTCTGCTCTTATCTGAGAATCAATTATTGGAACCAGCTACCTTTAGATGGTTTGCAACAGTCTGCAGATATCTGAGAATCAATTATTGAAACCAGCTACCTCTAGATTGTTTTCAACAGTCTGCTGATATCTGAGAATCAATTATTGAAACCAGCTACCTCTAGATTGTTTGCAACAGTCTGCTGATATCAGAGAATAAATTTATTGAAACCGGCTACCTCTAGATTGTTTGCAACAGTTTGGGGGAGATAATACAATTTTATATTTAATATAATTTGGCACCTGTTCAGTGCATCAAACAAGCCGCTATTAGGTCAAAGGTGCCGACGCAACAACGCCGCCGAGCTGTTCGCCCCGCGCCGCTGGCGTGTTTTTTGAACAAAAACATTTACTATTTTCAACCTTACGCAAATCAAATAGACATTATATTACACTACTTCAAGATGCTTAGGGTTACCTTGTTACAATGATTGAAAGGGTAACCCCAAACGAATGGGTTATCAAAACTATCTAAAACCCAAAACCCTTTCAATAGGGTAACCCAGTCGAATGGGTTTTGAAGGGGTTACCCCTAAAAGCGGGTTATTCATTGAAAGTGTTACCCCTACGGACAGGGTTTTAAAACAACTTCTTGAAAAACCCTGTCGAAAACCCCTTCAACGGGTAACCAAATCAGTCCCTGGTTTGTACATTTCAAAACAGTTTTTGAAATTTCTGTAGAGTTCAAAATCATACTTTTTGAAATATTTAAAAAAAATATGTACTCATTCCTCACTCCTATCTCCGAAGTTTGCAGAACGATCCATCTAAAATGTATGTAGCGTTTGTAGATAATTAAGGATCTATATTTTACAGGAAAAATATAGAGAAGTCTGTTAGTAGAACCCTTTTTGAAAAATGGTCAAAAAGTGGGGGAATAATTTTAAAAACTACCTCACCAGGTGGTGTTTCAAATGAAAGGTATCGGTTTGTACATCTCACAACACATTTTAAAATTTCAGTAGGTTTCATACTTAAGTTTTCAAAATTAGTGCCGACTGATTTGGTTAGGTCTGTTACTTCAAAAAACACGCATGCAAATTTGTAAACAATAATAATTTTGTCTTTACGCACCTGGGCTAGGCACTGTTGGAGAAAGTAGGATAGCAATAGTTTCGGCACGCGCGGTTGTTTATAGGCAAAAATATTTTGTTCCAATCATCGAGGTAAAATCCTATAGAGTCCCAATCTTTAACTGACAGCACTCAAAAAAAGTCCGAGCGCCGTTCTACATACCTATAGGTACATTAGTTATTATACCTATAGTTCAAAATAATATTTACGCGAATTAAGACGTTATCTTGGTTATATAATGTTCAATGTCGCTTGTACGCGATGTCATAATAATGCACCGAAGACATACCGAAGATGACGATAAATTAAATTAAATTATATGCAGATAGCTTATACCCTGGATTAACACTTATGCTACCTACTTTTTATCCCGGAAAACACGGGGGATCCCGCGGGGCGCAAATAATTTAAAATAAAACAAATTTAATATGTATTACGAGAGTTTTATTAGGTACTGTCATTGGATATCGTTAACGCCGCGCGTCCACTTCAGCAAGCGGAGGGGCGCGTCGCTGTGCAAGGAGCTGTTGGACATGGCTGTGTGCGTCGGTGCAGTGGCGGATTAACACATTTGCCGCCACTAAGCTATTGAAATTTTGCCGCCCCTACTGACCTCTACAACTCTACGCCCCAGTAAAAATAACGACGAGCGGAGCGAGCCACGAAAAATTTCACGATTAGCATTACTGCGGTGGTCGTCAGAGTTGACCAGATTGGTTTGGCCGGGTTAGCAATAAAGGTATTGTGGGTGAGTGAGTGAGTGAACCGTGAAATTTTTATGATTTTTTCGGTGTGGGTAACAAAACCAAAAGGAAAAGACAATGGTGGCGAGCGAAGAGAGCCGCGGGTTTTTTTGAGAATTATAGCGGTGGTTGATAATAGTTTACGACAAGCGAAGCAACGCCTAGCAAAGCGAGCCTGAGATAAAAAGTTATTACGGTAAATCTCGAAAGTTTTTGCGGATTTCGGATTTATTTTAGAAATTATGGAATGGCAGCGGAGCAAGTGCGTGAAAAGTTTTGAGACTTTTTAGTGGTTCGATAATTTTTTTTACAAAATCTACTAAACAAACGGCAAGCGCAGCGAGACCCTTTTTTTGTTATTACTGCGGCGATCGGTGGATTATTCATCGTCGCCTACCAAGCCCAGCTGTGCAGCCCGAGCCTCTCTCAGAACTCACCACAGGGGCCCGTCAAATTGTCTCCCCGAACAGGTCTGAATTACTTAGCCATGATCGCATGTGTCAAGTACCTACAAATGCTAAGTTTTCTTTTAGAGATTGTTTGAAACAGAAATTCGCGTTATGGTACTCCTTGCCATCTGGCACCTAGTGACCGCACCGCTCGCTTACCGTAGGACCGGCGGCGCTGATAGTTTAGCGGTAAAACACAAGATGCGGCATTCGTACCTACATTTGTGAAAATTTCGCGCCATGCAACATTAATTGAATCTACCGGTAGCAGCCAGAACGTGAACATTCACGTTGTATACGTATATTCCTTCCAAAAAGCATTCCACACAACAACTATTACCACCGTTTCCAATTTTTCCAAATTCAAATGTATTCCCGCGCCGCCGCTTCGCTCGGCGTTACTGGCTTTTCGGTACAATTATCCTTGATTGATTCCAAAGTTTTAAGTGCGCTATTACACGTTGGTTGATTGTAATAATGACGATAATTATAAATTTTTTAACTATAACATTGTGTTTCTTGTACCTGTATATTATTGTAATGTGTCGTGTTATGTATTGTGGGTCCAAATCTATTTATTTTCTTTCTTTTTTTTTCCTTTATATTGTGTGAGTGGAGCTAATAACATTTAGGTAGGTAAATAATAAGCTTCTTTTTCTGTATGACAAAAAAACATATTTTGGGCCAAATTTGCCGCCCTAGGCTCCAGCCTACTCAGCCTGCTGGTAAATTCGCCACTGCGTCGGTGGAAGTCAGTGTGTTGCCCTGGAGGGCGATCGGGGCAGGTGATTGCGTTTCACGGAGTGCCTCCCTGCCTGCAACGCATCGTTGGGGCCTATTTGAATAACAGGCGTGTGCAAGCATATACAAATATATATAAATAAATAAATATACGCGCGGTCGGGGGGTTACATTCGGCGTTATTTTAGTGAGCCGTCGAAGCTTCTCTTCGATACATGCCACATCCCATACTATGCTTACCCAACGTGCACTATGTCTATTTGCAGTAGTTTTCCCCCGGTTAATTTTACCCCTTCGTCCAAGTTCGTTACTAAGAATTCATAACTAGTAGTTTGACTCATATCGTGAATTTACAACGGGCGAAGCCGCGGGCCCCGCTAGCGTAAAATAAAAAGTAATGAACGGATTTACGTATTATTTATTATACTTATAGGTACGATTTCTATCTTAATTATTGTATACATAATTAATAACTTATTAAGTGTATACTATACAATAACGTTTAGACTCCTTCGAGGTCGGGTCTAGGCGGCGCCGTAAGCACAAGATCTAATCCCACGGGTGCGTCGATGCGGGGCAGCCGCGGGGCGAGCGACACCGCGCGCTCCGGCACGCACCGCCCGCACGCGCCGCATCTCTCCTCCGGCGCGCAGTCCGCGTGCACCGCGCGAGCGCAGTGCCCCGTGCGGGCCGCCGCGCGTGCGCCCAGCGACCCGCCGCACCGCACGCACGCGCCGCGCACCGCCAACCCGCGCCCCGCAGCCGCCAGCGCGCGCGCCACGCCCGCGTGCGCCTCGCGCCCCGCCGCGCGCGCCACGCACGCCCACAACCGCGCGCCCTGTGCCGCCGTCGTCGCTGCGTTTAGCGCCGCCGCCGGGGTCGCGCCCGCCGCGCTCAGCGCCTCCTCCGCAGGCAGGTAGGCCAGCGCCTCCAGTAGCAGGGCGGGCGAGCGCTCGCCCGCGCCGCGCATCAGCCGGCGCCACATATCCGCGGCGCGCGCCGCCGGCACGGTGGGCGCTGCGCGGGCGCACAACGCGCCCGCCTCCGCCGCGAGCTCCGCGCGCCGGTCTGGGTCCGCACTCGCCTCCAGCCGCAGCAGCGCGTCGAGCGCGCCCTCGGGATCGCCGGTGGCCTCGAGGCAGGCGGGCTCAGAGTCCCGGGCGCCCGCCTCACGCACTATGGCGAGTGCGTGCTCGGGCCGCACGGCACCCTCCGCGAGGAAGGCACGCACGGCGGCGGCGGGACGGTGCGCGCACAAGTTGCGCAGGTGCGCGGCGGCCGCTTCCCCGCGCAGGCGTCCTGCGGCGCGCAGCTCGTCGGCGAGCAGCAGCGCGCAGGCGGGCGGGACGGAGGCAAGCGCGGCGGCTACGCTGGCGTCGGACAGCGGGTCGGGCAGCAGCGCTGCGGCGGCGCGCGGCCGGAGCTCAGCCAGCGCGGGCAGCAGCGCGGCCAGGTCCGCCGCCGAAGCGTGCGCGCGCACGTGCTCGAACAGCTCGTCGAGGTCGGCGTCGCAGCGGTCGTCGATAGCGCGGAAGGCCTCGAGCGCGGCGGGTAGCGTGTCAGCGCGGCGCCACTGCAGGCGTGCGCGGGGCGGCGCGGGCGGCGCGCGGTCGGGCGCGCGGGCCTGCAGCGCGAGCCAGGCGCGGTCAGCGCACGCCCCCTCCGCGCCACCCGCCAGCTCGAACAGCTCCGCGATCAGCCCTCGCTCGGGCGGGAGCGCGCCCGTATTCAGCTGCCCAGTTAGGAACTCTAGTATTTCGACGCGATCGCAGTTATCCTGTAACAGAAAGACGTGTGACTTTGAATTCGGACTTCCTATAATCTATTCAACCTAGCAAAAGAAATAACGTAATCATAGAATCAATGGTTCTCAAACTTTTTCGTAATATTAGCTACCTGTAGATTGTTTGCAACAGTCACAACAGCTAACTGCAGTTAGCTTAATTGTTTCAATTGTAAATACTAGTTCTAATTGTTTTTATTTTTGAATTGTAATTTTCTTTTCCAACTGCTTATAAATGGAAATCTTTGGTGTTAAGGGTGGTGGCGACGCCAGGCCGAGTGTGCGTTTTTTTTTTCCTGTATTGTACACACAGCTTCGTGAAAGACCCGTAACCTCAGCAGTTTTCGTCATGATTTCAGTTTTCACTGGAAATATATTTAAAGGCTATGCATTTTCCACATGCTTGAAGACATTTACAACAATGTCTTTATCCGTGGAATGCAGTTTCATATTCTTCTGTCGATTTTTCATCCACGCCACGATGGAAAAGTGCGGTTTCCGCTACGACCGGGTTGCTTGGGTCTCGTTCGCTCATGTTTTTACCTCACAACATAACCGTGAAAATTAACCAAACTTACAATATTATGACGCGGTGGTGAAGCGAGGTACGTTGAACCAAAGTAAGAAAGATGGTGGTTGTGAAAACCGACCAAACTTAAAAGCATGTCACACGCATGTAAATTGGCTACTTTTATTGTTCATTATTATTTATTTTATTTTAATTTAGATGGAAAACAAACATCTTAAATGATGACATTGGTAGAATAACTAAAGCTTAACAGTTTTCACTTATAGTACTTAAATATGCTTGAACTAAAATATATATAATCTAATAAGATTGGTACAAGTAACACAATGAACGAGCACACCCGGTTTAAAGTGGTTTGCCTGTTAACAAATAGTTTGAATGTGTCACATAAATCCAGATTAACATTAGGTAATGATTAGTAATATTAAATAATAATATTACCTACTGCTTATTATTGAAGAAACTTGTGTTAACTAGATTCTTAAAAATGTTTTGTTTAGTATTGTAACCTGCTTACCGTAGTAGGTAGATTTGTATGCGCCACAGTATGATATAGGTCAATATGCGAATAATTAGTAGAGCAAGTGGGTGAATCCAGTTTAAGGTGATTTCTGCGAGAGGAACGGCGCGGCGGGAAGGTACAGTTAGATTGATGTTAGACAAGAGTGAGGGAGCGTCCATTAAGTTGAGTAGGGTGTTGTGTAACAATGTTAGGTCAGCAGCTTCTCTCCTCTTCTCCAATGGTGATAGGTGGTGGTGTCTACAGCTGTCGGTATAATCCGGAATATTAATAATATGCTTGAAATGAATGGACTTGAGAAATTTCCTCTTTTTAGTAGGGTTACAAAATTCAACGAAAGTTTGATTATCCTTGTTTTTTTAGATTATTTTTAGTGTAATCATCGTGCTGCAAATTTAAATTAATAAATAAATTTATTAATTAAAATTTGACCTACTTATATAAAACCGATTTAATGATTTTTTGTAGCCCGTGACTTGAAAGTTTGTTCTATAAAGAACCTTTTTAAGGTTTCGAAACCCTTGGCTTCGCTTTTTCTGTCCTTTTTTCCGTCTTTAATATCTCAGCAACTACAGCAGCAAATAACGTGAAATTTAAAATAATAATACATTGTGTGCGCTTGTACGGATTAATAGAAAAAAAATTGAAAATTTTCCGTACAAATTGTGATGTCGAAATTTTAAAGGAGACCTACAATGTCAGGTGGGGTATCAAATGAAAGGTATCAATATGTACATTTCAAAACAGCTTTTGAAATTTCTGTAAGTTTCATACTTTTTAAAATATTTTGAAAAAAACTCGAAACATTATCCATTCCCCCCCTATCTCCGAAGTTTGCAGTGCGATCCATCTGACATGCATGTAGCGTTTGTAGATATGGATCTATATTTTACAGGAAAAATATAGAGAAGTCTGTAAGTAGACCACTTTTTGAAAAATGGTCAAAAAGGGGGAAGGGGTCATTATCAAAGGGGGGGGCTATACCGCACCGAGTAGGGTATCAAATAAAAGGTATCGGTTTGCACATCTCAAAACTGTTTTTAAAATTTCCGTAGGTTTCATACTTTTTGAAATATTTTCAAAAAAGTCGAAAAAATACCCATTCCCCCCTCTATCCCCGAAGTTTGCAGAGCGATCCATCTAAAATGTATGTAGCGTTTGTAGATATGAGTCTATATTTTACAGGAAAAATATATAAAAGTAGAGCACTTTTTGAAAAATGGTCAATAAAGGGGGGAGGGGGGGTAATTTTCAAAAGGGGAGCTGCATATTATCGTGAAAGTCTGATGTCAACAGAAGAAGAAGAATGGTCTAATTATGATTTCAATAATATCTAAGACTCTGCCTTCTGGTGACGGCTTAGATTTTCAAGAAATAGATATATGTAAGTGTATATACTAGTTGTAATTGTTATAATCTGTTATTGTACCTATGTTCTAATTTGTTTTTTTAATGATATTTTTTTAATGTAACTATAAACATATTTAAGTTGTCCAATATAAAGTAATTAATCTAAGACCTACATATATAAATAGGTATCGATACGTTCCTATTTCTATGTGCTTTTACAATAACCTTAAAAATTATTGCACTATATTGCAATCATATAAAGCTCATACCATAGCTCAAGTTTATTAATACTGGTTTAAGCAATGTGCTGGCAAAAGTCCAGTTTTACAATTTATGCGCATTTTGACGGATATCGTTAAACTCAGACGGACTGTGCTAGAAGTTATTACGACGATAATAGAACAAAGATAGATAGATAGATAGATAACACTTTATTCACAGAACTTATATGTAAAACAGTATGGTACAGAAGGTAACCGAATTGGCGGCCTTATCGCTTAAAGCGATTTCTTCCAGGCAAACAAAGCTTAAAAGAGACTACAAAGGTTGGCGGAGCTAATTACAAATATAAAACTAATTCAATCTATAACAAACTAAAATAATCGTAATACACATATACCTACCAAATAGAAATATACACTAAGTAAGTCATGCTTGAATAAATAAATAAATAAACTAATACATAACAACAAATACAATAGTGACTTTGAGAGACATACTAATTACTTACTTAAATAATATGCGTAAACTTTTAGTTTAAAAGTGTGATGAGATGTGGCTTTTTTTATGTCAATAGGTAGATCGTTCCATAGTTTTTAAAGATGTTGTTTGATAGACAAAGACAGGTAGTTCATTTTGAGATGGAGGCACAAAACCTTCGCTGAAAAGCTGGTGGTACTATGTTTGTAGAGTCAGCTCCGACCGATGCAAGATAAATTAGGTACTGCCATAACCTATGTTCATAAAGTACCTTCACGCTTCACATAATTTTCTCTGCTTCACGCAAAATCTGTAAAGCCGGGTACAGACCAGTGTTACGGTGCGTAACGTACCATTCGCAGCGAGCATGATACGCTACGCCACGTTGCGAGCGCCTTCTTTCCCCGTACTGACTGCATGAACGCACGCTGCGTAACTCGTTACGCAGCGTGCGTTCATGCAGTTGCTTTAAAGTTCATTTAATTCGCTAAATATTTAAATTGAACATACCAACGTACACTAAAAAATAAGTGTACTTTTTTACTAATTACTTTCGTGGTTGACGAATTCATTATGAATGTAAGCGAGTGGGGTATCAAATGAAAATATCGCTTTGTACATCTCAAAACAGTTTTTGAAATTTCTGTAGGTTTCATACTTTTTGAAATATTTTGAAAAAACTCGAAACTTTTTTAAAAATGGTCAAATAAAAGGGGGGGGGGGGGATAATTTTCAAAAGTGGTTACCTCACCGAGTGGGATATCAAATGAAAGGTATCGGTTTAATACTTTTTGAAATATTTTTGAAAAACTCGAAGATTTTACTATTACCCTGTAATACTCCGAAGTTTGCAAACCGATACATCTGTAATGTACCTTTAATTTTTTGGTATTCATCAAATAGCAGTCTCTAACAAGTACCTATAGTACATATTGGTATAGGTACCTACTTGACAACCGTTCGAAACCCTCGGCGCGTGAGTCGCACTCGTACTTGACGGATCTTGTTTATGCTTTGTTTACGTTATTTCTTTTTGTCGGGTGAATATACTATAGCTGAGTAGGTAGGTATACCTATCCATTAATAGAAAACTGACCAGCTGAACGGCGCGAGTGATGGCGAGCAGCGCGCGCGCGACCCGCAGGCGGTTGTGCTTGGCGAGCGGGCCGGCGAAGGGCGGGTCGCGCGCGCACTGCTCCAGCAGGCGGAGCGCCGCGCCCGTCTCGTGGACCACCATCGTTTGCAGAGGTGACACGCTCCTGGTACCCTGAAACATTATAATCCATTTAAACCATCAAACGAGGCTACTTCAGGTTCGTGTTTTGTTTCGTTCGATCGGTTCTCTAATTTAATTGAACTGAAACCGGAATTTCCGCACTAATAATGTACTTTGGCGCGGCCCGCCAGCGCGTTCAGTGCCTACCTCGTCTAGCAGCGCGTGCAGTGCGTCGTGCCGCGCCGAGGGCCGGCTGTGGTCGGGCAGCGCGCGCCCACCGGCGGCGCGGCCCGCCAGTGCGTCCGCCGCGCCCAGCACGAGCGCCGAGCCCGCGCAGCGACACGCGCCGCCGCCGCCGCACGCGACGTCCACGTGACAGGACAGCTCACTTAGAGCCGAGCTCCAACCACCTGCCAACATTCAACCGGTAGTTTCTTTATCTGTACTTCTTCCTTAAGGTGGCGGTTCGCGCCACGAGAGACACAATGTGTTCATCTTTCTAGCAAGACTATATACCTAAATCATCTAGCAGTCTTTTGTCTCAGTCTCTCGCAAGCGAACCAAAGCCTAAAGTATGGTCTCGGTCTCCTGCCTAGGTCTCTGCCGCGGCCCGAACCTCCACAAGAGCGTCAGCTCTCTCTCTCTCTTGCCTACTAGTTATCCTACAGCTAAGGCGTTAGTCAAGCTACGAGTATAGTGGTTTTCCTTATGCAAACCCGTTTGCGTACTATACGTCGGCACGTAATCTGAGTAGATTCATCATCAACCTATCTTAGTCCACTGCTGGACAAAGGCATCTGGGTAGATTATCCATCGAGAACTATCAAAATTCTGCCGTCACATGCTTTGCGATATCCGTCTCGGCATTTGAGGTCTTCATTATTGTAAGTTTTTAGGAAAATCCGAAAACCGTGAAGGTATCGACTAGGTACCGTGCTAAAATAAGAAGGTTGTCAAGCAGTGAGACTTCACCTATAGCTGCAGCGATGGCCCCCACCCCGCGCCACAGCCCCCTTTCGCGAGTGAAAGAGAAGGCGCGATGTGGATCCAGAGACGTGAGCGGGACGGACGCGACCACTCTCTCCACTAGAGTCGGCTCGAATTCGGCTAGGCGCTCTATCAAAGCCTGAAAAGGACAACAAGCACTCAGGATAAAATAAAACTTTCGACGCAACTCAATTAGTTTCCAATCAAACGCAAATCAACAATGAAGAATGTTAGGTAATGGTTATGCAAAATCACAGTAACCAGCCTTTATGTATCTAAATACACTGGTCTTTGTTTCATTCAAACAGACCAAGGAGTTGGGATTTTACACATATTTAAAACTCCCGTAAATAATATTGAATACCCCGCGCGGATGCGCGGCCTCGTGACGTCATAGGTCAGCTCCTTCCGCCTGCTCACTTCTCGCCCGGCCGCAGTAGTAATAACGTAGGTACTTTGCGCTAGTGGATTCGTTAGTGGATTGTATTTTGTTTTGTTTCCTCTTTGCATTAAACTAGGTACTGTTACTTTTATTGTGTATATTCAATATAGTACTATGGATAAAGGATTTAAAAAATAATTTACCTAACATAGAAGGACTTGGAAGAAGAAGTAAGTGCCCACTTTTTATTTTTTTACAAAAAATTGTGATTTAGTTGCCGCCGAAATGCGAGAATCAAAAATGAAAAAGTAAGTTAGGGTTGTCGCAAATTGTTGTACCCCTCTACAGCTCCTATTTAACAACCGATTTGGACGAAGCTAGGTGTACAGATTTACGATTTAATAGATTTTTCGTCGGGCATCTTCGGTTTAAGGGGTGGGGGTACTTCCTCCAAAAAAAGGGCAGAAAGGGGGGCTATTGAATATCCTCACTTGATGAGATCCGATTTCGATGATTATTTTCCTAATCATAAAAGGTAGACAGGTACAATTTTCACAGTGTCCATTTCTTTTGCCGCTATAACACTAATAATAAATATAAAATAAATTTATTAAAAAAACGGATAACGTATGGCAGTTGAATTTCGATCACCGAAGTTAAGCAAGGTCAGGCGCTGTCAGTACTTGGGTGGCTGACCGCCTGAGAACATCGCGTCATGTAGGTTTTTGCTCTTTTAATGCATCAATAAATTTATGTTTAAAGAACAGAGTGTGGGCTTGAGGAAGGGCAGCAGCTTCCATCTGTGTATTTAAAAAAAAAATTATAGAACAGAATGTTTTCTTGGTAGGTATCTCGAAAACAAGATACATACCAAGTAAGTAGAGGAAGCGTACGCAACGTGCTTACTGAGTTACTGGTGACGTACCTAGCCAATTTAGCTACCTATTTAGGTCTGTCTGTATCAGCGAGTACCTACTATACAGTACACACCCGTGAATAGTGAAAACGCGAATAAGGAGCTTCTACTGTACATAGAAAACACCCGGAACAAGTATCTGCAGATCATACAAACATATGTCCGCGGACAAATGTTTGTATGATCCGTGAGTCCGAGTCCGTGAGCCGGGAATTGAACCCGCAACCCCCTGCGTCGAAGGCGGTCCTTCGCCCGCTGCGCCACTGAGGTCGTCAAAATTAAGGTAGTAAAGAAGAAATACCTGAGTGGAGTCAGGCGAAGGCGGTATATTGGCTAATTCTCCGCGCACCGCGGCGTCACCTACAGCTTCCACGAAGCATTGTTCACACGAGCACTGCTCCCAAAGCATACACCATAGCTCCTCACTGAAATATTCGATCGCGGTCGGATTTTGATTTCAAAGTCAGAGTCAAAAACTCTTTATTTCCATAAATACAATAAATGTACACTTAGAAAAGGTCAAATTCTTAATAATTAAACACTGACACGGAAATAAAGTGATATTTTGGATTTCAATCGCTTCGGTATGTAGACTAAAGTAAAGAAGCGACGTAGAAACCTTTAGCCTGTTAGTTAGTTGTTATTTTTCGAGTTGGAGCAAATCCCGTCCCAAGCTTTTTTATCCTCTAGATAACCTGATATTTTCTAGTAGGCCTTTTTACACAAGAAGGTTTTGACAATTTGTTTGAATTTATTTACTGATAATTTTTTCAACTCACTAGGAGTTTTGTTGTAGAAGCGTATACATTGCCCTTTAAAAGATACATTAATTTTGTGTAGTCTAGTTGTGGGCACAGCGAGTTTATTTTATTTCTTGTATTCAAATTATGTACATCGCTATTTTAGGGAACCGATTGATATTTCTATGAGTGTACAATAGGTTTTCATAAATATATTGACCTGGTACTGTCATTATGTTTATTTCTTTGAATTTATCACGCAGGGATTCTCTGGGACCCATACTATAGATAGCACGAACAGCCCTCTTCTGCAACACAAATACGGTGTTAATATCTGCAGCGTTCCCCCACAGTAGTATACCATAAGACATAATACTATGGAAGTAGCTGAAATAAACAAGTCTAGATGTATCCACGTCTGTAAAATGACGGATTTTTTTGACAGCATATGCTGCAGAGCTGTCTCTTCGATAGCCTATCTATGTGTGGGCCCCATTGAAGTTTATTATCTAAAGTGATTCCTAAGAAAACGGTACTTTCTACAATTTCTAACGTTTCTCCTTTTACATTTACATCAGCCTTAACTTGTTTTATTGCCTAATCAAATTTCTTCTTAACTTGGTCGGGTTATAGGCTTGGCATGGCTTCTGGTTGTCTTTGGTGGTAGGTATCGACGTCCGACCGATTGCTCCGACCCTACACCCACCCAGGGTGGTATTTTGATTTTTATTCTTACCGGGGCGATCGTCAGCTTTTCGGTCGCATGCCAGACTTCCATAAATTTTGAGTCATGTTTTCGGTCACTTGCCCGGGCCGCTTGGTGGGCTTCAAAATCCATTATTATCCATACTTATCCTATCCATACCATATATCTATCTACTTCTATAGGAACTAATATTATTATAAACGCTAAAGTAATTCTGTGCTGTCTGTCCTTTTCATGTCTAGATGGCTGAACAGAGCTTTAAGAGATTTGGCTTGCAGATAGATGATATCACAAAGAAGGACATAAAGTTTTCATCCAGGAAAAGCGATGTTTTTGGACAAACGTCTCTGAACGCAAGTGAACGGTTAACGATGAGATCCATTTATCTCTCGCTCAGCTCAGCACAAATAGTTTTAACCTTCGTAACATTTGCATGAACAAGACAGTGATGTGGGAAAGTTAAAGCTAGTAAAAAAAAACTTCTGCGTAATATGATTAAGTGTGACTTCACTTACCCAAGATCGTATTTGACGCACAACCTCACGATCTGATCCGCCACATTCTTGTTGTTCAAAATGTGAGGTCGCTCAGAAATATTCACTATCAGCTTCACAGCCAACGACTTAGCATCAGATCCACGGGTCGTACTGAGTAGTCTCAGAGCTTGCAAGTGCCGTCCGGCGGAGTAGAAGGCCTGAGCCCTGGAGAGTAGGTCTCTCGGCCGGACGCGCACTACGCCGCGGCGCCCTAGCAGGGATAGGGCTCCATCGGTCACGCACGCGCCGGCTAAAGCACTGCCGCCGGCGACGCACATGGCACGAGACACGCGACCGTCTGTCCAGTGGCCCTAAGAAACACATACATTTTTTGTGAATTTTGTGATGTATAAAAGTATCAGATTTCAACAAAAAAAAAACAATTTAAGGTTTGAAGTGAAGGCCACACGTGAAATAAAAATTCGGGTTTTTACTATTTTCTAGGTTCTACAAGTAATTTAAATAGCAGATACGAAGTTTTGTTCACAAACAAACTTTGTATCAATTGTCGTTTTGGAGGATATCTTTAACCACTTTTGGAGTTTATTGACATTTTATTGATTTTAGTAGTAATAAAACTCTTAGGTACATGTCAACAGACTCAAAAAAAAAGTTGATTGATTCAAAGTTTGTCTTGGCATGAGTTCATAGCAAATGACTTACAATGGTCGCAAAACTACTTGCCTATCTGTTAAATAACTTGTTACTAAATGCTAAATAACTTGTTACATAGGCTAAATTACTTAGAAAGCAGAAATCACAAAAACCGGAAAAATAAACCGCTAAGTGCGAGTTTACTTGCACACGAAGGGTTCCGTACAGTAAAATAATGCAACTTTTTTAAAGAACATAAATTTTTCACTTCTTTGGAGACGTCTTTAAATTTTTTTATTTTTTTTATTTTTAGTATTTGTCGTTATTACAATTAAAGTGTTACTTATTTATAGAAAGAAAGAGAAAGTGAAGAGAAGTAGAAGTGTTACTTATTTCATGTGTCTACTTATTGTAATTCAAGAGATACAGGCTTGACAAACCAAAAGCAAAAATAGCCAAAAAAGTCACGTTTTTTTTATGGAATCCCCATTTAATTTGGATATTTATTTGAATTTTATTATTTGTTGTTATAGCGGCAAGAGAAATACACATTCTCTGAAAAATTTCAACTATCTACCTCTTACGGTTCATGAGATAGAGCCCCATGACAGACGGACGGACGGACAGCGGATGCTTAGTAATAGGGTTCCGTTTTCACCATTCGGGTACGGAACCCTAAAAAAGAACTAGCGTCACGTTTAACCATATGGGAAGGATTTAAAAATAGTTACATTTTACAAACCTTAAAAAAAGCTGATGCATAAACTGGTTCGATATGAGACAGCTCAAGAGGTTTATCGTAATCATCTCCCCACAGTCGTAAATTCTCGTCCCTGTCAAATATCGCTAAGGAGCCTCCGAGCCAGCCCAACCAAAGCGGAATCGTTTTCAGTTCTACGCGATGTATCGGTCTGATAGATATAGATGTTCCCGTGATTGTTAATGTCAGCCATTGCAGGGTGGTAGCCCGTGCGCACACAAGTGATTTTTCATCAGTTTCGCTCCACTCAATCACTGGTAGGGTCTCCGGGGCACCGGTGAGACGCATGCCAGCCGCGCGGCCCCCGGCAACTATAATGAGCCGCGTGAGCGTCGCCAGAGCCAACACGCGAGCGCAGCGCGCCGACATTGTCACTACTTCCCCTCTAGCTCCGGAAAAGAGGCACGAGCTTCTTGTCGAGCGCACCCCAAGAGGCCGCGTGAACTTCATCAACCACACTGACCCACCAGTGTCTAGAGCCAACCCTGAACTCGCAGCCCAAGTAACTCGTAATATTCCCCATATTTCTCCACCCAGAGTGATGCGCCTCATAATTGTCCCTTGGGAGCTTTCATACTGGCATATAAGACCTCTAGCGAAGCCAGCAAGCACTCTAGAGCTGTCCTTATTGTATGCAATAGATGCGATAGCTCCACTTGAATCAACATTGGCATTGCAGACCCATCTCAAGGTCTGATCATGAAATGATAGCAGCTGTCCTTGCGCAGTACCCAAGGTGAGTTTTCCGTCAATACCCACTCCTAAAGCTGTAGCAGCACCGGCTGGTGATCTCTCCTGTAATCACATCACAAACAATTTGTTTAATTAAAGATATGTCGCCGCCGCCGCCGGGTCGTAAAATCAGCCCGTTTGTAGATTAGCTAGGCGGATTACAAAACTTAAATTGTTATTTTTTATTTTACATATTCATGTAATAATAGTAGATTGTATCACAAGGGAACAAAATAATGTATAAGTGTAAAGCGAGATCGATTTTTTGAGCGATTCAAAGTACGTCGCTCGAGGTTAAATAATTTTGGTCCCGTGTGGCACACTCTGCTTTTCATCCTAAAATATGAGACAAATTCATCATACGAGAAAAATAAATAACAGATGCTTTTGGTAATGAATGACGAACATATATATTTAGGCACATAACCAAATGACTACTAATTAATAATGCCGGACAATCCACACAGCATCATCTAACCCCAAGCAAAGCAGAGCTTGTGCTATGGGTACTAGATAACTGATATACTTAATACAAATACACTACATAGATATTTTTTTTTTATTATACGTAGAAACATCGAGAACAAATATCTGCAGGTCTTAAAAACATTTGTCCCGAGGCGAGAATCGAAACCGCAACCTCCTGCGTCGCAGGCGGACCTTCGCCCGCCGCGCTACAGCAGCGGTCATATTTTTTATAACCGGCCAGGACTTTATTGAAGCGAAATGCGTTCAAACTGTTGGTGTTCCAAATTCAAAAGTCATTTCGTCACCGTTATTAAGTGCGCTGGAATGACCCACTTCGTTCGCACTTATCGAGGAACCCTTTGCCTCTTTTCGAATAGATGGGATGAAAACGTTTTTTTATCCTCTTTTCTTGTATAATTTATTGTATCTCAATTCTAACACACTTATTTATAAGTTGAATTTAAAAAAAACATCCCTTTGTCTTTCTCTATATTCTTTAGCAAGCAGTAAAAGTAGAGAGTGAGAGAAAATGAGAGAGTAGCACTGAAACGGGTATACATTACCTATAGTATAGTATATTTATTTAGTAGTAATGGAGATCCTACATGAAAGCAGTATAGCCCAGAAAAATGTTGCGGTCAGATATTTTGAAATCCTTAAACACGGGTGTAGTACTATGTATTTTTATTGAATACAAATTTATTTATTTTTTTGAACTCAAAGTTCTCTGAACAGGTATAGATTCCTTAAAAGTGGCGGCGATAGATATACCAACATCTTACCAAGCGTGGCCGTTATGGCAAAACCACCCTTGGCACATTCAGAAGTGGATGTAGGTATGTGTGCTGGGAAGTCAACATCATGCCTTCAGTTGTCCTTGGTGGCGCAGCGGGCGAAGTTCCGCCTGCGATGCATGAGGCTGTGGGTTCGATTCCCACCAAATGATAAACTGAATTCTGCAGGATTTTAAAAAATTACATGCTATATCTAGTAATTGAACCTGTATGGATTGTCCAGCATTTACGTTTAGATAGTAGGTGCACTCGCTCGCCGAGCAGCCCCTATTGCCGGCCATTGCGGTGTTGCATACACCTTATGAAATTTCATAATACAAGAGTCGATTACAATTTCCAAAAGAAATCAAGATCAAAGACTATTCAAATAGTTACTCTTATTTAGTAACATTGTCGAGCGTGTGAACGCACACCGTGATTTTTTAAAATATATTTAGTTAGAGTTGGCGATAGAAATAAGCTCGTCGAATTTTTTACAAAAAAAAATAGTGGCGCGTGTTTCAGTAGAAGACAAGTTTTGTCATGTTTTAACAATGTACCCATTGTAGTGTGTTGTTTTTCTACTATAAGATAGTTTTTTTACGTATTATGATAAAAATATTTGTTTTTGTATTGAATTACTTGAAAATTGGGATGGCCGGAGATCGAAACTTGAAACTCACCAAAAATTTACATCTCAGCAGGACCGGAAGCGATTACGAATAGACCCAGAATACTTTTGACTCATTATTTTACTTATCAGGATGTTATTTGAGTATATTTGCATCTTGTTTTAGAAGTAAATTAATCGTCGAAGTCGAATTGGTCCTGAATTTTTGAAAAGTGTTATATTATCCCCCTTCTTTAAAAAGATAACCACCAAGCTCCCGCACCACGCCTTTGTAGTTTTCCCGGAAAGAAGAACGGAATTAAAGAGTATCTGTACTGTACAACAGGGGCTCCTGCTGCCTTCAGAACTTCTGAAATATTTCCGTCCTCACCGGGGGCTCTAGAATCACGATTGTCTCGTTGAGGTTAGGGATAAGGAGCATGTGCAGCGTATAAACTGCCATAGCAGTCCTTTACCTCAGCGTTAATCTCGGGCATCGACAAGACGGTCCTCCCATCGTGCGTTTTAAGCTTAGTCAGGTTACAAACCAAGCTGCTGAGTGAATACTTTGGACCCTTGGTTTCCGTGTGTTGGAGCTCCGAAGGTCACGTCGTACCATCTTCGCATTCCGCTTTTTAAGGTCTTACCTCTGACGAACTCGCTTGGGTGATTTCTCGTCTTTTTGTCATAAGGCCAACAAGTCTCATCCGAGAGTTTAGACTTCATGACAGTGCGTTGCTTTTGGCAGAGCTTAATACCCTCGTGCTGTAACGTTTTGACCAGATTGTGAAAGGTGTCTTCAGTCTTTAAAGGCTAAAACCGCCATCTTCAAAAATAATCTGGAAATTCTCGGTGCCCGCCATGATTTGGATGGGATAAGGTCAAAGCTTGGACTTTATTGGACGGTTTTGTTCAAGCTTCAGATTCAAGCTAAGACATCTCTGAATGAATGTCGAACAAAAGTGAGACATCAAGTCTGCTTCGACCAGACGCTTACATAAAATTTATAAAATCCGTAGAGCCTCGGTACCCCACGTGAGATCATCATCGAAATCTGCCGCCGCACCCGCCCTTACGATGTTTTCGTCATATGGTAAGGCGCGAGTATGTCGCCGCATGTAGCGTCCCGCACCCATTATGTGAGTCGTTCCGTGCGCCTTCTAAAATCCCACGGAACTAGCTAAGCTAGTGTCATATCCTCGGGCCCCTTGCCATCGTCACGCAACAGACTATTTGGCTCTAGATTAGCTGGTATTAACGCTGAGAACCCCCGCCGGATAATGTTGTTAAGACTGGCACGGTGAGATATCCAACCGGCACGGCGGCGCGGCGGCCATAGTACACGATAATCCGTGATGACCAAGGTGTTTGATAGCAGTACCGCGTTGGCATTGATGAGACGCGCAAAACCATGCACCCAACCAAAGACATATTGCGATACGGAAATTTGCAGGATCCAATAATGTGCCAGTAATTAATGAAGCACTTGCAACCAATGTCCTGACTCCTATTGGACCGGCCAGGAGACGGGCACGAATTGCAGAAATGGATCATGTTTCGTGCGGTCTACAGAGCTGAGCGTTTGTAAAATCAAATCTGGTTAATATTTTAAAATTCATGTTTAGAGTCTGAGATCATGTTGATTCTACAATATAAGATCCACTTTTCTGATCAAAGAACAGGAAAACTATGTTAATATTTTAGAATTTTATTCCATAAATACCCTTAAAGTTAGCGGCCGAAATCAGAATCAGTGATGGCCGAATACTACATTTTTGGCCGAAAACTAGTGTTTTTACCCATTTTTGATTAAAAAATAACTATAAGGTATAACTATAAACCGCTTGTAGTATTCAAAACTAGATAATCTAGACTACGTATTAGTATAATTTTGAAAATTTTTTTTTTGAGGTGATTCTGTTTTGAGTGTGTTTTGAGTTTATTCCAAGTCTGTTCAATAAAGTTGATTAAATTTTGAACTAGGCTAACATGGTGGCAATATTTTTTCTGGGGCCCTAGATTTGAAACTTTGCTAAATGGCAGATACCTATTAGGTGCAACAAGAACATGAACAAGGTCCAGCCCAGTGAAATACCTGTGCTTGTTTCATCTGTTGGGAAACAGCTAGAAGGAAATCCACTTGAAGTGCAGAACATGTAGCTGGTTCCTCTTCAGATTTGATGTATTCATTTTCAACACCATTCTCTTCAATGTCAACGGATAACACCTCCTCCAATGTTGGTGCCTCACTTGCAGGCAATGCATATTCAATTTCATCTAACTATAAAACAACAAATTTGAAGGTTTAAATGGAAATATCAAGCATAGCTCATAAAACTATGAGCATCCTTGTTATTTTGCAGGCAGTGAAATCATCAAGGCTCTTCTGGATCTACTGGAAGTTTGCCCTAAAGAAGTTCTTAACCTGGAATTACACTTTCCAGGTAAAATAAGTAAAAGGCAAAATGCTAGTTTTTAAATAAGAGAGTGATCAACAACTTTGTAATAAATTTGTCATCAAAGCCGAACTATTAAGATAGGAACTTCTGCCCGTAGCTGTACACATTTTTCCACAATACAAAGTAGCTTATGTCCGTCCCTGGGATACCATCTACCTCCCTGCCAAATTTGATTGAGATCCGTTCAGCCATTTAGGCATGAAAAGGTTACAGACTGACAGAGTAACTTTCAAATTTATAATCTATATAGTATGGATGTGATATTATTATGTGATTATTCTTGGTGCCCAATAAAATCTAATAAACAAAACAAAGCTCCCTATTACAGAAGCATCTAAAAAACATACAACATCACAAACTGAAGCAAGGATTTTTGACCATATCTTTGTGTAGAAAATATTTTTAGAGGTAAGCCAATAGGGGAAACTCCTAAGTTTACAGGCATAATTTTATAGTTAGTTGAAAAGCAAGTCTTGTGGGTACTTAAAGTGCAAGTAAGTACTGAGTGTAAGCATACGTCACAGAAACTACCTAGGTTTTTTATATAGAAAGGGGCGTTTCTTACCTCTTCAATATCGAGATATGGAAGACTATTAACTGACTCCAAATCAGAGTCTAATAGCGATTGCACCGATGGAGTTTTCAGTAAATCCATGCTGTTGCAGTGGTGTATAAAATTCACGTGTAGTGCAAAAGACTTAGAACGATATGACACTTTTGAAAGAAAGTAAACATAGTTGTTACATTTATTTTTATTTTTTGAAGAAATACAACAAAAGTTTTTCTTTTGATACGAAGGTGATGCCAACTAACCATTATTTATTTGACATTCATTTGTAGATTTTTGGGTAAATTAATTATTAACCGAAAATAGTACATAGTAATCGTTTCATTTTCCTCGCTTTTCCCCAGAGCCAAAGCCTTTGGCATTTTCTGTTTAAGTACCAAAAAAAAAAAACTAAAATTATAGTAATAAATAAAATTTATTCAAAAAAACGTAAATAGACAATACCTACATTCATTATTCACTTAACAAATTAATATAGCTAAATTTAACAGTTTATGCCGGTCAAGATGCCGTCATGCAACAGTAGCGTATTTTAAGATTCTGTGCCCTGGGCCCGTAAGGTTTGCCGCACCTTATTATTACGGAAAAAACCGCCAAAGTGCGTGTCAGTCGGGCCACGCACAGTAGTGTTCCGTAGTTGCACTTACCAACGCAATGTACCTTCATAATTACTACTTTTACCTATTACACAAAAAAGAACTCAATATAAATAATTTTTAATGAAATTTGTTCCAAATTTTCCTTTTTACCTGTCGTGGTGTTGGGCAAAGTGACCTTAAACTGGGGTTGAGCACTGCAGTGGTGGCGTAGCGCGGGTTGGTATGGTACACGGGGTGGTTTTCTACCAAGCACATCCCAAAAAAATCGAAACAAAAACACTAAACAAAAATAACGGAAAAGTACGGTAACGAATTTATTGAGACTTTTTCGAATGTTTGGTAAAAATGTAAGCATAAGTGTGGCAAAAGAAATGATAGAGAGCCCCGAAAATTTTCAAGAATCGGATCCTCTATTTTAAATGGTTGCAATTTTGGTTTTTGCCAAAATTGCAACCATTTAAAATAGAAGAATCGGATCTTCTACCTGTGTTTCCCCGTTCCGTTCAACGGAGTGGTGTGATGTGAATGTGAGGGTACGCTCGGTTTATTCAACCAAAGATCGTAGATCTCTCGCATCTCTGGCATCCTGCGAGCGGATTCGACAATGTGGGAAAATTTACTAGATTGCTGGCAGCACTTTGTCGCCGCCCACGTCTGTCAAATCATTTAGTGGTATGTCAAGTATGTCACTGTCACTCATCATGATTAGTCGCTGAAAAAGAAGTAATACTTAGTTATAAAGTGCTAAGGCAAATTATCTATGGAATTTCCTTGGCATCGCAACTTTTGCAACCCTCTATGAATGAATGAAGACCAATGGTAATAGGTCTTTAGGTTCTTTTTTTAGGTTTTTGAAAGAAAATTTACAATTCAATAATAAAAAAAAATTAAAACTAGTACTTACAATTGAAACAATTAAGCTAACTGCATACTGTTGCAAACAATCTACAGGTAGCTCAACTGATCCATATCGGTCGGCCAACCAGTCGGAAGCGTCCCCAAGACGCTGGCTGCATTGCTCCGCTGTATGGCAATGCTGATACGCTACGCAAGATACCCACCAGCTCTCGGGTCACGTGTCGCTCGCGTCGACTAGACGCCCAGTTAACTTTATATAATCCTGGAGAGCCTCGGCACCCACGGACATAGGGTCTCGACCCCAAAGGGAGCAAATGTGTACGTAGGCTCTGTCGAGACCTGTATATTTGCTCTGTCTCTTGAGATCCTCGGCCAAATCTGCCGCCGCACCAGTCCTCACGTATGATCTGGTATGTAAATAGGTAAACTGGATCAAACACTAACTTATTTCATCCAAACGTAGGTACCCTGTAATTCCATGCGGCTAAGGATTATTTTTCTTTGTGATATCTCATAGTAGAAACACGAGCCAAATGAGAGGGACTTGAAGTAGTAATAAGTCCTAATAAGTCTTTATTGACAAAGAAAATTACAATTCAATAATAAAAACAAATTAGAACTAGTATTTACAATTGAAACAAGTAAGCTAACTGCAGAGTAAGTAAGTAACTCAAATCATAAGTCCTTGTCTAGCACGTTGCCAAAGCAAAATCAAATTATCTCTATGACTTAATGTTTGGGAGAAATCTTATTTTCATAATAATATTTTTTTGCAATAATAACTTTATTGACAAAGAAAATTACAATTCAAAAATAAAATTAAACAAATTAGAACTAGTATTTACAACTGAAACAATTAAGCTAACTGCAGACGGTTGCAAACAATCTACAGGTAGCTCAACTGATCCATATCAATACCAGTAGGAAGCGTCCCCAAGACGCTGGCTGCATTGCCCCGCTGTATGGCAATGCTGATGCGCTGCGCCAGATACCCGCCCGCATATAATAATATATGTAGGTACGTAAATAGTTAATTTTAATTTATGGCCGACTATTTAGCTTACAGGAAGTTTGATGAAAAGAGTTTGCTTGCGGGGAAAACTCTTCCCACATAAATAAAAGAGTGGCTTCAATCACTAGGATTTAATTGTGTACGGATAATACAGATTACAATGGTATAAAACAATAAAATTGTGGTATTGGATTGCGTTGTTACAAATCGGGAAAAACCAAACTGATAATTCTTGTCTGTGGCAATTGCAATTTAAACACAAGTTACACAAGATGTGGTGGAAATGAATTGTTTAAGATAAAAATACACTTGATGACAAAGAAGAGAAAAAGTTATTGTGAAAACGGACTCAAAATGCCACGCACGCACGAGCTCGACCGGCCGGAGTCGAGGTGAGAGAATCACGAGAAGCGCGCGGGTCGTCTTACATGGCGGCGAGCGCGCGAGATGCCCTGATTGGTCTCTGCGATGACAGTTGTGTTGGCTTTACTGATTGGGGTTACCATAAATTCTAATAATGTGATATATTTTTTATGTTACAAGTGTGCTATTTTTGACAGTAAAAGTGCTAGTAAATGCAAGAATTATATCTAGTGATGTCATATTAGTAGTATTTCGTCAGCTGCAAGCGGCGACACCGCCGGTAGGACAGCGATGACTGGTGTTCATTTTGTGTTTTTACATTGCAGATGATGACAATGAAAAGGTTTCCTTAATTATTGAAGAATCACTAGGTACATACAAAATTATAGATATTTAAAATCTGAGGCGTTTTATCGTTAAAGGTATTTTGTAACAAACGCATCATAGTTTCTTTAGAATTTGTATGAAGTACAGATGTATGGATATCCTACTAGAAAGAGATGCATTGCTATTTTGGGACCTCTCACTCGGGTCGTTTTTATGAAACACTGCACAGTCCCAGGTTAGTAGGTAATAGGTTTATGTTCATTCCTTCCATTTAATCATTCAAGTACGTTGAATGGAACGGAGTAGTTTTATTCTCTTTGGTATTGGTACGTTCATTCATACCATAGACTATATACTTCGTAATTCATAGTCCGTGCCCAAGAGAATATAATACCTACGAAGAGACGGGACTACAAACAAAAAGTTATGTATGAAACGTGCATTTATACTCATTACCAACCTTAAAAAATCAGGCAATAGTTTGACACAACAAGTGCCAACATGAGCATTAAATGGGGTTGTACTTAGTAGGGGTCAGGCTTTTTATCGATGATTTATACGTACTTGATAATATGTACCTATATAGGTATTTGAAATTAATAAGCAAAGTACGAAAGAAAAATATTTTTTTATTTCAAGCACTACACAATTATTATAAACAATTTTTAAAGGGCACAACCTCTTAATATGATGAGAAATATTAAGTACAATAAACCTTTATTAATTAAAGGGTATATTTTTTACCGCGTGGCTTGCGATTTTGGTTTCTAACTGTAGTAACAATAAGATTTTTCAATACTGGTGAATTAAGTTTGTCGTTCAGAGCAACTTGTTTAGAAGAGTTTTTATTTTAATTTTACTTTTATTCAGTTTCTTCAGTAGCTTTTTTTTGCGAGGTTATATGTCGAGGATTAATGTTGATGTTGATGGCACTGCAATACAAAATAAATGAAAATTAATGCCAATCATCAACAACAGGTTATGACTATGACAGTTATTATTAAAATAAATGTCAATTAGCTGCTAAGCAATACTTCGTATTATAAATTAAGGGCATTTATTTCAAAAGTAAGTATGATTGAAAAGTTCAACCGTAATGTTAAATACTCACAAGCACTGCATGATCTCTTCGTCTTAACATCTACTGGGTCAGCGTCCTTAGTTAATGTTGATGGTACTGCAACACATAAATATTATATAAAAAGTAAATAAACCTCTATTAAATTATTTTCGAAATTAGAAATGAATACCTCGACGCTTTATTTATAATAATACTATCGTCATATTTATATGTCCCTACTACTATAATTGTTATTATATCCCACAATGTTATTACTAGTCTTTTAAAATGTAAATAAACTTTACTTTAAACTTCCTTTGATAAAATCAAGTTCGAAATTATCGATAATTGATGCCCAACACTATTGTTTACCTTTACCTTTACCTTTTAGTCCCAGTATTTCAAGACGAACATTTTATTTCCTATTTAGACCTAAAATATGAATAGACATGCAATGATAACAAAAGTAAATAAAGTTCTCTTCTAACCGATCTTCATCCAGAGGAAATTTTGCCATAAATATTCGTTTTTCACTGCTTATTCGACATGTTTTAAGACGGCATATTTCGCACTTGATTTTAGTCATTTTCTCACTTCACTCAGCACTTTGTTTATTAGCGCATGGATAATTTTATACTCGATATTAAAAGGAATAAGAATAAACAATCAAAACTGCATAAAACTCACAAAAAACATTTTTTTAGTAAAGCTCACTGAATATCTTGACTTGTGACAAGACAATACCGAATCGAAACCGAATGAACATGACTGACTGACCGCTACCCGTCCCGTGTGACAGGTGACGAAAGTATGACGGCGAAGCCTTCTAAGTTCGAAAGCGGACAGTTACAAAGTGAACAGTGAATTTCCGCCTACTCCGTAGTTGAAAGTATTTAAATTGAATGCACGTTTCATACAATCGTTTTTTTCTTAGAAATTTGCGCCTGCCTGGTCAGTGCGTTGGTTGGTGGTTCGTTCGTTTGTGTTGTGGAATGTAGCGCTCTTTTTACGGCTCTTCACTTCTACAGTTCTTTAATATTGAACTCAATTCCTTCAAAATCTAGATCGTCGCATTTATCAGAAAGGAAAACGTGTGGTTTGTGAAAGTGTACTTGGACGCATAGTGAAATCCCCGTCAAGTTCAGTCGCCATCTTGGTATAGCAATAACACAAAGGTCGTTGTCGTAAGTTATAATCTTCTACCTACTATGTCCGATAGCAATCCAAAGGACCCACCTTTACAAACTATGAACGGCATGCCGCCAAATCATAATCCATGGCTGTATGGCATGTACAATCCATACAACGGTTACCATGGTGGTTATCCACCGCAGTACAACCCTTACTATAGTCACATGGGAAATAATGCAGGATTTCAGAATGGTCTTCATCAATTTCAACAAAATCAAGATCATGGGCATCCCCCTTTCTCTAAACCTCCCCCATCTCCTCTACTGGGAATGTCACCTCTTGACACAAATCGTCCCTTTTTCAATCAATCACCGATTAGGTTCAATTTGAATACTGCCAAAAAGACTTCTCCCTTGCTCAATGAAAACCCCCTTCTGAATAACAATCCAAAAAAGAAACGCAAGAAGAATAATAACAATTTTCAAAATGAACAAGATTCATCCTCAAGTGATGTAGCTCCCCCGCTGCCAGATGAGCAGCCCCCCCCACTGCCCCCTCTCCCACCACCGGAGGACCCTTTGCCTCCTCCTCCTCCCCCTCCTTTAGATGTGCCACTGCCCCCTCCAATTGCCACAGAAGACATCCCAGAACCTCCAGCTGAGCCCACAAAAGATAATCAATATAGAGAACCAGGACTTGAAAATAACAAGAAACATCTTGATATTCTAAACTCACATTTTACAAGTACAGACCTAATATGGCCAGAAAGCCTTGAGAGGTATGTCAAGAGATGTTATGAAAAATGCAAGTCAAAATTTGACCATGATCAGATTGATATCTGTTTGAGGGGACGTATTACAGCAGCAAGCACAAAGGATGAATTATGGACGAGGAATTGGGACAATGAGCCTATACCTAGTGTCCATAGTGAGCGCAACAGCTTGACTGTGAAACCTAATAACTTGAGTGCCAAGCCTGTGCGAGGTACCTTAAGTTTGTATCAAAAGTGTGAGAATATTGCAGAGTCAAGTCGAGGTAGATCTGGTAGGAATAATAATTTCAATAGTCACAAAAATTCACCTCAAAGGCGTCGCCGCCCTTATTCCAGGAGTGAATCAAAATCTAGGAGTCCTCCCAGGAAACGCCTAAGGTAACATACTTTTTTTCTCTAGCTTCAAATTACCACTTTCATATACTTATTTATTAAGGCATAATTTATATTTTGGTGTATCTTTATTGCAGCCACTCTTCTACATCAGGAGATGAAATTGAGGAGAGGAAGCAGCCCAAAGGCAAAGGACGACTCAAGGTGAAGGATAGATTGTCTTTAGATGCCAACAAAAACACTAAAAAAGATAAGTATAACAAAAATGCTAAAAAAAAGCAGTACAACCAATTTGTTGTGGAAGAAATTCAGGTTAATGCTGAAAGACTTCAAAAACGAGCCGAAAGATTTGCAGGTTCTTCTAATGTTCCCACCATAGCAAGCTCAGTGCAAGGAGGATCAAATAAGAAGACTGAAATGATTGCCAGGAAAACTATAATTCAAGATAATGAAGGAGACTATGAACTGATGAACATGCATATTGTGGGTACATGCTTAGACCTTGAGAAATCATTTTTGAGATTGACGAAGGCCCCTGAAGCATGTGAAGTAAGGCCTGTCCATGTACTCATGAATTCTCTCAAAAATGTTAAGGAAAGGTGGATTGATAAGCAGGACTATAGATATGCATGTGATCAGTTGAAATCAATCAGACAAGATTTAACGGTATTTATAAAAAAAATACAAAAATAAATTTGCTTAATTATTATGTTTTAAAAATGTAGTTTAAAATAATAATCTTTTCAGGTGCAAGGCATAAGGGATAACTTCACAGTGGTGGTGTATGAAACTCATGCTAGAATTGCTTTAGAGAAAGGAGACCATCAGGAGTTCAATCAATGTCAAACTCAACTAAAGATGTTGTACAGTGAGCTACCTGGCAGCCGGGCAAATGCAGCTGAATTCACTGCATACAGAATATTGTACTACATTTTCACAACAAATACATTAGGTATAGTTTATTTCTTATGGTTTCATTACAAATTTAGCAGAAAAAATGCTGCATGAGTCCTCTGTTGGCTATGGTAAAAAAATATAGCCTGTATAAAAAAAAATATTTTTATTGCAGATTTAACAACTATTTTCCAGTTTTTAACAAAAGAGGACAGGGAACATGAATGCATAAAACATGCTCTTGAGACACGATGTGCTTGGGCAACTGGTAACCTGCACAAGTTTTTCTTGTTGTACAAGACAGCCCCACTTATGGCTGCCTACCTCATGGACTGGTTTGTCTTGAGAGAAAGGAAGCTCTACCTCAAATACATCCTTAAGTCGTACGTCTTTCCGCTATTTTATACCTCAATAATATTTGTGTATTTCAGTGCAATACTGATCTGCTCAATACCTCCAATAATGAAAAACCAAAATCTTGGCAAATCTTGCAATTTACCTTAGAAACTTATAATAGTTGAATAGCTAGCTAGCTTTTGCTTATGTATACCTAATAATCTTTCTCCTTCACAACTTCATACCACATATTTTATAATAATAATACTCCACACTAAGGGTATCAGGTAGAAAGGATTTGTCAAAAAAACTGTTAAAGTACATCATAACATAACTTAAATAAACAAGGATAAACCTCGAAAAAAAAAATAAACTGGTCTTTAAAAAGGCGTAGGACTAGATCTTTGACTTTTTTTGGAATGCGTAACTGAGTGTTGGGACACGACGACATAGTAGCAGTTACAGGGAGTTTATGGATAGAGGCGGCTCAGGGCCGTTAATAGAGGCGTCTCGTTCGGGAGAAGCCTATCTCCAGCTGTGTATTTGTGTGGTTTGATATGATGATGAAAGGAACTTTGATCAAGGTAGGTATTCTAAGAATGTGTCAAGCAAGACATAACAGACGAAATCTATTCAATTTATAAGTCTTTGGCAAATAAGATTGGCTAATATTTTGGTATCATCAAAGCCATAAGTTAGTGGACATGAATTACTGTCAGTGACTCTTAATTTACTATAATGCTACATAAACATAATCTACAAGTTTGTTTAATCACATTCAGAAAGTTTTCTGCCAAGTATCCAACATCATTCTTGTCTCCTAATGTAGTTCAATTTTATGTATCTTCTGGTACTTTATAGTTTAGAGCTAACTTTAGTATTTAACTGGGGCTAGAAACCTCTTTGAATTGTGTGCTGGTTGTCCAGCGCACGCAACTCAATGAGGTTTCTGTTAGATAATTATAATTGTGTACAAACACAAGGCGAATAGTCCAGTCATTTTAGCTAAAAATACCCTCGCACCTCGCAATTTCGAGACAACTAGCTGGAAACCCGTATACAGCTTCATTTTGCCGTTATAAACGTGTTGTCTCAAAAGTCAAATAAAATATCGTGTTTGATTCGTAAGTTATTCATAGTCAAATGTCACAAACATCGGTTTTCGCAATTATCTTGGTTTCATTATATAAATTTGCTACAAATTTTGTTCCTACAATGACACAGTATAGGGGCACCCATAACCAGAGGAGGTACAGGTACAGTTTTTTTTAAACATCAGCACCTTTGGGAGAAAACCAATTCGGCATAAAACATTTTTTAGAGCGTGAGTAGCGCCTAAAACATGATAGATAGTCAGACATTTTGAAGAGAAATCGAAGGAGTATTTTTTCAGTGGTATAAAGGCACTATATTCAAGAAGTGAAAAGTGTTATTACACTTGAGGGAGATTACATTGATAAATAAAAATTATAAATCAATACCATTCTTTCCTTAAGGTCGCGAACTTATTAGCCTCTTACCTTATTTAGTGTTCATTCATTATGCTGGCATAATTTTGTTGTAGTTAAAGCAAATGTTTAATTTTAGTTGATAAAATTATTGTGATCAATCACAATAATTTGATGTACTTTTATGGTAGGAGACAAGACTGATTTTTGGCTGACTTCTCTACTTGTTTGCTTGTTACCGGCAGTAGTGCTGGTCGTGTTTATTAACATTTTTTTCTATGCACAGCTACAGGCAGAATATCCCCGTGGACTTCATCGTTCGAGAGTTGGCGTTTGAGTCGAGTTCTAAGGCTATTGAATTCCTTAATAATTATCCTCTGTCATATACTGATTGCGATCAAACTCAAATCGATTGCAAGGCCAGTACCCCAGCTTTAGCGAATATTTAACATTTTGTGTTATGCGGAAGTCATCCTGTTACAGTTTTGTACTGTGCGGTTATGTAAACGCCACACTTAACAGGATGCGCCACTTTAGCGGAGCCGTGTCATCGTTGCGTCTCGTCTTATTCTCACTTCATTCTTATCAGCTTGCTAGGAATAAGTTGTGCAAAAGGAACCTTCAACTGATAGAGTTGTGCTGTGGAGGGATAAGAGGACCTAAATTACGAACAAAGAAGAACACGACTGATGTTGAAGCTGGGAAAACAAGTTTAGTGCAGAATAGACTGTCATAGACATTTCAAAAGTGCTTTTATGGACTTTGTGTTGATGTTTAACCTTAATCATAGAATTTGTAAATATTGTACATTTGAATCTACATAAGTGGTCAGTAAATCATTGAGTATCTATTATTCCTTATAAGTATTTACATTAAAATTAATTTATGATTTTATAATGTTTCATTCAAGTTTTTGGTGTTACGTAGGTTAATAATCCCTAAGCTAGACAATCTAGTGGTTGATCTCAGAGATTTTGTTCTTCATATATGATCCTGAAATCGCTTATTGTTAGCGATCATATCTTCCACAATACTGAAACATTTGCTTTAAGATTATTTTATGTAGCGTTCTAGCATCAATCCTAATTGATGCTAGAACGCTAGTGTTTCGAAAACAAGATTACATAAATTTTCTCCATAGAAAAAAAACAAAGTTTGCTCTAAACTGCACAATAAATCGTCGCTATTCTATATACTTTAAAATAAGCCTTGATACTTTGTACAGTAAACAAACAGAAGTGTGAGTCTTTATAAAGTGCACATACTAAAATGGGTAAAAATATACTCAATTTTATCGACAGAAAAAATGTTAAAAAAAATTCTAAAAAATATATTAATTTTTTTATGGCCTTTTTAATATTTTTTGATTTTCAGAAAAAACTCGTCTAATTCATACACCATGAATTTTTTTGAAAAAACGACTATGGCACAAATTTTCTTTGATCACACCGCACCTGCTCACAAAAAAATCATACTTGCTCGTCCAGCCGTTCCGAAGATATGGAAATCCGCCAAACGTTACTGCAGCGGCAAATGCAATTACTCAAAAACCACAGGGGGCACAAATGCCGCTGTTCGGCCTTGGAAGTGCACAAATATAAGCTACCTTTTAAGCTATTTTAAATTTGGCTGAGGCTAATAGGTAAAAATCATGCTGCTGCAGTAACGTTTTCAGACGTTACTGCAGCGGCATCTTAGTTTCGCGAATTACTCCGAAACCTTGATAGGCACTAATTTTATTTTTGAGGCACATTTACAGGACGTAGTGCTCTATTTTTTCTATAACTTTCATCTTGATCCGAGTCTACTTGCCGCTGGGGTAACGCACACCACATAATGAATCTAGCAGTTTTGCTATTGACCGGTAGATGGAAAATAAAAAAGTGGGCGGGATCTAACACCCCCTCACCCCGCAAATTGTCACGCGTTGTTTTTCATGGACATATAACTACCCGCCTCCGCCGCCCACGCCCGCGCTGTCCGCCGCGCCGACGAGCTGAGGCGAAACTTGATTTTCGGCTGAAGTAGTAGGCCCATTAATTGCTATAAAAGGTAGGTATATCATGAAATCTCACAACCTTCCATGATTTGCCATATCCTATAAAAAATATTGTAGGTTCAGAGGAGGGGTAGTGTTAATGCTGAGTCTAACCACTGCCCAGGCTTACTGAGGTGGCTCGACTCTTGCTCAACAGCAGCTTTGAGCACTTGTTTATGTGACTGGAGTGTTATGATGAGTCATGACTCATGAGCAGTCACTGAACTGTTCTTGGCAAAAGGATAGGTATATTGTACCTAGCATATATGGGTTACTTTTTTATCCAGGCATGCAAAGTAGAGGGCCAAAGCTATGTAGTTGTAATAAAAGTATTAGTTCAACCATACCATATTTTTATTTCTAACTTATATAAAGCTTTGCAGATCTAGTTAATACATTAGGTTCATTATTTACATACATTTAGGTACCTACTTACTTTAAAAATTACAATGGTAGATGCCAAACATGATGTCTGCTCGTAATGAGTAGAACAAGCATTAGATATAATCCAGGCATGTAGGTTTTTTAGAAATGTGGCAGACATACTTTTCCAGCAAATAACTCTGAAATAACTGTGATCCACAAAGAGAGTACAAATAGTATGTAAGATATTCCCACTTGGTGACTGTTGGGTAGCTGGTAAGGTTGCCCTCCAATTTCATCCACATGAAAGCCCATGGGGAAAATGACAGCAGCCATGCAGAACACCACCACTGAAATCGAAAAGATGCAGTTTCATAAAAACAAGGCTCATACATTGAACTAATGAGCACAGAAGTGGTCATCAAGAATATGACTTTTGTAAATGTAGGAAGGTAGATTGTAGTATCTAAAACTATGTAATGTGACTTACTTGCAGCAAATCCTACCCATCGAGCATAAGGTATTACATTTCGATCAAAATGACTTGAAGCAAGTAGTATTACAGTTGTTGTGATGCAAATGCAGCCAATAAAGATGCATGTCAATGCTAGTAGCCATTCTGGTTGCAGATCCGGAGTAAAGCAAACTTGCGGTCTATTGTAGAGTGTTATACAAGACCACATTAGACCCAGACGAGTGTCACCTGGAATGTAATTAATGTAATGCATTTTAAGAAAATGCTCAATTTATTGCAATTATTTAGATAAAAGATAAAATCAATGACCTCCGACATCAGTGATAATCCAATCTGGCATTGCAAGGCTAACGATTGCAAAAACATCTGCAGCCATGAACAAAGTTCCTGAAATCACTGTAAGCTTATCCATTTTATTTTCGATTCAGTGCATACTATTTTGTAATATGTACGTGAGTTTATTTATGTTATTAGCTGTTTGTTTAGTTTATTTATTTTTGTTTTTTTATTGTGTTTTGATTCGACGGGATCGGGCCGCGGGCCGTGCTTCAACTTCAACTTCTTTACTTTTGGCGCTGCTTGCTTTTCGCTACGACTATGTCAGTGTCAGTAAGGAGTGTCTTATGCTTTAAAATAATATGATCGGTTCAAAAATAATGTGATCGGTTTATTGAAAGCAGAGAAAAATTTTAGTCAGATGGCTTCTGCGACTGGATGGTCGCAATTCTGTCAATGCCCGGCTCAAGATATTATCGCAAGCTTTTTTTTTTTTTAAATCATTTATTTGGTGCATGAGGGTTTTGCCGAACATGGCATGTCACCCCCGTAATTCTAAATAACAATAGTGCTTAATCCAACAAAAATACATAATATGTAACAGAAAAACCAACAAAAGAACCAACTGATAACTAATCTATGAGACATCTACCACCTAAACATTTCATTGCCATGTAGGTACCTACCTCTGAGTAGGGTACTAGTCTACATTTGCGCACTGATTGACTACTTATCAAAAAGTTCAGTGTTACCTACCTAATTGGTATCGTCTAGGGAAGACATGCATATTCTAAGCAATTTCTTGGCTTTATCGGAGGTCGGTTCAGCCAGAAAACTGTTGCACATACCTACGCCTACGTTACAATCAAATAACATGCCACGCTGGACTGCGCCCCGGACACACTCCACCAACACGTGATATACGTCTTCAACCTTATTGCAATCCGAGCAGTTCGGCGAGTCAGCCAGTTTCATTAGATATTTAAATTTATTTGATGGTATATGACCCGAGCGCAGTCTTAACAGATAAACGATATATTTCCTAATAGTCGGCAAATCTTCTCTTAATCTTATTCTCCCATGATCATCTTAATCTTATCTCACTTCCGCTTCTCCAATCTTTTCTGTTAACTTCTGTACAAGGGTCATCCACGATACCTTCTCCTTATTTGCTTTTTTCCCTTGCAAGGCACTATCATCAGATGACTTACCATTTTCCTCACTCGTTACCCATTCCGTCCACGATTCTTCTGTCAAAATTTCTTGTCTTTCTGAACTAGTCTTCTGGTTTTTACCTATCTTCTTCTTCTTCTTGGGCGGTAATTTGTTTTGTGATACAGTGTTAGCATATGTGTCTTTAGCTACCGGTGATTCTTCGTTGCATGAAGATTCATTCTCGTTGGCTGCCTTCCGTCGTAAATCAGGGAATTCCTCCAAGCGGGGAGGTGAGGGTGCTCGGGGAGATGGGGGGACATACAGCGTAAGCGCTCTCTTGTATGAACAATTAACCTCACTCATCAAGTCCTGAACCCTCTTTTCTTTAAGGTACACAGGACACGTTTTTGACATCGCCATGTGCTTTCGTCCACAGTTATTGCACCTGAATCTGTTTGTCTCGCAGTTTTGATGATTATTTCCACATTTTGGGCAAACCGGTTTGATGGATGGACACATCCTGCTTACGTGCCCGAATCGCCAGCAGTGCGAGCATTGTGTTACAGGGTATTTGTATGCATATATATTGGCTCTTATATCAAATAACATTACGTAGGCTGGCACAAAAGTTCCTTCAAAGGTGATTCTTATCGCTTCGCTGTCCTCCCACTTTCCATCGTAAGAATTTCTACGCTTTAGTCTTTTCACGCCTGTGATTTTAATGGCACTGCTTAGGCTTTGTAAGATGTCTTGGTCCGTAAATTCAAGATCAATATCTTTTATTACCCCATACGACTGGCTAATTTCGAAGGTTTTCTGGCACTTCACACCATTCTCATTAAACATTTTAGATGATTATAATGTATTCGCACTCTCTTCTTTACTGAATTGTAGTAAGACCTTGTAAGCGTTTATGTATTTTACTCGCGTCACATCATATATATTTCCCTCTTTCAACGCTTTAGCTAGCTTAAATTGTTTAGGCAATTTTTCTGTCCCTGTAATGCTTACTTCAATTTTATCTTCTGAACTATTCTCTTGGCTTGTTATAATCTCTGTACTTTTCGATAAGAGGTTTCCCCTTCTCTTTGGTTGAATCCACGGCTCCTCCTGCCTTCCATCATCTCTTTTGTCTATAGTTCTCTTGGTTAGTGTAAATCTCCTTGTCTTCTCCATGTTACAGTTGGTATCGCCTTCATTCTCGCTCATTTCTGTATCCACTAAGTTTTCTCTACTCCTAATCTTCTCATTCTGTTCATTTTTACATTGAATCGTCACACTCTGTTCATTTATCACTCTGTTTAATGCCTCCGTCTCGTATTGTTCTATATCCGCCAATAATGCGTATCTATTCATGGTGGTGAAATACGCGCGCAAAGCGCGGCTAGTCAAAGCAACACTGAATCGGCTTGCGATAAGGTCACTGCACGCGTACGACGATAACGAGCGCCCGCGCGCAACTCATCGCAAGCTTTATGGGTGCGCATTAATAAACTTATTATTGTACTTCGTATATTAGTAGGTATTACACCAACATCAAAAGTTTTTTTTTAACTAGAGAGAGGTATACCTGTTTAGATTCGGTGGAAGCTTTAACAAGAAAATAATAAGGGATTCTATCAATGCCAGGGGAAGAGTCAGTCAGTCAGTCCGTCAAGCAAGAGCAAGGATCAGTTCACTAAAAGAAAAAGGGGCGTCTAAGTCGTTAGTGGATGGAAGAAAATAATGGGGATGGAATAAAATTAAAAGAAGGGGCAGAAAGGGGAGCAAGTTTATCTGAAAAGGCCTCCAACCAAGAAGAGGGATCATTAGCTGTCAGATTATCAATAGCACAAGACCCTTTAAAGTGCCATAATTGTCTCCATACAAGGAGGAGATATAGGAGATAGGCTTTCACTAAAGCCTATCCAGCCTTGCTTTTTTTTTTAAAAGACAGTTTCTAAACTTTGCCGCTGAGTTTAGATAAATTTTCATGGTAATAGAACGACAAAAAGCATTCTCAGTCGCCTTACGCTCAGCAACCACCGCTATACATTTTGAATCCCACCATGGGATGGAAACCTTAAAATGACGAGAGGACTTTTTCATGGGGACATGGCGGTCTGCACATGCAATAATACAGTCGATAAATTCACTGCAGGAAGAAGCAGGGGAAAAAGATTCCAAACTAGAATCCAGCGAAGATGAGTAAAATGACCAGTCAGCATGAGGGATGTATTTTTAAGATGAAATGGGGTTACGAAGAGGTGTGACGCTATTAGTGTTATTAATGGAGAGAACTATAAGATAAAAATATGTGTGTGTCGACTTGCCACAAAATATCGGGAACAAGTAAAGAAGAACAGATCAATAGCACTTTTAAGATTTTGATTAGGAAGAACCCTACAAGTAGGAGACCTATCAATAAGAATACAGAGTTAAGCTTCATCAATAATTTCCAGAAGGTAAAGACCAAACAAATCAGAGTGACTCTTACCCCATACAGTGTTATGCCCATTAAAATCTCCCATGATAACCTTAGGAGAAGGAATGGAAGAGAAGAGAAGGAGGATATCCGAAATCATAGTGGAGTTGGGATGAGGAATATATACAGATATAAAAGATGTATCAAAGGACTTGACACCAACAGCGTTGATGTCAACGGGGAGGGACGGCAGTGTGATTTGAGAGAAGGAAAGGGAACGCTGTACTAGTAGAGCGCTCTCGGCATGCCCGTCAGCTCTGTCCGCTCGGAGACAAGAGAACCCTGAGATCCAGAACAGGGAACCAGGCCTCAACCATGTCTCCGAGACGGCAATGACTGACGGGCTATACCTATTAATTAAGTGTGTGACTTCATGACGTTTAGTTCGTATGGTTTGACAGTTCCATTGCAGAACAGCCAGAGGATTCATTCTGGGAGGTTATTGAGATTAGTTGTGACAATTTTGAAGCATCGTTGTTCGGTAAAAGAAGTAAATTCGTAACAATAATGTTTATGATTATTAAAAGAGTTTCTAACATGTTATTATTTTGGGAAGCTTGGTTGAGTGCTCTAACGAGATTGGCGTAGAAACAATATCTCTATGGGTGACCTTATCGTAGGTCCTAACTGGTGAGGATGTAGGTTTTGGAGAGGCGTAAACAGCTTTAACATACGATTGCGTAGATTGTGGGACAGGTCTTCGAGAGGGTTGTGGGGGAGGTTGGGAGAAAGGTCTCGAGAGAATAATTCTTGAGCACCTTCAGTATAGGTGCGTGAAACTCTTGGGAATTGGGTAGAAGCCTCCTCATAAGAAATAAAATTTTGCGCCATAACAGCCTTGCGGAACGTTGCCTCAAATTTTTACGCAAATTTTTTTGTTCGCTTGTTCCGCTGTCAATCGACCAACCTGGAAGGCAATTCTCGCCAATATGTCACTCGATAATAAAAAAAACTGTCAAATTTAACAGATCATTCATATTATAAAAACTGTCAAATTTTACAGTTCTTTTGTTAAATATCGAGTGATTGGCGAGAATTAGTTTTCTGGAGCTCCGGGCCGTGCTGGATCAAAATATTCTTTGACATTGACATATTGATTGACATTTGACACATTTGACTTCACCAGGTTGTGGGCTATTCCCACGGAGTATCACTTTTCTGATTCGACACGACGACGTGCAATGTATGTCTATTGTACTTGTCCAAGTGTCCAAGCCTTGGTCTGTGGCCAATGTAGAATCTACGGTGGGCAACAACTAAGGGGTTGTCAACTCTCTCTTCTCAACCACTGGATTATATTATACCTATGTTAGTACTACATACATCTATATAACGATACTCTCAACTCAACTATATGCTTTGTCGACCTGGCACCCCGTGGATTTGCCCCGTAGAAGGAGGAGGGGGAGCGTCCCTGCCGCCCCGCCGGGCGTTGCCATTCCGATGCGAATTGAGCCTTTTCATTTATTAAATACTAACTTCTTCCCGCGAAGTCGCACTCGTTTTTCGGGGATAAAATGTAGCCTATTATTTCTTCTACGTTTACAATATGTAACATCTTTCCATAATATCAGCTCAATCTGTTCAGTAGGTACCTACCTACCGTAGAATGGGGTGGCTATGTGCCACGCAGGTGAGAATGTGCAATGGGGGTCATCGGCAAGATGATAGTCGATTCCTATTTTTACTTTGACTTATGACGATTTATTCTTCGATTAATCGATTTTAAAAATATTTTCCCATCTTTTGTACATATTGCAAAACAGTTACTTTCAACTGTCAGTGTCATTCAGTTTTTAGAAGTTTTTAGTTAGAGCGGGCAAATTTTAATTCAGGTGTAAACTTTATGTTATCCAACTTAATTTACGGAAGCTGTCGTAATCGAGGTATGTTATGCATAAAGTATGTTTTATTGGCAATTAAATGAATATAAATCAATAAGATAATGGTCTATTTTGACTGATATTCGGGAATTTTTTCAAAATATCAAAACTTCGCAGGTGAAAATGTGCCACAAATGTACTGTTTCAAAATTTCCTGTGTTGCCATACATTAGCATAAAATCCTACTAATCTACGTTTTTTTGTATTATTTCAGTGCATAATGCCACGACATTATAAACGTACGGTTGGGTCGAGTCCAGAAGTCGCGCGGAGGTTGACACTCAAGGGCCATACTAAGTTTTGGGCCTGACACGAGTACGCAGAAAAATTCGTCCTTATTTGTGATTTTTTGATGACAACATTCAAGTTTTTGTTTTTTATCGTTCCCTGGTGGATCATTTTGAAAGTACAGATAGGTGTCAATGTGCCATTTCACAAATTGTAAGAGATAGGAAGGGAATTGTGAAGTGGCACATTCTCACCCCGACTGGTCAGATGAGAATGTGCCACCATTTTTTTTATTTTTCTACCAAATTATGATTCTTTAAATAATGGCGAGATAAAGAACATGTAAACAAATATATAAAGAGCATTATCTGTATTATTTTCCTAAAAAATAACTTATTTTGGCTTTGCTAACACTGAATAACCTTGAAATGTGGCACATAGCCACCCTATTCTACGATACTAAATAAAATAATGAATTTCAGACCTTGGTCCATTTACTAGCACAGTTACAAAATTTTAGTACACAAATAAAGCACAAATACAAACATATTTTTATTAAGTAGGTACATTATTAGGAGTAGGTATGAACAAAGTATATTTACTTTGTTCATTTTCCTAATTAAGATGTTCATATTGAGGAGGAGAACAGGGGCAGGTGTACACTCAGTGCCAGGTGTAGGTTGCAAGCACTGAATGCACCCTTACCCAAAGCTGCAGGAATCGGCTGCTCAGGTCTTCAGCTATCGCTGCCAGGAGGCTGTTGTGCCTGCCGCGCAGGCGACGCAGCGCGACGGCGCGCAGTGGATCGAAAAAGCCCTTTTCTTAGACATAGAACTTTTTTTGTATAAATGCTTTTTCTTTTCGAAAAAGCATGTTTAAAATTATTCATCAAGCCTAGCTTTTCTTTTACATAATCCGCCTAGATAACTTTCAAATCTATAGCAAAAGATAATATTGGCCCAGCATCTAAGACGCTACACGCTTTGTAAAAACTAATTTTTAATTCTCAAAATTTTAATTTTCATCCTACTAGGTGTTATACGCGACAAAAACGAACGCGACGCCTATATATTTTTTGAATACTTTGTATTCCAAATTCAAAAAATGTATTCTCTCTTCAATATGATGACCAAGCTGCATGAAAGTCCCTTCAGAGCCCTTGTAGCATGGTCGAGCGAGGGACACACACACTGTCTATTAGCAACTTGCATTGCAGGGTTCATGTTGAACTTCCTCTCCTGTTACACATGTTGTAGGTACACGTAATACCTGTATTATGTTATACCTACCCTCCTATTGTCCCGGAGGAACGACGATTCCTTTCAGACCTACTAAGGCTAAATAAAATGAAAGAGCTTGTAAGTAGACTCATATCATCATTTATTTATGTATGGTTATGTCATAATCTTTAAACTATCAGCATACCTATAAGTAACATAGCTCAAATCCGTTTAAACAATCCGAAGTCGTCGTCATTTCTTAAATTAAATAACTAACTTTTTTATCTAAAATATCCTTCCTCCTACATACTAAAATTCGAATAGGTACAGGTGAATCATAATATGAATGATTCTTGCATGTGGGTAATTTGGGTAACGTTAACGTACTTTGGTATGTTATTTTATTCCTGAACACATGCATTTGCCCTAGTCTACTATATTGTCTACTGGTATTGTCGTGGTATGTTAGTTCAGAACTATGCCGGTGCTGGTGGTGCGGCGCTGCTATTCACAGTGTTGCTGGTCGCAGTCGAGCTGGAATCGTCAGGCTCGTCTATTTGCAGCCAAGGCATGCGCTTCTGAAGTTCTTGCCTGAAATTAAAAAAAGGGACATTTAAGTTATCTAGTTGGCACTTATCGTAGGTAGGTACCACTAGGCTTTTTACAAGCTTTTATTTAACTTGCTCCGTCAGTATGTGTGAGGCAAATCTTGCAACTGAATTTTAGACCAGTTATCCTCAATCGATTGAACTGATTTGGCATACATAAGTTTGGTGACAATGCAAGGTTATGGTACCATCGAGCTGGTCTGCTGTTGGAAACAAAAGATGGCCATAAGAACTCCTAACGCAAAACGAAACGACGACGTAGCCCCGTCGAATTTGGGTTCGTTGGATTGGTCATCCCGAGCCTAGATGATGACAAGGATCCTGATGATGGAGCCGGAGTGTGGCCATAGGAACTACTAAACAAAACGACGTAACCTCATCGAGTTTTGGATAAAACCTTGTTTTAAAAACGATTTTTAAAAAAATTTATAAGTTCAACTTTCGTCGACATTTGCCTATTTATATAGGTACGGTGAACTTTTACTTTTTATTACAATTTTGAAGAGATTTGGTGAGTTGGAACTTTTTTACCCATAACGTTTTACAACTGCGGTCACTATCATTGAATACTTAGGTACCTATGTGCACGCAAGAACATCAATCCATACTCCATACTAATATTATAAACTCGAAAGTAACTCTGTCTGTCTGTCTGTTACCTTTTCACGCCTAAACGGCTAAACGGATCCATGAAAATAGATGGTATCCCGGGGACGGACATAGGCTATTTTTATCCCGGAAAAGAGAGGGCGAAACCGTGGGCAGCAGCTAGTACCTATTATAAATTTGAAGGTAACTCTGTCTGTCTGTTCCCTTTTCACGTCTCAAACTCATACATTTATTCGCCGTAGGAGCACAAGGCACACTTGGTTGGTTACGTTGGTTTACATTTCACATATAAATAAAGATTCTAAGTAATAATCAAAGAAACACAGGAGTATCGTGCCGCCGGCACCCGACCAGTGCACACGTTTATTCGTTGCAACAAATTACACAGCAAAATATAAAATTACGGACTTTCCTAAAAACAGTTCTACATTTATAGAAATAAATGTTAATTTCGTTCGTGCATAACTATTGGAGTTACGTTTTTACAACTCCGGAAAACCACCTTGAGTCGTCACAGAATACCCATAGTAATTACAGCGCAAACGCAACAAGAGCGGTGCGAGAGCGAGTCAAGTGAATTTACGTCTTGTAAATTCCTAGCGCACCGCACGAGGACACTGGCCTAAGGACACACCACTCACCGAAAAATAAGAATCTCCAAAGTGTTCAATCGGTATTTCTGAATCTCGCACCCTAAGCAAAAATTATACACCTTTGCAGGTTAAACGGAAGCAGCCGGACCCCGATACGAACATAATCAAAGAAGAATTGGCCATGTTTCGTGATCAAATGATGGTCTTTTTTAAGGAGTTTGCAGCAGAACAGAAAGCAGACTTCGCTGACTTAAAACAAAGCCGCACAGAAATCAGGGACGAGATTAAAACGGTTAAAAATGTTACTGAAAATTTGACTCTAAAATACGAAAATGTTAACCAGGAGGTAGCCAATACTAAGACCGAAAACATAGATATTCGCGACAAGCTAAAATCCCTGGAGAGCGACATTAATTTGATAAAAACTTCTAGCCAAAGTAGCCAATTACAGAACAATGGAACACCTTTGACATCGAGCGTGTGCAGCACCTGTTACGCATCGCAAGAAGCTATGTTCCTAGAACTTGAGGAGAGGCACCGCTGCATGAACAATATTATTGTTGTAGGTATTCCAGAGCCTAACGAGAGGAATCCAAAGATCCGACAACATGATCACGATCAAGTCATGAAGATACTTGGAAAAATCCACGAAGGAGAGGATGGCCCTACACCAATAAGATCCTTAAGACATGGTAAATACAACCCTGATAAAAACCGTATTATAAAAGCCTATCAGCAGAGGAAGTAAAACTTACTCTACGCAATAGATCCAAGCTGACAGAAAATACTAATGATCGCGTCTACGCAGACCAAACGCCGTCGCACAAATCTTTCCTTCACATGATCCAGAAGGAACTAAAACACCGCGAGAAGAACGGTGGACTCGACATCGTGATAAAATACGTCAAAAGAATTCCAAAAATAGTAGAAAACATTTCAAAAACTAATAAAACTAACAACATAGAAAATTTATTTTCTATGATGAAATAGTACATGCCACTACATTAAATCTACCTACGACAACATATTCTACGCATCGTCTTCCCTCAAGATTTTTTACATCAATATGCGTAGTATTGATGCGACGACTTTTATTCTGCGACGCAGAAGGTTGCGGGTTCGATTCCCGCCTTGGGACAAATGTTTGTACGATCTGCAAATATTTGTTCCAGGTGTTCTGGGCATTATCTATATATAATAAAAAATATCTATCCATGTTATGTATTGTATTAACGAAGAAGCTAAATTGTTTTCCATACCATAATATTCACATTCCTACAATATAAGAAAAGACAAAAAGGGAGGAGGAGTTTCTATTTACATACTTACTCAAAAGCTTATCTTACGATCAAACAGAAAATTCATAAATAAACGGAATCAACTACATATGGATATATGTACCTACATCGTTACAAATTCCACCTCGGTGCAATCTACAAACCTGATAAGAAAAACACAAAGCAATTTTAGAAACCTATTCACAACAAATAGAAAACCGCAAGAATAGTATTGTCGTGGGTGATTTTAACATCGACCTACTATCTATAACGACGACAGCGATACGCGGAACTACCTTTTAATGTTGCAAGAGAGCGGATATCAAGTCTAGAACAAAATCAAAGAAGAATACTGTACCCGACAGAGTACCCCTACAAAAACAATCATCGACCACATATGCACGGAGGGACATGTCTCATCATACAACCTTACAACAATAAATTCAAGCTCACATCATAAACAATTGACCTTGGAACTCGTCAAACAAAGACACTGTCATAAGCAAAGAATGCATACTTAGCCGTAAACTACCCTCAATTATACGTAAGCATGCAAAATAATATAAGTTCGCTACTAACAACTAAATGTAGGTACCTATTCTACATTAGAATATTTTATTAAAAACTACATAGATAAAAACAAAACATTAAAAACCTAAATACTAAACCTAGGGACGAATGGATAAATGCTGCCTCATCAACCCATTAGTCAAACAAAACTTAAAACCCCTCTTTACCAACTAAATTAAATATAAACGACATAGATATTACAGAGCACATTCAAATTTGCAAACACTTTAGTTAACTAGTTTTTTTCATCAATAAGTAGGTACACATTAGCTAAAGATATCCCGAAATCTTATCAAAATAATACCTAGTACACCAACAAAACAAACCACCGGACGAAATAATAATAAAAAAAAAAAATATATGACACCGCACGTTACACACGTCTCATTTTCAAAAATTTTATTTATTATCATTACATGCATTAAAAACCAATAAAAATGCTATAAAAACGAATGATAACAAGAGCACGAGCTAGGGCGGCAACAAAAGCGCTCCCCAGAAGACCATCGCAGCCCGCCTCGGCTAGCTCCCCATCCTCGTCTTCAGATGAAGAGGTATTTAGAACACCACCTGAGACGAGTGATGTGTTGAGCAGCGAAGACGAGCTGTCGCCGTCGCCTCGACCGTCGCGAACACCTGTGCGGCGAGGCCAACCCCCGCTGTCAGCTGGCTTGGGACCTGCAGGGCGCACAGCCCCGCGACCGGCCCCCGCCGCTGACGGAAGAGTGCGGCGCATGAAGTGGACCCAACAGATAAACGAAAATGTCATGCGCGCATATTATAGGGCTACAGAGGGAGGAATTAACTTGACCGCGTACCGTTCTAAGATGATGCCGTTGTTTCAGGCCCTTGAACCGACAGTCAACGTTAATGTGCAACGACTATCTGATCAGGTACGGGTCATCCAACGCTCAAAATTGTTGGATGACAATGCACTTGATCAACTCCGACATGAAATCCTTAGTGCTCAAATGGTGGACCACCCGCAGTGTAACCGGGCTGTTACGTCGCCACCGCGACAAATCACACAAACACTAGTGATTCCCCAGCCTGATTACGCTATGGAAGAGGTCAGTCACGAGAGCATTGAGGTAAGTACCCAAAATAATGAGCAATTGAGAAGGGCTTTGGAAGATGCGATTCTAAATTATAGACATTCGAATGAAAGACCATGTCTGCCTCGCTTTCCCACCCATAGACGTGGTTTAGCTATAGTGGGGGCCTTGAACCCACTACTAGTCCCATATCTACGATAAGGCCGCCAGTTCCATTGCTGTTCCCTACATTATATTTAATAAGTACTATCTGTTTTATAAGGTGATGAATAAAGCATTGTCTATCTATCTATCTATCTATCTATCTATCTACTGACTAGTAGTGATATTATTGCCTAGCTCTGAATCCACTCAGTACTCTACTGAAAGATTCAGGAATAGGCTATCGCCTTCGGAGAGATGGTGAGGTCATTTCTCACTTGTTGTATATGGATGACCTCAAACTATTGGCGTCGAATAAAACACAGTTAATGGCGCTTCTGAATATCACACAGATATTCAGTAGTGCTATTAACATGGAGTTCGGCGTTGATAAATGTGCGGTCATACAAATACAGCGAGGGAAAGTTGTGAATTCTAATAATTTACAACTTTCAGAGAGAATGTCCCTCAAATATCTCTCAGAGGGTGAAACCTACAAATATCTTGGTATGCCAGAAGCGTTGGGTATAGTAGACGGGGACATAAAGCAGTCGGTGAAGGAGCGCTTCTTTTGTCGCCTCACAAAAGTGCTAAATAGCCTTTTGTCAGGTGGCAACAAGGTGCGTGCCTTCAACGGCTGGGTAATGCCATTACTCATTTATACCTTTGGCATACTAAGATGGACTCAGACTGAACTAGACGCCTTGGACTGTAAGGTTCGTAAATTTTTAACCACTCATCGCATGCGACACCCCCGAGCTTCGGTAATGAGATTGTATATCCCGCGGAAATGTGGTGGTCGAGGCTTTTTAAACGCCAAAACCCTATACAACCGTGAGGTATGCAATCTCAGAAATCATTTTCATCAAGCCGAATACAGATACATCGTGATGTGGTTGCAGTTGATAAGAACCTTACTCCTCTCTCCTTAGCTAACGAGAACTGGCGCAAACTGAAGGTGATGAGCATTCAGGACAGGAAGGCTATATGGGAGAGCAAAGAGCTGCATGGGAGATTCTACAAGGTCCTCACAGGACCTGATGTAGATCTCCTAAGCTCCGTAAACTGGCTACGCTTCGGTGACCTCCTTGGGGAAACCGAAGGTTTTGTCTGTGCAATTATGGATGAGGTGGTAAAGACGAACAATTACCGAAAGTATATAATGAAAGATGGCACGATCGATATTTGTCGAGCGTGTCATCTTCCTGGGGAGACCCTTCGTCATATACTTTCGGGTTGTTCGCACCTTGCTAACTCTCAGTACTTGCACAGACACAACCAAGTAGCCAAAATTATACACCAGCAACTTGCTCTCCGATATGGCCTTACTGGCCCTGAAGTTCCGTACTATAAGTACACACCGGCGCCAGTTCTCGAAAATGGCCGTGCCACGCTCTATTGGGACCGATCTATCATTACAGACAGGACTATTCTTGCGAATAAGCCCGATATTGTACTGATAGATCGGTTAGAACGGAGGGCGGTGCTCGCTGATGTCACCATACCACATGATGTTATCCTCGTTAAAGCTGAGAAAGATAACTTAGCAAATATCTTGACTTGGCCAACGAGGTTGTCAGCATGTGGGATGTTGATTCAGCGACCGTCGTCCCGATAGTCGTTTCAGTTAACGGCGTAATAGCGAAGAGCCTCGATCAACATCTCAAGAGACTCTCGCTAGGAAGTTGGATCAAGGGTCAGATTCAAAAGGCGGTACTCCTGGACTCGGCGCGCATCGTCAGGAAGTTCCTCTCTCTGCAGCCCTAGTCACCGGCCGCTTAAGGCTAGCTTCGCCGCCGGTGATTCACCGTTTTGATATATTTTTTACTGTAGAATAGTTTTATAATATTTTATTTTCTATAGTAAAAAATGTATTTTATAACGAGATTTAAAATAAATGAAGTGAATAATAATAATAATAATAGTTTTTATTCAGATAAAGGTCTTATAAACAAAACAAAGTTATTTGTATTATAGACCTATTTCACTTGTTAGTTTCGACACCTCGCTCTAACTAAGTTCAAGACTTGTGATATAGACGCGAGGGTTCTCTACCTCGGTAAGTTAGTAGGTTTACACTATTATAGGACTTAACGGACGAAATGCATTTCTTAAAACTTCGTACCGAAGATGAGATTTATAAAATAATATACAACCTCAACTCGTCCTCCAGCACTGGGCTTGACGGGATCAGCACGAAATCCGTTAAATGCATTTCGGACATAATTATCCCCGCTAGTGCGGGAATAATTATGTCAACAAACTGTATTAGTGAATGCCTCCAACACGGCATATTCCCGGATAGTTTAAAAAAATGTAATAGTCCAGATTTGTAAATAGGGGTCTATTTACAAATCTGGAAGCAAATCCGACCCGGGGAATTACAGATCCGAGAGAGATTTTCTTTGAGAAAGTTATGTACAATCGGCTCGAGCATCACCTTACTAAAATATACTTCTATGACCATTTTTCAAAAAGTGTTCTATTTACAGACTTCTCTATATTTTTCCTGTAAAAATATAGATCCATATCTACAAAAGCTTCAGATGAAAAACATTTCAGATGGATCGCTCTGCAATATTCGGAGATAGGAGGGGGGGGGGGGGGGGGAATGGGTATTTTTATGAGTTTTTTCAAAATATTTCAAAAAGCATGAAACCTACAGAAATTCCAAAACCTGTTTTGAGATGTACAAACCGATACCTTTCATTTGATACCCCACTCGGAGAGGTAGCCCCCCTTTTTAAAATTACCCGCCACCTTTTTGACCATTTTTCAAAAAGTGGTCTACTTACAGACTACTCTATATTTTCTGTGTAAAATATAGATCCATATTTACAAACGCTACATACATTTCAAATGCATCGCTCTGCAAACTTCTAAATTTTCTATTTGTACTGAAAATTTTCATTTTAATTTTTTATTTATTTTTCTTTTAATCTGTACAGGCGTACCTAATGAATTATTATTTAAATTTCATGTTAATTGCTGCTGGTAGTTGCTAAGATATTAAAGACGGAAAAAAGGACAGAAAATGCGAGACCATAAGATCGGAGATCGGTTTCAAAACACTAAAAAACTTTGCGACGTAGGAATTAAAAATAAAGTTTTAAAATTATTTGCATAAGCCTAGCGGATTGATACCAAGTTGTTAAGATGGGGGATGCGTTCCATGTAAAGTACTCATGACTATCTACTATTCCCTGGCTAAACCTTATTATTTATTAGAGGTATAGGGAACTGCAGCAGTGACGAACCTAAAAACATTACAAATATCACAAATAAATTAATTAAAGTTCTAAGATCTAATGATCGATCTATTGAATGATCTAATTCCCTGCCAACCTTGCGGTTACACGGACCGAATCTGTGAGAAAAGAGCCACTCGGGTGACTCCAGACTCTACAAAACCTTCGCACTTTGTCCCGAACACTCGACCCTTTCTAGGATCATGCATGACTGACACAGTCAAAAGCTCAAACAACAAATCACAAAATATTCCTTACGTTTTTAATTTTTGTCTAGAGATCTATGACATCACATATTCGTTCCATCATAGCGTCGGTAGTTGATAAATTTGATAATCCTTTACGAAATCCGTATTGTTTTTTTACGAAATCCGTCTAAAAGACTGAACTGATCTTAATGAAATTTGGCAGGGAGGTAAATGGTATCCCGGGGACGGCCATAGGCTACTTGAAAAGTGCGTGGGAAGCCACAGGCAACTATAAAATCCAAAGGCTTGGAAATTTACGCATCCCGGTGTTTATTTAATTTTGAAGTCACAATAAATCATTACTAAATTACCGAAATTTAGAAGAATATTCGAAGTTCAAATGCTACTAAGCTCTGCGTGGCTCTGCTTAGTTTGTTTGGGGCTAGACAATGCTAAGTGGATTGTCCAACAAAAAAATATTTAATTCATTTATTGAATTGTTTATTAAGTTGATCGACATCATGGGGTCAGGTTTCCCTCTTCCGGCTTAGTGCACTCATTTCGAGGCACCTTGTAATCGAGGTATAATTTTAACACACAGATGACAGACGTATCTGTAAGCTGTGTTTTAACCCTGAGTCCGTGAATCGAGGTAGGTAGTAGGTATTTGCCGGCCCGCCCCCATTCGTCTTACCCGGACCATTTCAGTTTTACCTAACACGCTAGAAATATGAATTGTGTGAACCCCACTAAAAGTTTATGTTCGTACCTACATTTGAGCTTTTAAAGTAGGTATACTTGCCTGTATTTCGGGTGACTGATCGCGTAAACCCAGGGATCTATACACGCTACTGCTTTGCAGGCCACTGCTGGGATCATCGTAACCTGTAAAATTAAATCAGTTTTAGTAGGTAGGTCAAAATCAGACCAAGTGGATGTACTCCAATTATATATTAGACAAACAAAAAAATTATGTCCTGTGCGAATACAATTTCGGGATCGGGCCTAGGTAAGTTGGTACCTCCCTACTAGTTCCGAAGATTACTTCCAAACTTATGAACAAAGTTTAAGTAGGATAGGAAGGTAGAGATATGTACTTACGCCGGGAGTGAGTAACTGCTGGTCCCCGAAAGCGCCTATGAGCGACATGATCCCGTAAGGTGTCCAAGAGGCCACAAACAGGAAGCACACTGTGAGCGCCGCCTTGGCTATCCGGATCTCAGCCGACTCTGCGCCCGCTTGCTGGTTCGCTCGTAGTGACTCTACGTTCATCTTTTTCGCTTGCTCCCTGTCCAAAAAATAGAGTTATCTAGTTGCTAACATGGTATGACTTGAATTCCATAAATGAGTTTCCATTTTCAGTCTCCTTCCGTACGGACTTTTTCATTCATCACCATTAGATATCAAAAACAGCCTGACTTCATCCACAGCCGGGAGGGGCTGTGCTAGTTTTATTTTATTTTTTGTGTATAAATAATACTACAGAAAATCAAATACTAGGTAGTATTTGATTTTAATAGGTACTTAATAGGTACCCATAACACAAGCTTTGCTTAGTTTGGGGCTCGATGATGCTGTGTGAATTATCTAGCATTATTTATTTACTAAATAACTAAACTACTAAAATTAATTTAAATAAAATAAAGAAAGGAGAAGAACGAGCCTTTGGTACATACTCAGCAGGTAAAAGAAATCGAAATACTCAAAAATTAATAGACTTTATCATAGAGAAAAACTTCACCGTGGCAAACAGACTATTTAAAAGAAAATCCTTTGAGCAAAGGTAAGACTGGAGAGTGAAGGTTCACGTTTTCCCAGTGAGAAAGGAGTCCTCCACGGTGACCCTCTCTCACCCAAAATCATATCCGCTGTGCTAGAATCCATATTTAGGAAACTGAATTGGGAAAAGAAACGCTTACAGGTTAGGGACGGGGGATACTTGAGTCATCTAAGGTTTGCAGACGATATAGCTATATTCGCTGAAAGCTCTACATTACTAGAAGAGATGATAAATGAAATATAGCAAATGAAAGCAAGAAAGTTAGCTTAACCCTTAATACTTCTAAAACTAAAATAATTACTAATGGAAACCAGGACACTGTATTAGTTGGCAATCAAACAATTGAATATGTAAATGACTACATTTATCTAGGGCAAATGGTCTCCTTTCATAAATGCACAAGCGACGAAATACAAAGGAGAATAGCAATTGCTTGGAAGAAATATACATCAAGAAAAAACTTTACGATGTCACGATTCTGCCATCATTGTCATATTGCTGCCAAAGCTGGTCACTGAAGAAAGAAGACGAAAACAATCTACCAATTTGCCAAAGCAAATGGAAAGAAGCATGCTTGGAATAAAACTCAAAGACAAGATAAAAAATAAAAAAATCGAGGCGAGACAAAACTGAGGAACGTCGTATAGAGGTCATAAGATCCCTAAAATGGAATTGGTTTAGGCACATGTGCAGGATGGAAAATAATCTCCAGGATTCTATTTGCCGTTGGGCCAAAAAAATCACAGAGTGCATCCCAAGGAATAAAAAGAGACCTAAAGGTAGACCGGAGAAGAGATGGCAAGATATCTTTATGAAGAGAGCTGGTCTTAACTGGATGACAAAGTCCAGCAAGATAGAGAAATGTGGAAGAAGCTGGGGAAGGCCTACGCCAATAAAGGCGACTACTAACTTAAAAAACGTATAGAAATAGTTAGTTACATAAGAAGTTGCATAAGTGAATACAAAAAAAATTAGCCTTTATAGGATCATTTTATTTTATTATTTATTTACTAGCTGTACCCGCGACTTTGTTCGCGATTGCCATACCTGCCGACTAATTAGGTATTCACATTTGACCACAGTTTTTCTCATATAAAGAAAAGCTGTACAAAAAAACTTCAATGAGCAGAATTGGACTCGTTACACTTTTAATATAAGTACCTGTATTTAGGAACCCACATTGTGTATAAATCGTGTATGGTCTACGCGGGATAGCATGCTGTCATGCTGTCATCTTCATTCGCATTCTTTATCTACACGACTTTTTGCTACGACTCGGCCTGTGTCAGTGTCAAGAAGTGTCATAAACTGCGAACACAACAAAATATGATCGGTTTCGCTTCTTACTCGTGGTTCCCTTCAGCTGGGGCCTATTCTGCTGAACTAATTGCTTCACCATGACAGTAGTATCGTCACAGAACGATACGTTTTGGTATTCTATCTTAGATGAAAGAAACGATGATGAATACAGATGGCAGGACTAAGTGCTTCTAAGTGTCAAGTTTGAAACTATAATTTACCTCTCCGTGCAAGTAGTACCCGCACGCACATTCTGGAGTTTCATAAATCTAAGGATTCTACGTGACGATTCTGCGAAGATACCATTGTCATAGTGAAGCAATTGTATACCTATTAGCAAAATTGGGCCCTTGGTCCAGTTGACTGGACCACCACAATTGTTTTTTTCGGTAGGGACAGTTGACTGTAAGACAAAGTAAAAAAAACAGAATGAAAAAAACTTAACGGTAACGGGAAAAGTTAACGGGAAGAAGAAATTTGTGTCTGATACCACCGACAAATTTCTTTTCTACTGGACCAGCTGAACGGAACAACCAAACATCATGTTCATGAAGATCGCATGGACCATTTGTACATTTTACTTTGCCTGAAATAGGTATTGGGTCGCAGGTAGGTATACCTATTTATTTATTTTTTTGCATTTTTTGGTTTTTGTGTCACTGCGGTCATGATAGGCCTATTGTGATCGCCACTTTGTGTGTTCAGCCTTGAAGCTGCGGCGTTCATAATTCGCCACTAACCCTTGCAGCTGCTAGGAACTGTAGGATTTTCTTTGGCGTGATGTAAGAGACATCACGCTCGTCTGGGCTGTGCAGGTACTTGCCCAGGTGGATGCACGTTTTTGCATCAGTGCGTCACACTCTCCTAGCAGATGGAGAGGCGTTTCTTCCGCCTCCTCGCAGAACCTGCAGAATTGTGTGTCGCTAGCCCCAGTTTGAACAAGTGCTTGTTAAGGCGACAGTGTCCAGTTAGGGCTCTTGTCATGATGCGAAAATTGCTTCTGCTTAGCGCTAGGATTCGGTTGGTGTACCGTTTATCGAAGGCTTTTGTCAATGACTTTAAGTGAATCATGCCCGAGGCCCTGGAATTCTTCCAGAGCTTGGACGATTCCTTGTAGCAGGAATCCAAGAAGATTCTGTGAGCCAAGCTTTTAGGTATGCCACAGAACGGCTCGGGGCCCAGCTGAGTCCCCTTGGCCCCGGAACGTGCGAGTTCATCGGCACACTCTTTGCCGTTGACTCCCGCGTGTATCCGTAGGTACCCATGTTAGGACAACTCTGTTGTTCGAGCCCAGCGCGTTTAGGCGACCTCGACTAACCTGGACGTGATAACCTTCGCATCCAGTACCTAACTAATGGGTGCGTCTTGGTAGAAACAAATAGGTCATAGATCTAGAAACCTACCTAAACCAGCTTATTTCTAAATCCAGGTACTGATTTTTTCTTCAATCTACTGATTTTCTACTCGACTTTCTACTGATTTAGTCAAATTTGATCTTGCAACACTGTTTCTAACAAAAAAAAAATTTATGAGATCGGGCGACGCGTTACAACTGGGGCCAATTAACACTAAGTACACATTTTGACTGTCATCCCGTCTCCTAAGGAAACCGTAACTACTGAATTACTGCACAAAAAGTATCCTATGTCCTTCCTCGTAGTATGAACTCAAATCATGCAAAGTTTCATATTAAATCATTCAGTAGTTTCGGCGTGATGCGTGGCCAAAGAATTTAAATTTCATACTCTCTACCAGGGAAACCGCACTTAATTCCCAGATAAAACGTATTCTATGTCCTTCCTCGTAGTCGTAACTCAAATAGTGCCAAGTTTCTTTTGAATTTATTTAGTCGTTTCGGCGTGATGCGCGGCCATGATAAAAACAGACAGACAAAAATTAAAAAAAAAAGCAGTTTTGGCTTCAATATCGAATTAAGAGTACCCTCTAAAAATTGTTTTTAAAATATCTTCAATGTACAGAATTGCATAAAATAAACCTGACAGTTTTATTTTATGCATAGATTTGCCCCGCAGCACTTGCGATGTACATAGTCCCCCATCTCGCCGCTGCTGGAGACCCGACGTATATCATGAGTTTTTGTAGAAATTGATACCAACCAATGAGACACATAGCTACACGTAGTACATAGCTACCTACTATTTAACGAGGGAACTAGTCAGCAGAACTGTTTATTTTTATAATATCAATGAATGAGGGCGTACAATGTAGTTCAGCTTACCTAAGCGCTGCTTCGTGAGCAAACACTTGCTTTACGATGCCGCTGTAGAAGTATAAGATCATAGACATCGGAAACACGTAGCTGCAGGTGAAAATACACGCCACGAACAACTTCGTGTCGAATGTGTTGGTCAGGTAGTCGAACGTACAGGAGGTGAGATATCCCTCTGAAATAAAAAGTTTAACACAACTTTGTTAAGTAAGAATAAGTTTTCGTGTAGAACCTGGTGAAAATAACGCGGTAAGTAGATTTGATTTAATTAGGTATCTCTATTAGGACAAAATAAAACCTTGCGGGATAGTTTAGTCATTTGGTTTGAAAAACATAGGTTAGGTACCTGAAATGTTTTCTGAGACTTTTGAAACCGGGTAATTTTATAGATTTTGATGTGCTCTTTCCGAATTCTAACGTTGCTACCTTTGTCGCTCGCGCCGCACTAATGTAAAGATGGCGCCTAATAGTTTTTTTGGCAATACCTCCTTTCGACTAATTTTACGATAAAAACATTAATACAACATTTAAGGGCCTACCATGGTGCGCTCAGATGCTCAGATGGCATGCGAATTTTTACAACTTTAGACGTCAGAGGGCGCTGAAATTTTCCATAGACCTATGCAAATTTACTACTTTTAGAAGCGGCCACCTTGTTTCATACTATCTGATATTCAGGAGTATTTGAGTCATCTTACAAATATCACTTTGATTATTTTTATACGATTTCGAATATATAAAAAAAGGTTAGTAAAACTAAATTTAAATTGTCAATCAGAGTTTAAAAATCATCAAAATCCGAATAATAAAAAGAAAACACAAAAGGCCTTATCCTGTCTGACCGTCCGTCACACACGGATTTCACAGTACATACCTTTTTAGGGTTCCGTCATTGAGTTCGTTACCTCAAAAGGAAAAAACGAACACTTTTAGGATTATTTTGTTGTCCGTTTGTCTGTCAACCCCCTTTTCTCGGGAACGCGTGGAGGTATAGAGTTGAAATTAACATCAAATAATCAAGTCCGTAACCTATTAGAGTCAAGATAGAAGAAGGTTAGAAGATTAGAAGTTTACTACCTCAGTAGTAGATTAGCTATTTAACTCTTGTAATCTAAGGCCAATATTTATGGAACCTACTAGAATAACTGAAACCTCAACAAAATGTATAAATAATAGATATAGATGTATTATTATAGATAATATTATAGATATATTTGTTTGCCAAGCTGAAAAAATTGTTAGTAATAAATAATTAGCAAATAAAACAGACCACTAAGGTCAACTAATAAAATTAGAAATCCAAGTAAAACGTAATAATTTAACAAAAAAATTAAATACATACCTGTGACCACAAGTCGATTTGAACGGCTGAAATTGGATTGGGATTCTAAACCTTTACTCACTTAACAACCCATATGAGTGATATTGTAGTTTTTTAATAAAAACACCAATGCGTTCAATTCAATATTCACACTCAAATCGATCATGGTCTCAGAAAAACTTAACTTTAGTGAGTGGGCAATAGTAGGTATACAAAAGAGTAGACAAAAGTTGTATGAACTGTACAGAGAAAAATAATACAATTTTAGCCAGGAGGTTATAGAAAGAGTAAAAAACTACTCAAAAATGTTTAGAAAAATTTATCAAACAGCAAAATCATATTAAAAAATTATTTATTTTGCAAATTATATTAGCTCGAAAATTAGAAATAGTGAAAATGTAATAAAATTAACGTGAAAAATAATAATTAGTGAGACTGGAAAGGTCAGTACTCAGTACTTACGATAGTGATTACAATTTAAAGATTAATCATTGGTCTATCAAAAATGTCGTTGAAGTAGCCCAAGCATTTGAAAACTTTTTACTGACATTCCAATCACTACTACAAAGTGTCTAAAGTGTCAAGTAATCGCCGAGTCATTACTTATAGAAAATGTACCTGAATGCGAAAATAAACTTAAATTCAACCATGTCGATTAAAATGATATTAAAAAAGCCTTTAAACTTTTAAATATAAAGAAAACTACGGATTTCTGGGGCAAATTAAAAATTATTAATATTAATTGATACTGTTGCACGCGATCTAGCTTTTACATTCAATGAATATATTGATTGTGGCGTACCTACTTCCTGATATAATTAAAATGTAGTAAAATAATCCCACTGTTTAAATCGGATAGCAGGTCTGACCCCACTAACTTTAGACCAATATCAGTACTGCCTACATTTAGCAAAGTTTTTGAAAAACTTATTTTACATCAATTGCTTAGACATTTCAATGGTAATGACCTGCTACATGGTAAGCTATTCGGGTATACTCGTGGCAGGTCAACTACTGATGCCGGTGTTGAGTTAGTATCGCATATTTTTGATGCTTGTGAGAAGTTGGAAGATGCTGTAGGTTTTTTTTGCGACTTGTCTAAAGCATTCGATTGCGTACACCATGAAACATTAATTAGGAAAATGCATCACTATCAAATAAGAGACACCTCTTTGGATCTTCTTACATATTACTTGAGTGATAAGATACAAAGAGTTGACATTAATGGGTAACGGTCTTCGTCCCTAATTTTCATAGTATCATCGCTTTTCTTTTTAACAGTCGCCGTAGGTATGGGCGCTACGGCGGCGGCGTAGCAGTGTCGTTCGGTCCGCATCGCATAGGGCATAATCATAATCATATTGTAGGCAGGAAGGTATCAACGCTGATTCATCAGCAATATTCCTGACAATGATAATTCCACGATGAAAAGTATCGTGGTATGAAGAATAAATTGAACTAACCTGGAACATATCTGCCCCAGATTTTGAACAGCGGTAACAGCGCCCATGGGGTTGAGTACATCCAGATGATAGCGATCATCAGTAGAACCTTCCCTCGTGATAGTCTGCCGTCTAAAGGCCTCGTGATTGTAGAGTGCCTGTTAAAGAAAACTTAGTAATAAAAATAAAAATTAATTGCATCATAACAGCCTTTTGAGAAAATGTATGATGAGATTCACGCGTTGAAGTCTTTTTCATCAATTTTAGTAAAATACTATTTGTTTCGCTCAGGCATCGATAGTTATTGGCGAGATTTAATTTAATCAAAATCGAATCCCGGGGTAGTATCAAGCTATTAACGTTCGATTTTGGTAGGTTAAGAAATTGTATATTTACCTGTCATAAGCTATGCAAGCGTTGGTCATCGCCGCGCCTATCCCGCTGTAAGCACCCATGAGTGCAAACACTTGGCAGCCTAGATTTCCCGTAGCGAACCCTTTCATGGCACTATTGTAGATGAATATAGGTGCTTTTGCCATCATGATGAAGTCCAAAATCGCTAGGTGTAGGATGAGGAGGTTACTTGATGTTCTTAAACTTTTGGTCCTGTAAGAAGTTTGTTAAAAAACCTTCAATCAACTATAGAGCATGTCACTGTTATGTCATTTAATATGTCATGTGGAATAAACCCTACGTTCTTTATACAGGGCTGTTTTATTACAACAATTGATTTCACATGTAATCGTATCTAATCAGACTCAAGAAACATGGAAAAGTATCTCCGTCCTGAGCGGTTCGACGGAGACGAACCCCGCGTTGTCGGGGCATACTAATGATATTTCGTCGCAGTGGAAACATTGGAAAAAAACATTTGAAAATTTTCTCGAAACAAAGGAGAAAAAGCCTTCAGAAACACCGAAACTGTAACTGTTAGTTAATTATATCTCATCGGGATTGTATAAGTACATAGAACACTGCGGGGACTACACAGAGGCCATAAAAACATTAGAAGCATTGTTCGTAAAGCCAAAAAGTGAAGTTTTTGCGAGATATAAGTTAGCAACAAGGACGCAGGAGGCAAGCGAAACTATCGACCAGTTTATACAGGCTCTACATTTGTTCAGCAAAGACTGTCAATTCAAGGACACTAAAGCCGTTGAGAATGAGAAGGCGTTTATTAGGGATGATTGCCGGAATAACATTCCCGGACATACGACAACGATTACTGGAAAAACAGAAGCTGAGTTTGGAGGAGGCAGGTAATAAAGCGAGAGCTTTAGAGTAAGCTAAACTTCAAACAGCGTTTTATGAATCTTAATCTGTACAAACAGTAACACCCTTTGCCGCTGCAAGCAACTTGAACCGAAACTTAAATCAGGCAAATCAAGACACCCTCGCCGTTTTGGTTCTGCCGCAAACGCTATCAGCCTAAAATGAAGCGAAACCGGCTATTTCACAAAATTTTGCAAAAGCCAAACTATTACTTCAACAACGACCCAAAAGGGTGATGACACCGCTTCATGTATCCAGTTGGCATCAACAACTGGTCTTCAGAAATGTATCATTTCAATTCACGTCAATGGAGTACCAGTAAAAGCGTTAATACACACTGGAAGTACCACCAGTTTTATTGATAAGGATGTAATACGACAGTATGGACTACAATCAAAACCATGGAACCAAAAGTTTTGATGGCATCTTCGACCTTACAAGAAGATATATAGAAGAAATAAGTTATTTCAGATAAACGATCATGAAATGTGTTCACTCCATTGCGAGTGATGAAGGATCTTTGCACTCAAGTGATATTGGGTCATGACATTTTAAAACATCAAGCTGAGCTGACTCACTTCATTATTAACTCAAAACGAAAGACCTGTTGCATGTTTCTCACGAACACTAAGTGAAAGTGAACAAATATATCATTCTATTGAAATAGAAGCATGTGCAATCGTCGAAAGCCTAAAGAAATGGAAACATTACGTACTCGGACGGCAAAGCTCTAAAAAATCAAAAATCTTATAACTGATAAAAAATCAGTGGCGTTTATGATGAATGGACATGCAAAAAGATAAAGAACGAAAAAATTCAGAGATGGCGTATGGAACTTGCTAACTATATGATCGACATTAAATATCGATGCAGAAAAGAAAACGTTGTAGCTGATACTCTGTCACGTACTAAAGCGGTATGTCCTAAAACAAACAGTAATGATGTTATGAGATTACACGAATCTTTGTGCTACCCTGGTACCAAGTGTGGTAACAAGAATGTTACATTGGGTAAGATGCAAAAATCTTCCATATTCAGCGGAAGAGGTAACACGCGTTGTTATGTCTTGCAAAGTATGCGCTGAAGAAAAACCAAGATTCAATAGAAATTTAACCGGGAATTTGATGACAACACCTTTCGAACGTTTATTTATCTCTAGATTTTAAAGGGCCAATACCATCTTCCACCGCAAACAAATATTTACTTACAATAATTGAAGAATATTCGAGATTCCCATTCGCATACTGCGCTTGTGTCTTTGCAGGGGCAAAGACACAAGCTCAGACAGTATTATCAGAAGTTTAACGGAATTATTCTCAATGTTTGCAATGCCATGTATGATACATACAGATCAAGGAGTTGCGTGTATGTCCAGAGAATTAAAAGACTTCTTAAAAGAAAAAGGAATTGCTACCAGCGGGTCAGCACCGTAAAATCCTCAATGTAATGGACAAATGGAACGCTACGGCAAATAATACGTCTTGCACTGAAAACTAAGAACATGGCTGTGGAAATGTGGGAGAATGTTTTAACGCAGTCTTTACACAGCATTCGATCACTTTTTTGTACATGACTCCACATGAACGGATGTTTGTCCTTCCAAGACGATCATCCTTTGGGACAATCACTGCCATCATGATCCAAAGACGACAAAGGGCTTCTGAAGAAACATGTACGCGGCAAGTACGACCCACTGGTGGAAGAGGTTGAAATGATCGAACCGTCACCAAGGAGCAGCAGGGTGCGTTTAGCAAGTGGACGAGAAATAATGGTATCTAACAGGCACTTAGCGCCTAGAGGCGAAGGAGCAGATGTTAGCGAAACTTCAGACTCTGAAGATGCGGAATTTCATGACACAGAAGAATCTCCTTCACTCCTTCCGTCTGATCCTCGACGATCCGAAAGAAGCCGACGTCCGCCAATTCATGTGCAAGACTACGAAACAAATATAAGGAGGGGAGAATGATGTACCTAGGTTTTATGTAACCTATAAACTACCTCCTTAGTAATCAACTATAGAGCATGTCAATCAATGTGTCATGTGGAATAATCCCTACGTTCTACAAACAGGGCTGTTCTATTACAACAGCAACATAAATATTTTTGGAGAATCACGACTAGCTACAACAGTTTTGCTGATATCTGCGCCAATTGTTAATAGATTTTGATGATTCTTTCGTTGATGTATAAAAGCTTTGATTTTTATTAAGACTTTGATGTGGAAACTATAAGTTTGATTCTCGAGGAATCGCTATATGCGCCGTATAATGTAGGTTTGAAAAAAATCTTCAGAATATGATTTATGATTTTGGGCATTATCACCTAATTAATGGTTTTCATGACAATGGGCGTCAACAGTTTCATCCATGTGTCATCAAACTAAATTAAACTTGAATAAAGATGTCGCCAGTGTAAACTAAATTTTTTTTCGTGAACCTTTTTTTCGTTGACCTATGCTTTCCTCGGTCAGGGTAAGTAAGGGAGGGATGATTTTGTTCGTCCGAGACATAGATGAATATTATCTAGAGGTATAAACCGATATTTGAAGTCGGTTTATCGTTTTTTATAACACGCCAAATTATTTTTTATAACTTAGGCCAGTCACGCTCTTCTGTTACATACTGTAGGTACCTACTTCGTTTCCCCGGGGTCCATACACCCGTTTACGGCTTAGAAGATAAATTTTGTTGCACCTTGTATACCTACTGTCAAATTCTAAATAGGCATTCTAAAAAAAATTCTCATACCCCGCCGTAACACTTAACCCACTTTCCTAGCATAAGCCAGCAAAAACGAACTCTGAAAAGCCTTTAGTAATATACTGAATTATAAAGCATACTAATCATACTTACGTAGAAAATATAAATATGACCATTCCATTTCCAATCAGCGCGGCTGCCGTGAAGAATATGTATAGAAGAGCAAGTGCGGTGTGCGCGGAGGCAGGCGGCGCCGGGTACGAGAGCCAGTGCTCCGGCACCGCGGCTAGGTCCTCGCCAATCAGCCCCGCGCCTAGCAGCTCTATCTCACTTGATCTGGTAACGAAATATAGGAGTGAAGTATTTTTGGCAGCCATTTTGACCAATAAATTCCTGGGCGGCTGCTGGACATTTAACACTTTCAAAAATGCTGATACACCACATGCATACGTAGTACACGTAACACTAACACAATCACACCTCTGAAAGCATTACCTCTTTAAGCAGCTTTTGTCGTTTATACTGTAAATAAAAAATCGATTGTGACTCGGCAAACGTAGTGTAGGACGCCCTCCGATGACGATCTGTGAAAGACTGCAGGCTGATGCTGGATGCGGCAAGCTGAAGACAGGGCGCTATGGCACTCATTAGAGAAGGCCTATGTCCAGCAGTGGACTAAGATAGGTCGATGATGATGATGATGAATAAATTGATAAACAAAAAAGAAAAAGAACTGAAGCTAAGTACCTAACTAACATTATAAAGTGACCTTACTTTAGTGCTGAGAAATGTGCGCCGCTGAAGTAGCTATCTGAATGATTATCCATGTTGAGAGTTTGTGAGCAGTCCTCGGTAGTGCGTCCACCCCTCACTGACTGCTGGATTCAACCCTCGCCTCTCCACCTTTATATCAGTTATTACTAATGAGATCGACTAGATAATCCCTCTGACGCCCTTTATAGGATTAGCCGAGGTTTGGCTCGCTCACTGACACAGATTTATGTTTATTGAGGCCCTGGTTACATATACATATATACAAGGTGTCACGTTATTGGTGTACTAAGACGAAAGGGGGTTGTTGTGCACCCAACTGATCCGCATGGTTGATTTACGGAAATACGTTGTTATATGTTTTCATGGTAAAAAAAAACTTTACTCAAACGCTAAGCAAAGCGACAACCCTATCACTAACGCAAACAAACGTAAGGCCGGCCAAATTAAAAATTTGTCGGCCATTTTGCCGACAAATTTTTAGGGTTCCTTTAACTAGGCCGCCTTTTTGTACTAGATTTACCTTAGTTTATAAGATTTATTTACTATTTTTCATGTGAATATAGAGAATACATTCATTCATGCTAAAAATAAACCTAGGCACGTAGGTAGCTCTTTTTAAAATTTTGCGATTTTCTAACATACCAACCTAATAAAGATTATTTATCAGCTATTTATCGCGTAACTTTTATTAAAGTATCTATAAATATTTTTTTTAGGTACCTACGTAGACGTATCTACCACGAAATAAACATACCTACCTACAGATAAACATTAAACATTGTAAGTTAAAATAATTGCTTAGAAGAAAAAATTTCGGCTTGGGCTAAAGAAAAGCAACAGACGACAATTGAAAGGTCAAGAACCTTACTGAAGAACAGCTGATTAGGGTAAGGTGATAGGGTTTTCACTAACATAAAAATGGGCTAGTTGGGATGAAAGTTTCGAGGTATTTTTTTTCAGTAAAAAACCTTGAAACTTCGTGGGAGGGGGGTGGATCATGTTTCCGCTTAGTACTCCAATAACGTGGCACCTTGTATAGACATTCGTACACCGTAGCATTCGGAAACCATACAATTGGAATTGTAGAGGTGTTTGTTTTTTGTGTGTTAATCGTTAATCGTGCTGAGTCGGGACTTCTGAATGAATTTAATCTGTTCTGATATACCTAGGAAGAAAAACCTTGACTGCTTAAATGCGTATAAGGCAACATACAACAAGTAGACTGCTACGAGGCGTAAGCAGTGTAGCAAGTAGCCTGCTTCAGGGCGTGGGCAGTGTAGCAAGTAGTCTGCTCCAAGGCGTAGGCAGTGTAGCAAGGAGACTGCTACGAGGCGTAGGCAGTGTAGCAAGGAGACTGCTACGAGGCGTAGGCAGTGTAGCAAGGAGACTGCTACGAGGCGTAGACAGTGTAGCAAGGAGACTGCTACGAAGCCTAAACAGTGTAGCAAGGAGACTGCTACGAGGCTTAGGCAGTGTAGCAAGGAGACTGCTTTGAGGCTTAGGCAGTGTAGCAAGGAGACTGCTACGAGGCTTTGGCAGTGTAGCAAGGAGACTGCTAGTCGGCTTAGGCAGTGTAGCAAGGAGACTGCTACGAGGCTTTGGCAGTGTAGCAAGGAGACTGCTACGAGGCTTAGGCAGTGTAGCAAGGAGACTTCTTCGAGGCTTAGGCAGTGTAGCAAGGAGACTGCTTCGAGGCTCAGGCAGTGTAGCAAGGAGACTGTTTCGAGGCTCAGGCAGTGTAGCAAGGAGACTGTTTCGAGGCTTAGGCAGTGTAGCGTATTGCAAACAATTTTGCATACCAAACGGATTGGTTTCAAATAATGTTAAGTTTACCATTGTCAACAAATTTTAATAGACATCACAACAACCATTTTTGGATCGAGTACACATTGCTAAATACAAAATTACTTCTAAATTGAGGGTTCTATAACCTACTGTAGACATAAAGAAACATTGTTTTGATAATTCGTTACATAATAAGTTTTTACAACACCAATCTGCCAATATTATAAAACACCGATACAAAAAATACACGATTAGGCCGTGTGTGTATACCTACATATTATTATGTACTTATTTAATCATGTGTTAGGTAAGTACAATTTTTGATTTCTGGAATTCATACGTAACAGCATTTATGGTTTGGATATTATTATAAATTAAAGAGCCCAGCTCTTGTTGGTGCAATGATGCGATTTCCTCCACCTTTCTCTTTTCAATGTGGACTCTTACTTCTTTATTCGACATGACAGCGACTTACTCCTTGATCTGACTAATTTAGTTATTTTTTTCTATGAATTTTGTACTATTATTATTCATATGAATTGGTAGCCTGCCAAAAAAAGTACCTTACAAAAGTTTTAACTAATTTTACTCAATAGTTTTTGGGAAAGTATAATTTATCGAAGAGTAGATATTTGTATACGAATAAATTCATAATCAGCATTTACTTAAAAAAATACTAGCCAGCAACTTCAAGTCGTTATTTCGGACTAACCAGTAGATAATGTTCCTGTTAAATGTATTACAAAAATAACTATAGAAATATACATATATACTTAAATTAGAAAATAATGATACCCAAAGCCTGGACGAATCGTTCGTTACGTTTTTTTATCCAGTGATATCTATCAGAGACAAGTTTTGCGTATAAAGATTAGTATTGGCACAGAGGTACCAATACTAATCTACCTAGTACTACCGGATACCAATGTATCCGAATATAGGTATAAACTAATGTTACCATATGTGGCACCGGAAGTACTTATAAAATTATTTAGTGTGAATATCAGGAAAATTATGTTGCAATTTACGTATGTGCGCTATTGATAGGCATTTACAGTACTTATGTGTTTACTAATTATTACCATAGCGTTTTATAATTTTCTTTATACGTACTACGTTTTATTTACCACTCGTACAGCAGATTGAAAATTTTTAAAATTCGTTTTATTCAGTCTTTTTAAACGCTATTAAGTAGGTACATAAACGATAAATATTAGAAAGTACATGTTTTATAAATTACAATTCACAAGTGCAACATTTAAAGATTTAATTTACTTTTACATCAAAGACCTATAGACCAGGTCAGATTTTAAGCGGTTTACATAAGTAACGGAACTATTTAAAATCTGACCTTCTATTTCACTATCAAAAAAAAATTACATAAGTTTTTTTTGATATTGAAATATGAGATGAAATGTGTCATATTATTAGGTACACGTATATTTACAGGTAAGGTATAATTACTCGTTTTACAGGACCTATAATATAACAAAGGTATAAGTTTAAGTAACGGTTAGGCATACAAACTTAAGCTATGCTACGAGGTTACAGCTTAGGCCCGTTCCAACCAAACAGAAAACAAGTCCAGTTCCTAAGGAAGAAGTCCTTAAGAGCATTGATCACATATATAGTTTGATGGAAACGGGCTTGAGACCTGGCGTAAAACTGTTAAACTCTGCCAGTCAAGTCGTTTTGCTTTATTTTGACACTCATTAGACTGCTGATGCATTAGGGTAGAACGATATATAGGTGTCTAATGTACGCCCCTTACAGAACCCTTATGCTAAACAACATTATACCACCAAACTAACAATATATAACAGTGATTGTAAAAAATAGATACTCGTACTAATTATAATAATTGTCCTCGTCATGAAGACACGTCGAAAAGTTCACATTGATTAAATACAAAATGCCTAACTTGTACATACGATATAATTGTAACAAGATCTTGTAAACTTTTACAAAACTTATTTATATAAGTCAGCGTCTCATCGGGAGAATGAACCTGTTCTCATATGTTAGGAGGCGAATTTTGTGTGTTAGTAGCTGACTCGGGGTTTTCCTCACTCTCACTTGCCTCTACTACAGTTTCTTCTTCCGTTTTGTCTACCTCTTCCACCGTTGGCATGCTATCTACTGGGTTAAAACGTTGGAACTCTAACGAATGAGCAAGCTCTTCTAACTCTGTATCCTCTAAATACTCTAAGGTATATGCCGGGTGTGATTCAAACAGATACTGCGCTGCTTGCTCTTCACTGAGGAACTCAAGACGCCTGGGTTCGTTATCATACCCGGTTTGGTTTTGGTTCTCTTCTGTCTCTCCCGTGGCTTCCTCAGCTTGCATATCTTCCTGTATCGCCATACCTGCTATCACTTGCAACTCTATCTGTCTTTCCACCTCTTGTACTATGACTTGCTCGTCAATATGCAGGTTGTTAATGTCCATATCTAGTACAACTTCTCTGACTGTGGTTATTTCATCTTCTGTTGTTTTGAGTGCTTGTAATTGTTTCTCCATGTCTTCTTTTTGTTGTGTTGGTTCTATGATGATGCATGTTTGTGTTTCTGGGAGGGTGGTGACGGTAAGGCTGGGTGAGGGGGGAGGTGAAGTACGGAGGGGAGGGGCGCTCCTCGCTCGGAGTTCACCTTCCACTGATAGTCGAGTGGTGTCTACCGTTGTGTTTGATGCTTCTCCTGGGGTTCTGAGAAAAACGGGGACATTAGGTTTCAATAATATTCGAAAATCGTCGCGGTCTAAAAACGTAAATTAAACTTACTTCAGGATTCCGTCAGGATTATCTATGTTGCAAGTACTGCCTATCGGCGTGGCTGTAAAGAAAACTGATATTAGGCAGGTAAAACGAATGTATTAGAAAAATATTCCGTGAATTAAGTGTAATATAATTACACCATTAATACATCATCATCAGCCTATGTATGTCCACTTTTATAATCTGATTTAAAGTCCAGTAAGTAAGTATTTTTTAAGTCCCTCTAAATTAAACTGGTTGTAGGTATTTGTCAAAAAGAGATTTTTCATTAGTTCATACATAATCTGTCAGCTTATTTCATCACGATTCCAACGATACAAAGCCAATCATCTAGTAAAATACTTTGATTAATGGAAATGTTAGCCCGCTAGCAAAAAAAAACCGCTAGCTAAAATGAAGAAAATCTTGACAATGGAACGATTTTCTTCTTTTTTACATATTTTTCTAAGTTGTATAGTCCCTGTAAAGGAGGCTGACCTAGCACGGTGTCGTCCGTGAGCCGCTGCTGCCTCGCGAGCGGGCGGCGGCGAGTGTTGTCGCGCACCCGCAGCGTGACGCCTGCGCACGCGCCGCTCGCGTGTAAGTCTAGCGCTAGCGACGACTGAGAGCCGCACTCTGATTCGGCTGCGCTTGCACTGCGGACACCACTACTAATAACATACTAACAACATCTTTCAAGAAAATATATAGAGACATAATGTAGTATTAGTACATATAGTGGTATAGGTACCACTATGTATCTATTATTAGCATACTATAGCTTATGTCCTTTCCATCTTTCTCACACACAAAAAACAGAGAAAGGAAGACGGACAAAGAAGAATTTTGGCCGTTGATTTAATTACACAAGGATCATTCCAAAGAGTGTACCCCATTTTTGTATGGAAGCTGGCATACTGACCGATTTTTCGGCCACCGCTGAAATATACTTACTCTTAACCTGTCAATCGACAGATTAAGTACCTATTTATATAATATGTCAAACAAAAAAAAGTCAGGTTCGTAGCTCTTTCCTTCACGAAAGAGAAAAATAAAACATACTTAATCAAAACATCTCAATTGAAGTTTCATTAATATATTTAAAGAACAAACAACGAGCACAAAACAACACAACATAGACTCAACCAACAGGTTCTAGCGAAGGATCGTCAAGCAAAATGTGTGAATAGGAAAATGTTGTGCGAGTAGGTAAGTTTTCAGGCCGATGTTTAGTTAGAAGCAGAGAACATTGCTGTAGAAATATAACATTATTCAGAATTGACTTTACTGTGGTCGAACCTTAGATGAAAGATAATTTCTTTCATTCAAGTGTACCTACATAAAATTGTGTTTTCCATTTCCAGCCAAACAGAAAAATATTATTCTTTGCTTTTATGCCTAATTTAACATCAGCCTGAACAAATAGTGACAAGTGCCCTGTACCTTACTGCCGATTGTGGCGGCTCATCAACGGAGAGCGCGTAGCGTCGCAGTGGGCGCCGTAGCGCGGAAATGGATAGCGTAGCGCGGCTCCCTACGCCGCTACGCAAGTCGGGCGCCGACCCGAAGCGGGCCTTCCCCTTCACTCGCTCTCTGCTGGTTCTGTGCCAGACGCCCGGGCAATGCTCAATCCCATACCCATAGACATATCATGCCCATAGACTAAGAGCCTGTACACATTAGGCGTTTTGAATCGCGCGATTACGAGCGTTCCGAACAATATCTGACGCGTGCTTGAATAGAAGCGCGTGTTTGTGTTTGGGTGGATGTAGGTTTTTAAAGCGCGCGTTACCAAAGCTCGCACTTCAAAACACGTAATGTGTTCATAGTCATCTACTTTGTACTTGATAATTCCATAATTATTCCAAATATTGCGCCTGAAGCGGTTACATTTGCGCGAAAGCAGTGACGCCATGTCTCAACGCCATTTTCCGTGAGTAAAGGCCCACAATATGCGAAAGCTTCGAAAGCCAGCATAAATTTTTTTGTTGTCATTTGTCATGCATAAACAAATGACGACATTTCGGTAAACAAATGACAACTGCAAGGACTATATTCTCACTATATTCTCGAACTAAATGGCAATATATTTGTCATGATTAGATAATCGTTAAACAAATGACGATTGCAAGGATTACTAAAAATTCACAAGTTAAAAATCGAATACTACATCGAGGGGCATGGAAATACCTACTTGGTCGTCTACCTACAAATTATGGGGATGCATGATAATAATATGAGTATAATAGTTAATGGTTTTGGCATGTCAAGCCGCTTTACTAACTATGCGACAAGTCACTTCGTGTCTTTTGTTACCAGAGTCCATTTAGAAATAAGAAGATATGTATTGCTCTGTAGGAATAGACAAAATATAAGTCAAGGAACACGAAGTAAAATGTTGCCAATCAAAAGCCTGCATTTTTTAACTTTGTTTTTCAATATATTCAGAACCGAAAAAGACAACCTAAGCCGGGGTTGCGTAAAAAAATACTGGCATTATATGAAAAACAAAATGTACTCCTTCAGCGGGCATTTGCTTTTCCAAAGTAGCAAAAGCTGACATATTTAATTTAACCATACCTAGACTTTATGGTTATCATTAAAAATATCGAATTACTGACGTTCCGAATATACCGAAATCGCTATTAGAGTCTATACTACTCGTATATCTAATCGGTTTGAATAAAAACCTACGGAGCTAGCACCGGCCGATGCCTGTGGGTATGCAGCGGTGCTAACGGCAGTGAATGAGGCAAGGGCAGCACATGAGGCAGCCGATAGACCCCGAGCTGGTCAAGCCGGGCCGGCGCGGTGCACGGCGGCCCGCGGCGAGGCAGCGGCCGCGGAAGAGCCGTCGGCCGCGCGGGCGTCACCTTGGCGGCGCTGTCGCGGGCCTCGAATGTCATCACGCACGCTGCTACTACGATGAAACCTGGAATGAGTTCGATGGTGTTTATAGTACACATAGACAGTATATAGAACACAAAGACAGACATAGACATTTTCAATGACAGCTCCAAAATTTAAAAGTAAATTGCTGGACCATTTCCGATATTCTCTAGAGGACCCGCCTGATTAAATTTAGTTAGTCTTAATGTTAATAACAATGTTATTGCGTATAGTTTATTCTCAGATAGGTTATTTTTAATAAGAATATTCCTTAAAAATAATAAAATCAATTTATATAATATATAGAACATTTGTGAAGGTCATTCCTGCATATGTCGTGTTTACCTGTTAGTAACATGCTTATGAGAGAGAGAGAGAGAGAAACGTTTATTAACTAACACAACCCTGATACAGCACAGAACAGAAATAGTACATAACTTACAAACAATAAATTAAACATACAATACAAAAATACCTAAATGAGAAAAAAAAACAAATTAAGAAGAGAGTAGGCATGTACCTACCCACCCACCTACACAAGGGGCTAAACGAACGGAACTTAAAAAGAAAGAAAGACACAACAGGATAAGAACAAATTAATTGAAACTAAGGCTAATAGCAAAGGTGCCTATGTGTTCACTATGTAGGTAGGTAGGTATCAGAACAGGACCTAATTTTAAGTTTGGTTAAAATGAATGATATGTATGTGATTGGGTGGTGAAAAAAAAAATATAAACCTTTTTTAATAAATAAATAAATAGGTCAGACTTCACCAAAGCGGAGATGTGCTTGCTATCTTCACATACAAATATGATACATCTCCGCTCGGTGATATCCACTGAAACTGAGCGGAAACAGGATGTGTGAATAACGACGACCTATTGGTTATTTAAACACATCTCTTCTCCGCTTTGGTGGAGTGCGGACCTCAATTTTGCAATCCTGAATTACGCCGTCACAAATTATTAAGTACACGAAACATGAAAGTAAAAAGCATATGCTACAATCCGGAGCCCCCTTATAATTAATTAATTGCAAAAGTGTCACAAAGGGCTTACATGAATAGGCAGGTACATTATTAATTAGTCCGACTTGGTAATTATAATGACACTAATAACATTTTGTAGAGAAAGAGCTACGCGAGTGGATTATATAGAGGTATAATAAAAACTTAATCTTAGATATTTTACATACATCGTTATGATAGAGCGATAGATTGCACACTTAACTTAGAAATCATTTACAAAATAATAAATATGAAATAAGCGACCATTGCTGGTCTTATCGCTCAAGATCTCTCCCAGACAACTTTGATTACAAGAACAACATTGATTTAGTCCCAAAGTGGGCAGAGCTTGAGTTATGGAGAGGAGGTACATGACTTAGGAACATTCAACGAGAAATGAGGCCTTAGTATAAGTTTTTACGTTTCCTTCGATACATTTAGCTCTCTGCAGCGCGCCTTACCGGCTACTGAGTGAGAGGAACCATTTGTTCATACGAACTAGATTATTTATAGTTTTCGAATGATATTGAGTGATTTGTTGCATTTGTAAGTACGCGTCACAACTTTGAACAGAAAGCGGTAGTAATCTGTCACGTTCCCGAAAACATTTTCCGTTTTTGTATTTTGCAAACGCATACTAGACGCACCTCCAAATGGTACCAGAATATTACCTCCAAAGCCCATTACGATAGGTCCAACATAAGACAAGTTGTTGAGATGGAACCCCCGCGCCTCGTCCTTCACCGAGACCGTTGCGTTTCCTCGGATCTCTTGGTCGACGGAGAGTATGTCTGCGTAGTATCCTGTAACAAATACATTAAGATTAAAACTAATCTTTCTATTAGCGAATGCCTATTTTATTAATTAGCTTTCTGTGTCTATTTTAATTTCTGTTGTAATTAGTTAAGCTGATGGCAATCCGAATTTAATAAATAAATAATACATATATTTTGCTATCCTCTAAAAGTATACTAAACTAGAGGTAGTTGAGCCGACAGACGTTGTTCTGTCTTAACTATGAGCATTGAATTCCAAATAGTTTTAACATTTCTAATTTTCCGCGCAACTTTCTTAATTTTTTCTTTCATAAAAACCTTCTCCTGACAATAACAAACACAACAAAAATAGAATTAGCGAAATCGGTCCAGCCGTTCACGCGCCAATGGAAATAGGGATTCATCCCTATTATTACTTCCCCTATTATTACAATTTCGAGCAGTTGGCCATGTACGACGACCGGTACCGGATCAATGTGACCATTGATCATGACTTTGGTTTTACCCAAATTCATGCCAAGACTGATGCGTCTTGAGGCTGAGGCTAGGCCGTCCAGCATCTGGTTCAACTCTTCTAGCGACTCCGCCATTAAGACTTTGTCATCAGCTAATCGCAGGTGTGAGATGAAGTCGCCGTTTATATTAATGTCCTTTTGCAGTCCATCGTCTTAACAGTATCTTCCAAAGCGCTCTTGTCAAATTGTTGTAAAAAATATAATTAGTGTGAATCCAATAGACACCCTTAGCAATGTTTTAAATTTACAATTCTCTTAATTCCAATTATCAATCTTTAGGGTACTGGCAAGGCGTTATACACCTGCCTACTAGTGGACGTTTTGAAAAGCGATTTGCACTCGTAAAACGCCACCTGCGCTGGCACAATTCATTCACGCACCTTCTTTGTCTGCCTGAGAATCATCAGAAAAATACTGACGATGCATCGTTACGCACTTCAACGCGCAGACCAGCAACCAGCAATCAGTACGAGGTGCTGATTGCTGGTCTGCGTCGTTGTTAATTCAAATTCAAAAAGCCTTTATTTAACAACCTTAATTATACTTTCTTATTTTAGTAGGTATTAGACATCGGTGTAGAGACTTATTCTGTGTCAGTATCTTGATTGTTTTGCCTTTCAGCATAGGCCTCCACCAGATTTTTCCATAGCAGTCGGTCATGTGTTTTTCTCCTCCAATGTGTGCCCGCTATGGATTTGATGTCATCCTCCCACATTAGAAATGGTCTTCCCCTTGCTCTTTTTCCTTTTCTAGGATACCATTAGGTGCCATCTTTAGCCTATTTATCTTATTTGGTTCTTAGGACATGCCCAACTCACTTCCACTTCACCTCTGTATTGTGTTTGTTATGTCGGCTATTCATGTTTTGTTTCTTATAAGCTTTAGTGGTTTGTTGTCTCTTTTTCTAATGTTTAACATGCTTTCTCTTGTTGACAAACATCCAGTTTGTTTATGTTTTCTTTGCTTGATGGCCATGTTTGGTAACCGTATGTCATTATAGGTAGAATAAACGAGTTTATCACTCTACTTTTTAGTTTAAGTGGTATATCTGGGTTTTTAATAATTTCTTTAAGTGACCAGTAGTTTTCCATGTTGAGTTTATTATGTTCTGGATTTCTTTGGAAGTTAGGTTTGTAGGTGAAATCGTTTGTCACAGATAGGTATATTCATCGACATATTCAATGGTGTTTTCTTTGATCTTAATAGGTGTTTTTGACCGATTAGTCATAAGTTTGGTTTTCAGAGCATTCAATTTTAGACCTACTTTCTGGCTCTTTTCTGATAGTTGCTCCAACATTGCTTATATATGGTTTGGGTTGTCATCAAAGATTATAAGATCACCAGCAAATCTTAGGTGGTTGAATAAGGCTCCATTAATGTTAATGCCGTATTCTGTCCATTCCAGGATTCTAAAAACTTAAGGGTAGCAGAAAATAGTTAAGGTGATAGGGGGTCCCCCTGTCTTACTCATTTTTTAATTTCAAACTTTTCACCTTTCTTTTCTGTCCTTAAATGAGGCTACATGTTGTTGCAGATGTTACATATACGAACGTATTTTGTGCTTATTCCTTGGTTTTTTGGAGTCTCCCATATCATATTGTGCTTAAAAGAATCGAAAGCTTTGTTATAGTCTACAAACGCTATGTAGTATGGTAGTTGGTATTCTTGGTATTTTTCTATGTTTAGTTTTACCTTATGGATGTGGTGTAATGTTGCGAAATCTTTTCGGAATCCTGCCTGTTCCTTATGTTGGTTGTCATCTAATACAGTTGTCATTCGGTCCAGTATGATTTTTGCGTATATCTTGTACAAGTTTAACATAAGGCTTATGGGCCTGTAATTGCCAATATTGGTTGTTAATTAACTACGTTTAATATTCACGAGGGATTTTCAATGCACTCTATCTGGCGAACTAATCCTAAAAACTCCATCACTAAATGACTATCCAAACGGATTATTTCCGTTGAAATAATTTCCAACAAAGCTGCTCCTTCGCTCCCATAGATCGAATCAAATATTAAATCCAGCATCATATTCGCTTGAATCGCGGAACAAAGAGCTTACAGTTCGTAACATGTCATATTATACCTACCTACTGCTATAGGTAGAGTAAAGAAGCCTACATATGAGCACAGTTCGGTAAACACAACGGATGCAATATCGGAAGTTTTGCCGGAACATTCCCATTTTTAGGGTTCCGTAACTCTTAACTCAAAAACTGAACTCTTATTTATGGGATTATTTTGTTGTATGCTTGTGTCACGTTCTTTACGGTAAATTGTGATTCAGTTTTGTATGGCCTTTACCTTAGTTTCTGATATATGTGGTTAGTACAGTCGAAAAAACAGAAAAGAGGTACTTTACTCAAACAAGAGTGACGCATTCTTTTGGATTTATGAGGTCTATGCATAATGAAATAGAACAATATTTTACCTACTAATATGTAAATACAAAAATCAACCAAAAGACTTCCTGAGAAAGGCCTCTACCAAAGGTCACCTCAATGACCGTTAGCGCTTTCCTGCGACTTTCACAAGGTTGTAAGTTCACCTCGTGTGTGGTTGCCCACGTGACTTCCGGTCCCAACGGCCATCGGCACTGCAATCAAATCCGAAAATGCACCTACATAACTGTTTATGTAGGTGCATTTTAGGATTTCATTGCAGTACTTTTCGCGCTTTGCTTTTTCAAATCAAAATAAAACAAAAGTCCGATGGAATGATGCATAGTTCACAAGCCCGAGGCATACCGGAAGTGTCAACGGGACGGAAGCGTCGGGACATTCTCTCTCGTGCCGGAAGTATCGCGGGCATTGCAACGCGTCACATACGAGTACGAGATACACAGAGCATGGACTTAGACTGGTATCAAAATGTAGAACGTTTGCGAACAGCTACGTAGATTCAAGAATGTCCGTTATTGTTGTGCATAGTTTATGATCTTATAAAAGGAATAGTTTAGGTTGTAACATAAACCCGTGTGGCACAGCAATATCAAATATCAAAGTGCTTTATTTCCTTTAGGCCTTATCAGGGGGGTAAATCCCGAAATATCGGCACGTGCAACAAAAAATCAGCTTGCTCACTTATTTAACGAATTTAAACGTTTCCATAAAAACAACGCGTGTGAAGCCGTAAGCAGAAACTAGTAGAAACGAATAGCTGGTCTGGTCATGTACCTAAAGGGTGAATGCATATGCATAGCCAGCTTAGCAGCCAGATTAGGTGATAAAAAAGTGCAATAACAAAACCTTAAGTGCTGGCTGTAGTTACGAGTATTTTATGGATTTAGTTAGAAGAGGGTTATAATAATCTTGAAAATTGATAGGAATATGACGCGTAGGTACCTACCATTAGCACCAGATACAGTGAAGGACATTATCAACTTTGTATTTAATGATTACACTGAATGGAATCTTAAGGTTTCCATGAATTACCTATTTAAATTTTGTTCTGAGTGTGACTCAGAAGGCTCAAAGGCTGAAGAAAAACTTTACTAAGGCTATTTCTAGAACCTAGGTTTTAGGCCTTCGGCATTTATCTCTTGGTGCGTCACAAAATACAAATTACATAAAATATGTATGTAAAACTAGGAAATAAAGTATTCACTTTGATTTAGGTAAAGTAAAAAAGCGAACAAGAAACATTTACCTTGGTCAGGTTGTTAGTTTTCGTTATCAAATCTAACATGTTATTAATATTTTAGTATAATTAATCTTGAAAAGGATTATCTGAAGATAAAATTTTAATAATGCTGCAGATGAGATTTGATTTAAGTGCAAGCCCAGAACAGTGCTCCAGTGATTTTAGTGGTAATAATCCCAAGCTTTATTTATTTAGGCGCAATTACTGATCCCCAATTTTTTGTTTTGCAAAAGATAATGCAGTTGAGGTAGGTAACTAAAAGAAATCCTAAATAACTTCGAAAGTAAGTATAAAACACATAACATAACATGTAATAAAGATCTTTGTAAGTATTTCATCTGAAGTATTTTATTAACTAGAATATAGCCATATCTAGGTATAATACTTCATTGACTTCTCCGGTGCTCTACTATTAGTATATTTGGTGATTTGGTGACAAATATTGCAAAGAAGACCAACCCCAACCAAAAAGGTTGTTTCCAAGAATAACCCAAAGCTCCGATGTATGAAATCATGATAATTTATAAACTTACCGATGACAGCCATCGCAGCTCCAAGCAGCATCAGCAGCAGCCCGGCAGAGAGAGCTCTACATGCGTGCCAGAGGCATTTGGAGCTCATCTTACCCCGAACCACCTGAAATCAGGTTTCATTGCGTGAGCCATAGACAATTAACATAGACACCGATTGTGCCGAAAAACTTTTCTAAATAGCTGTAGTTAGGTATCATCAAAGCTCAAAGTGCTTAAAATTTGAGAGCTTGAACACCTACGGTTTTTATTTTTTTATTGATAATACCTCTGATAGCTTCTTTAGAGGGGTGAAAATGTGTTTTCATTCATTGATAACGTTGTTATTTGTTCCGGGTGTTTTATATGTAGGTATAATAAAACATATCTATTTATGCATGTAATGTATTATGTATATCCGTTATCTAGTACCCATAACACAAGCTCTGCTTACTTTGGTGCTAGATGATGATGTGTGGATTGCCCAGCATTTATTATTGGTCATGCTAAAGAAATAATTTGCAATACAGAGTCGCGGCAAACCAAGCAGACATTTTGTAATAAATAGGTAAATATTTCTGATCAAAGGCTACGCCTACTTATGTACTTCTATGGTAGTTTTCTCTATACCTACTTATGATAAAACTGAGCTAGATAACCGATAAACTGATTCTTTGAAATGAACCTTTAGGTAGGTTGGCAGATAAGAGACCTACTGGAAACGTTAGTTTTAATGTATTCAAGGGTTGTGACTCGTGCAACAAGTTTTTACGCAACTGTTGAGTTTTGGCTTGTATTTTTATAAATATTTGCAAAAGAAAACAAATGAACAAACATTTCGAACCGTCAACTATTTACCAAAAATTTAATTCTATAGGTACCTAATGAACTACGAACTCTACGCTTGGTCTCTACATTTTTGATAAAATCACTTATAGTAATTTTCAAATAAATTTTCATTAATAACATTAGGTACTGTTTCTCTATTTTAGCGAAAATTAAGCCATAAAACAAAATGGACACCCAAATATCAGCAACGCATCTGCTGCACATTACCGTGGATTGAGTTATTTGTATTCAAACCTTGTTTAAACCTCCTTGGGTTAGAGTGAAACTCTTTGTTTATTTATTTGAATATGGAAAGGTACCTGGACGTTCCAGGTGGCCCCGGAGGCGGGGTGGGCGCGCCGCAGCGGGCCGGTGACGCTCCTAGCTCGCCGCATGCTACTGCCGGACCTGACTCCGGACCGCACATGCGCAGAGCCCGCGCAGCTTCCCCCGGGTAAGCAGCCACCTGCGTCCTAATTCTGTTAAAATTATTGTGATGCTGAGAACCGGATTGCATTTCAATGAACTTAATATTATGGTAGGTATGCGTAATAAAAATTGAAACGTTTTTCTATGCTCATTACCAGTATAGCTCAAAACTTTTACGTTAACGGCAATAGGTACATTTAGCATAAGCGTGCTTTTAGAGAAGGTAAATGTATTATTAATTGATAATTAATAAAACCAACATGGTCACTTACATACAGGTCATCTCTACGAGCTCTATTTACATCTCATCTCTCCCAAAGTAAGCAATGCTTGTTTGGGGTTATTGTGGGTACTAGATAACTGATATAAAGGGGTCTCAAGAGTGCACTATTTAAATGTGTATTTTTTTTCGAACTTTTGGCAATTCTGAATTTTGACAGCTGTCACCTTTATTCCGACTAATAAAAAAGGAGCGTTACACAAAAGAAGAACGTGTTATCATTGTGAAAACTCAGGCCGGAGTTGCAGTGACTGTGAACGGCATTCGTTACAGGAACATGATAACGGAGTTCTTGTGGGCTCAACTGGATAGCATGGATCTGGAAGACATGTGTGGTTTCAGCAGGACGGCGCCACCTGCCACACCGCCCATGAAACAATCGATTTATTGCAGCAACGATTTCAAGACCAACTCATCTCACGAAATTCTGATGTCAACTGGCCACCAAAATAGTACATTAATTGTACTATTTTGCGCCGTGCGATTTCTTTCTGTGAAGTTTTGTGAAATTTCGGGTTTATACGAATAAACCAGAAACAACTCCTGAGCTCAAGGCCGAGATCCAACGCTTTATCGGTGAGATGCAGCCTCATCTTTGTCAAGAAAATTCCATGAAATTAGTAACCAAAGCCGTGGGGGTGACCCCCACGGCTTACCGGATATTTTATTTTTGTATTTTTTTGTGTTTTATATTAATTTATTCCACCATAGGTACACATGTTACACTTAATGTCGTTAAGTTCTACTTATTTCATTTATATTATAACAATCACACACAAACATTACACACTTACTTCAAACTTAATCCATACATAATCGGAACATGTCTTCTTTACAATGCAATAATACTAATAATATCACAACTTACTCAAAAAATACGTGTTTTTATTTTTAAACAAAATAGTGCACTTTTATTGAGACACCCTTTACTTAATACAATAGATATATATTTTTAACTATACTTACATAGACCTCAAACAAATTACTACAGATACAATCTGATCTATAACATTGCATTAAAAGTTACCTGTAAGCTATTGCCGAGAGGAAGAGTATCCCTCACGTCTACATCACAAGTTTAATAAACTTAGTTAGAGCGAGGAGTTCAACCAAATGGTGAATAAAGTCCTAAACACATAATAATTATGCACAATATTATTAGTAGATAAACTAATATGTAAAATGTAAGACCTAAACGAAATAAACGATTTGTTATTATTATTATTATAGATCCTAAAAACATTTGTATCGGGGCAGGAATCGAAACCGCAACCTACGCCGATCACAGGCAGAACTTCGCCCGCTGCGCCATTGAAATCGTCAACATAATGAATCACTATCAGAAGGGATCATATAAGTAAGTAATAATCATTGTGACATAAATAAAAAAAAAACACATTAAAACTTCAAGCAAAAACGAGGTTTAGAGGTTAAGTACTCTTAACCTCTATCCATAAAATTAACAATAAAATATATAATAATAGTACCTTTTATTATTAATAGTATCTATTATTAATAGTACCTATTATTGGAAGAAAGTCTGCGAGCGACAATCTCTGTTAGCAAAGCGCATTGTGTGCGCTTTTATTGTTTGAAAAGTAGAGAAACCGCAGCATAGCACTCACATTTAACTTTCAAACCGCCTCTCCACTCTTTCGCCCATTACATTTACATCTTCACGCTGGAAAATCTGGACAACGAAAAAACACGGGCGCTAGATGAATATAACATTCTTGAATCTTACTTTCCTGTAACCTTTTTAGGGTTTTGAAGATCGGAGATCGGTTTCGAAACCTCTGGTCTCGCTTTTTCTGTCCTTTTTTCCATTTTTAATATCTCAGCAACTACAGCAGCAAATAATTTGAATATTAAAATATTTATCATTTTTTATTTTTCATTTCGTGCGCCTGTACAGATTAAAACAAATAAAAATAAATGAAAATTTTCAGTAGGTACCTACAAATTGTGATGTCGAAATTTTAAAAGAGACCAAATGAAAGGTCTGTTCTTACATTCCAAACAGTTTTTGAAGATTCTGTAGGTTCCATGCTTTTATAAATAATTTGAAAAAGTCGAAAATTACCCAACCTCCCCCCCCTATCTCCGAAGTTTGCAGAGCGATCCATCTGAAATGAGCGTGTATGCGCGAATATGTAGCGTGTGTAGATACGGATCTATATTTTACAGGAAAAATATGGAAAAGTCTGTAAGTAGACCACTTTTTAAAAATGCTCAAAAAGGTGGGAGGGAATTTTCAAAAGGGCTACTTCACCGAGTGGAATATCAAATGAAAGGTGTTTGAACATCTCAAAACAGTTTCTGAAATTTCTGTAGTTATCATACTTTTCGAAATATTTTGAAAAAAGTTCGAAAATTTTACTATTACCTGTACTTATACTCCGAAGTTTGCAAACCGATACATTTGAAATGTGGTTTTGCAAACTTCGGAGTTTAATTTTTAGGTATTCATTAAATAGCAAAGTCTCTAACCGTTCGAAACCCTCGGCGAGCAAGTCACACTCGCACTTGGCGGATCTTGTTATGTGTAGGTAGGCAAAATTTGGGTTATGAAGCTAATTTAGCTTCATTCTTCTGGGCAAGCTCTTGAATCCTACCTAATTCCAAAAATGCTAAGAATAATCAAAAAAATCTCACTTTTACATAGGTTCTATAAACAGTTTAATTATCTTATATAGGTAGGTAGGTGAAATGAATTTTCAAAGAAATATTTCAAATAATAAATCATTTTGTAAGCTATATTCAAGTAGAGTCGAAGAACAAATGAGAAACTTCACACCCTTTACTATAAATCATCGTCAAAGCGAAATAATTTTGAAGAGGTAAAGGTAGGTGCTACAATCAAATATCCGGTCAAGGAGGTAGGTTTGTTACATGGGGAGGCAGTTGTAGGGCGACGATTGTGCATCTGAAAGATGTATCCGGCGGCGGCAGCAGGCGAGCAGCTCGCACGAGGTGCGGGGGTGGCGCTGAGCGGGAGGCTGTGCGGGGGTAGGGGGGTCCACGTGAGCTCGGGGCGCCGGCGCGGCCGGGTCGCCCGGGTTGCTGGCTTGAGCCCGGGCGACCCGCGCGCGGCATTCCCCAGCCGGCAGCCCCGCAATGCTCGCCGCCACGCGACAACCCGCGCGCACCGCGGCTCGCTCCTCGGCCGCGCTCCGGCCTCGTCTCCAGGGCCGCATCGGCGGCGCCGAGCCGCGCTAATAGATTTTTATGGTGGAGCAAACCGGGCGGAGTGCGGGGAGGCAGGTGGCGTCGCGCAGGTGCGGCCCGCGCCCGGCCCGGGGCCGAATACGGAGGCGCGGGCACGCCGCAGCGCGCGCCCGCCCGCCTCGTCGCGCTCATGGAGCCGCCGTGGGAGCTCGAGCTCGAGCTGCGGCGGCACATCGAGACCTGCGCGTGCACCTGCGACCACATGGGTTACGGAAATTATATGGACTACCAGGTGGCGCCCGCGGCGCACGCCTGTATGTGCCGCGCGATCACCTCGCCGCACGCCCACGTACGTGTTCCGTCCGCGCCGCACGCATCATTCCCACATCATCCCTCACCTCACTGACGATGCCGCCGCCACGCTGCGCCACAAACACGAGTCCGAGAGCCTTTACTCACGTTTATTTGTTGCTATGATATTATTGTGCATTTCAATCATTCCTTTTGTTTTTTTTTGTTATGTATGTTGTCTGTCTTTAGTTGTGTGTCATTTTGTCATGTATTTGTGTTATTTCGTCCTGGATTTGTGTTATCAGTTATCACATCACATTATAATTTTCACTAGTTTTCATGGCTATTTTATCTTAAAACCATCCAAAAGTCCCTACCTACTGTTATCTGATCCGAACGATGGACGTACATACATTTGAAAACCATGCACTTGCATTTGCATGCATATAAGTTTAAACCAAACGTCAATTTACGAATCCGTGCGCTTACACATTTTCGTATATCGGCGTAAAAAAGTCAATGGAAATCAAAATTAAGCAACCAATAGCCTAAACACGTTTCGACGCATTTCGTTCAGTTCGGGCATCGGCTTTGCTACTGAAAACGATTTGTTCGCCTACCAATAAATTCTACCTTTCTCGTAAACTTTCGGATTCGGTTCTACGAATCTACGATCGCCTCTGGCTAGTTTAGTTTGAATTGCAATCTAACTTATAGGTATCCAACAGTGGAGTATCCTTAGGAATGAGAGATTAGGCAACACTGTTTTATAATGTTTTGGTTTGGTTTCTGACCGAACAAATAAAAATATAGAGACCTATATTATGTATTTAGCCTATTTTGGTAAAAATTCGTTACATACTACTTCGGGTCGTCCATTAATCACGTGAGGCTCGAAAACGGGCGGGGGTTTGTAGTGAGATATCACATGTATTAATTTTCTAAACCCGATACATAGACATTTTTATCACGGTGCTTAATTTTCCAGAATGTAATTAGATATTACCAGTATATTTTTGTTATTTTTTTGATAAATACACGTGATTTGGTTAGAAATGGGGGGGGGGGGGCGGTATTAGTCTAAAACCTCACCACGTATCACCATGGGGGAGGAGGTGTTAAAAAAGTTGCGAAATAAACATCACGTGATTAATGGACGACTCCTTAATAATTGAATTACTTTGAAGTGGTTAAGTTAAGACATTCGGTCACCAAATTTTTTTATCCCAAGCGTTTTGCTACCTTTTAATAAAGGAAGAGAAGAGAGGCAATTAAGCTACCGGTGCGGACAAAAGCGTACCGAACGCCGAGAGGTGCTCAGCGGTGTTCATCAAACAATGTTGTTAAACATTTTACTTTTTTGTGTCGCTGGAATCTGAAGCAGGATATCATGTGGGTTACGCAGAATAAAGGCCTCCACACACTATTGAAACGCCATGCGCCCGACGAAATGCGGTGTGTTGTGAAATGTGAATTTTCTATCACCCAGAACCACATTATAAACACCCGCCCTGTGTCGTCGCGTTGGGTGTTAATAATGTGATTCTGGTCATAGAAAATTAATACGATTTGATTCAACTCAACACACATCGCGTTTGTCGGGTCGCGTGGCATTTCAATAGTGTGTTTCCGGCTTTAGTCATACTTAGTAACATTCCTGTTGACAGAGGGGAACCAGGGGTCAGAGGTCTTTGGTACACTCAGGGGAGTAATCAGATACTGTGAGCTCGCCACAAGTATACCCGGAGGTAATATACCTATAATTATTATTTAGTTACGTTTGGGACCTTTAATATTGCAGAGTTTAAATATATATTAGGTACCTACACATGAACATATATTTATCACCAAAGTTTGTTAGTTTGTCATCCATGTTGTCATCTGTAAAATACCAATAATAAAGTACCTATTCTAGGCATGCATTTTGAGATTTTGACATGAGAATCCACATTTAAGAACCTTTATTTGATAAGGCTAGGCTTTGGAAGATTTGCTACCAATTATACGATATGAATATTTTTTTGCCTATTAAGGAAAATTGTTTAATGTTCATAAGAAATATTGCTATAAAACTTCTTTATTGACAAAGAAAATTACAATTCAATAATAAAAACAAATAAGAACTAGTATTTACAATTGAAACAGTTAAGCTAACTGCAGACTGTTGCAAACAATATACAGGTAGCTCAACTGATGAATACCAGTCGGAAGCAACACCAAGGCAAAAAAAAAAACTATATACATAACTAAAACAAGGTCAAACGAAATTCAAGATAATGAGTATAATCGGTCATTGTTGTTGAAAACAATTTTGCGAGCAAAAAAGCGCAGCGTCTACCTAATACTTTGACGGTTGACAGTTCCAGAGCGCAGGTGTGTAGCCTTGCCTAAAAGGAAAGAAAATATAACATATCTCTTCCTTAATAATGGCGGGTAAAGGTGTTCACCAGTCGCTGTTTTTTCTTTTCTCCTGAAAAGTTTTTGTAGCATTAGCAACGTCAGAAAGTTATAAAACTCACATTTTAGCTGGTTTAGGTTAGCTTAGAAGTCCTCAAACCTCACCATTTAAATGGGATTCACAAAAATCAATTATGGCTTCTGTCTGATAGTTAAGAAATCAAGTTTATTTGTCTTCAAAATAAGGTCATAGACATGTCAAATTCTTAATTCTAAATAGCTATCAAATAATAAATAAAGTGTAATATAAGTTATTACGTACAGGCTTGCAACAAAAAAAAAAACAAAGAAAATGTTACTAATAGTAATCTTTTCTAATGGACCTGTAGATAGGTCAGCTTGTATAATATTTATATAATATGTTGTATAATATCCTATAGGAGGGATCTAGTACATTCTGTAGGCCAAGCACGGGGATTGTTCTCTAGGGTAGAATAGACAATAATGACATCGCATCGTCATTATTGTATCGTACATTATTGAAGTTGAAGGAATGAATTTCAAATAACTTAAGCATTCGATGACAAAGTGACGTATTTTTTTTCTATTCTAACCTAGACAACAATCTCCGTGCTTGTCTTACTGAACCAAGCACCACGCATTATTTTCGAGAACCACACTGATGAAAACAGTGATGTGTTCTCGACACAGATGACAGAGATACTTCTGTCATCTGTGTCGAGAACACATCACTTCTAATTGGTAGTCCTAGTTTTATTATTAATACTATAAGTATTAATAATATATTTAGTTGATTAGTATTTTTCATCTTACATCCATTAGTGGAATAGCCTGACCGTCATTCCATTTTGAGAACCATCAATCAGTTTTATTTATAGAGCATTAGCAGATCACCCGCGGCCTCACTAGCTCACCACAAGTCTATACCATCTCAGTATTTAGCTATTTATGGGCTAACTCTTCGAACACATAAATGGCTGACCAGTTTGCAACTCGGTTTTAGTTGTTCGGCATGTTTATTTTGATATTTTTTAAAACCTTTGATGTTCCCATTTTTACTCTACCTAGGTAGAGCTTACCTACCCACACGTAATATTTACCGAAATACCTACGTGTAAGCAAAGCATAGAAGGCAGGTACTTAGGTAGGTACTTATTTTTAATTAAATATTCCTGCCTACGTTCTTCTTAGTCATGCACTCTTGGCATAGTGGTCGTGGTTAAAATGGAGGGTCCTGATGTACAGCTGTTCCGCCACCATCGTTCCCTATTGGTTGCGTTGTGGGAGCAGTCGGTCATGGTGACACAATCCACTATGACGCAGTCGGTCATGGTGGATTGTGTGGTGATGAAGTCCGACCATCAAGTTGGAGAGCGACCACGGGACTTGATGCTTTTATTCTGCCTTGGGCCACGAGACCCTTCATCAAGTCTTCATTCCATGCTACCATATGTAGGTACCTATATTTTAAAGGATATCGAGACAATTATAAGAAAAATAGACATTTTGTTTATAAAATTAGAATAAGATCCCAAGCGACGATCACCCGAGATTCTTGTTTCGGAATTTCCTCGAATTCATTTTATTTTACTCGTCTGATTACCGCTCCTTCTGTAGCAGTCTCCGGTCCATAGATACTCGTACACGATCCTTGGCTCGGGTCGGTGAGTTCGTGTATAAAAGCGGTACGTACGCTCGGCTAGCTCCCGTAGGTAAGGCAACAATGGGAGCGCAAATTTTACGCAACATTATGCCAGCGGACTCAGCGGCCGAGGGCTGTGGCATGTGAACCATGAACCTCTGCCCGTGTACAATGAATAAATAGCACTTTGGTATTTATGGGAGAGGTGGCATGTATTTGTGGAAAGGGTTTTTCTAGAGTAATGCGTTATAGCGTGACAGGTTAGTAAAGGACATAGGCACTTATATATAGATTTGTGAAAGTGTGAACGAAAAGACTGCGATAGTACACTGGAAGTAGTAGCGATAGGTAGTGTTTTTTTTCTGTTGTATGTTGGCTATAGGTAAGTAGGTACCTGAAACATCACAAAATCATTTTTTGCAAAACCAAATAACCTGAAACTTATGTGGGACAGAATCTAGCTCTAGATTCTAGACTAAACTAAAAATATTTGGTGGCGATCACAATAGGCCTATCATGGCGTTAGCGACAAGTAAGCCACAATAAGCAAAAAAAAAAAAAAAACTAAAAACATGTACAAATAAAATATTTAAAAATTATTCAGAATATTTCACACAATTACCTACGTACCACATTTGCCCCACAACTGAGCATGTTTCCAGAACAAAGCGCTGGCAGTTCAAAGTAAATACGCAATAATTTGGAAAAGTTTGACTGTGTCGTAAGATGTTAATGTCACAGCGGGTGCAGGGCGGAGCTGCATCGATTGCAGGCTGGCTCGGCCCCGGCCGCGGAAAACAATTGCATCATCAACGGTCCAGCCTCATTGTCATTATGCTCTATTCGGCAATTCATCGCATTAACCATTGTAATTTTGATCTATATGCTTATTGTATTCATTACTGTTACAATGTATGTGTGTTATGGACCAAGTTGTCTGAAAAAAGCGTTTATTCGTTCATTATGCCATGTAGACTCATTGAATGCAAATATATGCACGCGCGGCATGTTTAGTAAGATAAATAGATTATTTGATAAATAGAAAGCAGATTAACCAATTCTTAAGTGTAGGTGTATTAGTGCTAACACAAAATGTTCTTAATTTCTGTGAATGGGCCATAAACACTCCTTTCAAAATGCGATTGTAGTACATACTTTCCCATAAACAATATAGCACCCACCCATAAAAGACATACCTACATCTCAATAGTAAGGTCAGGTACCTACATTTCGTTTTATCTACCAGCGAGTAAAAATGCCAGTGGTTTCGAGAATTTACAGACAGGGCGGATACACCGAAACCGAAACTACTAGCGTACTCTTCCTAACTGAAAGGGTTCCCTGTTTAACCACGCAAAATGAAATGAGCGAGAAGCTTTGTAGTTTCCTGTCCTATACATACGTTTCTTTTGTGGTTTTGTTAAAAAGGATAAGATAACAATAGTACCTTTTTACAAGCTTTTATGTAACTTGCCCTGTTGGTAGTTATGTGTGGGACAAATATTGCAACTGAATTTTAGACCAGTTCCTTAACCAATTGAGCTGAAATTGGCATAACATTGTATTGTAATCAATACAATGTTATGGCATCATCGAGCTGGTTTGATGACAAGACCATATCCAACCAAGGACCATGGTGACCAAGGTGGCCATAGGAACTCCTAAACGTAATAACATACCTAACCCTGTCGAGTTGGGGTTCTTTAAATTTGTCTTCCTAAACACTTTGGAATTTTTTAAATAAAAGCTGTTTTTAACAAAAGTATTTTTAAATTCTTATTATTATTTCAAACAAATTTTGTAATTTTAATGCCATTTTTTTCAAAATAATTAAAGCTGTCTACATAATAAATTATATACATAACTAAATACATACGAGTACATGAACCCCGAATTCATCCGCATACCTTCCATCACTCCTTTTTTGGGTAGTCGTGTAATATTTATAAATACATAATGCTGGACAATCCACACAGCATCATCTAGCCCCAAGCTAAACAGAGCTTGTGTTATGGATACTAGATAACTGATATGCTTAATACAATACAGTTTTTTTATTATACATAGAAAATACCCAGAACACCCGAAACAAATACTTGCAGATCGTACAAACATTTGTCCCAAGGCAGGAATCGAACCCGCAACTTCCTGCTTCGCAGGCGGACCATCGCCCGCCGCGCCATATCTATCGTCTTAAATATAACCATCAATTAATAATAATTAATAAAAATATTACCTTTAAATATATTCTTCAGATGACATTGAATGATGTAATAAAATCACAGATACAACATTGCAAATCGCAAAACATTAAATATTAAAGCACCTTCTTAGCATAATTCTTCGACTTAAGTTCGTCAAGAGCGAGCTTATTAATGTGCTTGTCATATCTGCCCGAGCTTTTTTATTTGAGATCCCAAAGTTAACTTGGTTTTGATTGTATTACATTAATTAACTTTCCATGTTGGTTCTGTGGGAAGGAAATTTTGAATTAAAGCGAGGGTTCCCTCCAAACAGCGGCCTAAAGTTTGCTCAGCGGTAGGTGTGAGTTTCATCATAACTTTGGATGAAAAAGACGTTTAGATCAATTTGTGGAATTGTTCGTTTGCGTTTTGAATGTACAAACATCTCTTGTTTCCTGATTATCCTAAAACAATAAAACTTTTATAAATAACTAGTTTCTACCCGCAGCTTCATACGCGCATTTCTATGATATGGAGTAGCATATGTCCTTCTCTGGCATATTCTACCTATCATCCTATCTGATCATGCCCCTACTTCACTCCCCTACTTTTAGATCTGTTCAGCCGTTTCAGCGTGAAAAGGTAGAAATTAAACAGACAGACATACAGAGAGACAAAGTTAAAAACATAATCAAGCATTTCTTTGAAAGCCATGCATTCTACAGCATCAGTGAATTTATGAGTACTAATCTATTGCAATCCCTTTCTTTACATAATGTGAAAACATGACATTGAACTTTATGATCTGGAATGAAATGACATGTGTATTTTATCTTTTCAAATTGTATAATTTGTGACTTGCCTTGTATAACGACCTATGTTATAAATGGTAAATAAATAAATGACAAATGACAGGTTACTTTCACATCAAATCACTCTACTATAGACAAGTTTCTGCCCGCGGCTTCGCGCGCATTGTTTTTAAGGAAACGTTTCAAGATCATTTCTATGCCATGGGAACTGATTTATGGGATAAAAAGAAGCCTATGTTTTATTCCAGGCCTAGAACTACCTGTATGCAAATTTCAACCCAATCCGTTTAGTAGTTTTGGTGTGAAGAGATTCTAAACATCCAAACATCACAAACGTTCAGTTAACAAACACCCATAAATAAGTTCCCATGGAATAGAAATAACCTAGGCAGAAACTAGTTTATAATATTATTATTGTATGGATGGGTTATTGAAGATGAATGAATGGTTGTTTGTTAACGAACTTGTTGCGAGGCTTCTTTGCCTCATATTAATCTGTGATGACAATAAGCGTTGGCTACTTTGCCCGGGCAAAACACAAACTTTTGGGCAAAAACTAGTTGCAAATAGGTACCTATCTCAGCAAGCAGATGCTCGACAGAAACTTCATCGTAATTTTCTGAGACAAGTGGTCGATATAAGAACGTGCTCGCCGTGCTCGCCCGCAGCGAAAGCTGAAAGATATAACGGCCTATCATATTTCTCTTTTGAATGCAGTAAAATATGTATATAACAAGAGTATGTTTTAGTTTTTAATGTTTTGTTTTTGCTATAAACTCTAGCCACCTTTCTTTCATTTCATTCTTTCACTTAGATTAGAAAATTAAAATAACACTGTGCAAAAATTCAAACTTATGTATATATTAAAACCTACAAACTGTTAGTAATTTATTGTAAACTAGTTTCTACCTGCGGCTTCGCAACCCGTTTTTTTTTATGGAAACACAAAGTTATTTCTATCCCATGGAAACGGATTTATAGAATAAAACGTAGCCTATGTTTTATTTCAGGCCTAGAACTACATATACGCAAAATTTCACCCCGATCCGTTCAGTAGTTTTGGCATGAAGAAGTATCCATCTAACCTTCCAAACTTTTGCATTGATAATATTAGTGTGATATTTTGAATGAAAAGAGTACCTACTTATTTTTTATATGAACAGCCGGAGCAGGACAAAACACAAAAAGTTTCCCATATTTTTCACATAACGTACGATACATTACCTGCCTGTAAATCTCCGTAAACCAAAACACAAACATTTCCCAGGCATTATTAATTCGTACGCGGCGCTTTTACCTGCATTGCTACAGCCAGCGTCGCCTTTAACATCACTCTCATTAGTTAGATTAAAACAAATGACTGCGAAAATATGAACATCGTAATTTGAAGGAAGTTTTAGAGCCGAGACTTAAATCCGCGACGGGGGCCTTCGCGCCAGTTCTGTAAATGGGTCAGAGGCTACTCAGCCTCTCGCCCCTTCCCCTAGTGTGTGCCCGTTGCATAATTGAACACGCGGCAAATTATTGTCGCGCTCGAATCACCCATTACATTAGCAACCCTTAACTTTTATCAGCTCGTTTTGTAGCTGATAATGTTTGATTACGCGTAATTGGATAATTTGATTTTAGATTTATTGCATGTAAATCTGCGATGTCTTTTGTTAGTCAATAAAAATTAGTGCAGTTATCTGGCATTTGTTACGCAATTTGGTAAAAACTGAGCGCTTTATACGGATAATAATGTGGCAAAACCCTCCGCTGGATCTTTATTTTATTTTAGACATACCTACGAACGTAACCATCTGAGAAAATGGTGTGGGTGCTTAACATGATACTAAAGCGATAAGCCTTGGTATAAATATGTAAGCTGGTTTAATTCTAGAGCATTCAACTATAAATAATTAAAAAAAAATATTTGAATATGATGATAAAGCGTTGGGTAGTATTAATCCAAACCAAATCAAATCCAATTTAGAAGAAAGGCTTTTATTAACAAAGAAAATTACAATCAAATAATGAAAACCAATTAGAACTAGTATTTACAATCGAAACAGTTAAGCTGACTGCAGACTGTTTCAAACAATCTACAGGTAGCTCAACTGATCCATATAAATACAAGACAGAAGCGCCCCCAAGACGCTGCGCTGCAGGGCTGGCTGGAAGAATTTAGAAGAATTAAACCCACTCTCAATATTTTAAGAATTCGTAGAGTCGTAGACTCGAGTAGCTCCGCGTAGCACTTCGTAGACCCTCGTAGCAGCGCGTAGGCTCACGTAGTCATGTTACGTAGGAATTGAGATGTGTGTTATTGTTTCAGGCGGCTGTGCCGGAGGGCATGACGTTCTCCGGACCGCTACCGGACGTGGCGGAGCGGTGCGGGGGGTGGGCGCCCGACTCGCTGTCGGCCTCGGCGTCGGGCAGCTCGGACGAGAAGCCGATGCCGCGGCGGCCGCGCTGGCGCATCGCCCTGGCCGGCTTGCTCGTCCTGTCGGCCCTCTGTGCTGCGCTCGCACTGCCCCTCGCGCTCGGCGGAGGTGGCCGCGCCACCCCTGAGCAGAGACTCACCACCATAAAGCGCATGCTGCGTGACTCTCCGCTAGTCGATGGACACAACGACCTAGCCTGGAACGTGCGAAAGTTTCTACACAATAAGATCAGCGAGTTCAATCTGAGCGCCAGCCTCAACGCGCTCGAGCCCTGGGTGCATTCGCGCTGGTCGCAAACGGACATTCCGCGGATGAGGGACGGTCTGGTCGGCGCTCAGTTCTGGTCGGCGTACGTGCCGTGCGGTGCGCAGGACCGTGACGCCGTGCAGCTCGCGCTCGAGCAGATTGACGTCATACAGAGGATAGTGGACATGAACGCCGCGCACCTGGTGCTGGTCACGGACGCCGCAGAGCTGCTGGAGGCGCACCGCGACGGGCAGATCGCCTCGCTTATCGGCGTGGAGGGTGGCCATGCACTCGGCGACTCGCTGGCCGTGCTGCGCGCCTTCTACCAGCTCGGCGCACGCTACCTCACCGTCACGCACACCTGCGACAACCGCTGGGCACGCACGGCCGGCGCCAACGGAGGTCTTACGGAGTTCGGCAAGGCCGTCGTGCGAGAGATGAACCGGCTCGGGATGATCGTGGATCTCTCGCACGCCAGCGAGGAGACCGTGCGGGATGCGCTAGAGACCTCGCAGGCGCCGGTCATCTTCTCGCACTCTGGCGCCGCGGCGCTGTGCAACGCCACCAGGAATGTGCCGGACGATTTGCTTCGAATGGTGGCATCGAAAGGTGGAGTCTTTATGATAAATTTTTACGCAAAACTGGTATCATGCAGCGACAGCGCTACGATGGAGGACGTGGTGGCGCACATAAAGCACGTGCGGCGGGTTGCGGGCGTGGAGGCGGTGGGGCTGGGCGCAGGATACGATGGGATCGACGCGCCACCCGTGGGGCTGGAGGACGTGTCGCGCTACCCGCACCTGCTGGCTGAGCTGCTGCGCGACCCTGACTGGAGCGAGGAGGACGTGCGCAAGCTGGCGGGTCTGAACGTGGTGCGCGTGTTGCAGCACGTGGAGCGCGTGCGCGACCACTGGCGCCGCGCGGCTGTCATGCCGGGCGAGGAGTCCGCAGGCGCGCGCCGCGGCGCCTGCGCCTACCCTGCCGCGTGACGCCGGCCCTGCGCTGCGACCCGCGGCCACCCCCACACTGCTCAATATTGACACTTGTTCAAAGTAGTTATACATATATATTAGTGTCCAAAATGTGATTTAGAATTTAAAAGTAACCTCTATGAATATAGCACAAACGTTTTATGAAGGAAGATGCGCGCCGGGCGCTCGCCTTGCCGCCGCGCCCGTGCGCCGCAGGGCAGCGCTGGTGCCGCGACGTGACGTCACAACTCCTCTCCATCCATGCACTCGACTTCTTTGTTGACAAAGCCCACGTGATCCACAATGTACAGTCAGCGACAAATAACGACGCACAAATGTAATAACAGTTAATGTAAATAATAGGAACTTTAAATGTATAAAAGGCCGGATCTTTAGACGCATTCGTAGGCATAAAAAAATTTACGGTAAGAGATGGAGTCCTAGCATTTTTCGCTTACGCTTTGTAGACAATTTACTAAGTAGTTTCTTTACATACTAAGTGAAATAGCGTTCGACATCTAGGAAGACTTCTTCGACTCTAAACTTGCGTGCTGCTTTCTTAGTTTATCTCAGACTGACGAAGTTAAGAGCGTTCGATTTACATTGTGCGGAAAATGTTTTTTTCCGAGTTGTAAAAGGATTGGCGGAAAATGACTTTTCCGCTTCATTGTTGTATTCCATATAGAAAGCAGAAAAATGCAAGAACTGCGAATGTTACGTGCAATCTAATTCGATCCACGCATCCACTGCCCAGGCGTGGCGGTGCGATCCGCAGGGATGCACCGCATATGTGTATATGTGTGTATATGTATATGTGTATATATATGTGCTGTGCATGTGCGTCGGGGGCCATGAAAATCAAAAATGTTGTTGGTATTTAGACACGCTTTTTTCTGACGTAGAGGACCTTTCAGTATCAAATGGCTGATCCTACTCATAATTTAGTTTAGTTTAAATATAATTTACTGCGTAGGTAGCAAAGCCGTGAAGCCACGCGCACGTTAAGAGTTGAAAAATTCAACCTACTTAACTAAAGGCAACGTGTTTTCTTTTTATACATTCTATCATATCATTTAGATATGATAGAATGTATGAACCTGACATAATAAGGCTTATTTAGTTTTTTTGATGACAGTAGTATAATACGCGGTACTTAGCCTTCTTGGTTGTATTCTGAAGAAACAACCAACAAATTGGGTTCTATTTTGGAAGGGAGTTGCGGAACCCTAAGACCGCGCGGGCGCGGTGGCTACAAGAGGATTACCTATTGTTCTTAATTCGTTCAATAAGGATTAATATTGTTATCTGATAAGTAGCTATGACTCATAAACTAATTGATTTAATTTTTACTAATAGTTAGCCATAGGTACTTTCATTCTGCCTATTGATATCTATCTACCTAGATAATTTGAAATGTTACTTTGAAAATACGGTTTGTTAGGCGCGACTTGATTAGATAATATTTTATAATTTATATTAATTAGTGGGCACATTATTTTTCCATGATGATATAAGGTACTTTGCTATAATGTAGTCGATTTAAGTAATAAAATGTATTAAAGTACAACCAATATTTTTGTCACTGACTGTACTAGAATTGTGGCGCAATTAAATATTATAAAAAAGGTGTTTTATAGGAAAATAAATTCTTTATTTATACATTATTGATGTTTATTAATATTCTTGCTTGTAAGTGATTTTAAGTTTATCAGAGTGAACAAAAAATGTAGATACCTACGGTACCTTTTTCAATAAAAAAGATATTCTGATTGTGTCTATTTCATTACCTACCTGAGTATGTGAAAACGTACATACCACTACAGTAGATACTGAGAAGTTGCCTGACAACACAACCTTTATAGTATGATAGTCTGGACTGGGTACCTAGTTTTAGAGGGTACTTGAAATAGGCAGGTACCTAGGTACGAGTACTTACTGAAAGTCCTAACTAATAGCGGTTTTAAAAAGACCGTACTAGTTACTAATATACCTACAATTGATAGATAGGTAGGTAGTTATCCCTGATCTACTACCTACTTTAAGAAATGGGTCACGGGCATCAGAAGGTATTTACTAGGTACCTACCTTCCGTGGTACCTTAAAGTGGCAAAGAGCGTGTCTACTCAGTCACGGATAAGTTAGGTAGATACAGCCCGTTCATAATTTGCTTATCCCCCCTGGCGAGCATACGAGGTTCGAATACTGCAAATAGCAATTTCTTGTTTAAAAAAAAACGTTATTTTATCTTAGATGTGTGCTAGACTAGTGGTAAAGCGATGGACGAGATTCTAGAGTTCAAATTCAAAACTGAATTACATTCGCCCATCTCTTTCTCGTTAGCAACTATAATCTTTATTTTGTTTTTAAAGATAAATTAATTTAAGTTAGGTATTGTTTATATAAAAATGTCATAAAAAAATCAATTTCGTTTATTAAGAAATACAACAACTGAATAAACTTTGAAACTTTTTCTGATACTATTTCAAACAACTATGATTTTAATAAATCTGTTAAGAGGGCGCAATAGGCAGTTTGTTAAGGGTAGACATAGGATATCGCGTTCCTAAGAGCGGGTCAGAGCATACGTTTTTAGAACGGCGTAAGCGCAAAAATCAAGTTTTTGCCTATTTACAAGAAAACTAAACAACTAATGAAGAAACTGGTTCAAGGAACCAAATAACTAGTACCTACTACGAATCAAAACAGAAGTCATTTCGATAGACTGCAGGGTTCCTGAGATCTCGACCAAATTATGTGCGAAACAGTGCACTTTCATATTTTTTTATGGCATTTTTTTTCAATCGTCTTTTCAAATTCAAGGAACCAAATAATAAATGTTGAATTTTATGTGATCGAGTTTTTTTACCACGGGGATCCTGTGAGTACCTACTATTGAGATCTAGGCCTAGTTTGACTACCAAACTTGTTAGGTTCGCCCCTTAAATAATAGCCAACACAATAATAGAACAAACATGTTATATTATCATTAGATTATATCACAGTATACCGCATATTTTCATAAAGGAGGATCTAATGAACAACCATTTGAATCTCTCGTGTGTAACTTTTATTTTTTTTCTTTGATCTTTGTCGGGTCTAATTTTCAGTAGGTACACAGAAAAAGCATGCTCGAAATAATAAATATTATTTGATTCCTATCCTAAAAATAATAACAAACTGGATAACTTAAGTAAAGTACAAGTAGGTCATTAAAATTTACAAAAATTATATTTCGATCTAGGTAATGTCATTTGAATTCCAATTTAGAACTATTAAACCCCATTTATGTATTATCTATAATATATCATTCCAGGTTTAAATACGCTAGCTATCACTACTATACCTACTAATACTTATATTATTAGTCTGAGAACTTCTTGAACGATGACCTGCAACATTATCATGATTTCTGCAAGCTTTCCAGGACCCATGTTGGGAGATGACATCCATCCCCAATAACCTAAAAATAACACTGTCTATAGACTTGTAGACATTATTATTTGAAATTCCAAGGAACTAGATACGTAATTTAGGTCTTACTATGTATAGGTTATAACTTGAAACAATTTACTAATAATTCTTTAACACCGCCCTTCACAGTGGGAGAACTCCTAAGGCGTGGAGCGGGAGTTTGGTGGTGCTCTTTTTTAAGAAGGGAGATAAAACTCTCCTTACAAAATACAAACCCAACACACTCCTGAGTCACGTCTATAAGCTGTTCTCGCGAGTGATCACGAATCGTCTCGCCAGAAGACTTGACGAGTTCCAGCCACCGGAACAGGCTGGGTTCCGAGGAGGATATGGCACCATAGTCCACATTCACACAGTAAGACAGATTATACAGAAGTCCGAAGAGTATAACCAGCCCGCTCTCGCCTCGCTTTTGTGGACTATGAGAAGGCCTTCGACTCCGTCGAAACCTGGGCTGTTCTGGAATCCTTACAGCGTTGCCAAGTAGACTATAGTTATATATAGGTGCTTAGATGTCTCTATGAGGCCGCCACCATGAGTTTCCAAGTACAGGGCCAGCAGTCTAAACCCATCCTATTGCGCAGAGGAGTGAGACAGGGGGACGTAATATCCCCAAACTGTTCACGAGCGCGTTGGAAGATATTTATAAGAGGCTGGACTGGAAAAGGAAGGGCATTAACATAAACGACGATTACATCTCGCACCTGCGATTCGCTGATGACATGATGATTATATAGCACCACGACATTAGAAAAAAGAATAATAAATTTATTTTTACAGCTATCCTAAGCTGTTGTGCAAATGCTTTATCGGTTAAATTCTGTCTACCAATTTTTCCGGGGAGAGGATAAGATCCAGTTCACTGAAATTAAAAAAAAACTTTTGCAGACACACAAAGTAGGTGTAACCTACAACTTTATGTCTCAGGCAATGGCAACTGGTTTTTTTTGTTTGTTCTTTGTTCGTTTGACAAAATCATTGCCTACCCACATCATATTATTAAAATTTGCAATTTAACTACCAGAGCGTTTGTTAAACGCTACTGGCTTAAAAATTCGATGCATAAAATAGCATTCGAAATGCACGGTCGTCTGCGATGCGGAATACCGTGGTTCGAACACCAGCAGTCATAAACTAAATGCAAAAACTAATAATCTAAATAATAGTTTTTGCATTTAGTTTATGACTGCATGAACTTACTTCAATTCGACAACCGATGTAGCGCGGCGAACGAAGGTCCGCCTGCAACACAAGACGTTGCAGGTTCGATTCCCGCCTTGGAACAAATGTTTGTATGATCTGCAAATATTCGTTCCGGGTGTTCTGGGTATATATTCTATGTTTAATAAAAATATATGTATGTATGTACTGTATTGTATTAAGTATATTACTCATCTAGTAACCATAACACAAGGTCTGCTTAGCTTGGGGATATATGATGCAGTTTGGATTGTCCAGCATTATTTATTGAAAAAGTTGGTGTAAATGCTGGCGTAAATTTAAAACTTTAGGGGCATAGCTAACCATGTACGCCACTGTACGTACCTACTACCTTAAATAAAGAACTTCGACGATTACGGCCGCAAACTTGCAACCCATAGAAAGAGAAGTGCTCGTTTTACGTAGAAGGCGGGATTAAACATTAACAGGATTTGAATAATTTCTCTGCGTTTACATAGAATAAAATTGCGGAAAGCATTTTACTGCAAATCGTTACATAACCATTTTCTCTCTATGAACCCATGATGAAACTAACTTTGATTCAGATAGTCGAACGCCCTTAATGAAAGTCTACTAACTTAAGTCTATTGCCAGAGGGGACTATTAAATCTAGAATATACTACCTCTTATATTACCTATATCTAAATACACAGGTGAGTCTGAGTTTCTTAGAATTCGCCGTCACGCGTCGTCACTCGTAGCCTTCGTAGTTCGTAGCACTTCGTAGTGCGAATGAGCGATACGTTTCGTTATATCATAGGTCACATCACATCACAATTATTAAAATACCAATGTAAAATTTTAATAAAGTTTGCTTACAACAGATAAGTTGAACAACAGATGAGTTGCTGGAAAATGGTACAGGCATCACCCCGGTGCGATGCATGTTTGTAGAATAAACTTCGACCATAGCTAATGATTTATGGAGCAGATACTTACATAATATACCAATTATTAAAAAACCTATTGTGTGTTCTCTTAGTTGCGTAGAGCGGAACGCCCTGCGTCAGCTGAGCTGTCTGTCAGACTGGATCTGTCAAAATGACGGCAGTCAAGTCAATCAATGTCAACACGACATGGATTATCCATCTGAAAAAGAAAGGTCTCGGTCTCGTCTAGTACAGTACCTTCCAACATAAAATTTTGTCTCGCTGCTGCCCTTTTTGATTTCATTTGTTGACTAAGCCAAATAGTTATTTTTCAGTTGTTTTCATTACAGTGCATTGATATTTAGTGCGATAGGACGTGTACACTGCCAAGGTTAAATTGTTGTGTTTTGATGAGGTTTTTGTAGCATTAAATAAAATCCTGGTCTGTGAGTCGATTTTCTCAGAGAGGTAAGCAGTCCACAACCATTCATCTAGTAAGATTAATAATTTGAGGTAGGTAGTCAATAGGTATTGTATCAGTGCCGAATGGAATTTTCTCAAAGTGGTTTACACAGTGTCAAATGTTGTTTACTGCACGCTCATGTCATGTTATCCTTTGAAATTGCATGCAGCGTCACCTTGAAGTGGAGATGGATCCCTCACAAGGTTGGTTTTACCAACACACATAAGTACCTACCTCCCTCAAAGTAGAACAACATTTAATTCATTAATTCAGAGTAATTTATATCTTCTGTAGGTAAGTATTAGTATCATGGTAGGTACAGCTTGATAGCTATTATGCTTTGGCATAATTAGGTATTATTTAGAGTGAAATCAGTAAAAAAAGCAATATTTGAGTAGGTATGATACCTACGTAAATACAACATACAAATGCATGATAACAAAGGCCAGTTATAGAGACATTGCCTCCTCATCAAACAGCTACAACATTTACAACTGATAACAGACAAATACAGGACCATGACATTGAGAACTTGTGGAATTCACAGCATTATTCATAAACACAAAATTTAAAACTTTGATAGCTTTGGTTAAGAGATAGGTACTTGATATGTAATACAAATAGATGTCACGTTATTGCAGATCCTTTTGGGGATTCAGTCTCTTCAATATTAGAAAGGAAGGTCAGAAGTTGGCTATTTGGTGTCATTGACGACATGCGACGAAGTAGTCCTGTACAGCAATGGCTGGACTCATTGCCAAGCACCGCTCAGCCAGAGCCAACTGAATCTGAACCTACCGAGGAAGAAACAGAGACCAAAGTCGAAGTTAAGTCTGACGATAGCAAAGCTGAAGAAACTCTCACAGGGAACACAGTTATTGAGCCATGCAAAGAATCAGAAGTAGTTGAACATAAAGAAGCAGAAGTACTAGAAGTTCCTAATAGAGAAATGTGGAAGAGAAAATCTTTGGAAAGTGGAGTACTAACCAGCACACTCCAAAGAGCTCATGCAAAGAAACTACAAAGGGACCATTCTATTCAGTCTGAAGGCTATACACCAAAGTTAAGGAATCCGCTTTTCAGAGACCATTCGCTTCAGGTTTGACCCTTATAAGCTTCTATTACTATATTTATTTATTTATTTTTAAGAACACAAACATCATATATATTATACCTACCTATGTCTAATACAATTTATAAGGTATTCTAATACATATGAAAATGCTTTGCATACATAACATTATTGGTAGTCATTTACATTTACAATATTGCTTTCTCAAACTAGCTATTTGTAAACTGCTGTAAAATTTATCTTATTTCAGTCTGAAATAAGCAGTTTTTTGTTACAGTCAGATGCCAGCGGGTCCAGTGGCAGTTCAGTCCTCAATGTCTTGGGAGCACGGAAGGTAGATGCCGAGTCAGTTCTTATTGCCTTGGGGTTTGGGCCCAGTGAAAAACAGCAGAAACTGCAGAGGATACCAGATCGATTCTTAGCCCCTTCAAAGGTAAGATTTAAAAATAATCTGTCTGTGAATTGGTCTTTAAAAAAGTTCCTAACTCTGGATAAATTTGTTCTGTCTCTTCATTGACTATGCTGCACTGTATGCAGATATACACTGCCGGCCAAAAGTTTGAGACCACCTACATCAAAGTAGGAAAATGAAATAAAACTCAAAATACAAAGCAAGAGGTTTAATTATGAATTAAAATACTTATTTCCTAATACACATACATTATGAAGAAAACAAAAAAATCAAGAAAAATCAACCATTTACTTTAAAAATGTCGCTCATATTTTATACAGATTTTTCGTCGAAAAACCCTCCCTTGCATTTTATTACTACTTTCACTATTCTCGGCATACGAGCAATCAATTTGTCGATTGTATCTTGTGATATATTGTTCCAGCTTTCTTGTAAAGCCTTCCACATGTCTTCTTGCGAAGTGGGACAACAACTGCGCACATTTCTATCAAGCTCTTCCCACAAAAGCTCAATCGGGTTGAGATCCGGACTCTGAGGGGGCCACACCATGTTTTTTAAAACCCCTTCTGTTTCTTTGTGTTCTAAATAACCCCTGCATAATTTTGAACTATGTTTTGGGTCATTATCTTGTTGGAAAAAAAATCCATCTCCAATTATTCTTGAACCAGACGGAATGGCATTTTGCTGTAGTATTCGTTTATATTGCTCCTTTTTCATGATTCCTTCGACTCGTACCAAATCTCCGGTTCCATGGCCCGAGAAGCATCCCCAGACCATAATGGAACCACCACCATGCTTGACTGTTGGCACCACACAGTCTGGCATCATCTTTTCCTCGACGTTACGTCGAACAAAAATTCGTCGTTTTGAACCAAATATTTCAAATTTGGATTCATCTGACCAAAGAACTTGTTTAAAGTCTTCTTCAGTCCAGTCTCGATGGGTAAGGGCCCACTGCATCCGTTTCTTTTTGTTTTGTGGCCTTAGTAGTGGTTTTCGAACGGCGACGCGACCAAATAACTTAGCATCTCTCAAACGTCTTTTTACTGTAGTCAATGATACAGGTTCTGATCGGGATTTGTTCACTTCTACGCGGATTTCTGGTGCTGTTAGGCGTCTATTCCGCTTGCTGGTAGTGACGATGAAGTGATCCTCGCGAGAAGTGGTAGTTCTCGGCCTTCCCGAACGCGAACGATCTTGATTACTGCCAGTCTCCTTGTATCGGGTTATTGTGTTATGAACACAAGTCTTCGACAACTTAAGTTGAGAGGCAATCGCACGTTCAGATTTGCCTTCGCCGTATAAAACAACTATGGCAGAGCGAGTTTCACTGCTAATTTCGCGAACTTTTCCCATTTTAAGATGTCTTCACTGTAACAACGACGAGCTCAGACTAATAAGGTAGAAAATAATTTACTCCATAAAAACTCAGGTATTAAATATGTTTTAGGAAGCTAACATAATCCCTGACATCGGTTAACGCGAAACAAACCCAAAACAATAAGTAATGAGCAGATCATAAAAATATTACAATGACTCTACCACCTGGTCCTTGCGCGGCGCTCATTGATGTTTTGAAACAATAGACCTTTTTAGGATGATAACTTAAACAACAACATAAATAATGACTCTTAGAAATTCTTTAATAATAATAGAATACGCAGGTGTTCAAATTAGCTCATTATCATATGTGTACTTTGAAATATTTTGTTGGTGACAAAGATTTTTACAGTGGTCTCAAACTTTTGGCCGGCAGTGTACCTATGTATGTTGATAGTAAAAAATACATCAGACTAGTTACATTTGAAATTGAATTATTTAAGTAGGTTCAATTATTCTAGTCAAGTTGGGACAAAACACTCCAGGAAATTTCTTTAATCTGTCTTGGTCTAGTCATCTTAATTTATGATTAATACTCTGATCTAGAATCCAAGATATTTTTTGTAAACAAAATGATTACAAAACCAAGAAAATATTTGTTGAAAATATTTTACGACACTGATCAGAGCATATAGTAGAAGTTCGAATAAATTTTTGGTCTGGTCTGCGATATGCGGCACAACGTAGCGTCGCGACCAACGCAACGTTAACTGTATGTGCGGAGAAGTGGTCATTTCATTTACCGCAGTGGTATGCGGCACAAACAAATGCGCTTGCCCCTCACCGCTGACGCAGACTTCGACGGAACAAAAGACCACGCACCACAGCGTTATGCGTTGTGTTCTGTTATTGTTATGTTATCAAATATCATCTTTGTTTACAAAAAATATCTTTTTTTCTAGATTCGAGTATGTATGTAACTATCAATGCAGTTACATACCTACTTATTGAATTTGTTTATAAACTTATAACCTTATCATCGTCATTTTATTCAAAACTAATTTAAAAGGCACTCTAAATATTTATAATTCTTTTGTCTGTTTACAGCTCAAAGGAATCAGTACTGAAAAGTTTATAAAAGACGAACAACATTCAATGCGCATGCATGATTGCGGTGTGTTTGGTTATAGAGGGCTCACAGGTCAGTAAAGTGACAAATATAAGGACATTATTAAACAAGGTGCCACATAATATAAAAAAAAAATTATGTTGGACAATCCACACACCAAAATCTAGCATCAAAGTAAGCAGAGCTTGTGTTATGGGTACTTGATAACTGATAATACATTACATACATCGATAGATATTTTTTATTATTCATAAAAAGCACGCAGAACATGCTTCGTAATTCCGGGCGGTTTTTCTGGGCCCCAAGGAGATAACCGCTAGAGGCCCGGAATCTCCCCTTTCGGCTCCACATATTACGTGGCACCTTGTATTATGATAATGACAGAAGTTTACGACAAAAAAATTGTGCCGCGTCGGCACTTCAAATTACTAAAAATTAATTAGCACTGAGTGACGGCTAAACACTAAACTAATGTCTCTTTTAACCTTGTAGGAAACTAGTAGTAACCTTGTAGGAGGTACTACCTATGCCATTAACTAGTAATCAAATTTATATTTTACCGACATTTACAAGTGTTTGATAAACGTTAACATTCTATGTAAGTATATTGCTTCTTTAACAGGTTGCAGTGCTAATAACGCGGTGCAGATTAGATAACCTGTTTGATGCTTTGAAAAAATACTAATGGAAACTAAACATTAAATTATTTAGCTCATTAGATGCACAATGAGCTAAATTGTGGGGACTTTGGTGTCAGCGTAACTGTTCATTGATTCGCGTTAGTGAAATTAAATGAGGTGTAACCGACGCGATGCGACGGTGGATGGGTTAATCATTCTCTTTTAATAGGTTGGTGGGAGCTTGTTCTAATAATGGTTGTTATGATCATCTGATTTAAAATTTATATAAAACCTCCCGTGTTAGAAAATATAGAGATGTTTTTCTCAACTTTTTCTCACACGAGGAAAAGTGGGTAGTAGTAAACTATAAGAATTTACGCAGAAAATAGCCTGGAGCTGGATAATACGAGTTTTAATATCAGCTATCATTCAGACCTATTGATACGTCATTAATAAAAACAGACATTATTAACATTGATGTGTGGATTGTCCAGCATTATTTATTTATTTATTTATTGGCCTATTGTCATACGAAAGATTCATCCATACTAATATTATAAATTTAAAAGTAACTCTGTATGTCTGTTACCTTTTCACGCCTGAACGGCTGAACGGATCGGAATGAAATTTGTCAGAGATAGTGGTATCCCGGGGACGGATATAGACTACTTTCTACGGAAAAGAGCGTGCGAAGCCACGGGCGGCAGTAAGTAATCTATATATAATTTAATAGCTGCTGCCCGCGGCTTCGCGCGCTTTTTTCCGGGACATAGTAGCCTATGTCCGTCAACGGGAGATTGTATCCCGATGACGGACATAGGCTACTAAATAAATCTTCCTGCCAAATTTCACTGAGCACCATTCAGCCATTCAGACGTGAAAAGGTAACAGACAGGTAGACAGACAGAGTTACCTTGGCATATAATATTAGTATGGTTATAGGTGGCATCCGTTAGGTTGGGAGACATTTAGATGAGCATTGCGTTACAGAAAAACTAATCGACGTTTCATTCTAAACGTACCTATGTACGGAGAGCAGCATCAGTTGGTTTAACGTTTACACATCTACCGCTAGAGGGTTACCAGTTGATGATGCTGTCTGTACGTAATTACTTCCTTTGTGGAGGATAGAATTAAGATGGTCTGAGGAATTATTATTAAACTAATGCTTTTCATGTTATTTTAATGCTACTAACACTGCGTTGGACTAAAAGGCCACTGCACGCCCGTGTGCCGCTTTATGAAACCGGTCTCACCGATTTGCCATAGATCGTACCAAGTCCCGGAAATTGCGGTGCAGTAAGTACTTGTTTTTGTTACTAATATAATTTTATTTGCGATCTGTGTTTGCGATATACTAATGGGTTTATCAGCGCTGTTAATTTTATATTTGTAGGTTAGGTACTTTGGTTTTATCGCTTCTGATACCTACTAAACTCTAATTAAACATTCATATCCATGATATTAACCACGGATTTATACAATCTAACGTAGTTATACATATGTATCTCTCGACATTGTTTGTTATTGGTGATATCCACTAGTGATATTATAATCTGCCACTTTTATACCTTAAATTTGTGTCTTTTTCGAAATCGCTATATCGCTCATGTAAATAGACGGTCGCGTCATGTAAATAGAAAGCTGGCGGTTAAGCAGCGCAGTACGCTCCAGCGTTATTACTTAGTGACGCGACCTATAAACACAACAACATTAAAAACCCCCATAGAGAATGAAACAATGTAAACCGTTTTACAGGGAATCCCCATGTTCCACCGTCGACAATTGTAGCTAAGATCATGGAGTGCATACTTCAGGACGACGTGATTCGTGAAGAAGCCCTGATGAAAGCAAGGCACTCTATCGCAGACATGCGAAGTCAACCCAATGTCTATGCCGCCATTCTAGCCTCCAGACTTCGTAACCTTTAAGCCCTTAATGTGAAACTTAAATTAGCATAAATCCGGCGGGAGTAGGTACACTCGCCTGATTTGACAACATTTGCCCTTTTTACTTGCCATGCTATAAGTAACGCAAAACAATTTCGAATATTTGGACAAATTCGATAGGCGCAAACATTCGGGTAAAGTATGTAGCTGTCCTGTACTTAAAACATAGATAGGCCATGTTTATGTTAGGTAAAAGTACAGCCAACAGCATCAACTGGTAAACCCTCTAGCGGTAGAAGTGAACCTAAACGTTAAAGGGGTGACCAAATGATGCTGCTCTAAGTACATACTTCGTTGACTTTTAAAACTAATTTAATTGCCAATTTTTAACGTGGTTTCTCCATGGGCTCATGACCCTTATGGTTTGTGAGTCTTCGCAGTAGGTATGTTGTATTAGTAATTTTTCACTTGATGTTTCAATCGATTTGGCAGAGAACCCAAGCAAGCCATCTAATGAGCTTTTAGAATAATTATTTAAAGGCAATTTTAACTGTTGCATTTCGTTAAGTACCATACTTAATAAACAAACTGGACGGGGCGGTGTAGTGTTCCTTTAAATTCATATAAACTAAAGTTGGTTATTCTTAACCTACTATTTATACCATAATACAGCGTAGTAAGAAGAATAAAAGATTATTTAAGTAGGTATTATTAAAATTTCTCACAAAGTAAAATAATAAATGAAAAAACTACAATGAAATTACACAATTTATTAATTTAGTTATGTAAGATACATTATTTAAATAAAGATAATTGATACCTACTACGCTCAATGTGTAAAACATTTATTTATCCACTGATGTCAATTTAGATGTCGCCAGCTAAAACAAACTATAGATAATATAATACTGACTAAACTAAACTAATTTAACAGGTCCCAAAATGTTGCTGTCCCTTTTATATAGACCTAAATGAAAAGGATGGTATTATTTTTAGTGCTGTAAAAATAGTTTAGTTTTGGCGACATCTGAATTGACACCAATAATAAATGAAGAATGAAAAAAAAAACTTGCGTGTGTGATTTTGATATAGTATTTAAAGTTTGTAGCTTGTAAGAATTTTATCATAATAATTTGTTTGTGGTTAAATACTTTTATATGATTGCGTTTTATTATTTTTAAGAAAACTTAATTCTTATTTGGGTGTCTTACCTACATTTCTAACGAAATATTGACTATTTTGTATGTTATTATACTATTAAGTACTATTTACTATTAATCGTAGTTTCAGCAGCTTTTAAAAGCATCAACACCTCTAATTTAATAGTGCCTTATGAAATTTGAATCTTAATAATATAATAGAGCATAAAGTAAAATGACTACTTTTCTCAAACATCAAAAAAATATAATTATATTTAGTAAGCGACATTAAAAATCTAATTATGTAGAATCTATTTATCTATAAATATATCTATAAATTTACCTGTCTTGTAAATGAAATTGAAGTCTCTCCTATACCTAGCTTAAAAAATCATGCATATCTTTGTAATTTATTAGAGTGAATTATCTGTTTAGGAGTTATTATAAAAATAAATGGAATGTTATTAATTAATATTAAAATATTTTATTAGATCTGTACCTATTTATACAGGGTGGGAACAAACAAAGTGTAAAAACAGAATAAAACACATTTCTCCTCAAGCGAGTTTTATTTATTCCCGAATTTTTAAAAACCGGTAATTGTATATAATTTACAGCTGAACTTTTAGTGGTACAAGGCAAGGCTTTAAGTTAGTTAGCTTAAGTTAGTAGTTAATAATAAGTAATTTTATTATACCATCCGGTACACGATTCTCTTCTTATACACCACTTTCGAAATTCATCGAAAGAAAACATCAGTACGGCGAATGGTAACGGTAGAAGCCACCTAAACACAAAAAACGCAATCAATGGCGTTTCACAGATTTCCACACAATTTTTTTATCTGTCCTAGGTGGAAAATTGTCAAAAAAATGAAGCACTTTTCATCAGGTGAGACTGCGGTCAAACCAAGGTCTATTATCTATATGAAAAAAACTTTTCCACCGTACTCTCCACGTAAAGTACAAACGTTGTTAAACCGTCATTGTTCTGAACATTGAATGCATTAAATAAGGCATTCACGTCCAGCCTCAACGCTGCGACCCGACCGCGCTGCTGCTGCTGCTACGAGAACCACAATTATGGCGTGGGCGTCATGGGCACTCAAAGTATTTTTAACTACCCTCCCAGTGCGGGTATTATATGGACATATAATAACAGTTGAAAGATTATAATATGGACATATAATAACACTTACCATACCAATCGTAAAGGATATGTTCGAAAAAAGTTGTTGATTCCTGGGACGTAGCAAAGAATCAGTGTCAGAATTATCTCAAACACTAAGCCCACGTTTAGGACTTTGTTCCCCATGCCTAAAAAAGATTATAAACTCGTTTATTGATGGTTATTGACCGGAGTACGAAGTTCTCAATAGCAGGTTGGGCGATTTGGCTGGTTAAATATTCACTTTTCGCTTATCTGTCCAACCGTTGCGCGTTGATCCGATTTGCGAGAAATTTGATAGTTGTACTTTGTGAAATGTGCTGGTAACTTAGTAAAGCCAAATCCGTCGAGGGGTTTTTCAGATAAGGTTGATTGACGAGGTATATTCAAAGAAATAAACATGACAGTACCTACCATGTCAGTACGTTTATGAAAAGTTGTTGTACACTACATAGGAATATCAATCGGTAATTTAAGTACTAGAAATAAGAATCAACTCGCTGTGCCCACAACTAGGCTACACAAGATTATTGTATCTTTTAAAGGGCAATGTATACGGTTGTACAAAAAAATACCAAATGAGATGAAAAAAACTATCAATAAATAAATTCAAACAAATAGTCAAGCATAGCCTTTGTAAAAAGGCTTACCTACTACAAAATATCAGATTATCTACTAGAGGATAAAAAAGCTTGGGATGAGTTTTGAACCAACTCGAAAACTAACAACCTAACAAGGTAAAGGTTTCTTGTTCGCTTCTTTACTTTACCTTAAAAAGATTGAAGTGATCACTTTACTTTCCTAGTTTTACTTATGTAATTTGATTTTTGTGACGTGTCCAAGAGTCCTGTAAGGTCTAAAGGAAATAAAGCACTTTGATATTTGATAAGAGGGTCCAAATGGGGTTAAAATCAATCAATTAAATCAAGTAAGGAAATTAAGAAAGGTATACTTGAGTAGGTATATTTCCAAATGGTTTTCTTTTTTTTCTAACGTGTATAGTGTATTGTTTTTTAAAGAATATAATTCTCACAAGAGCTCTCATTTGGCAGAGGCTCCTGTATTATTTTATTCTTGTGTAACATTACTACTTGCTCTCATTTGTTTTGTTCTGAATACGAAATCGTATACGTACATAATAAATTCGAATTTTAACACAACTACTGATTTTTCTTTGATATTTTTGCGTCATTCATTACCTGTGTTCATTACGTTTCATAAAATTCTAAGGCCGCGCTCACTTTGGACACGTTTTCGTCCGAATTTCATTCGTGCGGAAACGTACGAATACACACGTATGATCCCGACCTTCCGAATACTATAGGAGCGCGCCGACTGCGTGCGAAAAGTCGTACGTGTGTATACGTGCGTATAGTTACGAGCGACGTCCGAAAATAATCCGAACTTGTTGGGATTTTACCACGCATTCGCACGTTGAACATAAACTTTGGATGTAGAAAAGTTAACTAACTTGGTTTACGGACTTAAATGTTTGTGGGATCAAAGTGATTCTAAAAATGCAATCTCCCATAATATGAGGAAATTCACTGAATTAATATCTTTTTAAAATATTTCGCGCCATTCGGTTCGACGACAGCGATGACGACGACGCCGCACAGTGGATCGAAAAAGCCCTTCCTATAGATAGAACTTTTTTTTTCTAACATGCTTTTTCTTATTGGAAACCAAGACAGAATCTTATTAGAAGCCCAAACTATATCATATTTTATGAACCTAGGTGATAATGACGCAGAAAAGATTTTTTGAACTTTAATTTGTATGGAGAAAAACATGAAAATCTATATTTTTCGGCTCTCGTGAGAGTGCCCGTTATTTCCTCCGGCATAAATAATGTTCCTATTTTTTACTATCTTTTGACATAAAGCACATATGGGGCACTCGATGGACTTCAGGTGAAAAAAAATAAAATATATTTTTAAATTTTCATTTTGCATTTTATTCATTATACAAGGTACATTACGACCTAAAAATAATATTTCAACTCACCTAATTATTGTTACAGTTTTAATGCAATATTTCACCAGCCATACTTTATAATTTTACCTGATAATTCCATATTATATGGTGGTTTTATGATATTTAGCCGTTAAAGACGTTAAAGACACTATTGTATATTTTTTTGTTAAATGGCCATTGACAAGGGGCCATTAAGTTAGGTACTCGACCTTATCATTGTTACAAAATTTACTGCAGAGGTTTACCTACTTATCTTGAACTACCTGCTAACCCGTCACTTATGATTGTATTATTATTCTAAGAATTCCTTAAGCCCCTTTGCTTTGTTATTAAAAATGGATGTTATTTAAGTAGGTACTTACCTAATTAACAATTTGTCATTGTCTAGTTTTTTCTAGTAGTCGTTAGCCGGTATGAAGTAAGTATAAATAAGGAGGGTTCTGAATATTTTTTTAGTTATATTAAAACTTACTACGTAAAACATCTGTGAAATTTCGAGTTAAAAATGGAAAAGCATAGTGTGGTGACCAATCTGGATCTATTTGTGATTCTAAAACAGTCTGGCAAGCTTGGAAACTATTTAAAACTGTTAGAAAGTGTTAAATTTCAGTTGAATTTGAGTTTATCTGAAGAAGATACAGACACTCTCCAAGAATTCTGTCGAAGGTTTAGTCAGTCTGTGATAAAAAGATGGAAATCTGCAAAATGTAACACAGAAACTTTCAAAAAACACTATACAGATTGGTTGGAGCAGAATATCGAGTGGCCAACTTGTGTACGTTTTGCTTTAGGTCTTATATCTATTAACACAGAACACCTTGAGACAGAATTTGTAGATGTAAGTAACATTGATCCAGAAGACACAGATTCTGACACAGATGCTGATATGGATGTGTCTTTTAATATGTTCTAATTGTTTTACAGAAACTTTGTAACTTATATGTAGGTACATAATACGTGATTTTTAAATAATTATTGTGTATGATTGATAACTTGTAATATAGAAAAATTTGCCTTGTGTCTAAAAAAATAGTAATATTTATTTCGTGCGAATTGTTTAATCGCCTTTGTAGTTTGTAATTATTATTCTTTTCTTTATAAAAATAATTACTGTATTTGATAATTATGCTTTTACTTTCACTAAATATAAAAATTTAATATATTTTCATTATTATGATAGGTGAAATATTACATTAAAATTGTAACAATAATTAGGTGAGTTGAAATATTATTTATAGGTCGTAATGTACCTTGTATAATGAATAAAATGCAAAAAGAAAATTTAAAAATATATTTTATTTTTTTTCACCTGAAGTCCATCGAGTGCCCCATATGTGCTATATGTCAAAAGATAGTAAAAAAATAGGAACATTATTTATGCCGGAGGAAATTACGGGCACTCGCACGAAAGCCGAAAAATATCGATTTTCATGTTTTTCTCCATACAAATTAAAGTTCAAAAAATCTTTTCTGCGTCATTATCACCTAGGTTCATAAAATATGATATAGTTTGGGCTTCTAATAAGATTCTGTCTTGGTTTCCAACAAGAAAAAGCATGTTTAGAAAAAAAAAGTTCTATGTCTATAGGAAGGGTTTTTTCGATCCACTGTGCGCCGCGCCGCCGTCGCAATCTCCAGTGTAGGAGATGATTATCTTGAAGATACCGATTATTCATCGCAACAAAGATGACTTCACGAACGTGATATCACCGTGACACTTGCCTATTTGACGGAGAAAAACGTATTCAGTGTGCGCACTCAATTCATATGCAGTAATTCATACGTTTACGTGCGATCAAATTAGCATCCAAAGTAAGCGCGGCCTTAAAGTTCTCCTTGCACGAAAAAAGTTTTTATCTAGCCACTTTCTGACAAAGTTTTAAGTTTTCGGCGAATATCGTGAGTTTTGTACTTAAAATTGATATTTTAATATTTATTTTTTCATGTAGTTTTTCTTTTAGTTCACCTTACCTTCAACATTGCCATTGATTTTCTTAGATATCTAAGATAAACTAGACCAGGGTTTCTCAGACTTTCGTCTCCACGTACCCCTGTTAAAGTTTCCAGGTGACAGCGAACCCCTTAAGTAACTAATTAAATCTAATGTAGGCATCCCTTTCTTATCGATCGAAATAGAAAGGATGGGATAATTTTTAGTGCTGTTAAATTATTTTAGTTTAGTTTTTACGACATCTGAATTGACACCAATGTTGTATGTACTACTACTAGTTTATATTATTGATTTGACGTACGAAATCTTAACTCAGACCTACCTACTGCAGTATTTTGTTTTATTCTGACTTGCGCGTGCTTGCGTCAATAAAACAAAACACCTAGGTCAGAAAATAAATATTAATAGTAACTTAGACGATCAAGTTTGACTATTAGGTCTATTTTTTTTCTTGTAAGGTCCAAAAAGATGTGAAAAAAAGGTTGGCACTTGGCACTTCCTCACCTAACCTCAACATAATATAGGCTATATTGGTCCACTGCTGGACGCGCCCTGATACCAAGTGCCTTATTGGATTTTATCTCACGGGGAGTAATGCCCATAATCCTCACGCTGGGCATGCGGGTTGGGGATCGCAGTTCGGTGATAGAATTGTTCTGCAGGTGCGCTGCTGCGTGCCTCCGGTAGATATCCCTTAGTCGCCTCTTACGACACCCGCGGGAAGAGTTGGGGTGGTTCAAATTCTAAGCCGGCTCCACACAGCATAGTACTTGGCACTTACCAACACTGAGCAGGGAGTTATATCTCGTTTTGCAGATAACACTGTTCGTCATTTGCATGATGACCACGGCCACGAAATAAGCAGCTTGACTCTTTCGCTCGACTTCCTTTCGTTCGTTGTACGTCCACTCCTGGCCGAAGGAGTCTTGGACGTCACTGATCGCTTCATTGTCCCATCTCGTTCTTATTCCTGAGACAGGAAATAACGTAACCTGATCGCTTCATAGTACAAATTACACCATAGGTATTACAAACCTCTATGATTTACTTGGGTGTTATTAAGGTAAATTTTCCTAAGGGTATTTTTATGTAGATACGACACGATATAAGTAGGTAACAATCTACATATAAAAAAGTGCATAAGTGCCTATGTAATTATGAGAAGTTGGTTATGTACTAATACTACCTAATAATCCAAGGGCTATCATTTGGGGGAGAGCAAGACTTCCTACCGTAATACAGTTTTAACTAGTACGGAGGACAGTCACTCGACCACGGGTAACAACACATACAAAAACGTATATAACTTATGATTAATTAATTGTAACCCTTAACTTTAAATAGTGCTATTTTATTTTTGAAATAAACGTTTACTTTACTTTACAAGGGAATCAAACAAATATTTAAAGTTACAAACACAGGCGCACTCTCTATTCCCTCACTTTCATAATCCGATGGGACGGCAGACCGACACGACTGGGGAGAGGTCAGACGCAGGATCAACGGTTGATTGATTGGTTACCGAAACTTGTAATTTTGAAGTTTAACATACTAACCAAATAGTATTTCAGGATAAAACCCGTGCTCAGCCATAACGACAAAGTAGGCAAACATTCCAGCAGCAAACTCAATGAGTCCTAGATGACCATACACGAGGGTGATCATTTTGGACGAGACCAACGGTTCATTGACGCGAGGAGGGCGGGCCATCACGTTGGTCTCGGCTGCTTCGTACGCTAAGGCAACTGCTGGCCACATGTCGGTGCCTAGGTCTACGCATAGTATTGTCATCACGCCTAGAAAGAGAAAAATTTATTACATCATCATCTTCAGGTCGTAATCCTTCCTTATTCTTCCACTCTCCGCTATCAGCCGTCATCTCTGTTCTTACACCTTTCTTAACCATGTCCTCTTTCACACAGTCCATCTATCTTTTGTCTTCCTCAATTAGAATAAGAGCAAAATTTATTTATTTATTTAATTTTATTTAATATGTTTTCTGACCTACTGATAAGCTCCATAACCCTGTCGTTATAACGATGTTGGTTGAGAGAACGTAAAATAGGTCTTGTCATCATCCATCCATACCATCATGTCTTTATGCGAAAGTAACTGTCTCTCAGTAGGTATGTCTGTTACCTTCTCAATCTTAAACGGCTAAGCGGATCTTAATGAAATTCAGTAAGGATATTATATCCTGATATTTTTTACGGTATTCCTGGAAAGGACACTGACTACTTTGTATCCTGGAAAAAGTTGTACGACTCCGCAGGCAGAAACTAGTAAGTTTAGGTATAACGTTACACGAGATTACTTTGTAGGTAATAGCTGAACTTTTCAAACCTAGAGGTAAAGGTATTGAGAACAGAATAAACATGAAGACAGGGAGGATTTCCGGCACGTTTGAGATGAGAATGTAGCAGATGGACTTTTTTAGGTTGTCGAATATCTTTCTGCCTTCTTCGATGCCCGTCACGATCGTTGCAAAGTTATCGTCCATCAGGATTATGTCCGCCGTTTGTTTTGACACCTTTTGGAGTAAAAAGATAAAAGAAAAAGATAGCTACTGGAAAGTTAATATGGGAATAACTAACATAAGCTGTAACCGAGTGGTGGCTAAGATCAAGCCCAAAAGTGGACGTACGGAAGCTTGGGTTTGGTTGACGTGCGTGGGGTAGTCAAAGTCGTTGCGCACAACTCCCTGCGAAAGACAGGACAGTGGAGGCTGGCAAAAAATTAAGGAGGCATATACTTAGGGCTGTTTGACGTGATGATGATGACTGTTCTGTTTCCTGTGTTCGCAGAATGCGAGCTGTCTTGATAAGTAAGTTTTAAAGCTGTTTTCTGACCTGGGATCCAGTGATGCCCATTGATATTCCAATATCAGCTCTCCTAAGAGCGGGCGCGTCGTTTACGCCGTCGCCTGTGACGGCGACCACATCCCCTCTACGCTGGCACGCTTCTACTATCTGAAGCTTCTGAGTTGGAGAGGTTCGCGCGAAAACTGGAAGTTTTGGAAGAAAGGTCGCAATCAAGCGAGGAAGTGGGCCGAAAGAGTGATCTCTAAATTGTGAGATGTAACTTTTTAGTTGCTTTTTTTTAATTATGTTTAATTTATGGACCACCAACGCCTTAATAAACAAACTTCGTATTTTTCTTTAGGGTTACCTACGTCTTTTAGCCCTCATCTCCGCACTTGCTTGTTTCTTGCTCAAGTCATCTTTCTCGCAAACTAAAGTTATCTTTCTCTAATATACCTAGTTAGGCTGAAAGGTATTGATAACTTTCGCGTAATGCGTTGTTCATGGATGTACCTACCCATAGTTTGCTATTTAACAGTTACTACTCGTATGTTTCAAAGGCTGCGTGCAAAATTAGCTACAGCCGTTAACCAAAATCTTACCAATCTCATAATGCTTATCCAGCATCCAGTTAAGCAGATCCGGAGTCATATTCCTGAGTTCAGAGCCGGTGATAACGTGGCATTTGGAGTCGGTCGCTATGCCGACGTCAAGGGCTATCGCCCGCGCGGTGGCCGGGTGGTCGCCAGTCACCATCATCACTCGGACACCGGCCTCGCGGACGCGGAGGATTGCGGATTTTACCTGATGATCAGACCCCGTTATCTACGTAGCAGTTTGGTGGCAGACGGTTGTTAGTGATGTGACAATGTTTTCCATATATTATTCAATCCTTTGTTATCGGTGTCCTATGGAATAATAAATTTAATCGTGTATCTTACAATATTTATTTACGTTCGTTTCATGCATAACTAGCTTTTGCTAGCGGCTTCGCTCGTGTTTTCTCTAATAAAAAGTTGCCTATGAGTTATTCTGTTTTTGACCTATTTTCTAAATATAAATAAATTACTACTGTCAATGTTTTTGGCCATTACTTATTAAAAAAAAACATAATAAACTTTTCATATACATTTTTTTATTGAAGTAGACGTAGGAAACTATCGCCATTACTTTTGTATGTAGTCAAAAAAAAGGTCCATATTTTATCCGAGAAAACTCGATCGAAGCCGCTAGCAAAAACTAGTTACACATAAGACGAACATGAATAAATATTGTAAGACACGCGATTAAATTTACTATTCCATAGGACACCGTTTACAAGGATTGTACGTTAAAACATTGTCATAATAATTAATTCCTCATCTCCATACACCTCAACTGATGGTTTCATCAAGTATATAGAAAGAAAGAACATTATTTATTACACACTACACACAAACAAACTTAGGTACAGAAATAAAATACTATTTCGTACTAGATAACAAACAAACAGACAAAAACACATATAGGTAGGTAGGTGCCCTACCTGTATTATATTGTAATTTTTATTTGTTAATAAATGTCATTGCCATTTAAAAAAAATATAATAGTAAAATCTAAAGCTAAAATTGAGTAAATAAATACTTCTCCTCTAGGTGGATCTATGATGCCCATGACTCCCAGTAATCGTAATCCATCTATCGGGAAATTCTTAGCGTCCGCGTCGAATTGATATTCAGGAGGAAACATTTTAGGATCCAGAAACAAATCGGCGAACGCCATTATTCTTTCACCTTTGGGAAATATTAGACACCACATATAAGCACAGCTAAAACTACGAGGAATGGTAAGATAACTCGATGAAATTTTAACTCCTGACCAAAAAGAGGGGTGTTTTATCCATACTAATATTATAAATTCGAAAGTAACTCTTGTCTTTATGTACATATGTCTGTTACCTTTTCACGCCTAACGGCTGAATGGATCTCAATTAAATTTGGCAGGGAGGTAGATAGTATCCTGGGGACGGACATAGGCTAGGTACTTAAAAAGCGCGTGCGAGGCCGCGGGCAGCAGCTAGTGTGAATTTATGTCTGTGGCACGTAAGTCGTAGTTTAGTATAGGTATCGCATTCACTGCCATGCCTGTGCGGTGCGAGCCGCAGCCGCAGCTACAAGAGCACGAAGTATTAGTACATGTGCGTCAGTCGTAATGAAAGTGTTAATGTTTAAACTGAAGAAGCGATTTGGTTTAGTTTTTTTTTGGTCGAAGGCGAATTGATCGCGTGTGTTTTCAGCTGTTTGAAGAATTTTTTTTCGAGCTTATCGAACTTTTTTAAAAATAAACAAGAGTTATCGATTTAACTTACCTGTACTAGCCAAGACATCGGTAGCTTTTTCTGCCGCATCTCTAACTTCTTTAGAGAGATTAGCTAGTTTGTTGTCTTGTGCAATTGTAGAGCATCTCTGGAATATGCACTCGGGCGCACCTTTCATAACAACGAAGTACCGGCAAGATGCTGTATCGCGATGAACACTGACCTGAGAGTGTAAGTTTTACATAATTTTGGATTTATTGCAACGTAAGGCTTCCTAATCACCACATAAGAGTAATGCTAAGCGTGCCTCCCAAACATAGGAGTGTTTTGACATAATCACCACGCTTGCCAGGCAGTTTGTTGATCGCAGTGGGGTGTTTAAGAAAGCTGCTGCCCTTGGTAAGTTCCTCTTATGACATCTACGGGCTGAGTTAGAGGCGTCGATTCTTCCCCGCCCCAGGCCGGCACGAAAGGCACAACACATTTCTCTACGAACATTACTACGATCTTACATACATATACCTACCTGATACTTGTTGACAGAGTTGAAAGGAATTTCAGCAACTTTTGGGTAGTTTGCTCTGATAGCAGTTGGGTCATCGTATTTCATGATAAATCCCATTATAGCTGATTCGGAGGCATCGCCAATAATACCTCCGTCGGCCATCACATTCGCGTTACTACAAAGTGCACCGCATATTGTCATCGCTGAAATAGGTAAAAGCGCCCATAGATCGCTAGTCACTTCACTCGCTGCTAATTCGTAGTGTTTAGTATAGGTATCTAGAAATAGTTATGGATATCTTGCCTGTCATAGTCAATAGGGTTTAATCCAAGATAATTCTGTGCCCATTATTTTACTAGCAGTTAGGTACCTTACCTGTACCTACTCGTAAGTACAAACATTTGTCCCGAGGCGGGAATCGAAACCGCATTCTCCAAATTAAATGTATTGAATCCAATATGAAAATTTTACCTTGGTTGTTCTGAAGCATAGCTGAAAAATAAATCGCGCGTCAGTAAAATTATTACGAGCGCGTGGATTGAAGAACCAACAAAATAACGGAAGGTAACATATGTACTTATTAAATCTGGATCATGCACGGAATAAATCCGGTTGTAAATCCAAATATGCTGAACGGACATCTTGTTTTCAGTCAGAGTTCCCGTTTTATCTGAGCAGATCGTAGTACAGGCGCCTAGAGCTTCGATGGCGTCTAGGTTTTTCACCAGGCAGTGTTTCTTCACCATGTTTTGAGCTGTTAATGTTAGCGATGCTGTAACCGTAGGCTGCAATCCTAAAAAGAGTTAAGATCATTATTTCTGAGCTAAATAGATAGAAAGCGCTGGCATCGTCAGTCTTCAGCCTTAGTGAATGGTCTAACTAAATTACACCAATATTATAATTAGGTAAACGCGAAAGTTTGGATTAAATAAATAAAACAAAAAAAAAATATCTTTGTCGCTTCTTCACGCCAAAACTACTGAATGAATCAGGCTGCAACGGTTTGAAGATTTTTGTATGGAGGGTGGCCCTAACATTAGTATTTTTTTTTTTCAAAATCGCCGCGCACAATAAATTTTATAAAGTAGGTAGGTATGTTTATTTGGATAGAAAACACTAAAACAAATAAAAAATACCTTCTTCTTGTCAGATGGCTTCTGAGACTGGGTTGTCGCAATTCCTGATAAAAAGATGTCCTAAAGCGTCAGGTTTCTGGGATATTCATTTCAGAAACCTGACGCTTTATAACTTTTTTTATTTAATTTAGTGTCCTCTACCCAAATATATTATAATAACTGCGCGCCACGATTTTGAAAAAAAATTTAAATGGTGACCGATATTCGGACCACTCTCCATGCAAAAATCACAATAAAAGTTATATATTTAGAAAGAGGACACTAAAACAAATAAAACATGTTTTGCTAACATAATGTCCTAAAGCGTCAGGTTTTGGAGGGAGATCTTGACATAATTATGAAGAAGAAAATATAGTTCATCTGTGAATATATCTGAAAACTGACGCATTATTTGCCTGCTCATTATTTTATACTATAGTATATGGTTTTTTATTTGTTCTAGTATCCTTATCCAAATATATAAATTTAATTGTGCGCAGCAATTTAAAAACATATATGGTGACCGGTTTCAGGGCCAAAATCTTCTAACCCTTTGCATAGGTAGGTACATAGATGTCGGGCTAGCCCTGAAATAACATATAGGCTAAAAACACATACCTAGGTAGGTAGGTAGGCACTTAACACTTTTTATTCCATAAATCAGTTCCCATGGCAGAAATACCTAACCTTTGAACGTTTCCATAGAAACAACTTGTGCAAAGCCGCGGGAAACAACTATGAATCGGCGCTCTACTGTTAATAATCTTACTGTATTTACAAACTACGTATTTCGAAGCATTGGTATGGGGATGCAGGTTGATGTGGTCTACGCTGACTACAAATACAAACAAAATACAAAAGGCATTTAATTACTAAAAGAAAACATAGTTTATACAGGTTACTTGTGGTCCCCCCACACGCACAGCACTCTCACGTTGCCTAAACTATATATGTGCCTCGGTGGAGTAGTCGCACACATACAAACACATTGCAGTGAGTATCTGTGTACCTACCTATCTACCTATTTAGTTGAAGTTTTATTAATTTTAAGTACAGCACTTTATCTAACCTAAGCCTAATAATTTACCTGATAGGTGTACATCTTTTCTGGCTTCATCTTAAGATTAATATATAGATATAAATAAATTTATAAGTTACGCTGTTGATTTACCAATAAACAAAATATAAAATATAAGTCAACCTTCAATACCTTCAGGAATATTAGCAACAACAATCCCAATAACGAATATCGTGGTCTGCATGAACGGGTAGCCCATAACAAGCGAGGCTACAGCGATGAACAGCCCCAGAGTGAGAGCCCAGATCGACATGTATCTCATAAAGTTACTCAGTTCTCGGGAGAGCGGCGACGGGTCCGGTTGCAGACGGGCTGCTAAGCCTGCCACTCGACCGAGGGCTGTCAAATCGCCGCAACAAAGAACTACACCTGAAACAAGTAGGTAAATTAATTGAAAACTATAAAAAAACCCGACTCGTTCCCAGTTTTTTTTTCGTTTTCGCAATGCGTGGGGGCAAAAGACCTACAAAAACCCACAGAACCATATTGGCCACCCCACACATTGGTTACCCCTCTCGGCAGGGGCTGCGGAAGTGGAGTGCAGGGGAGCCAAATGCCCCCCTCCCGCCAAATCAAACGGCTGAACCCCCCCTCCCGTTTGTTTAGTAGCTGGCCAACTTTAATACCTGGTAAAGAAAGTTTCTTTCACACAGCTTTGTTTTTTTGTTAAATTAAGAAGCGCTTGTAAACTTGTAACTAAGAAAAATTGGCCGAGAGAGCAGAGCGTAAGAATATTTTTAACACGCTTTTATTAGTTCCACCTACATATATGTATGTTTGTTTTAAACGGAATATTTGAAAACTTCAGATTAAACTGGAACTTTGCAGATTTATCAAGGACCGATGACAATACAATAATTTAATAAGTTCCCATTACCCTGACCAGGATCTTCAGAACAATGGAAGAGATAAGTAGATATAAGGAAGATAATAAAAATAATGGAACAACATCACACTGTCTTATATTATAAACTGGCTAGCTCTCTTAGAAAATAGCTCGCGGCTTCGGCTGCGTTTTTCCGGGCTACATCGTCGGCATAGAAGAGTAAAACTAATCATCTACGCAAAATTTCCACCCGATTTATTCTGTAGTTTTAGTGTGAAGCGTGGGCGTCCAAACTTTGGCATTTATAATATTAGTCTGTCTGATAAGAAAGTTTGCACAAATTGATAATAAATGGATGTTCGTTACCTTATCACACCAAAAACACTAATCAAAGTACGCCGAAATTTAGCATAAATGTACATAGTTCTAGACCTGGAATAACAAAAACCCGCGCAAACTTCGGAGATAGGGAGAAAGTAGTAGGGGGTTTTTTTTCGACTTTTTTCAAAATATTTTATAAATTATGAAACCTACAGAAATTTCAAAAACTGATTTGAAGTGTACAAATTGATACCCCGCTTGACATTGTATGTCTCTTTTAGAATTTCGTCATCACAATACCTATGTACTGAAAATGTTCATTTTCATTTTTCATTTCTTTTTCTTTTAATCTGTACCTACAGGCGGACGATATGTATTATTATTTTAAATTTCACGGTGTTTCCTGTTGTAGTTGCTGAGATATTAACGACGGAAAAAAGGACAAAAAAAGCGATGCCATAACGGTTTCGAAACCGATCTCCATCTTCGGAACCCCAAAAAAAACCCCTTTTTGTAAATTTTACAAAAAGTGTTTAACTTAGACTTCTCTATTAAAAAAAATTATACAGTCATTTTAGATGGATCACTCTGAAAACTTCGGAGGGAATGGCTAATATTTGGACTTTTTTCAAAATATTTCAATATTTGAATATGTATGAAACCTACAGAAATTTCAAAAACTGTTATGAAATGTACAAACTGGTAGTACCTTTCATTTGATACCCGACTTGATCTTGTCAAAATTTGGATATCACAATTTGTACTGACAATTCTGTAAAGAGAAAAAGGGGGGGGGGGGGGTTGAATGTAGGTACAAATATAATACTATAAGGCCCTCAAACAAATACCAAGTGAGAGGGCTCCTGAATCCCTTAATCCGGGCCTGGGTTGGGTACCTATCCAGTTTTAGTAGATAACATAATAAAGCTGGTCAATTCACACAGCATCATCATGATATGGTAGATAACTGATATAGGGGAAGTTGGTAGCAGTTGATCCCTCAAGGTGAGATGATCCCACGCGATTGTGGCCAAACTATCAACGCCATCTACTAACTTTCTTCAGTAAAACGTAGCTCCTCACACCCCAGCGCACCAGTCAAAACTTAAAGGCGGAGCCTGTGACGAGAGCAAACTCATTAATTTAAAAAAATGTGTCGTTTGGATGTAAAGTTTGTTTGGTTCCGAAGCCGCTAATATAAAAATCTAGAGGGTTTTGTTCGCTTTATAAAGTTTTTGGTTGTATGTTTGTAAACAACTTTTGTATTATTCTGTTTATACAGAAATAAAATCCTTGTTTATGTTTTTATATAGAATTAAAAAAAAAACAAAGGCTTGCTTAAATAACCGCCAATCGATTCAATCATTTACAGAACCCTAAAATAGGCCAAGTGGGGCAAGATGATCCCTGAGATCATCTAGCATAACCCGAGGGATCATCTTGGACACCCCGGTGTACAAGATGATTACTTTACAAGGTTTTAAAAAAAACTATTTTATTTTAACAGCATTCTGAGTATCCTACTTAAAATAGATTTCATTAATTATTTTGGCAGTTCTCCCTCCTCTTAGGAAGATCATTTCGTAGGTTCTACTTTCCCCTACTTAATACACTTCATACCTAGATAGACACCCGGAACAAAATATCTTCAGATCGTACTTACAAACATTTGTCACGCACGAGTATCGAACCCGCAACAACCTCCTAAGTCGCAAGCGGTCCTTGGTCCACTGAGGTCGTCAGTCCTCAGCCGTCAGTCGAATAAATAAATGACTGGACTAAACAAAGCCTTAGGTAATTAAATCGTGTGCGTTACTCCAGCGGCATGAAATTTATAGAAAGATTAGAGCCCTATGTCTTGTAAATGTGCACCAAAAAAAAAATTAGTGCCTTTTAAGGTTTCGGAGTAATTCGCTAAACTAAGATGCCGCTGCAGTAACGTCTGAAAACGTTACCTACTGCAGCGGCATGATTTTTACCTATTAGCCTCAGCCAAATTTAAAGTAGCTTTAAATGTAGCTTATATTTGTGCACTTCCAAGGCTGAGCAGCAGCATTAGTGCCCCCTGTGGTTTTTGAGTAATTGCAATTGCCGCTGCAGTAACGTTGGACAGATTTCCATATCTTCGGAACGGCTGGACGAACAAGTATGATTTTTTGTGAGCCGGTGCGGTGTGATTAGAGAAAATTAGAGCCCTAGTCGTTTTTACAAAAAAATTAATGGTGTATGAATTAGACGATTTATTCTGAAATCAAAAATAGCCTCTAGCTCTTGACCTACATAAGGAAGGCGCTCTGTGATTGCATTGGCTGATGCCTATTACGAATATGTATCTTTTGACAAAATTGTGGGATCAATAAATCAATTCTAGAACTGAAAGTTAGTTACTTATTTCAACTCTCAAAAAGGGAATTCTTAACCAGGTAACAACATAACAACATCACATGATTTGCCAATAATTAGAGCGCATATAAATAAACCCACACTGAATTTCTGATTTCTACACCTTTTAATTGACCGTCAATCATAAAAACTTCGAAACGAGAACTTTTAGACAGTTAACCGACCAAATACGAAAGATCATTATAAAGCGGCCGTTTAGTACTTCAAGCCAACATCTTTAAATCGGTAGCTTTGTCATGTTTATCGTTAGGTACATTTACGTAGACAAGTTTTAGTGTGGGATAGAGGCACCTTTAACATTGGTGCTGGACAACATTTATTTCAGCGAATAACATGTTACAAGTAGCCTCAATCACGTAATATATTAACAAATAAATACAGGCCGTACCACTACACCATATGGATTACTTTTGTTATCTCTCTAGCAGCCTTGGAAGTGCACAAATATAAGCTACCTTTTAAGTTACCTACCTACTTTAAATTTGGCTAAGGCTAATAGGTAAAAATCATGCCGCTGCAGTACCTAACGTTTTCAGACGTTACTGCAGCGCCATCTTAGTTTCGCGAAATACTCCGAAACCATCATAAGCACTAATTTTATTTTTGGTGAACATTTACAGGACATAAGGGCTCTAATTTTTCTATAATTTTCATTTTGATCCGAGTCGACATGTCGCTGGAGTAACGCACACAATTAAGTCATCTAACCTAATGCCCATCCCTCCACACATTGGGTGGAGAAAAACGCCACATTCTGGGACTCTAATATGTTCGGAGTCCCGTCAACATTCGACCTTGCAACCGCTACTGATTCTCCCGTCAGTGAAGAGTTATCCACCTGTGAAAAAGACAGTCATGGGAGCAGCCAGCTTGGCGTATAGAAAAGCGAAACTAGCGCTGCCACCACTAATTTTTTATTCATATTACGTAAAAGGTACATAGAAATTAACAAAAGTTCTCATCGCCAGTTTGTTATACTTAATTTAAAGTTTTGCATGCATTTATAGGCCGTCGACAGGCCAGCATCCTACTTAAACAACAAAAAACTAAATAAGTAGTAATTATATTATCTGTTGTATCAAAAAAAATTCATATTTCTGCACAAATCAAAACTGTGGTGGTGCTAGTTTCGCTTCTATATTCGCGCTAATGATTCATGGTTGGTAAGGATATGTAAGCCGTGGCGTAAGAATCGACCCCTTAAACTTAATCCGTGGATGTCGTAAGAGGCGACTAAGGGAACCCACCAGAGGAAGGGCAGTAAAGTAATATTTATTGCATCAAATACTTACATGTACTATGTTTAAATAAGACAAAATGAATTTCTACATTTTTACCGTTTTGGCGTGCAAAATCTTGGTACAATGTCACTTAATTAAATGTAGTAATAAATCAAATTGAAAACGAATACTTAGCAGCAGCTTCTGACTGTGTATTATTCAGCACCTCTACAGCGATCACCAATCCATCCGCCTCTAAGCGTGGTGGTTATGGGAAAACGCCTCCCTTGTTCAGCAGTGGACATGGACGTAAAAGAATGCGCTAACTTTGAACCCTTTGCTGTCGATAATCCGTATATCAGCTGGTACAATATCGCCAGCCTTCACGCGAACGATGTCCCCCTTGACAATTAGACTGACTGGCGTCGAAATGTTGAGGACTCCGTCTCTGATGCAGTATGTGTAGCTCGGTATCATCCTGTTGAATGTTTGCATAATCTGCGACAAATAAGAGCTTCGTTTTGTTCAACTGTGAACATAATTATTTTGCTCATATATTGGTTATAGAAGAAAAAAAGATAAAATATTTATTCGACATAGCAATAGCACAACACACAAACAAATTAATTCAACAAATCAAAAATAAAAGACTAGATTTAACTTGATGCTGGAAAAAAATGCTGAACAATCCACACAGCATTATTTAGCCCCAAGGTAAGCAGAGTTTGTGTTATGAGTAGGTAGCTCATACAATTTTTTTTTTATTAGGCATATATACATAGAAAACACCCGGAATAAAATCTGCAGACCGTACACACATATGTCCCGAGTCGGGAATCGAACCCTCCTGCGTCGCAGGCGGCTTTCATATAAAAACTGTCAAATTTGACATTGAACGAGTGATTTATTGATGAGAATTGGCTTCCAGCTTCCAGGCCTGTTACAAACGCCGCCGGGGCGGGGGGCCGAGCGCGGGCGGTCCGACTATGACTGAGGTGGGTGGACCTAATTGCACCTAATTTGAGC